>JAWXYG010000011.1:3250000-3875000 GCA_034222035.1 Acacia crassicarpa
CTTAATTCATGTGATAGTTTCTGTATTTCTGAAAAAAGAAAAAAATTAAACCTTCCATCCTAAATATAGGATATAGTTTATAGTGTAAATTATATTACAATATATATCATATATTCAAGACATTATTTATCAATTTATAATTGAGGTAAATTAATTGAAAAAATGATTAATATATGAGGTAAAAATAAAAATGATATTATATTTTAAAATATCTTATAACTTTTTGCTCACTGAAATATCACCGCCATCTCTCTATATTCAAACTTGTAATATTAATTCTACCACTTTAACCGTATTTTTCTAACTTCTTTCTATGATTATTTCCCTCAGGTTTACTTTTGATGAATTTTAATTTGAGATTCTTTTAATTTAAATCTTTGCTTTAAAATTTTACACGAATTTGCTCAGGAAAAACCTTGTCTGACCTTATCTCAATTATTTGACCGCTGGTTATCAAATTCGACAATATCCAATGTTATCAAACTCACGAGTTTAAGCAAACTCGTGATAGTAACGTAAACTCGTACTGTGAACTCGAATTGTAAACTCGTAAGAGTTTACTTTTATTATCAGATAGGTATTACTAGTGTCTAATTAAATGCTTAAAATACAAAAATGACGGCAATTTGATTTAAATATATTTTAAATTCAAATAACTGAAATTAAATCCATCAACATTCATCATTTGTTATATTTAATAAATAAATTTCTATAAAATTTCTATATAAAACCGTTGAACATGATCAAATAAAAAAAGTTAACACGAGTTTAAGAATAAGTTAACATGGTTTTGCAAGCTAAACACGTAAAAACGGTAAACTCGGTGTATAAACTCGTGATTTTAATCGAGTTTACAACTAGCACGAACTTACTACAGACTCGACTCGTTTTTGTAAGCTAGAAGCGTAAAAAGGTAAACTCAGAGAGTCAACTCGCGAGTTTGACAACAATGACAATATCTCCATGTATATTTTGATTTAAAAAATATGTATATGAAACTCAGTATCTTTATAATATTTTGTCTCATATATATATATTGGATTATCTTAAAAATTACTAAAATTAAAGTACCCTCTAGAGTCTATAAAGAATGAGAAATCTACCTCTTTTTGGGTTTTGATTGTTTTAAAAAACTTGGAGGTTTTTGCTATTTTTTTAAAAACATAAAAAATCACAAAAAAAAAATCTTTTGAATATTTGTTTTAAAATATGTGATTTTTCATTTAAAAAAACTTAAAGGGATGCACTCTAAAAAGAATGTTATAAAAATAAAAATACTAAAATTTAAAATCTTAAATAAATTATCAATATCATGAAAATCCCAACGGTTAAACTAAAACACAATCCAATTTAATAAAGGGTGTTATTAATCTGAGGGAGAGAAAAACTGTACATCAGGCCCCTAAATCCAATCATGAATTTTTTTACCTGAGATGGGATAATCATTAGTGATACTTTAGATCAAATTAAAAAAAAAAAATTATTAGCAGGAGTTATAAAATTTTATGATATTAAAAATATAAACTTCAATAGAAAGCCTATAGGCATGTAGTTAGGGGTGGCAATAGATCAAGCTCCTAACAGAGGCTTATTGTCATGCCTCTTTAGAAAAAATATAGGGTTAAGGAGCAAAATCGCTAATGAACTATTAGGCCAGGAGCATCTGGCACAATTAAGTTTTAAAGGTACTAATAATACCAACAAACAATTGAAATTATAAAAGAAATCACAATCCGTCCATTGCTGTCGTCCGTTTATGACCTCTTCTTCTTCTCTGATATGCTCGTTCTCTTCAGATTCGTACTCTGTCTCTTCTACCGATCATTTTCCACAACCATGGGGTTGCTTCTTCGGTTGCTTCAGGATCAGAGACGATCGCCGCCTCCCTACTTCCCAGCTTGTTGCCGATCATTCTCGTTCCAAATCCAATGTAATGTTCTACAACTTTGTTTCATAACTCCAAGAATTGTCGACACGGCTTGGCCTTTTTCTGTCTTTATTTCGTAATCTCAATTTCGTGTTGCGTGTTTGCTAAAGAAGGTGGAGGAGTTTTTCTTGATAGCGTTGTGATTTTCTTTTTTTTGCCTTTGAAAGAATTGCGAAACAATCGAATTTGTGGAGAGTTTTTATTTATTTGTGTATTGGATATTCATTTATTGTTACTGATTTTAAAGCAGAATGCTGTCGTATCTCGAAATCGTCTCTCTTCTTTATTTGTATCCGAAGGTATCTCTATTCTCACTGTTATCTATTTCATTGTTGTTATAATCACCTTTCTAGACCTTTTTCAGCATCCTCACTGTTTTTCCCCCTATAAAAAACTTTTCTTAAGGGAAAGAAGATGAGAGGGTAAAAGTAGGTTTGGGATCTTAGACAGATGACAAGGCATAAACGGACGTTACTACAACAATGGACGGATTGTGATTTTTTTACAATTTCAATTGTTTGTTGGCATTATTAGTATCTTTAAAACTTAATTGTGCCAGATGCTCCTCGCTTAATAATTCGTTGGCGTTTTTGTTACTTAACCCAAAAATATATTAGACCAATTTTCATACGGTCTAGCCTAGTTAACTTATTTATTTATTTATACTTTCATATAAGTATATACAATACCATCTTAATAATTTTATAAATTTATTAATTTAACCTTCATCCTAAGTTTTACATCTCATTGTTACACTCAAGCCTTACTTTCCCACCAGTCATTGCCCCATATCTTTCTTTTTTCCGGTCGCTGGATATGACAATACTAACTCATTCGTCTCTAATTTACGTTGTCTACTAAAGCATAATAATTGCCATCAATTTATTTTAGTGGATGCCAAATGAAATATTATAATCTAAATACGTAGGAAGAGTTTGTCCCAATTTATGTAGAAAAATAAAATAGGTAAAATCTAATCTTATATACTTCTTGTTATACTTAATCAATTTTAGAAAACGTATATCATTAGTCAACAAGAGATTAGTTTTTTTTGGTTAGAATAGGAGGACCAATCACAATAGATCAGTCAGTGCAAGCACAATCTTGTGCGAGCAATACCATCAACATCTTCTTGAAGAGCGCATAGCATCCCATCTGGCATCTGGTGGTTCCTCAAGGTTATTTGAAACCCCACAGCCAAAGTCAAAGCACGAGTTGCCAAAAAATCCGCGCATCTGTTGCTTTCGAGATAGAAATTAGGGTAAAATACAGAAATAGCAAATGACTGCAAGCTCAGATAAATCATCTGGCTAGTGTATTGTATTAATAGGAAGAGAATACATCATTCTAGAAAAATATTCAGATATCACAATCGTACAGAAATCAAGGGCATTAATTACAATTAATTATAATTGTAATTGTAATTAATTGTAATCAAGGGCATTAGTTACAATTAATTACAATTATAATTATATTATAAATTGATTACAATTAATTACTATTACAATTATACTATAATTGATTATGATCTAACATTCCCCCTCAAACGAGAGGGTGTGACAAGCAAACCGAGTTTGTCTCGAAAATACTGAAATTGCGACTGTGATAATGGTTTGGTAAAGCAATCAGCAATTTGATCTGAGGAAGGAATATATCTGATATCAATCAAACCAGAGGAAACCAAATCTCTAATAAAGTGTATATCAACTTCAATGTGTTTACTCCGAGCACGCAACACAGGATTAGCAGCCAAAGACTTGGCACTTAAGTTATCACACCAAATCACTGAAGGAGTCTTGATAAATAATCCTATTTCAGACAGTAAGGAATTCAACCATTTAAGCTCAGCAGACCCATCAGAAAGTGATCTATATTCTGACTCAGTACTTGACCGTGAAACTACTTTCTGCTTTCTAGAAGACCAGGACACCAGATTAGTTCCCAGGAAAACACACATACCAGCCATAGAGCGTCTATCATCCAAGTCACAGGCCCAATCAGCATCCGTATAAGCAATCAGCTGAGGGTTATTGAAAGGCTTAATGTGCAGTCCTAGGTTGTAAGTACCCTTAAGATACCTAAAAATCCGCTTCACAGCTTGGAAATGAGTAGTCCTAGGCTGAGATAAAAATTGACTTAGTTTATTTACTGCAAAAGAAATGTCTGGACGTGTTGTGGTCAAGTATTGTAAAGAACCTATGGCACGCCTATACTCAGTAGGATCAGACAATAATTCACCATCGCTAGAGGCAATTAAACGTCCAGTTACCATTGGAGTAGCAACCGGTGCACAATCAGACATGCCAAACCTTTTAAGGATATCAACAATGTATTTAGTCTGGTTAAGATAGATTCCCATATTGTCTCGATAAACCTCTAGCCCCAAGAAATAGTATAACGGTCCCAAGTCTTTCAGGGAAAAGATTAAATTTAGCTTCTTCACAAATTTGTTCACATACTCAGAATTGTTCCCAGTAACTAGTATATCGTCCACATAGATAAGTATAAAAATAGTCAAATTAGACGTTTGCAGCAAGAACAAGGATATATCACTTCTCAGATTTCGAAATCCCCAATTTAGCAAAGTTAATCTCAAACGATCAAACCAAGCTCGGGGAGCTTGTCTCAAACCGTAAATAGCTTTAACTAACTTACAGACATGTGTTGGATGATTTCGATCAATGAAGCCTTCGGGCTGAGCCATGTAGACATCTTCTTGTAGGTATCCATTCAAGAATGCGTTATTCACATCGAGCTGCCGAATCTCCCACTTGAATGTGACCGCAATTGACAGAATCACTCGGATCATTGTGGACTTAACGACTGGACTGAAGGTCTCAGCAAAATCAATTCCAGGTATTTGCTGAAAACCCTTGGCCACCAATCTTGCTTTATGTTTGAGAATCGAACCGTCGACCTTGTACTTGACTTTGAACACCCATTTATTATCAATTAGTTTCTAACCAGTGAACGGAACGAGCTGCCACGTGCGATTACGCAGAAGAGCCTTGAGTTCTTCTTCCATGGCGTTTCTCCACTTTGGTGAAGATAAAGCTATTCGAGTTGACGAGGCTGGACTTACACCGTCAGACACAGCGAGACCAATATATGGATGTTTGGGCCGGGTAATACCATCCTTGGCCCGAGTCACCATAGAGTGACGATTAATGGGTGGCCCAACTGTGTGATGATTTGGGCTGTCACTGTGTTCTACAGGTCCGCTACCAGTAGAGGATGAAACAACAGACGATGTGCGCAGAGGTGAACCTTGATCAGGTGAACTTTGATCTCTTGCTTCCACACTATGTTCTACAGATCCACTACCAGTGGAGGATGGATCAATGGACGGTGTGAACAGAGGTGAAGCTTGACCTCGTGCTTCCATTGATGTATCAGATACTTCAGGATCAGAAAGCACAGGAGAAATTTGCCTAGAGTCTTGATTCATTTGTATAATGAAAGGGATTGAATTCATATTTTCTGGAGTAGAAGATTTCGGTGTTTGCTGCATAAAACCTGTTTTGAAGGGAAAATTGGTTATATCAAATATAACATGCATGGAGACAAAAACTTTACCTGAGGCACTAAGACACCGATGCCCTTTCTGCTGAGGAGCCAAACCAAGGTAGACACACCTTTGGCTATGGAATTGAAATTTATGATTATTGTAGGGCTTCAAACATGGGAAGCAGGCACAACCAAACGGTTTGAACTCGTTGTATTGTGGCTCTGTTTTAACTAAGCGAAACAGAGGCGTATCACCCTCTAGTATTGGTGTTGGCAAACGGTTGATGAGATATACAGCTTGTTGAAAAGACTCAACCCAAAATGATAGAGGCATCCCTGCATGAGCTAATAAGGTGAGTCCCATTTCGACAATGTGCCTATGCTTTCGTTCAGCTCGCCCATTTTGAACAGATGTATATGGACAGGTTAGGCGAATGCGAATTCCTTTTCCTTGTGCAATGGATATTATCGGCTTGTATTCAGTACCATTATTACATTGAATTGATTTGATTTTTGAATCAAACTGGTTTTCAACTAGTTTCTTGAAATGTTTAAAAACATGTACAGCTTCACTTTTGTGTCCCAATGGATAAAGCCAAGTATAACGGCTAAAATCATCAAGAAAATGTATGTAAAATCGATGTCCTCCATTAGATTCAATAGGTGCTAGACCCCATAGGTCAGTGTGGATTAACTCAAGTGGTAATCTAGATTGAGAAACAGAACTTGGAAAAGGTAGTAACTTAGATTTCCCCTGTTGACAAGCTTCACAAACGAAATTGTCACAAATGGAAGCATTTGAGAGCTTCTTATTACATTTATTCAAAATAAGCTTTAAAACTCGTGCACTGGGATGACCGAGGGTGTGGTGCCACTTCAGAAATTCTGCTTCACTGCCATTGTGCTCTGCTGCCATCACCATCGGATTGCCATGACTACTTCTTTCCTTCTTCATTGGATACATTCCGTGCTTTGGAACCCCCTGCATTATTATTCTTCCGGTCGCCGGATCCTGAACTAGACGATTTACACTCACAACGTTGATTAGAAAAGTTTACAGAGATAGAATTATCCTGAACTAGAGGATTTACACTCATGAGATTCTTAGTAGCTAAAGGAACATATAGAACATCCTTAAGATGAAGTTTAGATTGTTTGTAGGGTATAGTCACAGTACCAATGCCCAGAATAGATCGTTGTTCCCCAGTACAAGTAGTAATATGTGACTTACCAGTAGGAATCATTTCTTCGAATTGCTCAGAGTGAGGAGTGATATGATAATTGGCCCCGCTATCCATATACCAGTCAGAGTAGGAATTTGAATTTGCATAATACGCTTGAGGAGGTGAGTAATTGAAGGCTGCAGATTCATCTCGATAGTAGCATGTGGCCAGCGTGTGACCAGATCGCTGACAATTAATACAGAACGGCCGTCCACCGCCGCCACGGCGACCTCCACGATAACGTCCGCCTCTGCCGCGTGAATTCCGATAGTTGTTCCTACCGCCGCGATGGTTGACAGAATCAGAGTTGTTGGTGGTGCGTTGTGCAAGATTAACAGAGGGCTGGATGCTTAGGTTGGCAAAATGACTCTGCTGAGTAAGCCGGGATTCAAAGGACAGAAGAGCGGCTTGAACTTCTACCCACGTGATAGCGGGTTGATCTAGTAGTCTCACAGCTATTGCATTATAATCCGCATCAAGACCGTTGAGTGTATGCAAAATCAAATCATCCATAGCGATCGGTGAACCAGCGATCGCGAGTTCGTCAGACAGGTTCTTCATCTTGTTAAGGTATTCGTCCATTTTCAGGGAGTTCTTCCGTGTGTTGTGCAGATCAGACTTAATAACCATTACTCGAGCCTTTGTGGAAGCGCAGGTCAGCGCTTTCGCCCCATTCCAGAGATCTTCAGCAGTTTTGTGATGAAGCAATTGAGCTCCAATTTCTTGAGACATTGTGTTTCTCAGCCACCCGACTAAAAGCCGGTCAACTGAGAACCACTCAGACTAGGCAGGATTTTCCTTTTCTCCTTTCTCGCCGGAAATGACCTTCGGCGGTGCTCGAGAGGTTCCATCGATGTGGCCCTCTAATCGGTTACCTTCGATGAGAGGAAGGACGATTGACTCCCAGACCATGAAATTCACACGATCCAGCTTGATCGTGGTGGTCTGACTAGAGGAGCTGAAGAGTGAATAGGTTCATCCATTTGAGGCAGCAGCAGAGACGACTGAGGATGCTGTCGACATACCGTGTGCTCTGGTACCAAGATAGAAATTAGGGTAAAATACAGAAATAGCAAATGACTGCAGGCTCAGATAAATCATCTGGCCAGTGTATTGTATTAATAGGAGGAGAATACATCATTCTAGAAAAATATTCAGATATCACAATCGTACAGAAATCAAGGGCATTAATTACAATTAATTCTAATTGTAATTGTAATCAAGGGCATTAGTTACAATTAATTACAATTACAATTATATTATAAATTGATTACAATTAATTACTATTACAATTATACTATAATTGATTATAATCTAACACTTCGCGATAAACATGGGTGATGTTTACCCGCCAGTCCTGTGACAAGAGATGATGGATGAGTTGAACCAAGCTCATATTAGCACTTACCATCCCTTTCGAGTTCTTAACAATTGCTACCGCTACCAGGCAGTCTATTTGCACTGTCATATTCCTATAACCCTGTTCCCATGCCAGCTCTAAACCATCAGCCAGTGCCCAGAGCTCCGCCTGAAGTGATGTGCAAATACCAATATTCCTGCAGCACCCACCTAGCCATTTCCCATCATGGTCTCTCAGAATGCAGCCAGCCCCTGCTAGCAGAGGATCACGTTTGAGTGCACCATCACAGTTGAGAGCCATCGTCCCTAGCTATGGTTTAATCCACGTAATACTCTTCTCAACCTTCCTTGGTCTCGCCTCCTACACCATAGGCACGTTGGTGGCTTGCGTACTATACTCTGAAAGCACGCTAATCTCCCATGCTAACATCTCTGGTTGGGTATGTGAGTCTTTAAAAGCTGCCTTGTTCTGTGCATCCCACAGCTTCCTACATGTGAGGCCGAATAGCGTAGCCCAACTACTCCTGCCTCCATGGCTAGGTCTTGTCCTGATGAGATTTTGGTGCATCCATTCCTGGAGGTCGAGCTGGCCAAAGATTTGCATCTCTGAGGCCGGTAAAATAAGACGCCATACTGCCTGGGCATATTTGCAATATTTCAGGATGTGATTCGCATCTTCCATGGGTCCCCCACGCAGAGGGGAACCGGATATGGTGCCTATCCCTTGGATAGGTACCATCTCCCTAGCTGATCTGGACCGTCCAGATCAGATCTGGACAGTCCAGATCTCATATTTTTTACTTTTTATTTTTTCAAAATAAAAATTTTTTTTGGGTAGAAGATCTAAAACAAAGATAATATCTTAACTAACACTTTTTTAAAAAATCACTTTTTCATTTAGAAAATATTTTTTAAAAAATATGAGATCTGGACGGTCCAGATCAGCTAGGGAGATGGTGCCTATCCTTTGGATAGGCACCATATCCGGTTCCCACGCAGAGGCGGACCTATGTGTTTATTTGGGGGGGGGGGGGAGTGCCCCCAAAAATTTGAGACTTAAAAAAAAAAAGGGCTCAGGAATAGCTGTCAAATGTGTATATTCAGCATATTCAGGAATAATACATGTTTTTAATTCTGAAGGTGCATCATTTCTATATTTGGCAGCTATTCCTATATGCTGGATTTCCATTAATATTAGTATTATTTAACTACTTTCTTTGAATTAATACATGTTTTCCTATATTTGGCAGCTATTCCTATATGCTGGATTTCCATTTGCATTAGTATTATTTGTCTACTTTCCTTAAATTAATACATGTTTAAATAATTGTCTACTTTCTTTGATTGTTTAGTGCCTTATATTGAAAATATATATTTGATAACATTGATAATAAGGCAATTATAATGAAATTTTAAAACATAAGGTCTAAAAGGATGACATTGTAATTATTTTTTATTGTAATATACTTTTTTTTTATATTAGAATTTATGTACTTGAACTTACATTATCAATATTTACTTGATTTCATAATTTTTTTTCTTATTTCTATTCTTTTGTTTTTAATACATTTAAGACTTTACTTTAAAAAAAAATTTCGGGGGCAACGCCCCAAATCCCCCCGCCACTTGTGCCCCCTTCTATAATTTCATGGATCTGCCACTGCCCCCACGTCTGGTGCATCCAGTATATGTGCCCATATGACGTCTAGCTCTTTCACCATTAGTTAACAGACTAGAGCGTGCTGCAAGCCATAGGAAGACTCTCACTCTCTGTGCACCATGCCATTTCCATATCGTTTGCTAGAGGTGACTGACGTTGGTTTTTCTTTATCCTACTTGCTTAAATAACTGTTGTTACTAAATATTCTTTTCTTTTCTTTATTAAGCCTCTTATGTTATGATGAGAATGAATGTTCAGCTTTTAAAACATTACGCAAGATTATAAGTAAGCGTGAATGGTTATATATAAATTTGGAGGTATAAACTTTAAAGGTTATTTAAATGTTTACATTTTAAGTAGACTTTTAAAAAGGCTTCAGATCTAATAAAGCCTTTTGAAGATTTAGGCTCAAGTCTAAAAAAATCTAGGCCTCTACCTAGGCTTTAGATCTCTATTACAAGCCTATGTTTATTTAAGTAAAATCTAGCCTAACTTAACTTATTTTCAACCCTACATGTGCTCCCTCTAATCCTAAATATGAGTTAATTAGGAAGTTTTTCCCCCTTTAAAGTATAATTTCACTTTACTCTATTACCCAAATTTATAAACTGTTTGAAACTACTCCCTCTAGTTTTTATTATAAAGCACCCAGTGGTGCAGCCAGGATTAAAAGTTTGTGGGTGCACAATTAGTGGTGGGATTTAGGGGTTCGAGGATAGCGCCCCCGACTTTTTTTTTTTTAAAGAGGATAAAAGGCAACCCACTCATTCGTAAAGTTTAGGACGAGAAATAAGGTTCAATTGAAAAGTATTTCTAAGGAAATCAATTTAAACAGAACAATATATTCTAATCCCATGACATACAGGTACTCAGATGTTACACAATCAAATTTCAAAGCAACATGCAAAGAAAAATTATTATGCTTGTAGTTAACATGAAGGAGTTCTAATCCTAATAATTTAAAGTTGAAATATAACAATTAAGCACTCAAATCCCTAAATTATTCTTGGACAAACAGAAATTAAGCACTCAAATATCACAATTATTATGCTTCCCTAAATTGTTATTTTGTTATTGTTATTCAGTTGTATTGTTATTATTTAGTTGTATTGTAACCATACTCTTTTTGATGCAACCAAACGCTTTCTCTCTGACAACTTTTTTTTTTTCTTCTGTTTTTTCATACTTTTCCCCTTTCTCTCTTTCTTTCCCCTGTTCACCTTTTTGAATATTTTTGAATATTTGACCATTCTCTTTCTCCTTTTTCGCACCTTTCTCCTTTCTCTACACATTTCATTTCTTCGAAACCCTTCACCTTTGTTGTCTTTCCATGGCTTCCGCTTCCACTTCCGCTTCCTTTCTCAAAGTTTGTGACCGCACGTGCGGTCACCTGCCCAAACGTGGCTCCTCCACTGAAAGCACCAATTAATAGTTCTCATAAGTCAATAAAAAGAGTTAAAGTCAACAAAATTGTCCCAAAATTTAAGTAACTTCTAATATTACATCTACTAATTGTATTAAAATATAATATTATATTAATTATTACTCTCACTCACTACTCCTATTAATGGGCATACATAAAAAAAACAATTAGTGCACTTTGGAAACAAGTAAGTGCCTTATTAAAAAAAAAAAACCAAATACAATTGCTAATTGGTACCTTATAATAAGGGCAAGAGGGAGTATCTTCATAATTTTTTAAAATATTGCTTTTAACATAACCCTTTGGGACGGACAGGGATTGGCTCCCATCTTCTTCTTCATCTCGGCCATTAGATTGAAATCTAAACGGTTCATATTTAATCTTTTATAGCAATATTAATAAAATATAAAATTATTAAAAGTATTTAAAAATAATATTTTTCTAAAATATTAAATTTGAAGGTTTAAATTTCAATTTAACGACTGAGATGAATAAGAAAATGGGAAGGGAAAGGGATGGGAGCCAAATCTAGACAAACACACTCAACACATGTCCACTTGGCATGAGGGTGAGAGGGTGCCACTTGAATGCATAAGCCAGTGGCAGTTGGCACAAAATTAATCATGTTGATTGCAAAGGGAGTTTTTGATTTGATGAAGAGTTTCCCATTTCGAGAATTTAAGGGTAAAGGGTTTTTATTTCTTTCAATAAATATGTTTTGGGGATTTGAACTTGTATTCTCTTCTTTATGGGTGAAACCGATTACCATCTTAACCAGCAATTTATTCATTAAAGAGGGCCTTCTTAATTCATGGATGGTTTCGGTACAAACAATTAATAAACAAGAGTATTTTGGAGAAACTAACCAATTTTATAAATAACTAATTTTTTAATTTTTATAAATTAACATGTGAATCAGATGAGAGAGAACCATATATATTCAAGAACACTCAAATTATCAGATATTAGTGTTCTATTAAAGTCATATAAATAAGGCCGTAGGCAATATTAAGAGAGGATGACTGTTCAGTGATGCCAATGAGGAATGCACCAAAGAATATCATATGATCACTGTGCTACACGAGAATGACAATTAGCCAAAGGGAGTGGGTGTGTGCACAGTGTAACTGAATAGTAAAGAATGACGATTAGCCAAAGGGAGTGGGGTGTCTGCACAGTGTAACTGAATAGTAAAAAAATATGAATCAAATGTGTGAACCTTGAAGTAATCTCCTATTTATAGAGATTACTTAGGGTTTTGTTCTGTTGGCTTGAGCGTTCATTCCTCAAGCGACATGCATTTCCACGTTCTGCAAATCCCTGCTCCACTACCTGTACTGCCAGGATTAACGCCTTGTTTATAGGGTCATTAGCGTTTGCCTGCCTAAGGAGAGCCATGGTGTGTCCCTGTTGGGCCGCACCATGTCAGGGTCCAATATACGCGTCCATAACAAAATATATTTCAAATCTAGATAATTGAAATTATATTAATCAACATTCATCATTTACCATATTTAACATAGAAATTTCTATAAATTTTATATATAAAGCTGTTGAGTATGATCAAATAAAAAAAGTTAACATTAGTTTAAGAGTGAGTTAACACAGTTTTATAAACTAGAAACGTAAAAAATGGTAAATTTGGTGTATAAACTAATAAGTTTAACCGAGTTTATAACTGACACGAGTTTACCAGTGACTTGACTCGTTTTTGTAACTTAGAATTATAAAAACGGTAACTTTAGAAAGTCAACTCGCGAGTTTGACAACAACGCCACATCATCGTCCACGTCAGCTTTAACGGTCAACTGACGGTTAACTGACGGTCGTGGTGCTGAACGCTTCCAAAACGTAACCATATGTGTATTTTTGGTCCAGAAAAAAACACATGGTGTTGGGCGCTCCTGGGGAAAAAGCACATGTGTAAAATTGCTCCTTATCCCTTAAATATAAGATGTAGTAATTTGGATAATACTTACTTGTTGAATTTAATTAAGTGATTTAGAATGTACGTTAAGATGTAGTATTGGAGTAAAATATGAATAATGCTCAAAGTTCTAACATGACATCAAAAATCAGGAAAAAAGATTATAAATGTTCCTTTAAAAGGCACACTTCTTTGTACACGTTCATAATAGAATTTGAATAACAAGTTCTAACATGACGTCGAAAATCAAGAAAAAAGATTATAAATGTTCCTTTAAAAGGCACACTTCTTTGTATACATCACAATTTGAATAACGATTAGTCAAGTAGCTCATAAATCGGACAATTTGTTGCAAATTACAGTATTATATTAATTTCTGGCCAAAAAAAAAAACCTATATCTATTATATTGATATGAAATGTCGTATAATTTATAATTTTCTTTTTAAAATATCCCTATTGAGTATTGATACATACATTAAAAAGTTTCTATCAAAAGATAGTCAATCACGATGAAATATGATATTTTACGAAAACCAATATATATTTGTCACAAATAAAGTAACTTCCTTTATTCTATCAAAATTAATGAGCTAGTTTTTATATTAAATATAAGATATAGTAATTTGGATAATACTTAACAGTTGAATTTAATTATAAGTGATGTAGAATGCATGTTAAGAACTAGTACTTCCCTTACGAAGCAATTTCAATGGTAACTCAAATGGAGGGAGAATGGAGTAAAATGTGAATAATGCTCAAAGTTTTAACGTGACGTCAAAAATCAGGAAAAAAAAAAATTCTCCGTACACATTATAATAGGATTTGAATAACGATTAGTCTGAAATGAGTAGCTCATAAATAGGGCAAGTTGTTACAAATGTTATAACATTACAATATTATATTAATTTCTGGCCAAATATATTATATTGATATGAAGTGTCATATAATTTATTATTCTTATATAAATACATAACATAACTAGAAGTCCTGAAATTTCCATTCAAAATCAGCGATGCATAAACTGACCCGATAGAATAGGTAGAAAAATCATAACAGTTAGGTTATGATGAAATTATAGTCCAAAAGAAAAAATTTAGTTTTAATTAAATTTTTGAAGTACAAAAATTATAAAATTCAAATTTCGGCTTTCGCATAACAGACAAGATTCTATTTTATTTTTACGAAATCACGTATCGTCATTTCGCGCTTCAAATTTTGAAAAAGATTGTTCAATATTCCAAATGATCCAATCCCGTCTTTTCTTGGACGGGTTCTCTGAGTTCCTTCCTTCTATAAAACCATATGATCCATTACCTTCTTAGAAACAAAAAAAGAAAACACGTTTCAATTCATGTTCATGTTCTCTGTTGTTCACCAATCTTGCTCAGATCATCATTCACCATGAATAACGACAACATGAACATTAATGTCATGAATCCAGAAGACCCTGAAAATCTTTCTCTCAGCCTCCGGCCGCCTTTTCCTCCTCCGCAGCAGCTACCAACTCCTCCGTCTCCTACTCCATTAGCACAACCTGATCCAGTTTATTCACCGCCAATGGAATTCCTATATTCCAATGGTCCTCTTCATTTCACGCCGGAATTAGATCTCGTCCAGACGTCAGCGCAGACGACATATCCAACGATGGATTTAAACGTAGCAGTCAACGACAAGCCTCCTTCGCCGCCTTTGGGCCTGCCGCAGGTACGCCCTCCCCCGAGTCCTCGAAACAACGGTGAGGCTCCTCCTAACAGAAACATTGAACCACCTTATGCATGGGCCACCGACCGCCCCACCTCCATCCACGACAAGGCGCATCTGGAAGAACACTTCATCGATACCGTCACCGGGACGGTCCGGTGCAACAAGTGCGGCAAAGAATACCCGGTAGTCTTTAATATTGAGGAGAAGCTAACACAGTTTGTAAGCTTCGTTGAGAGCAAGAAGGGGACCATGCACGACCGTGCCCCGCCGGAGTGGAGATTGCCGCCGTTGTTGGTGTGCGAGCACTGCACCGGAGATGGCGTGAGACCGGTGATAGATGTGAATATGGACAATATAAACTGGCTGTTCTTGTTCTTAGGGCAAATGTTAGGATATTGTACGCTGGAACAACTCAAGTATTTCTGTGCCTGTAATCAGATTCATCGTTCTGCCACTAAAGATCGAGTTCTTCATCATACTTATCGTGAAATCTTCAATCAGCTTCTTCCTCATCTTCGTCATCAGGATCCTTGGTGAACAAGTTGGTGGTGCCAGTCAATTAGGTCTTTGGTCTGATAATGATCTGTTGCGTTTTATTATTATTAACTTTTGAAATCTGCACGTGGTGATGATTTGTTTTCTTAAAAATCTCTTTAGTTGGACTGAATTTCCATCTCATTCTAGTCTGTATTAGGGAAATGAGGTAGCAACACCTTAGACTCATGATTTCACTTCGACGTTGATTCTTGGTCCTATTATTGCGTTATTGCCTTACTAATGCGATGATAAGGCTTTTCTTTTTATTTATTTATTTTTTTTTTTTGAGTTTTTAGATTGTAATATTAAACACAGTAGATCGAGAACCTCACATGCATAGCTAGGGTCTTTATATGAATGGTCCAACGAACTTGAATATATTTTGTTTTTTTTTTTAACAATATATTATATTGTTGTTTTTAAGATCGATATTCATCAATATACAACACACTCACACACAGTATTGGTCTGATCGATCGATCACTAAGTCCTTAAACTGTAATAACATTGGCAGCTTTTAAATTGTGATTCTATTCAAACTAATAGACCTTTTATCGAATATTATAATTCTTTGCATATTTTTGGGCATATACTCTTTTATACATTTCTTTGTCGTACACTTTTATTTAATTATGCTTTAATTGATAGTAACTTAGTAAGCATTCAAACTAAGGCTAACCGGCCAATTTCGTCTCTTTGGATTTTCGCCCAAATGGATCAATAAATATTAAGTAAATTATGGAATTGATGATCTATATAATCCCATTTCGCTCAAATGGATTAATAAATATTAAGTAAATTATAGAATTGATGATATATATAATCCCATGGATCAATAAATATTAAGTAAATTATAGAATTGATGATATATATAATAACTGACTTTTTGAGCTTTTCCAAACAGGTTCCATTTTCTTTTGATCACTGTGTGAGCGGTGACTTTTAAGCTACTACATTTTTTTGCTTTTAACGCTCAAATTTAAGTGAATCCAAACAGACCCATTTTAATACTTTAGATAGTGATGTGGTTTAGATAGTGATGTGGTAAAGATCGAGAGTACTGGCTGTAATAGACAGTGATGTGGTAAAGATCGAGAGTACTGGCGGTAAGAAGTTCATCCACTGAAATAAGCAATAAGCAAGTTCATCCATTGAAATAAGGGATAAAAGTGGCGGTAAGCAAGTTCATCCATTGAAATAAGCAATAAGCAATGGATTTTTTACTGATAGACTTTTCCTGATGTAATTTGTGTTTGGGATAGAATGAGAGCTTTTGAAAAGATAGATAAAATGAAAAATGACTAAAAGGGGTATAAATCAAATATAAATATAAATATAAATATAAATATATATATATATATATATATATATATATATATATATATATTGTATAAAATTTGAGAATTTGATGAATTTAATTTCAATTATCTATATTTGCAATATAATTAAATTAAATTGGTTCTATCCTAATTATAAGATCAGATTGACTTTTTTTAGAGAGATTAAAGAAACTAAATAATTTATTTAATTATTTCATATATTGTATCCTTAGATTATATACTCCCTCCGATCCTAATTATAAGAGCTAGTTGACTTTTTTGGAGAGATTAAGGAAGCTAACTAAATTACTTTAAAGTATTTTTATTTTTATTTTTTTCTTCAAACTTATTAGTTTGACTAATAAACTAATATATAATCTAAGAATATTTAACATATGAAATGATTAAGTAACTTATTTAACTTCCTTAATCTTTCCAAAGAAAGTCAACTAGCTCTTATAATTAGGACCGGAGGTAGTATTAGTTTATTAGTCAACTAGTTCTTATAATTAGGACTGGAGGGAATATTATTTTTATATTTTAATTAATTAATTATACACTATTATTCTTTCTTTAATGATAAAATTAAATTTTTATCAAATTACAATGCAAGTTCACCCAACTTTACTCCAGACAACCTTATTCCAAAGCAAACAATCCTATAATTCTGAAGATAAAATGTTATATTCAAAGCTTAGGTAGAAGGGGTAAAGCATACGAACGCTCAGAGGGGGGAAAAAAACGCATAGGAACGTTGGTGATGCAGGCACGCCAAAGAAGGGGTGCAATGGTCCTTCTGTGTCAGCAAAAGAAGCCTTGCCTTTTGGTGATGGGATAAGAAGCACAGAAATGCAGCTTCACAAAAAAAGCCACCTCAAGATCTACTTTCATTGGGCTTTCACTAGATATTTTTTTTCTTAATTAGCTTTTGAAACTATGCCAAACAAGTCCTAAATTTCAGCACTTCATCTTGTGCATTAGCTTATGAAATCAAATTGATATTTAGATTTCAAAACTTAAATAATTTAACCTAAATCCTTAGGTTGGGTATTTTAATTTTTTATTTTTCCCAGGTGTTCTTGATACCGGTACATACGTTCAAGCCATAACTAGTTAATTCCATTTTGGGTGCCTCATGCCCACACTTGTATTTATATCTAGCACCATGGGAACCCAAAATCCATTATTCCTTGGCTTCATAAGATGCTAGCCAACTTTTTCATATATGATTGCTTCTGTTGCTTTGTAAATCTCAATTCCTTCTCAACTATAATTACGGACAGAATTTCGTCAAGAATAATGTGTCTCTCTCTATTTAAATACAAGAGTGAATGAACCACAAAACTAGTGTTAAAAAAAAAAAGAACCACAAAACTAACTTGTTATATATTAGAAGATATAAAATGTCTCGTCCTTCTCTCATTTATCCTTACTCTTCTTTATGATGATTATGATGACTAATCTTTTCGTCATCGTTACTTTTCTTTGGGCTATGATGATGAATCTTTTCATCTTTTCACATTTCACTCGTTTCACTAAACTTCTGACTACTCAATCCCTCAAATTTTTTTTGAACTAACTAACAAGGTCAGCATTACATTCCAGTGGAGCTGCTCCATACAAATCGTAGGGTTTGTACATAGGAAACAAATATGTCAGCTAAGCTGATTATATAGATAAATAACATAACTAGAACATTTTCATATGAGATTCAGCCTAGAATATTGTGGGCTACTATAGTGCTTTGATATTCACAAAGAGATTATGATATCATTTGTTAATTAGTCCAGCACATATATAACCAGTTATCTTATCTAGCTAGGTTGTAAGGGAGAAACTAAATCGGGAAAATCCCATATAAAGGTACTTAAAATAGAAAAATTCTAAATCAGGTTGGTAAATTCAACAAATCAAATTAAGTTATCAACCCAATTTAGAATTTCAAAATCTGTGTAAAATGACTTTAATGCCCCTCTTCTCTTTTCTGCTAGTCTTTCTTCTCTCCCCCTTAAAAGAGTATTATTGCTTTATGACTTTATATAAAAAGATAAATAAGAATAATTCAAGTATGCCATGCTATAATAGCATCATTAATATCAATTAAATATATTTTAATTGAAAGTCAATTAATTAAAAAAAAGAAAGTTGTTATTTTTATTGGGTGAGATAAAAGCAAAAAAAAAAAAAAAAAATCCCATGTCAACTTCACCTTTACAAAATTGAATTAAAATAAGTCATTTTTACCAATATTAACCTAAACTAGAATAATTTTCCTTAATACATAAATGCAAGTTTTTAGATAGTAACTTAGTTAATATTTCGATTTTAATTTTTTAATTCTTTAATGTAAATCAGTAATATCATTTATCTTTTTTTAAAAAGCAACATTTAAATTTCATATACTCCTATGGAAAGTTAGGGAAGATTCCCAAATAACCCTCATCTTCTCCTTCAATCTATCTATAATCCTCGCCGTTGCTGCCGCTGCCGCTGCCGTCGCCGCCACCGACGCTTCCTTCTTCTGCAAATCCCTCCGTCCCTTCTTCTTCTGCGTGTCACCATTGTGGGTTGCAAGGATGAAGACGATTTGGAAATTTTGTGTGTGTGTTGTTTTTGGGTGTTGCAGGGATGAAGAAGACATGAAATTTGTGTGTGTTGTTCGGGTGTTGCAGGGATGAAGAGGAGAAGATCTGAAAATTGTGTGTGTGTGGTGCGCTATCGTCGTCAGGAAGGGATGAAGCAGATCTGGAAAAAAAAATTGTTTTTAGGGTTGGGGATATTTTGGACATTTCAAAGCTTACATTTTAATTATAATTTTTTTAAAATTATCATCTTCCATCTCAATTTTCAGTCTACCAAACAGAACATTCCTCTAAAGTTCTCTCCTAATCTTCCTTTCCATTCCTTTCTTTCCTCTAAATTCCTTTCCTTCCTTAAATCTTCTTCATAACAAACGGGGCCTAAGTTTCCATTCGGCCTCCAGCTCTCCTCCCCGACATTAGATCTCCATTTCCCATTTTCCCCCATTCGAAAACCCTAACCCCGTCTCTGTCTCTGAGATTCAATCGGTGGTGCCATCTCCATCGGCGCCAAGATCGTCGGTGCGCGTGTCTCAACTTTGAAGCCGATCGTCTCTGTCTCCATCTCAGAGATTCTTCCTTTCCGTCACAGCACTTGGTAAGTTGACCGTTAGTTCTCTTATTCAAGCTTCGAGTTCTCTTGTTCACTCTTAGTTGGTCATTTGTTGTTCATCACTTGCGTCTTTTCCCTTGAGTTTGTTCTGTGGTTTTGTCATTTATCATTTTGCTTTATGATTGTGTAATGGCGGTGGACTGAAAAGTTCTCTTATTTTGCTTTATGATTGTGTAATGTTCATCATTTTGCTTGGATCTTTAATCTTTTTCCTTAGACACACTCACTAATTTTGGTTCTATCATTAATAGTGATCTGTGAAGGGATCTTTAATCTTTTTCGGTTTTTCCTCAGAAACACTTCCTAAGTTTGGTTCTGTCATTAATCTTTTTCCTCAGACACACTCTTAGTTTGGAATCTGTGTTTGGTATGTGTTATTAATATTATGTGTAAAGCTGTGAAGGGATGTGCGAATAAACTCTAAAGCTTAACCACAAATTGCAATTTCATGTTTTTACCTAACCACCTATTCTCATTCTTTTCCATCTAATTTACTTCCCTTATAGCTCGGATTCCTGGTTTGTTCTGGTAATCTTTTATCCTATAAATACATATATAGTATGTAACATGTCCACTAAAGAGGAGATAATGAAAAAGAATTTCCTACAAAATAACATTTCACAGCTGATGATGTTGGGTCCTTCTTTTTCTCTTCCTTTGAGTTTTTTCCCTTACTTGCTATTTGCTTTGCATTTAGGTGTGTTTTGCATTTAAGTTCTTCCTCTTGTTAGTTGCATTAGGACTGATGTTGCGTTTTGCTTAGCATTTAAGTTCTTCCTCAATGCAAAGTGCTTTTTCTTTCTTTCTGCATAATTGAATATGGCTGATTTCTATTTTTATTTTTTTAAAAAAAAATGCAAATTTACTGTATTCTTTTCAATTCTTTTCTTTCTACATAACTGAAGTTTTCTTTTTCTTTCTGGGAAAATATGTGAAGATAAATGGTGGTTAATTATCTTTATAAATTTTATGATTAGCATATGTTTTGCTTGTACATATGGACATGTTTCTATGAGCTTAATTTTACTGCAGACAGCCCCTTGCTGATATGATGAGCATTTTTTCCATGTCTTGCAGGTATATTCTGAAATTGTAATGGATGTGAATTGAAACAGCATTCATTTTGAAATTGTAATGGGTTTTTCATGATATTAGCATACAAGTCCCCCAGCTGCCACCCGCCCTGACCCAGTGCAGTCCCTGACCCCAGTGCAGCCGAAACCGCCACCACCTGGGCCGACTGAATCACCACCTTGGCCGACTGGTTCACCACCTGAGTCATAGCTAGCCAAGTTTACTATGAAAACTATCATGTTTTAGGTATTTCATAGTGATGCAAGACCGAGGGATCATTGGTAGAGGAAGCATTTTCAATTCATTTACAGGAAGTAGCAGGACCTGCCTTTTTTTGTGTTCAAAATAACAACATGGTGAATGATGATCTGAGCAATCTTGCTAATATCAATTCATGTTCTCTGTTGTTCACCAATCTTGCTCAGATCATCATTCACCATGTTGTTATTTTGAACACAAAAAAGGCAGGTCCTGCTACTTCCTGTAAATGAATTGAAAATGCTTCCTCTACCAATGATCCCTCGGTCTTGCATCACTATGAAATACCTAAAACATGAGAGCTTTCATAGTAAACTTGGCTAGCTATGACTCAGGTGGTGAACCAGCCAGCCAAGGTGGTGATCTAGTCGGCCAAGGTGGTGATCTAGTCGGCCCAGGTGGTGGCGGTTTCGGCTGCACTGGGGTTAGGGACTGCATTGGGGTTAGGGCGGATGGCGGCCGGAGGACTTGTATGCTAATATGATGCATAAAATCAGTAAGACAATTCCCACCACTACGAGCCAGAGCCGCGCGGAAGGAAATAACATTGCCAACAAAAATGCTCCAAACTTGAACAGGTAAATGAGAATGTTTGCAGTGTGTTCTCAAGGACAGTCTAATTTTTTTTTTCAATTCTAAATCTCAGACTATATTGATCGTTTATAAACAACCAGTACATCATTCAGAGGTCAAAAAACGAGAACCACAGTAACACGAACCCATATCGGAAACCAGAACATTCGAACAACCAAAGGTAACCATTAAAACAGAACCACGACAGTCTAATTTCAGTACATTTTCTCTCTGACTTAATATAATTGTTAGAGTATGTATACAATACACACACATATATATTTAAAAAGTCGTTTCCTAAATTGTTCCGCAGGTTAAAATGATCAAAACTAGAAAACAATGCATCATATGAAATAATATTACCTTCATCTGTTTCAGAATTAACGAATTGCTTTTGTGGAATGTGACACAGGATGAAGAAGCTACAAGAAAAAGGAAGGATAAGAGTGATAGTCGTGAACTTAAACGCATTTATCATGAATACAGAGATTATTTTATCAAACATGACAAAACCTTTAATCTAGAACACAGGTAAGTAAGCTGATAATCATTAATACAGAACTCAAAGAAATGGAAATCATGGGACATTTAGTTGGGGAAAAAAATGAAATATTCGACTCCTGAAACATGAAGGAATAACACATCAAAAAATCCATGACTCCATTAACGCAAATCTTGATAAAACAAAGAAGGCCTACGAATACATTGTTGAACACCAAGAAACAGAGATAAAACCGGAGTTGGTATACAAAAAAGAGAACTGAATAATAATTAAAAAAAAATAGATAGTCTTTGATCTTTCATCGGTTCTTATCGACGGAAAATTAAAGAAGATGCATAAAATGAAGGTGAAAATTGAAAATACCTTAGCAAGATTAACGTAAAAGAGGAAGGGTTTCTTGTTACAAGAAATATTGGCGGATTGGAGGTAGTGCTCAGTAAAGAGGATGAAGACGAAGGTGAAAGTGAGTGAGAGCACGAGTACCTGAAAGTGGTGAGAAGCGACGACAACCAATGCTGGCGAGGAGTGAGACGTGAGAGACCGAGGGAGGGAGGCGAGACTGCGATAGAGCAATAAGGAAAGAGTAGAGAGGATCAGATAAGCCTTTTTAAAGGAAGACGGAGGAGTGTGAGTGTGAGTGCCAGTATGGGTGAGTGTGAGTGTGAGTGAGTGTGAGCGGTGTGAGTGTCAGTGATTCTTACTAGCGCGAGAAAGAGTTTTTCACCTCTATTAGGGTGATACATATCCAAGAGGGGGAAAAATTGCCATCTTATGCTTTCTTCGTACTTGTCACTGGCCTTCAGGCCCATTTTAGACCCCCTTTTATTATTAAGGGGAAAAAAACTCAAATCTGAGAATGTTTTGCATTGCGTGTTTCGCCCTCCTTGAATCCTAACGTTCTCTGATCATCACTTCCTTTAGCTTCTTTTATCATTCCTCTGATATCGTCATACTTACCGCTACTGTCCGTAGCAGAGCTCAGGTTCGTTATCCCTCCGCTCCCGAACTTGAGATTTTGTGCTTTCTCTTCTGTCTAATTTTCAGGGTTAGAGTTAATTGTCTGGGTTTGCCACTTTCGGGTTGCTGTATGCTGGACGTTAATGTTGTCTAAGAATGAGGAGTAGAGAAGGTGAAAAAGGTGAAATTGTAAGTGAAGGCTTTGTTTATAGTCATGTAAGTAAGATGCTAATATTAGATTTTGGGTTTTGTGAAAGTAAAATTCCAGGGCGCTATTTAATTCTGGAACGTCTGAGAAGTTGAGTGTGAAATATTGATTCAGACATAAAGGCTCATCAATTGATAAGGTCATCCATTTGATCTTGCTTTCATCGTGAACTTCCTGGCTTTGAGAGCTGGCTGAATTGAATATCTTATGTTTTCAGCAGGAATTTAAAATATTCATTACTAATATCTGCATATGGTTCGCGTCCCAAAATATTATCTCCTTTCTTTGGCAATAACATATCAAAATTGGAAGAGGCAGATAAGAAAGAAGAATTCTTATTTTGTCTATTCTTCATGACCTGGTTTCGATACCATTAGAGTGTGCCCATGGCATTTTCAGTTTGAAACTTTCCTGTGCTTAAAACTTAAAACTTAAAACTGAGAAAGGGGAACTTGTATTGGATGGTGTCAGTTCTCAGCAACGTAATTGTGCCATGTGCTGTGGTGAAGGGGTGAGATGTGGTGGAGAAGTTTGTTAGTTGTTGAAGCAGTTCAATAGATGGAAGGAGTCCAGAGCAGGGAACATTATGGGACATGAATGTTGCTTTGAGATCCTACCCCTTATGACAACTTGTGGTTTGGCTGTTTAGGACAATGGTCTTGTATTTTCTCCTGAGGCAACATTTTATGTTGTTGGAATGGTAGATAAGCAGCTGTATATTTCAGTAAAAGAAGATCTAAAACTCTTATAATAGTTGTCAATGAATAAACTGACATGGAAAGTGGTTCTTTTAGGAGAGTAAATTAGGAAATGATTATATTTCGGATGCTTGGATTATTATGCTAAGATGTCAAAGCCTCCAATTATGGACAATTGGCTTTCCAAGAATACATGTGCATTTTTCCAATAAAATTGTGAATAGTCACTTCCACTGGCAAGATTCGGCTGGCTTTTGAGTTCACCTTATGAATTTGTCCTTTTCTTAGTTGTCTTTTCCTATGATCTATTTCTCCATACCCTTGCAAGAAGAAAACTATTGCTCATGAAGCTTACCTTTACTTAGAGTCCTGTGTGCGTCAATCTCCTAGTCTTTGATATTCATTTATAGATAACCATTTAGCCCAATTACTGACAAGGTGGAGTTATATCATATTCCCATTTCTTGCACCTACACTTATCTTGATATGTAAACATAATAAAGATTTAAAAGTCTATTAGAGTTAGTTAAGGAATATAGCCGTTAGGCTAATGGCAGCTGTTAAGTCTGTTAGTTAGGGAAGTGGAAGGATGATTGTTAGTTAAGTTAGAAGGGTTGTGTATAAGCCTATAAATAGATGTCCTTACCTATTGTATCTCTTGGTCTGTGATTGACAATGAAATAGTTCATAAATGTTTCTCTCTTATCTCTCTTGATTCTCGCACTTCTTCTCTCGAATCCTCTGTTTCTCCTTCTCTATTACCTCTTCCCCTCTCTTTCTCTCTTTCTTTATATACAAAATTGCAATTTTGTATCATATCTTGATTGGGAAACATAAGGAGTGAGCCACGTACTAATCCCTTTTTTTTTGGGGGGTGCTGTGTACAGTGATCTTTGATTGATGTGAGATGGATTGCTTGTTGAAACTCTTTACTGTTGGAATTTGGGGTTTTAATGTTTGGAAGGGGAAGTAAGGGATTTGGTTTGGCTTGTGGATGATCTTGGTTGTGTGGTTGTGATGTGGACAAGGAGGCGGCGGCGGCGGCAGGCGGTGTTGGTAGTTTTCCTGATAAATTGTGGTAGAGTTTAGGAAAAGTGAATTTTGAAAATGAGTTCAGATAGCAGGAGCAGGAGCCGTAGCAGGAGCAGGAGCCCAATGGAACGGAAGATTAGATCTGATCGATTTTCCTATCGTGATGCGCCTTACCGAAGAGATTCAGGCCGGGGCGTCAGGTTTTTTAGATTTTCACTATTTACTTGCTGTTTCCGATGTCTACTATACGCACTAGTTAGGGAGGCTGAGGATGGTCGAGACTCGAGACTATGATTTCTAAATGAATACAGTTGTTATAGCTTATGTAGACAGAATGCTGTAGCTATAAGAAGCTGCGTAGAATCTACATGCAGTATTTCTGGATTTTATTTTTATTCATGGGGGAATTGATACTCTGAATTGGATTATTGGATATTTTATTAATTTGGGTACTTTTATATGCTATGAGAATTTTTTATTTTTTATTTATTTATCTTTGAGTAATCTGTCTGTTCTGTCTGAGAACACAGATGGATTGGACTTGACCAGGTTGTCAAGCCTAGAGCCTACGTACCCTTTGAGGGGATCAAAGTCCACGTAGTTCACAGTAAACTTGGAGGTGTGAGGCCAGGGGGGTGGTGTGTGTGCTCTGTGTGGCAGAATGTAAATAGAGCATAGGTTAGAACGTGTGCACCTGATTAGGGTTCCCTTGTATTTATAGAGGAGTCTGGTGCGAGTATCCCTGGGTTAATGAGCGATATCCGGGGTCGAGATATCAGGGGCTGATATCTCGGGATCATGATTGGGGGAGATCCCCGATTAATGGGATCCTAGATTGGTGGGATTCCATATCCTTGCCCATTATGGTGCTGATTCTGCCTCATGCATGGTTGGGCCGTGGTCCGGATATGGGCCTTTTGGGCTAGTCCGTAACAGTTGCCTCCCAGCTCGGTTGTTCAGGCTTCTGGACGGCCAAGGTGTATATTGCCTTCGGCCATCGTTCGGGCCGAGGCCTTCTCCTTTGGCCAGACCGGCTTGCGGGTACCGCGGTCCTTAAGTCGGCTCCAGGTCCGGGGACGACTCGTGGTGCCTTTGCTCGGGTGACCTGCCGAGGATGTCGGGCCCTCCTTGCCGGGGCGGTAAGTCAACCCGTCTCGGTGTCAAAAACCCTATTGTTTTCCCTTTCCCCCTCCTCCCTCCCATCCTCTTTCTCTCTCTACCTCTCCGCTGCGGCACCCGGAAACAAGGCCAAATTAGGGAACCATCCTTCTTCGATCTTTGTGTGTGTGCAACCATCATCTTCATCAACCATCCTTCTCCTTCCGCTATTCAACACCACCAGGCCTTGCTCTCTCCTCTTTTCTCCTTCTTAAATCGACATTTATCTGGCGGAAATAGGGAGGGAAACTTTTAGGGTAGTTCGACTCTCTTCTCCTCCTTTCTTAGTATTGCTACACATTTCTTTTGTACGCTGGGGCTTCACGCTTTTTCTCTGTTCTGTGACATTGCTGTGACTGTGTGGACATATTGCATCTTCAATTCTCTTCTTCTTCGCTTGTGCGTTTCTTGAGCAGGGTATGTATGAATAGCTTCTCCTCCCTTGATTTCCAAATGCTTGAATGTATGAATGAATGAGTGAAGAATATTGCTTTGATGCTTTCCCTTCTTTAAATTGCTGTGTTGTTTGTCGTTTAGAAAGGATGTTTATTCCCCCAATTGCTAATTTGCTTGAGTTATTTAAAGGTTTGGTAATTTCCACGGGGTTTTATTATTATTCGACACCTAATTGATTACTAAAATCAATCATATTTGTCAGAAACGCATTATCCAAACACATGTTCTTTAACTTTCATTCCGTCCCCCCACCTGTTTTGTCCCTCTTTAGTTGTTGAATGTTTGAGATGGAAAAGATTTTCTACTGAGAATGTATTGTTTATAGCAATTTATTTTCTCCTGATTGTGAATTGATAGAAGCTTGAAGAATATAACTTGATCTCCTTCAATATGATTTCCTTGTCTGTCTTGGTGATGTCGTGATGTATAGGCTATATGGAGTTAGGAATTGAGTTCTTTTACCTCTCTTGATGGACATTTAAAGTGAAAGCTGACTTAAGGAATGTATTATTTGTTGGAAACTATGAACTTGGGTTGCTTTTTATGAGTTACTTTTGAATGCCCATAAATTGTTTGATGAAATGTGTGAATGAGAATTTATTTGTGTTGTGGAAAAGAAAGCTTGTTCTATTAACTATAACTTATACGGATGATATAGGTGATTAATTAAAATAAATCTTTCCTCATGGGGTAATGAATGCTATAAGCAGGTACTGCATAATGACCAAACTGAGAGAATAAGTTACTCATTTCTATGATAAGGTGTATGCTGCAAGCAGGTACTCTATAATAATTTGCTGATTTAATTTTTTTTTCCCCAGATGGATGATACAGGGAGCAATTTTACACAACCTAGAGATATTGATGAGGATCCAACAGATTGCATTGACTTTAGTGAGGAGACTGAGTATGACATGCCTCATGAAATGGAAGAGCACTTGCAGAATGACTTAATTAATAGTATGCCGAATGACATTCCGTTGACACCGATAAAGAATATTGATATTTCAATTGAGGTTGGAATGGAATTTTCTGAAAGGAAAGATGTAATAGACTTGTACAAAGCATTTGGCATGACAAAGGGTTTCGGAGTCCGAGCACGGCAAACCAAGAAGAAATACATCAAGCTAACATGTGCTAGAGAAGGTTATCCAACACCGAAGACAATCAATGTTGGTGAAGTATGTGAAATCAAATCAAGGAATACGTCATCATCACGCATAGGGTGTAAAGCTTGTCTTAAGGCTTCTATCAATGGAAAAACAAACATGTGGACAATTACATGCTTTGACAACAACCATAATCATGCTTTGGTTACTCCGAAGAGTGTTCCATTAATAAGATCATATAGGCAAATGCCTAGTGTTGCTAGATCATTAGTTGAAAAATTCAGTGAGTCAGGCTTGCCCACTGGAAAGGTGGCCACCATCTTTAGAGGCCATGATTTATTGTTTGATAGTCGAGATTGTTATAATCATATGAAAAATGTTGGGAGGAAAATATATGACACTGGAGATGCACAAGCTGTGGTACATTATTGTAATAGACAACAATCAATGAATCCAAATTTCTTTTATTCGATCAAGTATGACGATGATGATCGTATGGAAAGCTTTTTTTGGATTGATGCGAGGTTCAGACATTCCTATGAACTTTTTGGAGATGTCATCACTTTTGACACGACATATAGGACTAACAAATATGCATTGCCTTTTGGACCCTTTGTTGGTGTGAATAACCATTTGCAATCAATCTTGTTTGGTTGTGCTCTATTAAAAGATGAAACTGAGGATACTTTTGTGTGGCTATTTGAGGAATGGCTTCGAGCAATGAATGGAAAACATCCAGGCGCAATAATTACTGACCAGGTATAATCAATCTAGTTCCATATTTCAAATTATTTCATATATTAGTGATAGCATACTTACACATGTAGTTGAACTTGTAGGATAAGGCAATTACCAATGCAGTATCCAAAGTTTTTCCAAACACCAAACATCGATTTTGTATGTGGCATATTATGAGAAAGTTTCCAGAGAAGTTGTCCCATGTGTACCAAGACCATGGGTCTTTCAAGAAGGAATTTAATGATTGTATCTATAACTCCAATAGTATTCAAGAATTTGAAGATAACTGGCATCGTCTTATTGTTGAGTATCGTCTTAGTAGGAATGAGTGGATGCATTCACTTTATTCAATTAGATCCTCTTGGATACCAATATTTAACCGTTCCACTTTTTTTGCCGGTATGCACACTACTCAGCGCAGTGAAAGCATCAATGCATTCTTTGATGATTTTGTTACATCTGGAACTACATTGAAGGAATTTGTGGAGAAATATAACCAAGCTGTAGATGCTCGCTACGAGTCATTGAAAAAGCAAAATTTTGATTCCATGCACAAAGAAAGGCGCTTGCAATTCAATATGCTATTGGAGGAGCATGCGTCAAAAGTGTATACACGTGCAATTTATGTCAAGTTTGTTAATGAGCTCTCTCATATCCTAAGTTTCTCCAAGGAAAAACTTAAAATTGATGGTGAATGGGTTACTTATCGAGTTTTTAATAGAAGAGACATAAAAGATTCAGCAACAGTTGAGATGAAGTTGGAAAGTAGAGAAGCTAAGTGTTCATGTCTTTATTTTGAGTTCATTGGAATCCTATGTAGGCATGTTCTTGCTATTTTTTTTGTTGAAAATGTTGAGCAGATACCGCTACACTTCATTTTGCGACGTTGGTGCAAGGATGGAAATGATGTGCTAAGTAAAGACAAAGAAATGAGTTTATTTAATGGAGATGGATTGGTTCACAGCCTTCATCTGAGCTCTAAATGTCAAAGACTTATTGAGCTTGCACAGAGGTCAGATGAAACATTTAAATTTATTTCTGATGGTCTTGATGCTCTTACTACATCTGCAGAAAAGTTTCCAACATATGGAGAGAGTACACAACTTGAGGATATTGACGCTCAGCACTTGAATTCTCAACTCGAAGAGTCTTCTATGATGAACTTGAAGGATCCCAACATGTCCCAGACGAAAGGCCGAAAAAGGATTCGTAGCGGAATTGAAGAAGCGTCAAAACAAACCAATATTTGTGGACAATGCAAAAAACGAGGACATAATAAACGCACCTGCAAAGAAATTAAAATGCATTGATTGTAGTTTTTTTTTTTGGATTATAATACAATTTAAATCGAATGGTGGATTATAATATCGTTCCTTTTTTTTTTAATTAAGTTCTTTATTTATAAAATTTGTGTCATAGTTTCTATTATTTATTTTATAGATTGTTTTGTTAGGGTTAATACAAGAATACAATTATTGAGAGAAAATAATCAATTTTATTGATATGGCAATTGCTTTGTTACAAATCTGGGATGATTACAACGAAATAGGTACATTGAACTAAAGGAAAATTACAAGTGATTCCGGTAACTAAAAGCTGATTTTCCAAACTTATTAGTACTATTATTCTTCAAAAAGCACGTTTCAGCATCTATACACAAGGCAGTTCCAAGCCTTGTAGAAGGAGACACATGTGAAAGAGTTGTTGAATTGTCAGATGCAGCTTGCATGATAACATAACCAACAGAAGTTGTTCTGAACTTGACATATATTACTTGTATGAGGGCGAAAAGGAGAGCATTCATAGACAGGCAAGAAAGAACCATAGCCACCAATTATTTCACCTGAAAAATATTCACGAAGGTCCAGTACCATTAAGGCTGACTTGAAGAAGAATAAAATGTTAATATTGAGAATGAACAAACCAAAAGTATTAGAGCACTGGAAAGGAAAATTGTACATAAGAAACATACATGCTTGCAGTTAAAGAACTTCAGAAGTATGGCCATCCAGCAATACCTGTGCCTGGCCCATACTTGATAAAACTATATTACCACTTTAGGAAATCAGTACCTCTGACAACTACCATAAAAAGCCTACATCACTACTGAGTAATAACCAAAGGTTGTACCAACATTAATCAAGAAACACTTCACCTGCAATAGGTCAGTATAAAAACACGGAAAATTGCATTCCACATCAACTTTTGCTCTCTCACTGCAAACACCTCCTTTATCCCAGCATCTGATTACTAATATCCTAGTAATGTTAAAATGCCTGGTGGATCCATAATCCAGTAGGAACAACATAGAAACTTTGAAATCAAGCAGGATTGGCAAAAGATGCAATTTTGCATTTAAAAAAGATCCTTAATCATCACTTGAAGGTCTAATCTACGAAGTAAGAGACAATAGGCACATGCTTACAAGATAGGAGATGATTCATATAAGCAGAGAATCTCCACACAAGAGTATTCATCAAAATGAAGCACAGAATAATGAGTGAAATAAATTGGTATTTATAAGAATAAACATTCAAGAGAATCACATTAAGCAAGTCAAGAATAATGAGTGAAATCACATTAAGCACGACAATGTTGGGAAGTATCCGAGTAGCAATTTCAGGTATATCATAATAGGAGCTGGTGGCACTTAAAGCCATTATGCCTGAACAACAGAAGGTTGAGAGGCTGTGAAAAGAATGTCTCAAGCAAACTTGAAATACCAGTCAAAACTGAAATACCATCTTAGCATCAATGAAAAGGAAAGACACAATGGAGGGGAAAAAAGTAATAGCAAAGTCAAATAATACCTGCTCCTCTAGCAGGAGGGAAAGTATCCTGTAAAGCACAGACTGTAAATGCATTAATCAAAAATGTTTTTCTTGTCTGCATACTTAGCGCCAAAAGCATCAGTTAATTCACCAAATCAACACAAACACAATAAAATATAGCACAATATATGAAACTAGTGTGTTGCAGGCAGCACTTAGCACATACCCCTTCATTTAGGTAGCTTGCAATATTTCCTAGCAAAATGGTTGTATTTGTTCGGATTGCTAGTTCTTCATCAACCTGGAAATATAATAGCCGGCTTCTGAGATACAGCAAAGAAAGTTCAACGCAGAAGCAAATAACCACTCTCACTACCGTTGGGATCTCATCTAACGGTTGAATTCCATAGGTTGAGAATAAATTTACCTTTCGAAATCATAAAAAATGACAGTGTCAGGATCTCTCTCACTGAAACCAGATACAACATCCAATTCAGTGATCAGACCTGGAAGCAAAATTCAGACGGTATAAAAAGCATCTAAGCCATGCGATTCCAATCAAACTGTATTTTGATAAGAATTAAAAGCTGTCAGTGAACGGTCAAAATGCTTATTGAATAGAATCAAGGCCCTCTTTTTCTAGAGTGCCATCAAGCAAAGTGCCCCAAACCCACTAAACAGAGTCCTAAGAAACCCAAGCTGTAAATGAAACTTTTCTGAGACCGAGCAAAGAAACTCGTAGACCATCAAGCAAATTGCGTGAAAACATGTGAGAGATCGAGCAAAGAACAGACAACATGTGAGCCAAGAAAAAATACAAAACTTAGCCGAGCAAAAATAAAGAACAGACACCATCCTGGGCTGAGTGCGTGAAAACTCTAGTCGAGGAATGAACGCTGAAATCACAACTCAAAATCTTAGCAAAGAGACCGATAAAAAACTTACGGTGAAGATGAGGAATGATCGCCGACGGCAAATAGAGAGTGAGAGATTGGGTGGATGCGTTAGGGTTCTGTGAGTTCAGGGGGATCACAAATCCAACTTTCAGTTTTTATCTCTCAAATCCCAACCGTTAGATGAGATCATAATCCAACGGTAATGAGAGTGGTAGGCAGAGGTAGGTAAAATGGGAGTAGGCAGAATAACCTATCCCTATCTGCATGTATAATTGATGAATTTTAATTTGGGATTCTTTTAATTTAAATCTCTACTTCAAAATTTCGTACGAATTTCCTCAGGAAAAACCTTCTCTAACCTTATCTCAACTATCTAACTGCTAATTATTCAAATTGCGAATTCTTCCGATCTTGGTGAATTTAATACATTCCAAATCCCATTTGCTCTCCCTCCCACCCATCTGCCGCCGGCCTTTCATATAATACATATGCCGCCGGCAACCTTTATGGACTCTTCAAACTCCTACTGTAAATACTCCTTACCTTGCTATTACAACCCTTTAAGCCAATGATGAATCTTTCATATATATATATATATAGACACACACACATGCCTGCCCGCAATTGTTTGTGGCACCAAAACCCGCCAATCACCATTACGGGTCAATCCTCTTTGAAGTCATGGTTTCCACTAGAGTTGCAGTTTGTTTCCTTCTCATTGGTATACTAAGAAAAATAAACAGTTCTTATGTGCACCATTTTTAAATTGCTATGTTTAATTCCCTGAATAAACAGGCAACTCAGTTTCAATATAGGTTTTAGATTAAGAATCAGGAAATCTCTTTCTTAAGCAGCATATGAGGGAGGTCAGGCATGTACCGGAAAATTAAAATCATAAATAACCAAAGGGACCCGAATCAAAGAAGATTATGCACACCTTGAAACAACTTTGAACCAGATGTGAAACTGATTTTAGATCTGGAAGTGGACCTAAGATCGTGAAGTGCAGAAAAACGAACAAAGAAAGAAAGTCGGAAATATGAAATTGGAAAATAATTCTCATTTCATTGATTCTGTACAGTGCACTTTGTCCTTATATCAATCCCTATTTACGCGTGGGGAATATTTACGTGTGGGGACCACACTCAATCAATTAGAATCAATTACAACCAAAATAGTAATACAATTAATAAAGGCTAATTGACTCAATCAATTAGAATCAATTCCTATCCATTGTCTCTATTTTCATATTCTGTCAGCCCCCCACAAGCTGGAGCATCGGTGTCAATCATGCCCAGCTTGGAAGTAAGAGAATGAAAAGGACCAGAACCAAGTGGTTTAGTAAATACATCGGCAAGTTGATGTTGAGAACGTATAGGTAACAAGTGAATAACACCTCTTTGACTTTATCCCGAACAAGATGGCAATCTAAGTCAATATGTTTAGTACGAGCATGAAAAGTAGGATTGGAAGCCAATTGAATGGCAGACTGACTGTCACAATACAAAGGGGTGGCCTTAGATCTGGATATTCGCAAATCAGCTAACAAATACAACAACCACTGAATATCACAAGTAGTCATAGCAAGAGCACGATACTCCGCTTCACAAGATGAAAGAGAGACAACACTTTGTTTCTTTGATTTCCAAGAAATAAGTGCATTGTCAAGAAACACACAATAGACAGTAATAGAACGCCGAGAATCAAGACAAGCAGCCCAGTCACTATCACTAAAACCTTTTAGAGACAGATCAGAGGTGGAAGGGAAGAAAAGACCATGAGATGGAGTGGATTTCAAGTACCGGAGGACTCGGTTAGCTGCCTGAAGGTGAGAGTCAGTAGGGGCAGCCATGAATTGACTTAATTGTTGAGTGGCAAATGAAATGTCAGGCCGAGTAGTGGTCAAATACAAAAGACGCCCAATAAGTTGGCGATAAGAACTGACATCAGTCAAAGGAGAACCAGAATTGATACTTAACTTGACTTTCGGATCCATAGGAGTAGAAGTTGGCTTACAATCAAGATAACCTGTATCAGTCAAAAGATCCATAACAAACTTGCGTTGACATAAAGAAATCCCAGAATTACTACGAGTAATCTCAAGACCAAGAAAGTACCAGCCTGAGCCAAGATCCTTAATCTTAAAAAGGAGATCAAGAGTGGATTTAACATTAGTAATTTCAGACAAATCATTACCAGTAAGGAGAATATCATCCATATAAACCAACAAGGCTGTAAAACTAGATCCAGAAGCCTTAATAAACAAAGTGTAATCTGCCTTGGACTCCACATATCCAGCAGAAATAAGAGCCGAGGAAAGCTTATGAAACCATTGTCGACTAGCCTGTTTGAGGCCATAAAGTGACTTTTGAAGGCGACAAACAAGAGAAGAATCAGCAGAGTAAAAACCAGGAGGCAAAACCATATAAACTTCCTCATTCAAATCACCATGTAAAAAGACATTATTGACATCAAGTTTGTGAAGGTACCATTTATTAGCAGCAACAAGGGCAAGTAAGAGACGAACAGTGGTCATCTTAGCAACAGGGGAAAAATTATCAAAATAATCAATGCCTTCAGTCTGTGTAAAACCCTTAGCTACTAACCGAGCTTTGTAACGATCAAGGGAACCATCAGATTTATATTTCTTTATAAATACCCATTTACAACCAATGGGTTGTTTCCTAGTAGGTAAAGAAGTCAAGGTCTAGGTCTAATTCTGTTCAAGAGCAGCAATTTTAGCATCCATGGCATCACGCCAAGCCTTATATTTAGAAGCTTGGCGATAGGTAGTGGGAATGACATCAGCAGAAATATTGAGGCAAAAGGTGCGATAAGAAGAAGGGAAAGAAGGAGAAAGAGTAAAAGAAAAGGGGTATTTATCACCTGAAGAAAATGGAGCAGCTGAAGTAGTGAAGGCTGAACAGTGGTAATCCTGCAAGTAACTAGGTGGTTTATGGGTTCGGGTAGAAACACGTGATGGAACCAAAGGAGGGGAAATAGGGGAAGGCACAGATGGAACTGGGGATGGAACAAAATCAGGATCAGGGAGGGGAGAGGGAACAGCGGAAGTAGGGGAAATAGGTAAAAGAGGTTCTGGAACAGAATCAGAGGCAGGGGAAATAGTGGGTAAAGAAGGGGAATCTGGTGGGAAACATGAGTAATCAAGGGGAAATAGATCAGTAGGAAGGGAGACAACACTGTCATGTGATGAATGCAAAGGATAAGGAAAAGAGGACTCATAAAAAATAACATCTCGAGAAATAAAAATTTGATTATTATGGACATTGAAAAGCAGATATCCCTTGGTATTTGCGGGAAAACCAAGAAAAATACATTTTGAAGCTCGGGGATCAAATTTTGAACGATGTGCTGAAATAGTTGACGCATAACACAAACAGCCAAAAACTTTGAAATTAGAATAAGAAGGATGTTTGTTATACAATAAAGAAAAAGGGGTAGACTGATGGAGGAGTGGAGAAGGTAAACAATTAATGAGGAAAACAGCATGAGAAATAGCAAAACACCAAAAAGATTTAGGGAGATTAGCTTGGAACAAAAGGGCACGAGCAACATTTAAAATATGCTGATGTTTGCGTTCCACAATGCCATTTTGTTGGGGTGTTTCAACACAAGAGGTCTGATGTATGATGCCCTTTGATTTATAAAAGGAATCCATGAAAAATTCTAAACCATTATCAGATCTAACAATCTGAATATCAGCATGAAATTGATTAATAGCAAAGAGGATAAAGTGTTGGAGGTGAACGCGAACCTCAGATTTAGATTTCATGGGAAAAATCCAAGTGTAACGACTAAAATCATCCACAATAGTCAAAAAATATTTATAACCTCTAATAGAAGTAATAGCAAATGGACCCCAAATATCAGTATGGATCAAGGAAAAAATTTTATTACTCGAGGATGTGCTTACAGGAAATGAAAGTCTCTTTTGCTTAGCCATATGGCAAACATCACATGGATGAGATTTGGAATCACAGTGTATAAAAGGAAATTGTTGATGTAAAATGTGTAAAGTAGAATGTGAAACGTGACCCAAACGATGATGCCACAAATTAAAAGATGCAGTAGGCAGATCAGGAGGAGGTGAAGCATTCATGGCAATCATGGAAGAAGGGCGTGCTGGATTAAGGAAATAGAGGCCTTCGAACACTTCAGCTGTACCAATCGTCTTCCAGTGAGAAAGCTCCTGAATATAACAAACAGAAGACAAAAAAATGAAGCAACAAGAAATAGCAACCGTGAGTTTAGAAACAGAAAGGATATTGAAGGCAAATTGAGAAATATAAAACACATTATGAAGTGTTAAGGACTGAGATATACACACGGTTCCAAAGATAGTGGCAATAATATGGCTATGGTCAGGAAGTTTAATAGGAATAGGAGTAATAGAATGATATTCTGAAAAATAATCTAATGAATGGCATACATGGTCGGTTGCTCCAGTATCAAGTGTAACATCCTCTATTTTACTTAACATAATCACTGATTAAGGGTTGATCAACCACTGATTAATACTTTATCAATTACCAAAATATACAAAATAAATCAGAGTATGCAGAATGAGCCCTAACGTGGCAATATACAATCATCCAACGTATACCAGAAGATGGAAGCACTACTGTTAGAAGGAATAGCCTAAGCTTCTGAAATTTTCCTTGATGGACCCGGACGGGAACTATCACATGGAAAAATGTGGTAACCATCAATTCAACTTATTACGAATACTAATATGTGCTAGTGAGGTGCCATGTGGAACAATTTATATAACAAAGTATTTTAAATAAAATAATATATGTAATTTGCCAATATCCACATCACAAAATTTCATATCAGAAATTATATATCACAATTTTCATTAACACAATTCCCCAGATACCTCCAACCAATCCAACCGAACCGCCTTATTTCCTCCGACTAGACCCTTGGGCTAAATTACATCCATATTACTGGTTACTTAAAAGCTCACTGGTCATGCGATGAGGACCGACCAAAATCCTCAGAGCACATGTCCCAGACCATGGGTCTTTCCCCCCTCATTGAATTATCGAGGTGTCGTACGCCCTCATTGAACTGGTGGGCCAGTCCCTCATTGAACAGGTGGGACAATATAAAGCCAACCATCATGCATTAATGGAGACCTCACCACGTGGTAGAATATAATATTTCATTTCCTCCCAATTCAACCCTTCCCATAATTATCAAAATAAATATCATAATATCAAAATTCTCAATTCTTATACATAAATAAATATGTATATATTCATAATTCAAATCATAAGGTTCCGCAAGGCAATTTCTATTAAAATATTCATAATGATTTTCACAAAATACTCACAAACAACATATCAATACACATAACAAGTGGAAAGTGGTTACCTCTCGCCGAAGCTAACTATTATTACACTGCTCCTAATCCAAGAGCTCAAACACACGCCAAAAATCGATCTATCACAACCAATTTTACTAACCATTAATAACTCTTTAAAACTCTACATATTCAAAATTATAATTATAACTTATAATTTTATAAAACTTAAAGAAATATACAGATTTTAATAATAAATTTATAATGCTTGAAGTGGCAAATTATGATGGTACTAAAAAAAATAAGGGAGACCATTGTAAATATTAATTCTCCTTTCGATTTATTATTTATTAGCAATTAAAATAATTATTATTATTTATTCCTATTTTTAATAATAATATTATTATTTATTTCTATTATTATTATTATTTATTTCAAAAGCATACAAAATATAAATCTAACGTTAGTGTGTGTGTATACTCAATCACATGCAATAAGCTAAGTTTTCCTAACACTTTTTGAACTAATACGTTGACTTATCCAATAATGTTTTGGCCTTACTCTAGATACTTGATCTCATATATAAATAAGATCTTCTTGCATTTGACAGGAGCGTAATTAATACTCTATCCAATTGGATAAAGTTTTACAAGTTATCAGCAGATTTTTCTTCTTTCTTTCCCACATAAAGTAACGCAGACTCATATATATGTATCAGTAACAATACAAAGGCTTTTACATGACAGCAAAGTATTTCTTCTATTTTCCCATGAGCAGCTGCGTTTTATATTTTTACACATAGATAACAAGAAAGCAACTTATGATAGCTGGCTTCCCGTATGTGTGTGTGTTTCATTTTTGTTTAGATATGTATATCAGAACAGCAAGATTTTAGGTTCTCTAAATATCATTGACCCCACACACACACACAAATACACAAAGTCATTGAGAACGAGAAGCAAGGTATTAGATAATGGGATTCAAATCTGTGATGTGGTAACATGCTTTATGAAGCATCACTGAAAGCCACTGGGAACACCATTAAACTTAAATACATATAAATAAAATTTTTGGGTTTAATATATATATAAATATATATACCAACAACACAACAACCGGAAGTTTTGAGTTCCATTTGTTTATTCATGTGTCCAGCGAATATTAAAAAAACTAAACCTTAACCTATTGTAGTGATATATGTATATATATACAAGCCAAAACTTCTCTGTGTTGAGACTCAAAATAGAGTAGAAGCTTCACGTAAGGACTCAAGAAACTAGAAGAGGAATGACTTGAAGACTCACCTCAGGTTGCCGGCTAGAACGCTGGTCTTCAACGAGGAACGATCACCTCTGGTTTTGGGATTTAAAACAGAGCACAAAATGACTAAACTCTATCTCTCTCGATCTCTCTCTCGGACTCAACTTTGGTTGCAACAACGGGAAAGATGAAGCAACTAGTGCGCTGGATCTGAATGAGAACCAAGGAGAACAATATATAGGGACCTAAGGGTCCTGACCGAGAGGGACGAACAGACAGAGAGAGTATATGGCGTGTGTGAGTTTAAAGATATGGTGTGGACGTTGGGCTCAAGAATGATGGAAGAAGGATTGCGTTACTGGTTTGACGTGTTCAGTGGTGAGCCGAAAGTAATATATGCTGACAAGGGCATTATGGCGCTGTTCTGATCTTTCTTGCGTGTTTGATCTATCTCTTGCTGTGTTTACGTGGGCATATGTGCTGATAGATATAAGGTTTGGGTCAACCAAGGTTATTTGGTTTAGGAGATAATAAGCTGAACACTTAATAGGTTTGGGTATTTTAGAAACAGGGCACTGAATTTGTTATAACTAGTATACGATTTGGGCCAATAACAAAAATAGATTAATATAGGGTTGGGTATATATGTGATGGGCTGAGGTTATTGTTGGATAAAGGAGGGAGTATTTGGGCTGCTCCATGAATATAAATATGTTGCTGCTCTCTTTGTGTGGTTGCTAATAGAATTAGGATGAAATAAATAAAGTGCACTTTGTATCTGATAGCATAAGGGCCACGGGTTAGTGGGTTTGGTTTGCAATTTGAGAGAGTATTAGCTTGTCTAATAATTTAGAACAGCGAAGAATGAGTTGGGTTGTTGTGAGGCCCATTAAATATCCCTCTTGTTCCTTCAACTATAGAATAGTTATTAAAATTTAATCCTTAATCCCCTCTAAGGATTTTCTTTCTCATTTAAATTTCTTTACCCTTAAAATATAATTTCTATTTTTTTTAGGAATAATTTATTATTTTTCCAGAATAAATTAATTAAGGGAAAATAGGTCTTAATTTCCAATAATTAACATTATAATTATTCTAGGCCAAATTTCATATTTTAATTTCCACATAATATTTAAATTTTGAATCCCAAAATTTGGGATGTTACAGCATACATGGTCGGTTGCTCCAGTATCAAGTATCCAGGATTGGTTTGGAGAAAAACTAAATAAAGGAACAGAGGTACCTGGAGTTTGATGAGCAGAAGATATATGATGAACCGATGGAACAGAGGTAGGCTGAAGGGATGAAATCGAGGTTTGTTGAACTAGAGCAAGAATTTTCTGATATTGGTCTTGCGTGAATTTAGGAGAGGGTGTTGGCAAAACACCAGCAGATGCCTTTGATTGCCCTAGAACAGAATTACTACCGAACCTTGAGTCTGGAAATTATGAACCGACGGAGTCTCCATGGCGGTGGTTCAGCTCTGATACCATGAAACAACTTTGAACCAGATGTGAAACTGATTTTAGATCTGGAAGTGGACCTGAGATCGTGAAGCGCAGAAAAACGAACAAAGAAAGAAAATCGGAAATATGAAATTGGAAAATAATTCTCATTTCATTGATTCTGTACAGTGCACTTTGTCCTTATATCAATCCCTATTTACACGTGGGGAATATTTACGCGTGGGGACCCCACTCAATCAATTAAAATCAATTACAACCAAAATAGTAATACAATTAATAAAGGCTAATTTACTCAATCAATTAGAATCAATTCCTATCCATTGTCCCTAATGGGGATTCATCACTTACCTAATATCTCTAACCCTGCCAATGATAAGGCCCCCTCTGCTACCAACGCAAATGAAGATACTGAAAATGATAGTTGACAATTTTCATTGTTTCTATACACTTGTAACTTATATATATATATATATATATATATATATATATATATATATATATATATATATATATTCCTTTTTCTTAGTCTTTTTGTGACTTTGAACCTATGACATTTACCATCGTTCAGTATATAATTACTTGGAACTTGTTAATTTTTCTAGTTATATATATAGGCTAATTTCATCATTTAAGCGCGTTAAATTGTTTTAAAAAAAATGTGTGAAAAATTATGAGTGAGAACATTTAGATTCTAGATAAATAGTCATAGAATTTCGTAGGTAATTACATACAGAATTTTGTCTCAAAACCCGTGGGAACTTACCCACAGAAATTACAAACGGAAAAAAATCCATGAGTAATTACCCATGGAAATTACTAATCAAATCATTCTATCGGTAATTTGCAACAAATATTACCCCACAATTTCATGGGAAATTAACCACGAACTTCTGTGGGTAATTTCCATCTTAAATTACCAACAAAATCATTCTGTTCGGCCGTAATTTTTGTGGGAAATTGCCCATGGAACAATCCTCCGTCGGGAGCTGTCTGTGCCATGGTATTTTCAAATTCCGTTGCAATTCCGTCGGTAATCCCATCTCAAATAGAATTACCAATGAAATTCAATCGATAATGGCGTGCCTTTTTGTAGTTCCAAATTTATAAATTGTTTTAAACTATCTTAGAAACCCTCCCAATTAACAGTGTTAATTTCCATCGTTAAAAAGACATGTCAGACTCTTATATGACACTCAAATCACCACCTCGTTGCCACCTAGACTCTCCCCTCCTATCCACCTCATCATCTCCTAGCCCTCTTTCATCCCTCTCCTTCTCCATTGTTCATCATCACCAAAAACGCCTCTAACCTAGTCGCCATTTGCACCGACAGCCCCACTACTCCCTTCCCTCTCATACTTGACGCCTCCTCCCTCACCATGAATGCTGGAGATCGCGCCGTTGGCCCTTGCAAACCCCATCTCCACACAAAAATCTCAAACTTCAAATTAAAGCCCATCGCTAGCTTCAATCGATGACGCCGGTTTTCAGTCTTCCCTTCTCAAGCAGCAAGGCTTTCGTCTTCCATAGACCTAGCCATCTTTGCTCAAATCTCGCCATCTCTACCTCTCCCCACTGCACTGTTGGCCTTGGCTCATCTTCCATCAAACTTTATCATGCTTACTAGTCGACAATGAAGCCATGCTTGTGATGTGCACAAGAATGCGGTAAAAAAGAAACAAAAAAACAACTTCATCTGGTATCTCTCCCCTTTTGTTTCTTCTGATTCGTCCTCATTGTTTGTTTCCCCATTTTTTTTGTAATTTTGTCGGTGAGTTTCTGTTCCGGCTGCTTTCAATGCTTCCTGCTATTTCTCTTCTCTCTCAATGATGAATAAATCATTGATGCTCCACTTTGTGCATTATTTCCCTACAGTTAATGGAATTTATAATCAGATTTTAGAGTTTGTAATGTGGTCTCTTACCGATGATTTTGTTGTTCATACATGTTCTTGTGTCAACGTCCTTGTACTATGAATAGTTTTCCCCCTTTACTACAACTGCAAAATTCTTTCATTAATTTGGATCTAATTTGAGTGATAAAAACGGTCCGTTAATATTCATGAGTACGATTCTTTTATATTTATTTCTTCACAACTTAAAGTGTACGGTTATAGCATTGTTAAAACTTCATTTCCCACTGCATCTTACTTGATAACAACTCACGAAGATATTAATTTGAACGCCATTGGCTCTGAACTACGATGAGCAATTCGGAAATAGATTCATTGTGCCGTACTGACGGATTATAGTGATGACCATTTCCATTTTTGAACAAGGGAGGAAGGAGAGGGACGAAAGAAGGAGTAGGAGATGAGGAGGTGGATAGGAGGGGAGAGGGTAGAAGGATTAGGTGCCGATGAGGTAGCGATTTAAGTACCATGTAAAAGTGTGACATCTTTTTAATGGTGAAAATTAATGTTGTTAATGGGAAGACAATATTACTACATTTTAATACTTCTGAAGTAATATTGGGAGTTAAAAAACTTTCGGGAAAATATTACTTCTTATTTTTGGGACGGAGTTGCTACTTTTAAATTTTGAGATAAAGAAAAAAAAAAGTTCCTGCAATTAAATTAAGAGAAGGTATCTAGTTACTTAAATATTCCTTTCCAGCCTTATTTATATGACTCTAATAAAACACTAGTATCTGATAATTTGAGTGTTCTTGAATATATATGGTTCTCTATCCTCTAATTCGCTAAACCATATTATATAGTTTTAAAAATTAGTTATGATTCTGAACCATCTTAGTGAGAAATAATGACTGAACTATTATACTAGTTTATAGTCCTTTTATGGTTCTCTATCCTCAAATTCGCTAAACCATATCATATTCTTTTTTTAAGGAGTTATTTGGACTATATCAACGGTTGGAAAGTCCAACTTGCTTTTCCGCATTAGATACGCAATTTGGGTTTAGTTAGGAATTAATTAGGCGCGGTATGATCTGGTGATTGGGACGACTCATTTCTTGACGTCAGTGCCAAAACAAATTACTCCCTCCGGTCCTAATTATAAGAGCTAGTTGACTTTTTTGGAGAAACTAAGGAAGCTAACTAAATTATTTTAAAGTATTTTTATTTTTATTTTTTTCTTCAAACTTATTGGTTTAACTAATAAACTAATATATAATCTAAGAATATTTAACATATAAAATGATTAATTAACTTATTTAACTTCCTTAATCTCTCCAAAGAAAGTCAACTAGCTCTTATAATTAGGACCGGAGGTAGTATCAGTTTTTATGGATAACTTGATATGCCTCAAATTGCAGGTCTTAAACACTATAGGGAGGTATTCTACACTTTGAATTTATCAAAACCTATATAAATATAACTTGAAATCAGAATATAAGAATAGAAAATAATAAATATTATGTAGTTTTATTTAATGCATAAACAGGTCAGACTTAAAAACTTATAGGATAGACCTTAACAAAATAGACATAGCCTATTTATACATTTAGACCTTTAAATAAACCTTAGCCTAACCTCTTTAACAAACATGCTATGTCAAGTAAGGTAGTGAAAACGTAGTTTTTAAGTAAAAATGGAAGGAGAACGTAAAATCGTAAAACGTAATGGAGTTTTTGCTTGCATATGTATATAAAAAAAATTCGAGAAAAATAAGGTACCTGCCATCATCCATACATATACTGATTAATACAATATTGATAACTTCTCATTTTTAATAGATTTGAGATATTTTTGGAAGTCGTCAATACTAAATTAAAGAGATTTTATTAAGATTTTAAGAGATATCAATTTGGATGCATTATTTGGGGGATTTCAATTTAAAATATAAATTTCAATAACATAATAGTATTAATAATAAATAATAACAATTTAAGATTTTAAAGAAGAAAAATATTTAAATGGAGTAAGATAAGGAAAAGATTCTTCAATCTTATTATTAATTAAAAAATATAATACAATTAAATAGATATTAAAAATACTCATTTTGATAATAATAAATATCATCATTAATACCCACCCATCACACGTCGCTTCCAGCTTGCTTCCCAATTTTCTCTCAACAACTTTGTCCTTTCTTCTATCTTCCTCCCCAGTCTTTTCTCCGCTCCTTCATCAGGCTTCTGCAGTCCCGCCCCTTCATCAGCCTTACACCCTTTCATCATGCCCTCACCTACTCCACTTTAATCACTTGCAAATCCATCACGCATGGTCACAAGCAGTAGCCAATAGAGATGATAATCGAAGAGCGGTGCGTCGTGTGCGTCTCTGGAGTTTCTTCTTTCACCAGTAGAGTCTGGAGAGGGGAGACCGCCGACGAGATTAGGTTAGGGCAAATTTTTTTCCTTCTTCGCTTTATTCAAAAACCGTGCGTTTTTGCGATTTTTACGTTGAAAGTTTGTGTTTTTGGCGATTTCACTCTATTTCCGTTTTTGCCTGCAACGTAACACGGTTTACTATCTAAAAAACACTGTTTTTACGCTATAAAGCGCGTTTTTGACTACCTATTGTCAAGTTAGGCCAAGCCCTAAACAAACTAGGCTGTAAGCCGCCTAATGAGGGCTTTGCTTATTCCATCCCTACTCATGAGTCATAACAATGTTAACTAGGCTTGTGTGTCTATGTGTATATGTGTGTGTCTATATATATATATATAAAAGAGAAGCAACTTCAACTAGTAAGAAAACCAAGACTATTAAATCTGGACCAGTCACTGAACCAGTAGGGGTACTGGGTCAAGGGTCAGTAGGTCAAACTGAGCTAATGTAAAATTAAATTGATGATAAAGTAAAGATTTTAGGTTTATTACCAGCACTACTAGTAGTGAAGTGGTATTGGGATTCATTTCCCCCCTTTAGGTCCTAGGTTCGATTCCCCCTCCCACGCCTTGTATCAAAAAAAAGATTTTAGGTTTATTAATATAAAATTATTTAAAAAAACTAAAAAAATCAATTAAATAAAACTAAAACTTATTAATGTCGGATCAGACCAATTCCCCAATTTTTAGGCCGAACGGTCCGCTCCTGTCTGAGTTTAATAACAAGGAAAAAGACATATATAGAAAGATAATCAATTTCAATGCTCATCCCATTACCACCATGATAATTAAAATAAATTTAAAAACTTTAACTGATATTTTTTTTAACAAAATATTTTTTAAAAGACTGACAATTAATATATTTCTTTATTCCGTATCCGGTACAGATTAAAATATTTTTTAAAATAATTTAAAATTTAAAATGAAATTTAAACCAGACTCAGATTTCGATGTTGGTCACACTTAATGAGCACTAAAACCACCTAAAATGGAGGGAAAACAGATATTTGGAAGTATAAAATACAGGCACGAGGAAATAATTTTGGGTTTTCTGATGAGAATTCAAATGGTTGATGCACGAGTATGTGTTTCAGAAGTTCTTAGGTGCTCGTAGCCGTGAGGAGCACCAAAGGAAAAAAGAGTGCAATATGAGATCATGCAAGTGCTATCAGGTGACGCTACCATGCCTTAATTTCTTTTTTTGGGTCAACACCAAGCCTTAATCAATGTTGGCCCCCTTTGAATTTAGCTTTTAAGAATAGTTTTTGGGATTTAGAAAGTAAAAATAACTTTTGGAATTTACAAGATAAAAATAGTTTTTAGAGAATTGGTCGTGGATAAAAATGATAGTGTTTGAATATTATTTGTAACTTTTCCATGATCAAATTTACTAAAATGACATTATTTGTAAAAAAAAAATTAACAACTAAATCAGCCCGATTAACAACTATATCAGTATATCGCTAACAACGATATTAGCCCCATTAACAAATCTGTAAATTCTGAAGGGTCTTTTCTGGAATTTTTAGAATCTTGGGGCCTTTTTTTTAATTTTCAGAATGTTTGGGCCTTTTCTAGAATTTTTTGTCCAATAGGGGCCGTGAAACTGATTTTCCCAAAAATATTTCAGGGTACTGATGGGTACTAAAAAGATACTTAAGGATACTGAAAAAAAAATACTTAATGATCTTAAAAATTTATTTTAGGATATTGCAAAAATATTTTAGGGTAATTAATGACTAATCTTGAAAAAATATTTTAGAGCATGTACGGGTACTAAAAAGATACTCCAATGGTACTTGAAAGAATACTTTTTATGGTCTTAAAAATTTATTTATGATATTAAAAGAATATTTCAGGTGCTAATCAATCTTTAAGGAAAAAAAATCAAGGTACTAACGGGTACTAAAAAGATACTTAAAGATACTAAAAAAATACTTCATGATCGTGAAAAAAATTTCGATAATGAAAAAAAACATTTTAGGGCAATGACTAATATTGAAAAAATATTTTAGGGTATTAAAAAAATACTTAAAAATACTGACAAAAAAATACTAATGAAGGCATAGGAGAGAGGAAAAACTGGAAAAAAACAAGTTTTTTTCCAAAATCTAAGGTTTGATGCAAAATACCACTCTGGTCTTATCTATAAGTCTACTTTGACCAAAAAATTTGGTCCTATTTATAAGTCCAGTTTTGTTCTGTCTTAAGAACACAGAGATTGGACTTGACTAGGTTGTCAAGCCTAGAGCCTACGTACCCTTTGAAGGGATCAAAGTCCACGTAGTTCGCAGTAAACTTGGAGGCGTGAAGCCACGGGGTGGTGTGTGTGCTCTGTGTAACAGAAGGTAAATAGAGCATGAGATAGAACGTGTGCACCTGTTTAGGGTTTCCTTCTATTTATAGAGGAGTTTGGAGCGAGTATCTCTGCAGTAATGACCGTTATCTGTGATAGAGGAATCAAGGGCTAATTGGTTGGAATCATGATTGGGGAGGGTCCCCCTTAATGAGATCCTAAATCAGTGGGATCCCAGATCCTTGCCCGTTATAGCGCAGGTTCTGTTCCGGGCGTTGTTGGGCCGAGGCCCGGATATGGGCCTGTTGGGCCGGTCCATAACAGTTTCCCCCTAGCTCGGTTGTTCAGGCTTCTGGACGGCCGAGGTGCATCTTGTCCCCAGTCCTGGATATGGCCTAGGTCTTCTGTGTCGGCTTTCGGTTGCCGTGACCATCGGTCCGGTCCGGATCTGTGGTTGACTTCTTGTGCCTCTTTCCCGACGTCCTGCCTAGAATGCCGGGCTCCTTTTGCCGAGACGGGTATTTGTCCTACTCTGGTCCCAAGCGCCCGTTGGTGATCCCGGATTCGAGCCTTTTGCCTTTTGTGATGCTCTGAACGCTTCGGGTCTCCCCCAGCACTTGTCATCATTGCGGTTTGACAGCTGTCAGGACTTGAGTGGGTGCAGTCTGCAATAGCCGCGTCTTTCCACTTCTCGAGGCCTGTGCGCATTTATTGCGCTAGCGTCGTGCTGGGCCAATCCCGTCGCGTCTGTACGGGAATGGACCGTTGTATCCCTGCTGTTTCGGGATTTTGCTTTAAATAGCTTTCCTTTTGCTCCTCTTTCATTTTTCCCGCTACTTCACTCTTTTGCTCAAATTTTTCTGGTTTCTCTAGAGCTTACAGAGGGGATTCTTCTTCGTTCAGAACCTTCGCCGTCTTCCAGCGTCCTAGTTCCTCACCCTTTCTACACACAGGTATTCCGCCTATTCCCTTGTGTTTTTGTTCGGTACTTTCCTGCATTTTACCGTTTATTCTTGGAATCGCTGCCTGTGTTATCGTTCTTCTGTGTTTCTGGGTTTTTCTGGGTTTCTCTAGTGTCATTACCCTGAAATTCGTCCTACTTGTTGCCTTTAGACAACAATCTTTTAGTGCCTTAGGCTTCTAAACATGGTGAGAGGTAGGAGTGCTCCTAGACCAAGGGCGTCATTAACGCCGGAGGAGGAAATGTTCCTCCGTGCGCGTCTCCCCCAGGCCACTTACTGGGTTTTTGGGGGTGCGCCGCCTGCCTCGGGGATCTTGGCTCCTCTGCGTCGAGGTGGCGCCGTTCGTCCAGGGCGGGCCAGGGCTCACCCGGCTTCGGCTAGGATTCCAGTTTCACTCCCTCGCCGTCCTTTCTGTCCACTGGCGCGCGCTCTTCCTCTCGAGTCGTCCGGTGGGGCCGAAGTGGGCTCTTCATCCGGTTCCAGACCCCCGGTAGTGATGGCTCAACCCCTCAACTTCTATGAGGGCCCAGCTGCCGTTCGCCAGACATCTGCCTTGGAAGGGTACCTCGGTCCTTGCTGGGATTGTCTCGCGGAGGCTTCTGCGCTGATGGCTTGCGCTGGAGATGCCGAGGCTTCCTCCATACTTGGATCTTGCCGTCATTGATCCGCCCCGGCTGTTTCTTCTAGTGACCCTGTTTGTCCGAGTCCGCAGTCTTTCTCGCCTGCTAGTGCATTTGCGCCAGGTATTTTCGCACTTCACTGATACTGGTTTTGTTTGTTTGCCTATAGGTTTAATGGCTCCTAAATCTGGGTCTTCCAAGCGGCGTTCGGAGCCTGAGGGTTCGGACTCTTCTAGTCCGCCCGCGGCCTTGTGCCGGCAGTATAGCTGGGTATCGCATGAGGTGCTAAAGACCCAGTCATTAATGTCCGACGTGGACGTTGCGCGGTTGAAGGTCCCGGCCATGCCCGGGTGCGTCCTTCGATATCCGGAGGCCGGCGAGCCTGTCTGCGCGGCTCAGTCAGAGAGTGACCCGGACTTCTTCTTCTTCTACCGTGACTGTCTGACACGGGTGCAGGTTTCCCTTCCTTCCTTTCTCCCCCTTTCAAATGGAGGCGTTGCGACATCTTCACCTTGCCCCGTCCCAGCTCCATCCGAATGGCTGGGCCTATCTTGTAGCCTTTGAAAAGTTGTGTGGCCATTTTCCGGTTCCCATACCGTGCACGGCCAACCTTTTCTTCTATTTCTTTGGACCCTTTACCCCTAGCCCACCGAAGGGGAGTGACAAGCTGCGGGGGTTGGTATCCCTCCGGCTCAAACCGGAGCGCAAGTTGATGACGCCCTTCTCTAACTCCTTCAAACGCTTTAAGGGGGCGTTTTTCAAAGTTGAGGCCGTGCCTGGGGAGCGGCCCTGGTTCTTGGAAGAGGGCAGTCGCTTCCCCTTGTACTGGGTGGAGGGTCATTACAAGGCCAAGGCTATCTCCTTCCAGGTTCCGTGCAAGAGTCTTCTGCCGGAATCGGCTTCTGCTCTGCCACGGCTGGAGGCTCTTGTGTCCGAATACGGTGTAAGGCCAGCTGGTTATTTTATAACCGGGGATGGGGCCGAGCCACTACCTCCTACCAGTAGGGTTTCTAGTATTGTACTGTTTATGTTTTTGTCTTGGTTTTTTGGATTCATGAATTTGACCTGTTTTCCTTTTCTTTTTTCAGGCCGAGATATGAGCTCGCTTCCTCTCTACCTTCGCGCGGCGAATCCAGCTGCTGCTTCACCCTGCCGCCCCAAGAAGCGGAGTGTTTCTGAAGGCGTCGGTGCTGCCGAGGCCCCAAAGAAGGCAAAGAAGGGCTCGGCTAGTCAGGGTCCTTCCACTGCTGAGGTCGCCCCAACTTCCCCGGTGAATGCCCAGTCTTCCCTTGCAGTCGAGCCCTCGGCTTCTGAGAGGCAAGAGACCGCTACCACATCTCCGGCTTCCAGGGGGAAGGAAGTCTTGATTTCTGACGAGGAGATCGAGGCCGAATTCTTCCTTGACGAGCCGACTGGTTCCCTGCCGGGTCTGTAACGCCACAATTTTAATACCCAAAAACTCGGTCAAAATATTGAAAATACCTTCAAAAGAGTTCAACAATATCCAAATCCTTTTACAATGTTACCATTTCGAATAAAACCCGTAATACATAATCAGAATAAATTCTAGAAAATATTTCAGAGTTTAATACAAAACGGAAGTCTTAGGTTCATGGCAAATATAATAACATAACATAATCTATTGGAGATCAAAAGAGCTTCCAGAGCTCACTCCATAGGTGCCTTCCCTTGCTCTCTACTAGAATAATCACCTGAAAAATGTTAATATGGGATGAGATTCCACGTCTCAGTAACTACTGAATATTTCTACCTTTCACGAGCAAATTACATATGACAAAAATAAATAATGTGAATTTAATATACTCAGATATTTTTAGATATACCGTTGTTCACATCAAATGCCTTTACAAAATACTCATCATTCTTTATTGAATAATTCAGAAATGCACTATGCAGTATGCAGCCTCCCTTATATCCCCTTCCAACCGTATACCGCTGACTAGAACCATAGGCTAACATATAGTCCAATAGAAACTCATTCATTTGACTGGATGGTTTCAAGCTCACCAAAACTTAAGATACACCCGGCCAAAGGTGTAGAGCTTAAATCTGGACTATGGCTCCCCTCCTTTAAAATAACAACTAAGGAGGTGTCACATGTCCCACATCTCCAATGAAATCCCGGCCAGAGGAAGACATGGAAGATGGGGCCCTGAAAAGTACCATCCACTGTGCACCGAGTGGTGGCATAAACAATTCTTATCATTCAATTCCCTCCTTACTCCACCCATCACATTACAACCGCCATGATGAATGTATTTACTCAAAAATAATGCATTATTATACCATTATATACATTGATATACGTATTTATGAATAGTAAAATACTATGCGTATCTGTGAATAGTAAAATACGGTATATACATGATAGTAAAATGAATAGTACTATGTATACGTGAATAGTAAAAATGAATAGTAAATACGGTGTGAATAGTAAATACGGTATACGTGAATAGTAACATGAATAGTAAATGTGAATAGTAAATACGGTATACGTGAATAGTAAAATGAATAGTAAATACGGTATACGTGAATAGTAACGTATGTATAAATAGTACCTCTGCAGATTTGCAAATCAAAGTTCCCACACCAGATCTTAAAACCATAAATATTTTCTAAATATTCTTGCCAAAATAGTAAACAAACCAATTAATAATCATACATAATTCACAAGTATAAGGAAGAATATTCAGAGTTACCTGTTACTTGCTAATACCCGAATCACCAACCAGCTATTATAACTCTCAAGCAAATATCTCTCTACTCTCTCTCTCTCTCTACCTCTCTCTATAGCTCTTAGAAGTTGTGAAGAATGAAATGAAATGGATGATCTATTTATAGTTGGAAAATGGGTCTTTAAGTGTAATTTTCGTCTCTGGGTCGTTTTACGTAATTTTCCCAAAATTATAAAATGGAAACTTTCCCGTGACTTCTTCAGCCGCCCCGTGAACCTTTTTTTAAAAAATTTAATAATATTTTAATATATATTATTTTATTATTATAATATAATATTATTTAAATAATAAATTATTATTGAGTGGGTCCCGCGGCCAATTTTTTCAAACTTCACGAGAAAGTTTGCAGAGAATTATTTTTGGCCGTGGGTCCCGCAAAATACTGATTTCAATTTTATCACTTTATGAAAATAGAGCCTACTAGTCTTTCCAAAATAGGTTTATGTTCAAGATATTAAATTCAAAATTCAGGATGTTACATTTCTCCCCTCCTAAAAGAAAATTTTGTCCTCAAAATTTTGCTATAATAAGAATTCTAACCTATTTAAATAAATGAGGATAGGTTTGTCGCATGCTCTCCTCCGTTTCCCAAGTAGCATCTCCGGGAGCCATTCCTTTCCACTCGACCTTTACAAGTCTAATGGTCTTGTTTCGTAATCTCTTGTCTCTTGCATCAACAATCCGCTCCGGCTCGGCTTTATACGTCATGTTATCCTTGAGTTCTACCTCTTCTACTTCTATAATGTGGGAAGGATCCGGTTGGTATTTCTTCAGTTGCGATACATGAAAGACATCATGAAGGTTCGCAAGCTGTGGAGGTAATGCAATTCTGTAAGCTACCGGTCCAACTTTCTCCAAAATCTCATAAGGACCCATAAAACGAGGTGAAAGCTTCTTTGCTCGTATTGCTCTACCAATGCCAGTCATTGGTGTGACTCTTAAGAATACATGTTCGCCCACCATGAACTCCAACGGTCGTCTTCTCTTGTCAGCATAACTCTTCTGTCGACTCTGAGCAGTGAGAAGTTTCTGTTGAATCACCTTAATCTTTTGAGTCGTCTCGTCCACAAGTTCTGGACCTATTAAAATTCGCTCATTCAATTCCGTCCAGCAAATAGGAGATCTACATTTTCTTCCATACAAAGCCTCATAAGGTGCCATCTCAATGCTGGAGTGATAACTATTGTTATATGCAAACTCCGCAAGATGAAGATGATCATCCCAACTTCCTTTTAGTTCGATTGCACAAGCCCGCAACATGTCTTCCAGAGTCTGTATAGTCCTCTCAGTCTGCCCGTCAGTTTGAGGATGATAAGCGGTACTATACCTCATCCGTGTTCCCATAGCATCCTGTAATGCTTTCCAAAATCGTGAAGTGAATCGTGGATCACGATCAGATACGATGCTATTTGGTATCCCATGCAATCTGACAATCTCCTTCATGTAGATCTTTCCTAGTCTCTCCAATGAGTATTCTGCTGCAATTGCTAGAAAATGAGCTGACTTAGTTAACCTATCGACAATTACCCAAATGGCATTATGTCCGGATGTCGTTAGAGGAAGCCCCATGATGAAATCCATAGAGATGCTGTCCCATTTCCACTCTGGGATATCCAAATTCTTTAATAATCCAGGAGGTTTCCGATGTTCAATCTTGACTTTCTGACAAGTCAAACAACAAGTGACAAAGTCAGTCACATCTTTCTTCATGCCTCGCCACCACCAATTCTGCTTAAGATCATGATACATCTTGGTTGCTCCAGGATGGATAGTGTATTTACTCCGATGAGCCTCCTCTAGTATGAGCCTTTTTATTTCTCCATCATTAGGTATGCACACTTTTCCTTTATACCTTAATATCCCATCTCTATCGATCCCAAATTTCGATTCTTTTCCTTCTTCAATATCTTCCCTCACGTTTAATAGATACTCATCTTCGAGTTGAGCGAATTTAATCTCTTTCCAAATTGTGCTTTCAATAGTTAATGCTTCCATGGTAGCGACCAAACCTGACATTACATCAATAGATGTACTCGGTATCTCCTCGAGCAATTTATATTCTCTGATCATCATCTGGGCTACATGGATTGTCTTTCTGCTTAAGGCATCTGCTACAACGTTCGCCTTTCCTGGATGATACTTGAATTCGAAGTCGTAGTCCTTGATAAACTCCATCCATCTCCTCTGTCGCATGTTGAGCTCTTTTTGGTCGAACAGGTACTTTAGACTTTTGTGGTCACTATAAACCTCGAACTTTGAACCGTAGAGGTGGTGCCTCCAAATCTTCAGAGCAAACACTACTGCTGCCAGTTCTAAGTCGTGAGTAGGATAATTCCCTTCATGTGGCCTTAACTGTCGAGAAGCATAAGCTACTACCCTACCATTTTGCATTAATACACACCCAAGACCTTTCTTGGAAGCATCTGTGTACAAAGTAAAGGTCTGAGCAGGATCTGGAATTATAAGTACTGGTGCCGTAGTCAACTTAGTCTTCAAATTTTGAAAAGCTGCTTCACACTTTTCGTCCCATACATATGGTTGACCCTTCCTAGTTAACTTTGTCAAAGGCATAGCTATTTGCGAAAAGCCCTTGATAAATCTCCTATAATAGCCAGCTAGACCTAGAAAACTCCTGATCTCAGTCACGGACTTTGGTCGTTCCCATTGGAGAACTGCTTCAACTTTAGTATGGTCCACTGCAACACCTTCAGCCGATACGACATGGCCTAGGAATTTTACTTCCTTCAACCAAAATTCGCACTTAGACAGTTTCGCATAGAGCTTATGCTCCTTCAACACTTGTAGCACGATTCTAAGGTGCTCTTTATGTTCTTCTTCATCCTTAGAGTAGATAAGGATGTCGTCAATGAAAACCACTACAAATTTATCTAGATATGGTCGGAAAATTCTATTCATGTAATCCATGAATACTGCTGGAGCATTTGTTAGCCCAAATGGCATAACAAGAAATTCATAATGGCCATATCTAGTTCTGAATGCAGTTTTTGAGACATCTTCAGCTTTGACTCTCAGTTGGTGATAACCTGATCTGAGGTCGATCTTGGAGAATATGGATGCTCCCTTCAACTGATCAAGTAGATCGTCGATCCTGGGTAAAGGATATTTATTCTTTATAGTCACTTTATTCAACTGGCGATAGTCAATGCATAGTCTCAGGCTCCCATCTTTCTTCTTCACAAAGAGTACGGGCGATCCCCAAGGAGATACACTGGGTCTGATAAAACCCTTTTCTAACAATTCCTCGATCTGCCTCTTCAATTCTGCTAGTTCCGATGGAGACATTCGGTAAGGAGCTTTAGAGATAGGTTCCGTTCCAGGTACGAGATCAATAGAAAATTCTACTTCTCTCTCTGGGGGTAAACCTGTCATTTCTTTCGGAAATACTTCCGGAAATTCTTTCACCACTTCAATGTTCTCTATCCCTTCCTCCACTTCGGCTTGAATGGAGAAAAACACCATGTACGCAAGACAACCATGATGAACAGGCTTTTCATCTTGTACTATAGACAACAATTGTGGTCTACTATGACTCATAGAGTCATCCGCAAGAGAGATAGTCTTCCTCTTGCAGTCAAGGATGATGTCATTAGCTGACAACCAATCCATTCCTATTATTACATCGATACCCTTCGTGGGTAAACAAACAAGGTCTATATTTGAGATCCTATTATCAATCTCAATCGTACAATTTAAGCAAGCCCTAGAAGTTTTTACTGAAGCTCCCGCCGGTGTAGAAATAATCATATAATAAGGCAATTCACTCACTCTTAAATTCAATCGAGGCACACAGTCGTATGATATAAAAGAGTGTGTGGCACCAGAATCAAATAAGGCTTCTACTTCAAGACCTTGGAGTTTGAGGATACCTTTAATCAGATTTGGTGAAGCACTTGCCTCCTGATGTGATAGTGCAAACACTTTCCCTGGCACTGCAGTTCTAGCATCCTTGGCCCCTCGAGGCTCCTCCTCACAAAATCTGGAAATGTGTCCTGGCTTTCCACAGTTGAAACACGTCACACATGGTCCTTGGTGTATTCTTCCACACTTGGCACACATCTGATTGTTAGCGGTGCTTGCAACAGGAGCTGTGGATCCCCTATATGAACTCTGACCTCCATTGAAGTGACTCCTTTGAGGTCCTTTGAATTGACTCCTCGGTGGTCTGCTGAAATGACTTCTTTGGGGTCCAGTAAAATAACTCCTCGATGGTCCACCAAAGTGATTTCTGGATGGTTGGCTAAACCGCGTATTCACATTACTGAAGTTGTGACTCTGCTTCTTAGTAACTCCTCCCGTTGGTCTCATGAGGTGTGTAGATCTGGCCTGAAAACCCTTCATCTTCTCAGCTTCCTCTTCTCGTTTGTTCCTTGCTATCGTGCGCAGTTTGTCACATATTTCTTCAAAATCCCTTGTTTCATCAAGGAACGGTGATAGAGCTGTTTTTAGGTCTGGTCTAGCTTTTTCAACCAATCGAGCACTCAACCATTTAGAGTTGTTCTGTGAATATCCGCAGAATTTAGACAACTCTAAAAAGCGAGTAATAAATTCGTCTTCATGTAATTCCCCTTGCCTGAATGTGAGGAATTCAGTTTCTTTCTCTATTCTGATTGAAGGGGAAAAGTAATAATTTTTGAACTTTTCCTTAAACTCTTCCCACGTCATCTCAGCATTTCCTTTTGTTTTGGTGCTTTCCCACCATTCTTCAGCTGCTTTCTGCAACAATTGTTCAGCAACCATCACCTTTTGTTGTGAGCTAATCTCGATAACTCTGAAAATCTTTTCTACACGCTTCAGCCACTCCAGTGCTGCAATCGGATCTAGCTTCCCCTCGAACATTGGTGGAGTAAACTTCCGAAATTTTTCCCAAACCTCAGTAATAGGTAAGGGATGATACTGAGAATGAGAACCGCTACTACCTCCATCTTCAGTGCGAGAATGACTTCCTCCCCTAGATTGATGGTCAGAAGGTGTGACTTCCAGAGCCTTCTCCTTTCCCTTCTTGCCACCTTGGCCTCTTCCTTTTGCTAGTTCATCCTCGTGTCTATTCACTTTCTCTCTCATCTCCAGGATGACGTCTCGTAACTCTGCCAAAAGGGCATTGTTATCCTGAGGATAGGGACCATCTTGATGCGGAGGGAGACTTCTTTGGGATGGAGCAGAGGTTGAATTAGTTCTTCGAGTTCTTGCCATTATCTCCTCCTATGATTAATACTATAAGGACACTAAAAAAAAATAAAAATAGCTAAATAAATTCTAAATCTAACAAAGGGAAGTGCTCATGCTATGATATTTAATTTGCCACGAACTTTTAAAAATTTTTTTTTTTTTAAGAAATCACTTTAGAAAATAAACAAAATTGCCATGGAACCTTTAGCTCTGATACCAAAAATGTAACGCCACAATTTTAATACCCAAAAACTCGGTCAAAATATTGAAAATACCTTCAAAAGAGTTCAACAATATCCAAATCCTTTTACAATGTTACCATTTCGAATAAAACCCGTAATACATAATCAGAATAAATTCTAGAAAATATTTCAGAGTTTAATACAAAACGGAAGTCTTAGGTTCATGGCAAATATAATAACATAACATAATCTATTGGAGATCAAAAGAGCTTCCAGAGCTCACTCCATAGGTGCCTTCCCTTGCTCTCTACTAGAATAATCACCTGAAAAATGTTAATATGGGATGAGATTCCACGTCTCAGTAACTACTGAATATTTCTACCTTTCACGAGCAAATTACATATGACAAAAATAAATAATGTGAATTTAATATACTCAGATATTTTTAGATATACCGTTGTTCACATCAAATGCCTTTACAAAATACTCATCATTCTTTATTGAATAATTCAGAAATGCACTATGCAGTATGCAGCCTCCCTTATATCCCCTTCCAACCGTATACCGCTGACTGGAACCATAGGCTAACATATAGTCCAATAGAAACTCATTCATTTGACTGGATGGTTTCAAGCTCACCAAAACTTAAGATACACCCGGCCAAAGGTGTAGAGCTTAAATCTGGACTATGGCTCCCCTCCTTTAAAATAACAACTAAGGAGGTGTCACATGTCCCACATCTCCAATGAAATCCCGGCCAGAGGAAGACATGGAAGATGGGGCCCTGAAAAGTACCATCCACTGTGCACCGAGTGGTGGCATAAACAATTCTTATCATTCAATTCCCTCCTTACTCCACCCATCACATTACAACCGCCATGATGAATGTATTTACTCAAAAATAATGCATTATTATACCATTATATACATTGATATACGTATTTATGAATAGTAAAATACTATGAGTATCTGTGAATAGTAAAATACGGTATATACATGATAGTAAAATGAATAGTACTATGTATACGTGAATAGTAAAAATGAATAGTAAATACGGTGTGAATAGTAAATACGGTATACGTGAATAGTAACATGAATAGTAAATGTGAATAGTAAATACGGTATACGTGAATAGTAAAATGAATAGTAAATACGGTATACGTGAATAGTAACGTATGTATAAATAGTACCTCTACAGATTTGCAAATCAAAGTTCCCACACCAGATCTTAAAACCATAAATATTTTCTAAATATTCTTGCCAAAATAGTAAACAAACCAATTAATAATCATACATAATTCACAAGTATAAGGAAGAATATTCAGAGTTACCTGTTACTTGCTAATACCCGAATCACCAACCAGCTATTATAACTCTCAAGCAAATATCTCTCTACTCTCTCTCTCTCTCTACCTCTCTCTATAGCTCTTAGAAGTTGTGAAGAATGAAATGAAATGGATGATCTATTTATAGTTGGAAAATGGGTCTTTAAGTGTAATTTTCGTCTCTGGGTCGTTTTACGTAATTTTCCCAAAATTATAAAATGGAAACTTTCCCGTGACTTCTTCAGCCGCCCCGTGAACCTTTTTTTAAAAAATTTAATAATATTTTAATATATATTATTTTATTATTATAATATAATATTATTTAAATAATAAATTATTATTGAGTGGGTCCCGCGGCCAATTTTTTCAAACTTCACGAGAAAGTTTGCAGAGAATTATTTTTGGCCGTGGGTCCCGCAAAATACTGATTTCAATTTTATCACTTTATGAAAATAGAGCCTACTAGTCTTTCCAAAATAGGTTTATGTTCAAGATATTAAATTCAAAATTCAGGATGTTACAGGGTCCGCCCTCGCCTTCTTCACATCCTCCTCCTCCTCCAACGAGGCCAAAATCTGTTCTTCCCCGTGGCCATTTATGGAATGAGGGGGTGGTTCCGGAGATAGACGTGGCATTCCTTCCTCCCCGGTACTTCATGAGTAGTGTTGCACTGACTCAACCGGCCCTGGATGAGCTGCATTTGAACCAGAGGGAGCTTTGCTGGTCGGTGGGGTACGTCCAGGCTCTGATCCTGGTTCGGGAGCAGTATGCCCGGGTTAGTGCTGAAGTTCAGAGGTTGAGGGCGGAGAAGGAGGAGCTGATGAAGGGCCTATCTGCGGCGGAGGCTAAGGCCGCGTCTGCTAGCGACCTCAGGGAGGAGTTGGAGGTGGCTGAGGCCAAGGCCAGGTCGGCTGAAGAGGAGCTCGTCAAGGCCTGGGCCGAGCGGGATGTGGTCCGGGTGGAACTGGATGCTGCTCGGGCGGAGCGAGATGCTGCCAAGGCTGCGGCGGTGAAGGCCGATCAGGAGCTCCAGCTCTCCCGGGCGGGTGCCGAGAAGGTGGCTGAAGAGTGCGCCCGGGCCCAGAAGGGGATGTCGGAGGGCCTTGCTGCGTTGAAGGTCCTTCAGCAGCAGCGTGCCTCCTTGGCGGAGGAGAAGGATGGGCTTCAGAAGGCTCTCGACGCCGAGAAGGTGGGTCGGCAGGAGACCCTGGACGCTCTGGTGGAGACCGCCGCAGAGTGCTTCAAGCAGGCTCTGGCGCAAATCCGATACTTCAACCCGGGTTTTGACCTGAACGTGGACGGGTATGACCACCGTGCCTTCGTTCAGGAAGATGGGACTCTGATCCCCTATGAGTCTCCTGCCGCTGAGGGACCTGCTGGTGCTGAGGTCGGGCCTACTGAGGCTGAAGACCCCGTGGCCGAGCCTTCCGAGTAGTTTTAGCGTTTGTTTGTTTGTTTCTATTTTGGGGCGTTGGTGCCCTTGTAATTTTTGAATGATTTTGGCCTTGGACCCTTATGCACAGACATTTTAATGAATGATTTTGGCCTTTACTATCCTTTTGCCTATATTTGACAATGAATGATTTAAGTTTTCATCATTCCTCTGGTTCAGTTCGCATACCTTTAGACAACGAATGATTTCGACCATCCTTGTGTCTCGGCTTAGATGTGTGTCGGCTGTGTATGTACAGGTTGTTTGGATAACTCAAACAATGGATGATTTCATCATTCTTTTGTCTAAGTTTAAGTGTTTGTTGGGCGCATGCGTACAGGCCGTTGGTACTCTACCAAACTTAGTGCGTGGGAAGTTGGGGCAAGGTTGTCTTGTCTCAGCCTCGTCAGGCATAACTAACCGCACTGCCTCGGTCCGCCTTTTCGATAGTCGGACTCCAACTTTCACTTAGTCGGATTAAATCTTACCGGCGTAAGGGCAGAACTATCACGTGTCTAACCGAGGCTTCGTCCGCCCAGGGTCGGACATTTTGACCTGATCAGGGTCGGCATGGTAGTCTGTGTACTTAGCCGGGCGAGCATTGACGCGTCAATTTCACGAAGGGCCGCGTACGGTCCCTTCGCCGAGCTCTAACCAATGCCTGTCGGAGTACAACAGCCGGTTTTCGTACATCTAGATGTTTTAAGTTTTTGCAGCCGGGTACGTGACCTCGGGGCCTTTTACCGGTGCCGGGCTTAACGGCCTCGGCTTTCGGTTCCTTGGCCGAGCTTCTTTGCCTCGCCTTATCGTTTTTGGCCGAGCTTCATGGCTTCGGCTTCATGCTTAAGCGAATTTTGTGCACATTCGTAAATCTCCTCAATGGGATCCTTTATTGATAAGAAATAGCCCTAAGGGGCTTTACAAAGCAACTTGATTAGAAAATGTCATAACTCGAGAATAGAAGAAATAACATGAACACAAATGAAAGCAATGAAAGCAAACACTGCCGAAAAGGGGATCTAGCTATAGTATATTTTCAGTTTGTCGGCATTCCATGTTCTTTTGACCGGCTTCCGTGCCAAGGTTTCGAGGATGTATGCTCCTCCGTCGAGCTTCTCTTTGATCCGGTAGGGGCCTTCCCAGTTTGCCGCCAGCTTCACGTCCTTGGCATTCTTGTTGCCTATGTCGGCTCGTCGGAGTACCAGGTTCCCTTGGTTGAACGACCGGGGTCTGACCTTTCTGTTGTACTTAGCCGCGAGTAACTGCTTGGCGGCTAATTCCCGGCAGTGCGCCGCGACCCGGATTTCTTCTATGAGGTCAAGATCGGTCTTCAAGGCGTCGTCGTTCGACTCATGCCCTTCTTGTCTGGCTTTGACCTTTCTCCAGGATGGTTGTCCGATTTCGACCGGGATCATCGCTTCGCATCCATAGGTTAGCTTGTAGGGGGTCTCCTGGGTCGAAGACTGTACGCTTGTCCGATATCCCCAGAGAACGCTGTGGAGCTGCTTAGTCCAGTTGGTGTCGGCTTGTAACATTCGCCTATTCAGCCCGTCCAGGACGACTTTGTTGGCGGCTTCGGCCTGGCCATTCGACTGCGGGTGTTCCACCGATGAAAAGTGCTGTTTAATGTCCAGATTGGACATTAAAGCCTGGAATCTGTGGTCCATGAATTGGGTCCCATTATCCATGACGACCTCGGCTGGCATCCCAAAGCGGGAGACGATGTTATGCCGGAAAAACTTTATTACTCTTGCCGAGGTTATTGTGGCGAGTGGCTCTGCTTCGATCCATTTGGTGAAGTAGTCCACTGCAACTATGAGCCATCTGCATTGCCCTTGCGCCGGTCAGAATGGCCCGAGGATGTCCATACCCCATTTGTAGAAGGGCCAGGGGGCTGGCATTCCTTTCAACCCTGAGGGTGGCGGCCATATGATCCTGGCGTGTTTCTGGCAACTATCGCATGTCCTGGCCTTCTCCATGGCGTCATGCTTCATAGTGGGCCAATAGTAGCCGACGCGTAGTGCTTTCCTGGCGAGGGCCTTGCCCCCCATGTGGTGGCCGTTGCTGCCTTCGTGTAGTTCGGCCAGCACGTATGTTGCCTTCGATTCTCCGAGGCACCGCATCATCGGACAGTGGAGTCATTTCCTGTACAGTTGGTCATCAACCATAGCATAGAGAGTGGCTTCTCTGATCAGCTTCTTGGCCTCGGTCGAGTCAGTAGGGACAATTCCCCTTTCGAGGTAGTCTTCTATCGGTTTCCTCCAGTCCGCCCCGGCCGAGATGGCCAAAACGCAGCTCGGCTCAGTGAGGTTTTGCTGGATCACCGTCCTGTGATTGTCCGGTCCGTTGGTACTTGCCAGCTTGGAGAGGATGTCTACCCGGGCGTTCTCCTCTCTTGGGATATGGGAGACGACGACTTCTTCGAACTCGGCCATGAGCTCTTTGGCGCGGTTCAGGTACTTAGCCATAAGAGGGCCTTTTGCTTGGTAGCTGCCGTCGATCTGCGCGGCGACTAACTGCGAGTCGGTTAAGACCTTTACTCGTTGTGCGCCATTCTCTTTTGCTTGTAGTAGTCCGGCTAGAAGAGCCTCATACTCGGCTTGGTTGTTGGAGGTCGGGAACTTCAGTTGGAGAGAGTGTTCCGTAGCGACCCCTTGTGGGCTCTCCACGATTACTCCCGTGCCGCTGCCTTTAGCGTTGGAGGATCCGTCCACATAGACTTTCCAGGTCCCGTTACTCGTCACTGCCGGGGTGAGTTCCCTGATGAAGTCTGCCAACGCCTGGGACTTGATTGCCTGTCGAGCTTCAAAAGCAATGTCAAACTCGGACAATTCTATGGCCCAGTTGGTCATTCTTCCCGCTAGGTCGGGCTTGTGGAGTATCTTCCGGATCGGCTGGCTGGTTCGTACCACTATCCGATGTCCTTGGAAGTAAGGCCGGAGCCTTCTGGCCGCGGTGAGTAGGGCGAAGGCCACTTTCTCCAGTTTCTGGTACCGGAGTTCGGAGCTTTGTAGGGCCTTACTGATAAAGTAGATCGGTTTCTGTCCGGCCTCGGTTTCTCTTACCAGGGCGGCACTGACGGCTTCATTACCGACGGACAAGTAAAGGAATAGGGTCTCTCCTGGATTCGGCTTGGTTAGCACCGGCGGGGTTGCCAGACATCGTTTAATTTCTGTGAAGGCGGCATCACACTCGGGATTCCATCCGCCGTGGGTTTCTTTCTTCAGTAATCTGAATAGAGGTAGGGCCTTCTCGGCTGATTTCGGGAAAAACCTTGTGAGGGCGGCCAGTCGGCTGGTCAGCTGCTGTACCTCCTTCTTGGTCCTCGGGGGCTGCATGTCGAGGACGGCCTTGCACTTGTCCGGGTTGGCTTTGATCCCTCGGTTAGTCAGCATGAAACCCAAAAATTTCCCAGCTGGAACTCCGAAGGCACATTTGGCCGGGTTCAACCTGAATCGATGTCTTCTTAGTTTCTCAAACGTCTGTTCTAGGTCCCGGATGTGGTCTTCTAGAAGTTTCGACTTGACGATCATGTCGTCAATGTAGACTTCTATGTTGCGCCTGATCTGGTCTTCGAAAACTCGGTTCATCATCCTCTGATAGGTGGCCCCGGCATTCTTCAGTCCGAATGGCATGACGTTGTAGCAGTAGTTTGCTTTGTCCATCATGAAGGCGGTCTTCTCTTGGTCGTCCGGATGCATTGCAATCTGATTGTACCCAGAGTAGGCGTCCATGAAGGAGAGGAGCTGGTACCCGGCCGAGTTATCCACAAGCTTATCAATGCTGGGCATCGGGTAGGAGTCCTTTGGGCACGCCTTGTTGAGGTTGGTGTAGTCGACGCATACTCTCCATTTGCCGCTGGGCTTAAGGACCATGACAACGTTGGAGAGCCAGGTGGTGTACTGCACCTCCTGAATGAAGCCGGCAGCTAGAAGCTCTTCGATGTGGCTGGCAAGGGCCTCCTGTCTGCTGTCCGCGATATTCCTCTTCTTCTGTGCCATTGGTCTTAACCCCGGCCAGATGCCAAGTTTGTGGCAACAGAAGTGGGGGTCGATGCCGGGTAGTTCGGCCGAGGTCCAAGCGAATACGTCTTGGTTCTGTCTGAGGAAGCGGATCATATGAGCTTTCACGTCGTCCCCCATGTCTCAGCCGATCTTGGCGGACTTGGACGGGTCATCGCCCAGCACTATCTCCTCCAGTTCTCCTTCCGGCTTGGGCCTCGGATTCTCTTGTTCTCAGAGGTCGAGCTCCACCAAGTTGACCGGTTGCCGCGGGCGTTTATCCGAACCGGCTTATGCTACTTGCTCGTTGGATTTGAGCCGAGGTGGAGATGAGGGCCCTCCTTCCTCGACCCGGAGAGCTTCAAAGTAGCATTGCCTCGACTCTTTTTGATCTCCAAATACTACAACTATCTGGCTTTTGTCATTGACCATTTTCAGCTTCTGGTGCTTGGTGGATACTAATATGTCCCAGTTATGGATTGTTGGTCGGCCTAGGATGATGTTGTATGGGGACCGAAAATCGGCAACGATGAACCTCACTCGTTCGGACTTGAAGGCTTCCTTTGTCCCGAAGGTCAGCCTAAGGTCGATGTACCCTTTCGGAAAGGACTGCTCGCCGTTGAACCCGATCAGGGTGGTCTTACATGGCTTGAGATCCTCCGGGTCAAGGTGCATCCTTTTGTACGCGTCCCAGCTTATAATATCGGCCGAGCTTCCTGCATCAACGAAGATCCTTTTCACACGACAATTAACTGAAGTTCCAGTAATTACCAGTCCATCCAGGTGGCCAGGTATGACGTCTTTTAGTTCCTCGTCGGTGAAGGTCAGGGTAGGCGGCCTCGGCTTTTTGGAGTCCTCCTTGAACTTGGGGAGGTCTCGGACGGTCAGTACCTCGCGGAGATATTTCTTCCGCTGGGTTACAGTGTCTCCGCCACCTCCAAACCCTCCGCTGACGACGTTGCACTGGAAATCCACATCGGGAAATTCGTCATCAGAGGCGGTCTTCTGCTTCTTTCCCGTCTTTCGGGCTTCCTTGGGCGGACTTCTAGTGTGGCCGCGGTCACTGCGTTTGCCGCTTGTCCTTCCTTGGGTCTTGATGACATACTGATGTAGCTTCCCGTCCCTTACGAATTTTTCGATAGCGTCGCGGAGGTTATAGCACTCGTCAGTAGTGTGTCCGTGGCAGTCGTGGAACGTACAAAATTTGGTACGGTCGGTATTGGAGCGGCCTCTGATCGGCCTCGGCTTGTCAACCCGTTTCATCTCGGCCTGGGCTACCTCTTTCCATACCTGGGACCGAGGGACGTTCAACGAGGTGTAGTTATCGTACTTGGCCTTCTAGTCGGCTCGGTCTGACTTGGCTCGGCTCTCGCGGTTTCGTCTTATAGGTTCTGACCTCGGCCTCCTTGGCCAGTCAACGTCGCTGGGCGGAGTGTTCCTTGCCCGTTCGGGTTCATCAGCATTGGCCACCTCCATCTGCTCCTCTTCCAGGTACTTCTTTGCCTGCGTGTAGAACTCAGTCAAGGTGTACATTGGGTTCTTACACAGGTGTCGAGCCAGCCGGGATGACGGGTCTAGTCCGTTGACTAGGCAGTGTACGTGGACCTCTTCGGGCAGCGATCGCACCTACATGGCCACATTGCGGAACCGATCCAGGTACTTCTGTAGGGCCTTGCCTTTCCTCTGTCGTACCTTACTCAGTGTGAATGTGGTCTTGGGCTGCTTTTTGCTGGTGGTAAAATGCAACTCGAACTTGCGTCCGAGGTCTTCATAGCTCCGGACGGAGTTGTCCGGGAGAGAGCTCAGCCACCTGTGTGCGGGCCCATTTAGGGTAGCCGTGAAGAGACGCTGGACAACTGGGCCGCTAATTTGTCGGACCTACATGAGCTTCTCGAATACGTCAAGGTGGTTGCGTGGATCTTGGGTTCCGTCGTACTTTGGAAGGTCGGCCAGATCGAAATGCTTTGGGTAACGGGCCGCGGCCGCCTCCCTGGAGAATGGGGATCTGCCGAAGTCCGACAGGTACGTCACCCGATATTCCCGGGGGGATCCATGGCGAGGTGATCTATGAGTCCGGGGAGTTCTGTCCTCCACACGGCGTTCTTCTCGGTCCCGGCCTTCTCTGGCAGCCCGATCAGTTCGGTTAGGACCGTCACTGCGGTTCCCTTCATTCTCCTGAGACCGTGATCAGCCTCTCTCCGCGCTTGTCCTCCGCTCCAGCTCCCCGTTACCGCGGCGTGTGCTCCTCGGCTCTGGGCTGCTCAAGGAACTGCTGTCATCAACGGGAGCCCTCCTTCCTCTTCTGTGATTCCTCCGGCAGTTTCCTCGTCGGCGATCGTTCTCGAGTGCCTCCTGGATCATCCGACCAAAGGCCTCGAAGTCGGCCTGCCTCTGCAGGTCATCTCGTTTTTCCTTGTTTTCAAATCTTTGGAGGAATGACTCCTGTGTCCTCCGTAGTATGCGGACGTCGGCTTCAACCGCCTGGACGTCTCGTACCGGGGGTTCTTGCAGTGGCTGCTCTTCCGCGGAAGGGGAGGTTGCCGTGTCAGTGACATGCCCTTCTGGGGTGTTTTCTCGCCGCGGTTGCTCTGAGGGCTGATCTGGTGGAGGCCGGCTTGGCTGGGGGTCCCCACCCACTGGCGGGGGATTTCTGCTGTGGCTTTTGGTGTTTGCCATCAGTGGTCACGAGGATAGAAGTTTATAGTTCCCCACAGTCGGCGCCAATGTTCTGTCTTAAGAACACAGAGATTGGACTTGACTAGGTTGTCAAGCCTAGAGCCTACGTACCCTTTGAAGGGATCAAAGTCCACGTAGTTCGCAGTAAACTTAGAGGCGTGAAGCCAGGGGGTGGTGTGTGTGCTCTGTGTAACAGAAGGTAAATAGAGCATGAGATAGAACGTGTGCACCTGTTTAGGGTTTCCTTCTATTTATAGAGGAGTTTGGAGCGAGTATCTCTGCAGTAATGACCGATATCTATGATAGAGGAATCAAGGGCTAATTGGTTGGGATCATGATTGGGGAGGGTCCCCTTTAATGAGATCCTAAATCAGTGGGATCCCAGATCCTTGCCCGTTATAGCGCAGGTTCTGTTCCGGGCGTTGTTGGGCCGAGGCCCGGATATGAGCTTGTTAGGCCGGTCTGTAACAAGTTTCATGTAAAAAATGAGATTGTGACAATTTTACTCATATTAATTATAACTATAAAGATAAAGAGAAGAAACAATTGAAAAATATCCAATCATAAATGAGGGCAAAGTCGAAAATTTACCCCTATAATCATTGTGTCAACTAACTTTTCTTAGTATGTGAAATTTGGTCAAAATGAACTTATAAATAGGATCAAAGTGGTAGCTTTTGACAAAAATAAGAGCGTTTGGTAAACTTATAACAAAACCTATATTTTATTTTCTAAGACGTAAGTTTTGATTTCCCCAAACACGATGGGAAGTGGAAGAGGCTTGGAGTGTGTGTGTATATATATATATATATTAAAATAATATTTACTTTTGTGAATAAGATTTTAGATATATAGCTGTGGCCTGTGGGGAGGGGAAAAAGCCATTTGGTGAAATCTTTTTTTTTTTTAAATAAAGTTCTATTTTTGTAGTTTATCCCAATTGTGTGTGTAATATCTATAGAGAATCACTATGAAATTCTAAGAAAAGAATTTATTTAATCATAAAAAATTACCAATAACAAGTAAGCAGTCTTGATCTTTTGATATTTTCTGCAAATTGTAAGGGTATGTTTGGATTGAGGGAGGAGAGGGAAAAAAAAGGAGAGGAGAGATTTTTTTTTTTCAAAATTGAGTGTAGTGGGGCCCACAAGTTTTCCTCTTCCCTCTTTTTTCCTCTCCCCCTCCCTTCCCCTTCCTCAATCCAAACATACCCTAGTTTTTGGTGATTGTATTCTATCCTTAAAACCTCATAATAACTCCTTATAATATTAATTAACCTAGTTTTTGGTGATTGTATTCTATCCTTAAAACCTCATAATAACTCCTTATAATATTAATTAACGCAGTAAGAGTTTTGTTTCTTTAATTTAATTCAAGGTTAGTGGCCCTTTTTAGGTATAGCTCTATTTTGAGGGTAGATGAATGATAAAAGCATTTTAAATGTAATTTTTACGTTTATAAAAAAAATTCTGTAATTTTTTGATTGAATAACGATACTAAGCTTGTAAATATTAATTCAGTAAATAAAATAAGAAGCTGATACAGATTTCACAAAAGTAAAGGTTCAATTCAGATTCCACCATCACTATTCCAATTTTCTTGGCGACTACAGAAATATTTTGCGAATATTGTTATTTGGCATAGTCATGATGAATCATCATTTCGAGGGGGAAAAAAAGGAATCATCATAAAACAAATCATTTAAAATTTTACTTTTCAAAAAATAAATGAGGCCAAAATTTAGTGAACCGTACAGGAAATAAACTGGGGATGGTAATAACAAATTTTGTGGAGCAAGCAAGTCAATATAAATTTATATAAATTTTTGGCGGGTCGAGGGGTTTGACTATAGTCCACTTCCTTTTTCATCCCCTTCTCAATCTCAATAGTTGAATTGAAATTTAAACATTTTAGATTTAATGATTTATAAAAATATTATTTTAAATTCTTTTAAATAATTTAATTTTTTATTAATATTTTTATAAATTATTTGATCTGAACTACTGAGATTTTAATTCAACGGCTGAAATAAAAAAGAGGATAATAAGAGAAGTGAATCATAGTCAAACCTAATATCACGAGTCACAATGAGCGGGCCCACTGTCTTTTATTTTCCTCTCCTTGTTGCTCCTTTCCTTGTCCCCCACTAACTCTTTTTCTTTTTCCTTTTTTCTGAAATACTTCCTCCGCTTCCAAACAAGACTTTGTCATCACTCATTATCATAATCATAAATTCATAATAAAGAGCCACCCAAAAAAGCAATAATGAGGACAAACGAATTAAAGCGGAAAAAACTAATTCTTACATACTAATAAAAATAATCAGAATTAATAAAGTTATATTAAAATTTAAGTGATTTCTAATATTTTCTTTTTTAATTGTACAAAACTCTAATAGTATATTAATTATAACTCTCACCAACTATCCTTATAATTAATACTTTCTGGGAACAAACAAGTATCTTATAAAAAAGACCAAATAAACTTGCTAGCTGGTACCTTATAATAAAGACCAAGAAGTATTTTAAAGTTCATCTACATTTTATGATTGGATGGGCTTCTTGTTTCCATCTTTGTCAGAGTTTGGTCCTTTAGCTACGTCGTTAGGCTTTGGTTTTGCTCTAAAACTGCCAAAAGACGCTTCCATTTCCTCCAAGGTTTTGCCCCGTGTTTCTGGAATCACTATAAAGAAAAAGATCCATCCAATGGTTGCGATAGTTCCGTATAGAAAGAAGGCCCCACCAATGGTAATAGCCTTCGAGAGGGATAGAAATGTCATCGAGATGAGGGCACAAATCGACCTATTCACCACGACTCCCATAGCAGCACCCTGAGCGCGTAACCTCAACGGAAGGACCTCTGTGCAATAAACCCATGCGATTGGACCAGCCCCAATCGAAAACGACGCCACCGAGGACAACACCGTGGTGATACTCAATACGACGGCCCACTTCACTCTTTTATCTGAGTGTCCAATGACTGTAAGGCACGTGGCGAGAGTAAAAAGTGAGACTATGAGACCTCCATAACTAGTGAGCAACAAGGGTCGTCGCCCGAATCGATCCAATAAGAACGTAGCAACCAAGATGAAGATCGTCTTGGTGAATCCGACGGCCACAGTTGCGAGAAGCTTTTGGTTATCGGATGTGATGCCAGCCTTCTCGAATATGGTGGGGCTATACAAAACTACGGAGTCTAAGCCAACAGATTGTTGAAAGAAGTGTATACTAATGACAGCGACGATGATGTGACGAACGGCTGGTGTGGCGGTAATGAACATCTCCTTCCACACGCCTTTGCCTGACTTTTGCTTGTTGATAACCTCAACGACTTCATCGTTGCAACTCTCAGGGATCCCAGTTGCCAATTTGATGTCGGTGAGCCTCTGCTGAGCTTCTTGATCGGAATCTGAAATTTTCTGAAGGACTCGGCGCGCATCGCCGAGCCGACCCCTCATCACCAGCCAACGGGGCGACTCTGGCATGGCTAACACTCCCAGTGCGATCAAGATTGAAGGAACGATGCCGACTCCGAGCATGAGTCGCCAGCCCAGCCATTGTGGTAGCCTGGAGAATGCAAAATTGGAGATGTAACCTAGCAGAATTCCGGCGTTGATGAAAACCTGAAAACAAAAATGGAGTTATTATTAATTCAGTACTTGTTTTGTGTTGGGACCATAAACGATCTTGGCACTTGGCAGTCTTGATTTTATTTTTTTTTAGGAAAGAATTTCAAAGGGAAAATTCCATTAAAATACCATTTGAATTTATAAAACCTCTAGAAGTCTTCCGAATTTACAAAAAGATTGAGAGATAGTAAGGACCTATGAAGAATATGCAAATTCGAGTGAAATTACTTTTTTGTCCTTACTTTTAAATAAATAAAAAATAAAATAAAAATGCCCTCACCGGAGGGCCGCCACCGGCAACCCGGGGGGGTTTGGGGGGTGGGTGTTTTTTTAAAAAAACAATACATTGCAAGTGTAGGCACAAGAACCAAGTAGCCCAATCAGTTGGGCTACTTGGTTCCTCTATTATATATATACATTAACAAATATATATATTCTTCTTAACATTTTTCAATGGTATTTACAAGTCCACAAACGCGAATTACTAGTCCACAAGTGTGAATTATAATGTTTCATTCGGGGTTCCTTTTTTACTCTTTGATGCATGTTTTGTAAAAAAAAAAAAAAAGCATTATTACCAGTCCACAAGTGCAAATTACAACGTTTTATTCAGGATTCCTCTTTTACTCTTTGATGATAAAAAAAAAAAGCATTATTACCAATCCACAAACACGAATTACCAATCTACAAACGCGAATTACCTGTCCACAAGCGTGAATTACAACGTTTTATTCAGGATTCCTTTTTTACTCTTTGATGCATGTTTTGTAATTCGCGTTTATGGACTGGTAATAATGCATTTTTTTTGTTTACAAAGCATGCATCAAAGAGTAAAAAAGGAACCCTGAATAAAACGTTGTAATTCGTGCTTGTGGAATGGTAATTCGCGTTTGTAGACTGATAATTCGCATTTGTGGACTTGTAAATAATACCATTGAAAAAATGTTAAGAAGAATATATATTTGTTAACGTGTGTGTGTATATATATATATATAAAGGAAAAACATTTCTCATGTTGTAGGAGAAATGTTTTTTCATGCCACACACACATAAAATGGTGGGACCCACATATATATATAATGAGCATTATATATATGTGGGTCCCACCATTTTATGTGTATGTAGGAATCTTTTTTCTCTCATGCAACATGAGAAAAGTAAACCCCATATATAAAAAAATAAAGGAACCAAGTAACCCAACTGGTTGGGCTACTTGGTTCCTGCCCACACTTGCATTGTATTGATTTGTTTTTAAAACCACCCTCAAAAAAAAAAAAAACCCCCCACCGGTGGCCGGCAGCCGCCCTCCGTTGTGGACATTTTTATTTTTTTGATTTATTTAAAAGTAAGAACAAAAAGGTAATTTCACTCGAATTTGCATATCCCTCATAGGTCTTTGGTATCTCTCAGTCCTTTTACAAATTCAACAGACTTCTGGGGGTTTTGCAAATTTAGACGGTATTTATTTGGAATTTTTCCAATTTAAAATTAACAAATTATTTTTAAAAATTTTCCGTTGATTAAAATAGTTTTTTAAATATATATATATATATATATTAAAGGCTAAAATACACGTTTGGTCCTTTATGTTTGTCTCTGGTATCATTTTAGTCCCTTAAGTTTGTAAAGTACAAATTTGGTCCCTTAATGTTAACACCGACTCAACGGAAAATACTAACTCAGCAATTTTGGATCTAACTTTGGTCTTATACCCCTTATAATCCTTTTCCCTCCTTTTTCTTTTTTTACCTTTGGATTAAGATTTCAATGGTCCAGATTTACTATCATTTTTTACCATCTTTTGTCCTCCTTTTCCCTTATAATAATATTTTTATTATATGGTAAATCTAAACCATTAAAATCTTAATCCAACGGTAGAAAAAGGACAAGGAGGGAAAAGGATGATAAGGGGTATAAGACCAAAGCCAAGTCTAACAATTTTAAGCAATAACTATGCAACTAAATGCTGATCAAATATGCTTATATGTTAGTATTTAAATAAATTAATATTTTAAATCATATTAATTGAAAAATATTTAATCTTCTTCGACCAAAAAAATATATTTAATCTTGACAAACTATGAAAAACCCTCAAACAATCTATGAAGATTAAATATTTTTCAATTAATAGGATTTAAAATATTAATTTATTAAAATACTAACATATAAACTTGCTAAGTCAGCATTTAATTGCACAATCATCACTTAAAATTGTTGAGTCAGTATTTTCCGTTAAGTTAAACTAACGATGTTAACAATAAAGAACCAAACGTGCACTTTACAAATTTAAGAGATTAAAATGATATCAGAGGCAAACATAAAGGACTATATGTAAATTTTAGCCTATATTAAATATGCACTGTCAGGTGACATGTCTCATCTATGACTCCAAAATAGGGATTAGTTCATGGTGTCTATCCGAGGAGGAGGAAATAGGGTTACCTCAGGGAAGGAAGTGAGGAAGCCACGAGAGGAGGTGGGGGAGACTTCGGCGGTGTAGACAGGGGCAATCATGAGCGCGTAACCGACGCCGACGCCGGCGACGAAACGGCCGAACATGAGGAAGGCGTAGTTTGTGGAGAAGCCCATGAGAATGGCACCGATAAAGAATATCCCACCGGCCAGGACGATGGTGTAACGACGACCAATCCAATCGGAGGTTCTTCCGGCGAGGAAGGAGCCTATGAGAGAGTATAGGTTGATAATCCCCATGAGGACTTCGACTTGAACGTCGTTAATATGTAGGTCTCTCCTTATGTAGATAATAGCTCCGCTCATGACACCGATATCTGTAATTAATTAACTAAAAGAATTAAAAAAATCTTGCAGGCTTTAGAGAGTAATTAGAGAGAAGTGAAGGAATGTAACTGACCATAACCAAGCAAGATGGAAGTCATGGAGGCCAAAGTAGCACAAGCGATAGCAAACTTGTTCCTCTTGGGCTTCATGGGAGGATCAAAATCTTCTAAATTTGCAGATTTCTGGGCTGCTTGGAGCTCAACGGCCATCTTACTCAGTGTATGTATCAGCGACGGTGCAGTGAGAATGGAAGAAGATAGTGAAGGAGTAGTCTGATAACAGAGGGTTTTATATAGAGAAGTGGGACCACTAAAAATAAATGAGGCTAAAATTAAGTGAGCCGTATAGCAAGCCAGTCAAAACAAATTTTTGGTGGGTCAAAAACGATGGGCTCCAGTGTCCCGACTCCCGAGTCACAGTCACAAATTCACATTAATGAGTGGGCACACTTTCTTCTATTTGTCTTATTATCAAAAAAAAAAAAAACTTTCTTTTATTTGTTCCCAAAAGACCTTGAATTGCTGCGGTCACTTCCCAAATTGCCCTTTGCTATTTTCCTTTGTTTCTTTCCTTGAGTTGTCCCCCACTTGCTCTTTCCCTTTTCTTTTCTTTTCTTTTCCCTAAAATAGATCAATATATAGCTACCCCTTCTTCTTAAATGACAGAAAAATATAGTAATTTGAATTTTTTTAAAAAATTAAATAGCTATTTGGTCCTTAAAAAAAATCACAGACTCCTTTTTGGTCCCTCAGTAAAAATAAGACTAAACGTGGACGGTTTTTAGATTTTACAGGGATTACAGGATGAGTTATTTTTACTTAGAGACCAAAAAGGGGTCTGTGATTTTTTTCAGGGACCAAATAGGGTATTTACTCTAAAAAAAACTATGAAATAACTACTAAATTAGTGAAATGACATACAAATAATTTAGTAGAAATTTGAAATTTAAATTTTGCGTGTTGCCAACTTAAATATAAGAATTGAGAACTTAAACATACAAATTGACAACATGATAGCTCCCTTAGTATTCTATAACCAAGTTACTTATTGATATCCTTAAATGGGCATTGCTTATACTTAAGTTGTCAATATTTAAACTTCAAAATCTATATTCCAACTAGATCACCTATTTATCTTTTATTTATTAATATAACAAACATTTTAATATTTTTTGTAATTCAACTATCCATTTCCCCTAAAAAAACACTTATCAACAGAAACTTGGGAAAAAAGAAGTAGCTTAAATGGCAAGACTTTTTATTTGAAGAAAAGTACGAAAGGATAAGCCTCGATCGAAGGCCAAAAATATTCAACATCCCATCTCTTTCACGTAGCTGTGCAAAGTATCATCGAGTCCAAGAAACAATATATATGACTTGAGGAATAAACAAAACTAATTTCATATCAAAAGTTAGAACTAACGATTGATGATATCTTTTCTGCAGGCTCATTAAATTAAGTTTAAAGTCAAGACCCCCGCGCTCGGGCATCAATATTCATCATATCTGTCTTTTCTTTAAATAATTTATCAAATGAAATCGTGTACAGCTCCACAAGATGATCCAAATTTTCCACGCTCAACGTCACCTTCTTGGCTTGATTATGTGTGTGGACTTAATCAACCAATAATCAGAGAACGTGTCTGTTCAAACATTGTCTCTTGTAATTTTTTTCCCCCCTACAGCGATTATGGATGCAATTAGGCAAAGTTATTATATGTATTTTAGAATAAATAATGTCTCATTATTTGCTTGTTGCTGTTTCAATAATATAAATATATGGTAGTAATGAGAATAATAATAGTATATGTGTGTATATATATATAGTTGTACCAATCAATATGAAACACATATCAACACGTTGACTGACGAGTGATCACATGTCAACTCTGCCCAAGAGAGAGAGAGAGATCGCATTTCAATTAGTGTGACCACCATAACTTTGAAACGTCTACTCTGAAGAAAATATCATTTATACATGTTGATGACTGCTGTGTCACCTGATTTAATATGAAACTTTGATTATTCCTTACAGTGATATCAAGCCAACTAATTAAAGGCATCATTACCAAGAGACGTTGGTTAATTATAGGTAACTGCTAAGCCTAAAAAATTATTAGCCCCCCTTAACAATAAAAAAAGCTAGACATATAAGGCCTTGAGTTCATGTCTAATTATATTGATTGCAAAAATATCTTTAAAAAATTTATTTTTAATTGGATTTAATAACAATGTTTGGATATAAATCAATTAGATATTCATACTTATAAGTGTTTGTTTGAATTGATAATAAAACCTACTTTCCCAACTTTATATGCAATATACGAAATAAATATGTGAAGGGAACGATGTATGAACTTGCTTCTTAAAACCTAGAGATGTAATCATTAGACTAATGGTTTGTATTTATTTCATTTGTTTTAAGGCAACGAGGAGTGAAGTAAGAGTGTTGAACGAAGAATTGTTGACTAGCAATATTGGAAAAGTAACAACAATTAATTAATAATTTCAAATGTGTGCCGTATATTCTTTTTGATTTTTTCTTATTATAAGTTACTAATAACAAGTAAGTTTATTTGATCATTGTTATAAGACATTTGCTTATTTCTAATAAGCATTAATTATTTTTTTTCTGTGTATGCTCATAATTAATAAGGGTAGTACATAGATGAGAGTAATAATTAATAGACTAAAGTATACTTTTAGTCCTTTAAGTTTTGCATAAGACATACTTTTGGTCCCTTAACTTTATAAAGTATATTTTTAGTCCTAAAATTCTAACACCGTTAATGTTACTAACGCAAAATGCTGACGTAGCGAACTCAAATGATGACTAATAACATTTAATTACACAAATTATATATATTTCAATTCATCCATATTTTAAATTTAAATTTAATAGTATTTAACTACACAATCATCATTTAAGATTACATTGTTATCACTTGAGTTTGCATTTTCCGTTAGGAAAATTAACGATGTTAGAATTATAGGACTAAAAGTACACTTATAAAGTTAAGAGACTAAAAGAATACCTCATATAAACTTCAAGGATCAAAACTATACTTTAGCCTAATTAATATGATATTAGAGTTTAGTGTAATTAATAGGGGTAAAATTGGAAATTCTAAGACAACTTTATTGACTTTAACCGTTTTTATTGATTTGTAAGAATAGTTAGTTGGTGCCTTATAATAAAGATCATATGAAGTATAAGACACTAACGAATAAGTATATTTGGTGCTTTTTATAAGGCACTTGCTTGTTTCCAATAAGCATTAAATACTCTTTTGCATGTAAGCCCATAATTAATAATAAAGGTAGTGGGTGAGAAATAAATAATATAATATTAAAATTTAGTGCCATTAGTAAGGGTACTATTAAAAATTACTTAAATTTTATGACAAATTTAATAACTTTAATTATTTTTATTGGTTTTTGAAAATTATTGGTTGATACCTTATAATAAGAATAGTACAAAACAAGGTACATTATCCGAAGGCATTTCCTTGCCTATGAGCAAGGGCGCTCAGCCCATCTGGGTTGTCTACATTTAATTTTTTTATCTAGTGATTTTTAAATGAAAAAAAAATACCTTTTGAAAACAATGTTATTTAAGAGATTATCTTTATTTTAAATTATTTACCCATTAAAATAATTTTTTGAAAAAACAATTTAATTTGAACGCTTAAGATCTCATCTAGACGCCCTATATGAGTTGAGTTCCCCTATTTATCCAAAGGATAGTCAAGAAAACAGGTTCCATGCTGGATAGGTAAGAAAATGCGTTCCGTGCTAGATATGCAAGAAAATGTGGTCCGTGCATTATCATATCTAATATTCTAACATTGATTTTCTATTTCCTTTTGACCAATGAAGAACACTGAAACAGAGCAAGGGAGAACAAATGGAAGACTTTTCCATAACATGGAAATTTCTGCGTCCACACGTACGTGTAGTATGTTTAATGTTCGTCACCAGTCTTGAATTTTAGCGCTTTACTTTAATTATCACTCACTTCTCTGACTTAAAACACCTTATCTTTTGCCAGCGTCTCAAGGATGGACCTAGGGAGAGGCTAGGGGTGGCCCCCGCCCCCCCTAAAATTACAGAATCCAACTCAAATTTATTGGAAGTTGTACTTCAGCCTCATAAAACTTTCAGCTTTTTCACTTTAGTCCTCATTGACATTGAGTGTTTGATAAAAGGACTAAAAGGAAAACATTGAAATTATTACAGGGCTGAAGTATAATTTTATAAACACCTAGGTTCTATTCTATAAATTTCGCCTCTCCTAATTTTAATTCCTGGTTCCGTCCCTGCAGCGTCTTAGTAGCGCAATGGTATGGGAGTCAGTATTAACTCGCTTCCCTCTTCTATATCCAGGATTCGAACCCCGCCACCTCTCCTACAATGATGTATAAAAAAAAAAACACCCTATCTTTTTACCTTCTTCATATTTACGACTTTGTTAGTGTAAACGCGTCCTCCCTCCTGTCTTTGTCGTAGCAACGTAACACATCCATATCAATGGACTCCCTCCTATTGAAAATATAAACTTCAAATAACTCACGTAACTTGAAAAGTTGATTAAAATCAACATGCTTTCTTAAAGTACCTCTTCTTTTGTGGAGGAGGTGGGCAGGAGAGAGAATTGGTGAGAAAAAAGATGATCGGAGAACCAATCAGAAAAATAGGATGAAAGAGACATATAATTAATTAATGATAAGATTAAAAAAAATACATTAAATGATGAGATAAAACCATACTATTAACTTAAATAAAAAACCAAACCCCCTCATAAATTTGAAGCTTATATATATATATATATATATATATATATATATATATATATATATATATATATATATATATGCACTATAAGGCACCGACTATCAAATGCATTTGTTTTTTTATAAAGTACTTACTTATTCTGAAGGAGCATTCATTATTTTTTTTCTTATGTATGCCTATAATTAATAAGGATAGTGAATGAGAATAATAATTAATATGATATTGGAGTTTAGTGTGATTAGTAGGAATAATATTGGGAGTTACTTAAATTTTAGGGTAACTTTATTGACTTCAACTATTTGTATTGATTTGTAAGAATTATTAGTTTGTGCCTTATAATAAAAACTAGAGAGAGTATATATTTTAAATTAGAGTGAGTATAATTATATAAAATCTCGATGGTAGTGTAAATTATACCACAGATTTACACAGCGGACGAAAATGTTATATCAAGGATTTGAGGTAATATATACTATATCCAATGAAAATAAAGTCTACGGAAGTAAAATTGAAGATTCATGTAACAAAAATTTAATATGGTGCCTTACAAATAGGACATATAGATAGGACAAGAGGACGGCGTAAGAATAACTATTTTAATTTCAATTATTTTGTATAATACTCAAATATAATATATGATATTATCATATAAACCTAGTAAAATTATATATGGTTCAGACAAAACATATATGATGTTATCTGGGTTTTTATGTGGGAAGAAAAAAATACTCCCTCCGGCCTATATATATTGTAAAATATATTTACTTAATTTGATTAAATTAATGAAGTTATTTTAGTTAGTTAACATGAAATATATATTTTCTGAAATATCTTAGTCATTTTCATTAATTCTCTCATTTCTTTTTTCTTTGATTATTGTTGAGAGAGCATCAATAGAGGTCAATTATGAAAATATTGACAAATATAAAAACTACATCTTATATTTAGGATTAAGATTAACTTTTTAAATATGTCTTATATTATTAAGTAAAGGAGGGAGTAGTTAATAGTGTTACATATGACAAGGAAAATAAGCACACAAGACACACTATGTGTTCTTGAATTTGGATCCTCTTCATTCGATCTGGTCCACAAGTTTGACATCGAAGCTCTGATCTATCTTCGAAACTAAAAGCTGTTTGGGCTTTGTCTTTCGAAACCCACCCATAGTGACACAAACTTTCATGTCTAGTTGGCTCGCCGCTCTCTCTGTCATCTCTTAAATAATAGTACTGAATACCATTACCGATGGGTAAGAATACAAGTAGCAGTGTATCACAAGGTTTTTACTTTTTAGCTTCCTTAGTCAATCCACCTTTTGACTAATAACTGGAGGTTGCTGATCCATGATTCAAAAATTACCCTCCATTGCTATGGGAGAGCTTAGCTAAGTAGGTTATGACTATGAGAATGGGATGGCAATTTAATCTCCAGTTGCCCTATCCATACTTCACACGCATGCACACTCTTTTTCTAAACTCGATCATTTATTAGTCCAAACTCATAAGGTGTAATATAGACACTTGTATTTTCTCTCTTCCAAACAAGGTAGGATTTTGTTCCATTTGACTCACCTACATTTATCATATATCTCCATCCAACATATTATTAATCTGATATAATCCCTAATGTCTCTATAAATGGATGATCCTAATCGCAACCTCAAACAATTAGGTCATCAATAGCCTCTATACAATTAGAATATATATATATATATATATATATATATATATATATATATATATATATATAACCACTAGACCAATATATATAACTGGCGCTCTTTCATGATCGATCCCGATCAATTGAGCAATAGCTGAGGAAACTAATGTGATCGAGCTTACAGCTATAACCATAAATCTACCTTCTCTCGTTATTTCAAACGATTCCCCCACATCCGTTGCTTCCATCATTGTTAAGAACAGAAAAATCTACTCTTAATAATTTGACAAACCTTCTTGAAGATATGAATTAACATTGATTATATTCTAATTGTGTGTGTGTGTCTGTGTACACCATGTGCCAGCGATCCTAACAAATGGTCATACGTTTATTATCGTTTTGATCTCATCAACTAACCTTTTCAAGAATTTTTATGCTACTGATAATAATACCAAAGCAATATTTCTTTGAATAAAGTTCTGAAGTCTACCGTGTCAAAAACAAGTTCTAAAGTCTAGTTGATCGGATTGTTTTAGATTCACAAAAACTTTTGGATTTATAAGATCCGATCCCCAGCGCTAGATACCTTGCGGAAGAAACTGTACGTATGTGTCAACTTGAATATAAGAATGACAAATAATATTGTAATTATCTTTTTTTTAAAATTAACGTCGATAATATAAAAGTTAGACAAACCATGGCCTCTGTTCTCGTTACGTACACATCACTGTATAAGATTTTGGGGGGATGTTATTATCTAAGATAAGGACAATAATTGATGTTAGAGAAACAGAAAGGTGAAAGTACGTAAGGTCAATTTTCATTTAACATGCCTGCGGGAAAATCAAATTAATTTTAGCCATGCATGCATGGACCATTTTCTTTAACTTCGAGCCACACATTATTTCTTGTCATAATAAAGAGGAGAAGGAAAAATTACAACCAAGCAAGCAATATAGCCATCATCTCGTACATCTTCATCAATAATTGACTACACATAGCAATCTCACTTATGATACATATGTCCCCTTAATCTTACTTACATTATAGAAAATTCTGGTTACTTTTAATGGAGTACTGAAAGGATGCTTTAATTTCTTCGTTGATTCAAAGTATTTAGAGTTAAGTGTGTGCGTATTAAAAAAATATTACATCATCTCTAATGTTAGGTTTTTCATGTAGTGCAGGGAGTTTGAGCTAAATTATTCCCCTTTTATCTTTATTATAAAACATCTTGTTTTTTTTAAAAAAATAATTACAAGGCGGCAAACACTAATGACCTGAATTACAACGAACGGCATTGAATTCGCGATCTCCTACTAGTTGAGGAGTATCCATACCACTAGGCTACAAGGCCTTTGGTATTATAAAACTTCTTTCTAAATGATGTTTTTGGCACCTTTTATAAGGTATTTATTAGTTTTAATAAGTATCAAATGTTTTTTTTTTCATATATTTACGTATTTAATAAAGGTAATGAGGAAGTGTATGGAAAATACTTATAATAAAATAAGAGTAGTTTAATATAGTTAATAATAGTAGTATTAAAAATCACTTAAATTTTATGATATAAATTTAATATTTTTAACCGTATGATGGATAGAAAGGACCATATATATTTAACTATTTGATTTTAGAGAGAACACATAATTTTTTTTAAATTATTAATAGATAAATATTTGATTTTCTCTAGTACAGAATTTACTGCTACATATATAGCTAATCTACTCTAAAGATGAAAGCATTGCATAAGTACAATAGTGGATCTCTGGTAACCTCAACACTTCATGCCTATAAGAAAAACCTTAAACACATCATTGCCTTTCATATCTAAGTGCGATTATTACTTTGTAATTGGATGTGGCCGTTACTATCTTTGCCACCGTTAGGCCCTTTGGCCCCGTCGGACCTTGCTCTGAATTTACCAAAAGACCCTTCCATTTCTTCAAGGGTTTTGCCCTGTGTTTCCGGGAGCAAAATAAAGAAGAAGATCCATCCGGCCAACGCAATCCCTCCAAACAAAAAGAAGGCCCCACCAATGGTGATGCCGTTGGATAAGGAGAGAAAAGTCATTGAGATTACGCCACTTGTCACTCTATTAACCACGACTCCCATGGACGCACCTTGAGCGCGTAGCCTCAACGGAAAGATCTCCGTGCTATAAACCCACGTGATTGGACCAGCTCCGATCGAGAACGTTGCCACATAGGATATCACCGTGGCGATGCTTAATCCAACGGCCCACGTTACTTTGGTATCTGAATGATCAATGATCGTAAGGCACGTCGCAAGAGTGGCCAGGGAAATCACCATACCCGCAACACTACTCAATAACAACGGGCGGCGCCCGACCCGATCCAACAAGAACGTAGCCACCAAGATGCAAACTGTCTTGGTGAATCCAACGGCCATAGTTGCCAGAAGCTCTTCCGTATCCGAGTCAATCCCAGCCTTTTTGAAGATGGTGGGGCTGTATAAAACGACGGCGTCTATTCCAGACGCTTGTTGAAAGAAGTGTATGCCGAGGGCAGCGATAACAATGTGACGAACTGCGGGTGTAGGATAAATAAACATCTCTTTCCATACACCTCCGCCGCCACTGTTTTGCTTGCTCACTTGAACGACGTCGTCGTTGCAACTCTCGGGGATCCCAGCTGCTTCTTTGATATCGGCTAGCCTTAGCTGAGCCTCTTCCACGGAATCTGAAGTTCTCTCAAGGACTCGGCGTGCTTCGCCAAGCCGACCTCTCATCACGAGCCATCGAGGCGACTCCGGCATAGCTAACACCCCAAGTGCTAGCAACACTGAAGGAAATGCGCCGATTCCGAGCATGAGCCGCCAGCCTAGCCGAAGTGATAGCTTCGAGAATGCGTAGTTAGATATGTATCCAAACAAAATCCCACCGTTGATGAAAACCTGAAACATAAAGCATGACGAAAATGGCACTGAATCAGATTCTGCTCTTGTAGTTGCATGATATATATTAACGTTGCCAATAAGAAAGGTGGCGATGATGATACTATGCTATTTTAATTACTCCATGTTCTACTTAATATAAGACATTACGAGTTGAATTTATCATAAATAAATATTAGACATAGCTTTTATATTTGTTAATTTCTTCTTAATTTATCATTATTATTTCCTCAACAGTAACAAAGGAGGTGACTGGAGGTGGACCTCAGGGAAGGAAGTGAGGAAGCCACGAGACGAGGCGGGAGAGACTTCAGCGGTGTAGACGGGGGCGATCATGAGGGCATAACCGATGCCAATGCCGGCGACAAAACGGCCGAACATGAGGAAGGCGTAGTTTGGGGAGAAGCCCATGAGAAGGGCACCGATAAAGAAGATCGAACCAGCGAGGACAATGGTGTAACGGCGGCCAATCCAGTCGGAGGTTCTTCCGGCGAGGCATGATCCTATAAGGGAGTAGAGGTTGATGATGCCCACCAGGACTTCCACTTGGACGTCCGTGATTTTCAGGTCTCTCTTAATGTATATAATAGCTCCACTCATCACACCAATATCTGTCGTACGTAATTGTAATAATGAACATTAAAGACTGAAGAATTAGAAAAAGGAAGAGCGAAATACATAGAAAAAAAGAGACTGACCGTAACCAAGCAAGATAGAAGTCATGGAGGCCAAAATAGCACAAGCGAAGGCATACTTGTTCCTTGTTGGCTTGCGTTGAGGATCAAAATCTGCTATAGTTCTAATCTTCTGGGCTGAGTCTAATTCAGCTGCCATGTTAACGAGTTAAGATTACTGAAGTAACAGAGAGCCTGGGGTTGAGAGAGAGGGGGGATGAGAGAGAAATAAGAGAGGAAGTGTATGAGTTTGGGACCATAAGAAGAAGTGGTGGAGGAAGGTATAGAATGGTGTGCGTGAGAGCTTAAGGGGCGAGTGGTGTTTATATAGAGTTTGTCTCCTTATCTTACCTTCCACTACCCACTTCATACCATGCCACTTGACCCTAATTCATATCCCTACATCAACTGAAAAAACAATAAATATCATTAATTACATATATCACGTACTGTTTCTTATTCATAAATATTTAATAATTATATTTAATTCATATATAATACTTTCTCCAATCCTAAATATATTACAAAGTTTATGGTGTCAACTGCACTAAAATTTTATCCTCTGTTTCAATTACAAACTTTTTTATGTATTCAGGATTGAACGAGCGTAGTAGTATTTTTTAGATTTTTTTTTTGTCATTGTAGTTTTGACTCGGTTATTACTTAGTCCTTAAATTCTAACTAATTGCAATTTGGTCACCTATAGTAGTGTTAACCATTTAAGGCTTTAGTCCCAACTGGTTTCAGGGAGTGAGTTATAATTAAGTCAATTATAATGATTGAGTTGTAATAAATTAAAATTTAATTAAGGATCAAGTAAATTATAACCAAATCAAAAATAAGGCGACCAAAATATTAATCATCCCTAATTTTTAAGATACTTTGTGACAACCCTTTTTAATTATAGTTACCTCAAAATGTGTCATTTTCAGCACCTTCCTCGGATGAAGCGCAATAGTATTAAAGGGCACTCCATATATCATAATTACATTATGAGCTCCATATAATATAATTTTGTATGAAAACATCAATTAATTTATTGAACAATAAAAAATAATAATTGAAAACATGATGAATATGGAACGCGTCTGGGTTATTTGTTTTATGGGAAAAGTGCTTGTTGGTACGCGTAGAGAAAAAGCAAATTGGAGGACTTTGGGGTCACAGATGGCAAGATGACGAAAAGTACAGTCACATTTTAACTCAACGCCAAAGTAGCAGTGGGGTTAAATACTTAAATTACGCGGATGTGACCGGTCTGATGTCGGTCCAGCCTTGCCTTCCCACTGCAGAACCAGACCCTTTGAGAGCTCCTTCATGCAATCATGCCTAATATATGGTTTATTCTGAATATGACCTGATTCAACAAACCAGTCCACAAGTTGCTTTCACAATTGGATATGTTTTTCTTCTTTTTGGTTCATTTTTTTTTTCCTGCTATTTGGTGTGCGTGTTTTACTTGGACTTGATAATAAATAAGCATACGTTATCAATCTTATATATATCTGAATGTGTGTGTGTGTGTTTTGGAGATGTGAGTAATTGTGTGTGAGAGTCTGTTGTGAGGATGGTGATGCGATACGAGGTCATGCAAATGTTATCAGTTATATACATTCTGTCTTTGTTGTAAACCTCCCCACAAAAAATAAAAGTGGCTTTGGTGTTTTTTAAGATGATGAGGACAGAAATTTAGATGGTCAAAATTTATTTATTTATTTTTCTAAAAAGTATTTTAATGTAAATAAAATTTAAATTAAAAACAGCTTTTTAACTGTCAGTTTTCAAAATTTTAAAACTGTAATAAATAATGCAGATCTCAACAAACCTGTAGGATTGTGTTGTTGTTTTTTTTTAGAGTGCGTTTAGATTAGTTTTTGAAGATTAGTTTTTTAAAAAAAGTTTTTTTAAAAAAATTAAAGAATATATTTTGAAGAATAGCTTCTAAAAGGGTAAAAAATAGTTTATGAGTTTTGAACCTTCAAACTAAAAACTATGATTTTGAGTCAAAACTATGTTTATGTAGAGGAGGCGTTTTCATTTTCAAATAATTAAAGGTTTTGCGGACTTGCTGGGTGAAGCCGTGTGGGACCCCTTTCGACTATTGTATTCGCCATATAATTGACTAGAAGTATGCATGCAAACAGACAATGTTATTTATAAACAATACTGTAAATATTTAATACTACCTCCGCTCCTATAGTATAATCTTCGTATTCACGCCTTTGTTGTTGTGATCCTTGACCACGACGGGGACGACCTTCTGCTTCATAATGACGAGGCGATGAAGAAGGCACAATGGCCTTCTGCAATCTCAATGGTTGTGCATCCACGTGGACCATCATCTCCATCGTAGTTGCCTTGGTCAGAACTCCAGCTTCATCTTTAGCGTTAGAAGACGAAGAGGAAGAAGTCACACCACCACCCCCACTCAATTGCTTCTTCTTGTGCATTTTCATGTGACTTCTAAGGCAAGGCAACTACGATGGAGATGATGGTCCACGTGGATGCACAACCATTGAGATTGCAGAAGGCCATTGTGCCTTCTTCATCGCCTCGTCATTATGAAGCAGAAGGTCGTCCCCGTCGTGGTCAAGGATCACAACAACAAAGGCGTGAATACGAAGATTATACTATTTGATGATCACACTCTCTGTCTTATCATACTATTTGATGATGAAGATTGCAATGTACTTATAAGGAAAACTGAAGAGGTACATTAGGAAATAAAATAAAGCATAATAAAGGCTAATAACTCAATCATTAAAATCCTATAATCTGGTCCTATAATCAAGGACACTAATCAAGGGATCCTAATAAATGGTTGATTTATTTCCTATTCTAACACCTTTCAAGTCTCAACTTTAAACAACTAAATCCACCAAATTAGCGCACTATTCAATATTTTAACGTCCCCAATATTTTTTTTTTAATTTTGATTTGGGGATACGAATAATAAACAATACTGTATGCAGAACTTTCTACGTAGAGACTTCTTATGTCAGTTCGTGGAGGGTATTATCTACTTCGATCTCTCTCTCCCTTTTGATTTTTAATATAAGATCTATTTATATAATTTAATTAGATTAATAAAATCAGTTAATGTCATACGTACTTTCTGAAACATTTTAGCTAGTCATGTTCTTTAATTTCACTATTCTCCCTCTTCCTTAATTATTGCTGAGTGAGTATCCAAAGGGGGTAAATTAAAAAAAGTTTGACAAATATAGAAAAATGAGTTTTCTATTTAGAATAAAGATCAACTTCTTAAACAAATTTTATATTAAATACCGTAGCAAGTATATAAGAGTATAGTATATCTTAAATTACGTTGTTAAAGCAACATAAAATATCACTTTCTACCTTGATTAAACCTATCAGTGACCAAATTTACTACGCGAGTAGTTAAGACATAGTGTTAATACTTCCTTTAGTCCTTAATATATATAAAATACATTTGAGAAGTTAATATTGATCCTAAATATAAAACATAGCACTACTACAAAAAGTGGATATTACTTCCCTGAAAGACATCCTTATTTTAAAAAAGGAAGTGAAAAGTATAGGCGGTGGCATTTCCGTAATTATTTGGCCGAATCTTGAGCCTTAGCCGTCCTGAAAATAACATCAGGACGCCAAAATTAAATTTTAGGAGTTATAAAATTAATTTAGGACTCCTAAAATGAATTTTTTGGCGCATATTGATGAATTTTTTTGCGCCAAAAATTCTTTTGACGCCCTAAAAATCAATAAGGACGCCAAAATTGAATTTTAGGAGTCCTAAATTTTAATTTAGGGTTCCTAAATTTTAATTTAGGAGTCCTAAATTTTAATTTAGGACTCCTAAAATGAATTTTTTTTTGCGTATATTGATGAATTTTTTGGCGCTAAGAATTTTTTTGACGCCCCGAAAATCAATAAGAACGCCAAAATCAATCAGGAAGCTAAAATTGGAAATTTTTCTTATTTTGGAATATTTTCCCATGCTTGATAATAGCCTTAACTTTCTCTCAGCATATAATCTCTTCCTCTCAGCTCCAGCCTCAATACCAATTCTATAGATAATACTAATCAAATCAAAAAAATCGAAATTTTTACTAATCAAATCAAAGAAATCGAAAATAATGCTAATCAAATCAAAGAAATCCAAACATTTACTAATCAAATGAAAGAAATTGAAAATAATCAAATCAAATCAAAGAAATTGAAAATAATCAAATCAAAGAAATCGAAACTTTTACTAATCAAATCAAAGAAATCCAAACGTTTACTAATCAAATGAAAGAAATTGAAAATAATCAAATCAAATGAAAGAAATTGAAAATAATCAAATTAAAGAAATCGAAACTTTTACTAATCAAATCAAAGAAATCGAAAATAATGCTAATCAAATCAAAGAAATCCAAACGTTTACTAATCAAATGAAAGAAATTGAAAATAACCAAATCAAATCAAAAAAATTGAAAATAATCAAATCAAAGAAATCGAAATTTTTACTAATCAAATCAAAGAAATCGAAACTTTTACTAATCAAATCAAAGAAATCAAAAATAATATTAATCAAATCAAAGAAATCGATAATAATACTAATCAAATCAAAGAAATTAAAAAAAAATATTTAAGATGACTAAAAGGAAAAATTTTTGGCACCTAGGTGATTCAGGACGCCAAAAATATTAGTTTTGTATTTATCAGACTAGTCAAAATAGGTAAGTATATGTCTTATATATATTAAGGTTGAAGGGAGTATTTTCATTTAATTTTTTTCCAGAAAACTTCAAGGAATATAATCTAGTATATATCTTTACTAATACAAATTGAAGTAGTACTAGTGATCAAGTATATAAAGAGATGCGTGCTTTGTAGTATAGTACGAGTATTAATTAATTAATGGGAGTGCTAAATAATTAAGGGAGGCATTAAAATAAGGTTGTCCACTAATGTTTGTTGAATTTGAAGGTGGGGGGACGTCCATGCATGTGGGATGGGATCGATTATAAATATTAATTAACGTCGTTAAAGTGTCTATTCCACTCCTGATGACGCATCTGTCTGGTGGAGAATTTTCCAGTGTGGGTAGCAAGTGGCAACCATATCCACCTTCCCATGTTTAAGTATGTCATAATCATCTATACTCCACTCATATATTAAGCAAATTGGGTAAAATTATTAGTCATAAGTCGACATTTGTAATGAGATTATGTTTTTTTTTTCTTTTTCTTTTTTATAAAATTTTTGGAGAGTTATCTTATTTAGTTTGCTGAGAAAGATGAACTTTAATTTTACTTGACGTGCTTCAAATTCTCCATTTCATAGATGTCATCTTACTTTTATGATCTTATCATCATCAACATTCTTCTTTGACAATCTGGTCTGTTACGTTGGTTCCAAATTTCTCTGGTTCCAAATTTCTCTGGTTCCAAATTTCTCGATCCATCAAGTTTACTTGAGTGCATCGCACGGATTGCTCTTATCAACATTCTTGAACCTGTATTTTGCATATTTAATCTTTTAACTTTATAACATAATTGGGTTTTCTTCCAAAATTCTTCATTACTACTGTCTCCCTCCGGTCCTAATTATAAGACATAGTTGATTTTTTTTGGAGAGATTAAGAAAGCTAAATAAGTTACTTAATCATTTCATATATTGTATATCCTTAGATTATACTACCTCCGGTCCTAATTATTAGAGCTAGTTGACTTTTTTTGGAGAGATTAAGGAAACAAAATAAGTTACTTAATCATTTCATATGTTGTGTATCCTTAGATTATATATTAGTTTATTAGTTAAACTAATTAGTTTGGAAAAAAAAAGATACTCTCAAGTAATTTAATTAGCTTCCTTAATCTCTCCAAAAAAAGTCAACTAGCTTTTATAATTAGGACCGGAGGGAGTATATTAGTTTATTAGTTAAACTAATTAGTTAGCAGAAAAAAAAATAAAAGTACTCTAAAGTAATTTAATTAATTTCCTTAATCTCTCCAAAAAAAAGTCAACTATTTCTTATAATTAGGATTGGAGGGAGTATTTCATTTCATAAAACATACAAATTACCCACTCAAGGGCACTAATTTGCAATATTATATGCAGGCTTGTCATAGCTGCTACTTTGATATATATATATATATATATATATATATATATATATATTAACCATGTAAGGGTCAAACTAGCATAATACATACAAATTCACTTGCTTTACTTTTGAGTTCACAAAGAGTTAAAAATATTATTACTTTGTAATTAAATATCATTATTTATTATATTGACTTAAGCTTTATTTGGATATAGAAGAAAACAGGGATGAGAGAATACCAAGAGTAAATCTTAAAAAAAGTGTTCTTAGCTCCTAAATTCCTAATATTCCCTCATCCAAATTTGTCTCTTGCAGCGGAAGGGTAGGAGTTTTGTAAGTAGAAATCACACTCAAGGAACTTTGTTATAGATCGGAGAAACTTTGAGACCAACTCAATTAATCAATTAATTAATCAATAATAGTTTCCTTAATTAATTTATTCATTGGATATGTGTGGTCGAGGACTCAAGTTGACATCAACATGATGGTAACAACGATTATCAAATATTTTGTCGCCATGCAGGTATGAGACGATGAAGAGGCATTATTAGCATCTATAATAATTAAGGGAAGAATCTGATTTAGGAGCAATTTGGTAAATGAAAAAAAAAATAAATTAGGAGGCAAATAATACCTACCCTTTTGGTCCCCTATATGTATCGGTAAGTAACAATGTGAAATAAAAATAGTATAAAGCACAGAGATATATATAGGAAGGTATATGTAGGCCTTAATATAAGTGGGCAGAAAATATCTAATTGTAAACAGTGGTTTTGGATATCTTTTGCCCCGCTATCTAATTCACATGGTCACAACCCCACAAAAAGTGATCAATTCAACTTTCTAGCTACTAATAAGTCATCTTTCCCACATTATTGGCCACTCCTCCACATACTTCAATATGATCATGTTAGGCTTATGCTTATGCTAATGCACCCAGATTTATTTTTTTAATAAAAAATATATTTTAATATCCACATATTTTAAAATATATATAACCTCTTAACTGTAAATTTTAAGAATTTATTTAAAAATCAGAAGTTTAAATTTGTTATACTTTATGCATTGTTGCAGCTATATTTGAACGATGTGGATCTAATCGGATAAGTACTAAAGCTAGCTAGTTTATAACTAGTTAGTATTTCTTTGATTCTAAATATATAACATAGTTTTTGTAATGTAAATTGTATATAAATTATGTCCTATATTTAAGACCGAAGGTATTAGTTTTTAAGGAATGACCGTTAAATCATTAATAACTCATATAAATGATACGACTTGCCAATAATTTTTATTATATGTATGTATATCAATTATTTTAACAGAATAAATTATTGATTGAAACGGAAATATTTAATTAGCAGAATTAATAAATGATTGACGTACTGTTGCATGATAAAAGTAAAATTCAGTGTATAATATCTGACCAAAAACAAACTAGAGGGCGCATGATATAAACAATAGCTCAAATCTTAACAATAAAGTGCCGTTTCAATATGCATAATATATGATGAGATTAGGGCAATTTGCGAAGAGTCAGGCGCAGACGTAACTAATATTGATTATGTTAGAGTCCATATGTCACGCGCTTTTGAATTTAGTACCTTTTTTTTTAAAAAATAAACTTTTGAATGTATTGCATACCTATTGACTATATAAAAAGAGGTATGCTGTGAGTCTCTCCTCCTGCCATCTGCTATAACAGGGAAAATTAAAATAAGGTTAAAGTATACTTTTAGTTATTTAAATTTATATGAGGTATACTTTTAGTTCCTTAACTTTATAAAGGATACTTTTAGTCTTAAAATTCTAACACCGTTAATTTTGTTAACGGAAAATGCAAACTCAACTGATAACGTGTAAATTTAAGTGATGATTTTGTAATTAAATGCTATTAGGCTTAAATTTAAAATATGGGTAAATTGAGAATATATAAAATTTGTGTAATTAAATGCTATTAGTCATTACTTGAGTTCGCTGCATCAGCATTTTCTGTTAGCAACAATAACAGTGTTAGAATTTTAAGGCTAAAAGTATACTTATGAAGTTGACCAAAAGTATATCTCATGTAAACTTAAAGGACTAAAAGTGTACTTTAGCCTTAAAATAAAGGACCTAGATAAAATAATATTTAATTAGAAGGACTATAAAAATTGTAATTATTAAGGAGGACTAAATAAGCTTAAAAGTACTAAATTATCCTTTTACTTCCCCAACGCAGAAAATAAAGAACAAAGCAGTGATGAAATACAGTAGTGAATAGTCAACTAGAATGACTTCCTACATTTTTTAAGTTTTATATTGATGAATTGAATAACCTGTAATATATGGACGTATGTAGGAATTACGAAGGACAAATCAATATGTCCAGCAAATCCATACATACATCATATCTACTCTCTCCTTCGATCATTCGGATCCTGCTTCTATGCTTTCACTTGTATCAAATATTGTCGTTTTTAACTTTCAATAGTAGATTCCTAAATGGCCTCACCTTGAGGAGAGGATGGAAAGAAGGCTCTTTGTTCTTTGTTTTTTGTATTGGGAAACAAAAGGGTAATTTAGTACTTTTAATCTTATTTGATTCTGTTTAATAATTACAATTTTTATGATCATTTTAATTAAATATTATTTATATACGTCCTTTATTTTAATTTTTCCTAAAAAAAAAAGATAATGAAAAGTAACTGCATCAAAGTTGCCTATAAAACTTTGTTTCTGCTACATTCAATCGATGTGACACTATGATGTCTGGATATGAATTTGCTCGTGATGGTACCTCAATTGAAATGATCGTCCGTGATTCAAAGGCCAGTTTCTTAAATATTTTTGTCCTCAATTGATATGAATTTGCTCGTGATGACACTATGATGTCTGGATATGAATTTGCGATCGTGTTGTTACTATATCAACTTCTCTTGTACATGCAGGATCTCACGCTGATTGTGTTGTTACTCTATCAACTTCTCTTGTACATGTATCCTGCCCATTTGGTTTATAGTGTGGTACAGGGTGTATAGCCACCGCAAACATTTGATCGAGGGGAACACTGGTTAATGGGAACATGTGTGTGATTTATAATTTCACTATGCGGCCATCATCGACCCGACCAAATACATCGGGGTTCCTAAAAAGACTCTGTTTAAGATTGATGGTTTCAATCTTTTTTTTAAAAAAATCTATATACCTCTATTTTTTAGGAGTTATACCATTTAGAAATATAAAATATTCATAAAAGACATTAAGCTTTTACAGTTACAAAATATTCAGATACTTTTTATTTGGAATTCCCTCTTTTTCCGGGTTAGTTTTGATTATTTTTATACTTTATTTTTAAATCAATTGAGAATCTACTCATGCCTCTATTTTGTTGGGAGCTTTATATTTTCTTAAATCAATTCCACATAATAATTAGGGTAAAAGATTTCTCCTGTCACTGGAGATAGAGTTATCTTCAGTGATCCCAAAACTACATCGTTTTGGATTAATGAAGGGTTTGTTAGTAATTTTAGGTGAATTAATGAAGGGTGTTTCTGTAATTCTGTTTATTTTTTAATCATATACATTTTAACAAAACACCCTTCATTAATTCACCTGAAATTACTAACAAACCCTTCATTAATCCAAAACGACGTAGTTTTGAGCTCACTGGAGATAACTCTATCTCTAGTGACAGGAGAAATCTTTTTCCCTAATAATTATCTTCTGATGATGAGTCGATGAGTTTCAATAATTATAAGGTGTTATATTAATTATTTATTATAAATCTTTTTAATTGTTATTCAATGTGTAGGAAAGCTTTGCAAACCTATTCAAATATATATTTATGAATGTAGTAGAAATTTTTTCCCTCTTATTTGACTAAAGGTATTATAAAGCTACTTTGAGTAAATTTATTTTATTTGTAGAAATAATCAATAAATTTTAAAACTCTTATTAATTTTTATGAATGATGATTAGAATGAGTTAAGAAAAAAGAGAGAGAGAGAGAGAGAGAAAGCGTAGTTCAATGAAAACAATAAAGATTTGGATTTGAAATTTTTTTCGCCAACAATGTCGATCCGGAAATTGATATGAAATCAAAATATAAGGATTTTTTTTTATCATAAATAATGGCTTGCTATCATTTTCTTAAATTAAAAATTTAAAAATAGTAAAAAAAACCAATCAAAATATGATTTCTTTTCAACTTCTTCCCACTTATTATTGGAATTTAGAACTTTACAAAAATGCTTAAAGTATACTTTTAGTCCTTCTAATTTTACATGAGGTATATTTTTGGTTCCTTAACTTTATAAAGTATAATTTTGATCTTATATTTTTAACACAATTAATATTGCTAATGGAAAATAAAATAAACTTAAGTGATAATTGTGTAAGTGACAAAACATATTTTAAGTTTTAATTTCTTACTATAATATATTTATTAGACCAAAATAAACTCACAAATTGCTACAAATTTACACATATTTTTAATTTAAGATTAATAACATTTAATTACATAGTCAACATTTAAGTTTACATAATCATTACTTGATCAATTTGCTGCGTCAATGTTTTCCATTAATAATATTTATAGAACCAAAAGTATACTTTATAAAATTAATGGATCAAGAGTATACATTATCTGAACTTAAAAGATTAAAAATATACTTTAGAGTATAAAAATTGATATATTATAACTTCCTAACCATGATCAATTATTTCTCATGGATTAAAAGATCATTAATCAATAGAAAAATATAAAGTGTTTTTTTCTCGGCAGAAAAATATAAAGTTTACAAATAAGTTTTTGGTTCACGATTGAACTATTTCAATATTCCCATCTAGAAATTAATACACACACATAAGTTTATCCAAAAAGGGATGTTATGAGTTTAATCTTTTCTTTTCTTTTGTTTTGTTTTTTTTAGTTTATTTGCTAATTAATTAGCAACACACACATTCTGTTCTATCTCAATTATTGAAGACATGGGGTTTTAGGGATCATAATTCCTTTGTGGTGGGTCTTCCCTCTTATTTTCTCTCATAATTTTTCTTTGTTTTTTTTTTTCACTTTTTCTTCCTAATCTAAATAAAGATTTTTTTTCCTAGATTTCTCCCTTCTTTTCTTTCCATTTAAATAAGGGGGTTACGATCATCCACGTGCAATATCATGACCTTTTTTTTTTTTTTTTTAAAGAAAAAGGCATATTCATGGGGATAAAAACACAGCAATTTAGCTTAGATGTAGGGACCGTTCGATTTCTCTCTTATTTTTGAACAAGTAATATGGTGCTTCATGAAAAGCCTATTAGGGACCCTAAACAGGGTCAAACTTAAGGTTTAGAGTTGACACGCTCAAACCAATAACTGAATAAATCGTCGTAAAAGAGACAGCACGAACAGTAAAAAAAAACACACACACACACAAATTTCGCTGTCAGATAGGACCACCTAAACTTGCACAAACCAAATCGAACAAATTGCCAGTAAGTGAGCTTAAAAATAATGTTGGAGAAATTATGGAACTAATAAAGAAAAATAACAATATAATGCTTTAACACCCAAAACCTTAAAAGGTCAATCGATCGAAGACTAGCTACTAGCTCTACCCCCTTTCTTATTGAAATTTTCAGGAAAGAAACCATTTGTTATGTCATTTTAAAATTCTGAGTCCTAAAGTGTGTGTTTTTTTCCCCATTTAGCCCTAAGGAATCATTGTCCCTAATAATAATTGCCAGAGTTCTTGTGTTTGCATCTTAATTTCTACATAACTATTATCATGATGCCATTATATATAACACGACCATTTCTTTTAGTGATATGATTCTTTTTTTTTTTTGAACAATATTTAGTGATATGATTCCACTAGCAAGAAATTCGTACGTAACTTTATTTTGTTATATGGATTCTGTTAAGCCACATATTCAATTGTGTCATTGTCATTAAAAACAACAAATCACATCACCAAACCTGTCAGAAATGAAAATTATCGATCAAAATTGAAGTCACTTTAACATAATTGACAATACGTCATACAAGAAAAAAATTATTTGTTACAAAAGTATAGATATTTGAGTTATAACTTTAGTATAACTCAATCTACACACGGAACAAAATTAAGTTTCGCGATAATATATAAATGATATGTAATCATATCGTCACACACTTGTAAACCCAAACTGAGTAAGATCAAAAAAACTTTTTGTATGGCACAAGCACGGCCAGGGCAATATAGTTAGTTCAAGAATTCTTGTTTGCTACCCTCTATTCATTGAGAATCGAACACTTGGAATTCTACATGAGATTTCATGGTGGGGGGACCAAAAAAGCTTGTCCTTATAACGTCAATCAAACGTGAGATTATACATGTGATGATGGAGGAAACAATTTGGATTCAACTTAACTTCACATCCTTATGTTTTCTGGTAAGAGATCGATGAGTATCTGACCTCAGTGTTTGGCACTATCTTGGTACAGAAAGAATCGGTGGTGATGATCATAAATATACGAATCTCATGTGCTGTTTTTTTTTTTGGAGTTCCATTAGGGTTAGGGCATGTGGCACGTAACGTACAAGCACTAAGAGTGGTGAAGAAGGGCCTTTGCCGTCTGGTTGTTATTGGGTGGACCATTATAATCATATGATATATGCAGCCTTATGAAAAAGATGTCTTTGATCATCTGATCTCATCTCACTATCAAGCTTTTGCTGTTTGAGTTTGTGTGTAGTTCTTCCCCCTACTCTACCTCTTCACCATCATAGATTCAACACTTTCCAAATAGGCAGATATATCTTACAGGTTCAACTGTGTCTATTAATCAATAAAATCGAAAAGGCCTATTAATTAAATAATATTCATATATACGTTTATATCAGAATGTCAAATGTGAGTAGATTTAATTTGATGTTGGGGAGCAGAAAGTCCCACTTCAATAGAGTTGAGTTAAATAAGATGTATTTAAATGAAAAAAAAAATCCATTTAATTGCTGTTTTAAAGTTGTGGGCTATTTATAGTCCAAACTCAAACCCTAGGAATTAAAAGAGAATATTATAGAAATTAAATGCGAATAACAAGTAACAATAAAGATAAAACAAAATATTTCTGAATTTTCTCATTAATCTTCAGATCCTTCATAGTTTTTACATCTTCTAGAACCTTTATTTAATCATTTTCTTCCTATTTTTATTTGCATCATCTAGGTTAATGAATATCATGGACATCCTAAGAAATTATGTTTGGTTGGCTGTACGTGTTATGATGATGACTACATATATCATAAAACGATGGATTCATTGTACTCATCAATGCCAGTCGGTGCCTCTCTCAAATACCTTTGTCATATTTAAATCAATAAATAATAATCCAATTAATAACTGTATTCAGCTAATAAAGATATTTGAGGACTGTTAAAAAAATCGCCAGTTATTTATAACCCTCCTGTGTGGATTGATCCTTATTAAACCTTCCTTAGCTTGTCTACCAACTTATTTTCTCATTATATAAAAAATAAACAGTTTCATTTTTTTCTTTTAATTTCCACACATATATCAAGAATGTACCATTCATAAATTGCATATAGTGAAAATGTATTCTAAATCATTTTTAGGACAAATGTGTATATAAATTATGAAATCTGATTAAATTTTACAATACATAATTCATGATTATCATAATATGCCCTATACGTCATGGTATATTTTGATTTATTTATTTTTACCATTTAAATTCGTAATAAATTACCACGGGATACTATATTTGGGCCAGAAAAACACATATGGGCCTTTAATGTAGTTTCAACATATTGGGCTAGTCTAGCAATTAGCCCAACTCCGTTTAGCTGGGCCAGGTGAATGAGGCCCACCTTTAGTGAAATTGCCAGTGGACCCAAAATAAAAAGCGCCATAAAACCCAGAATGTGAGCAAGAAATCTGACATTGCGAGTTGCGACCACGTGTTATGCATGGGTTCTTCTTCGTTTACAGGTAAATGAAATCTCTGAGAGATGTTTTGGCACACCATGCTCAGCTTATAAAAGCTGGTTCCACCTCAAACATTTTTGTTTTGAACCAAATCATTCGTCTCTACGCTAGTAATGAACTCCCTCATGCTGCCCAGAAGTTGTTCGATGAAATGCCTCAGCGAAATATATTCTCTTGGAACACCGTCATATCGGCTCACGTCAAAGCTCGTAACTTGGCTCAAGCTCGAGATCTTTTTGATTCTGCCCCTCAAAAGGATTCGGTTTCTTATAATTCCATGTTATCTGGTTATGTAAGTGCTGATGGGTATGAAACCGAGGCGCTTAATTTGTTTACTACAATGCAATCTATACGGGAGATAACAGGGATTGATGAGGTCGCTCTGACGACGATAATTAACTTGGCTACAAAGCTACGTGTTGCCTTTTTTGGAAGGCAAATACATTCGTACATGGTGAAAACTGCAAATGATGGAAGCGCATATGCAGTGAGTTCTCTTATTGATATGTACTCAAAATGTGGGTTATTTGGTGAAGCTTGTAACGTTTTTAGTGGTTGCTATGGGAATGTGGATTTAATTCCAAGGAATGCAATGCTTTCTGCTTATTCCAGGGAAGGAAAGATGGACATGGCTTTGAATCTATTTCGGGAAAACCCCGAATTGAACGACATTGTATCTTGGAATACATTGATTTCAGGGTATTCCCAGAATGGTTATTTCGAGAAATCACTTGCCCTGTTTGTTCAAATGGTTCAAAATGGCGTTAGGTGGGACGAACGAACTTTATTGAGTGTTTTGAGTGCTTGCTCTGGCCTACAATGCCTAGCACTTGGAAAGTCTGTTCATGCTTGGGTGTTGAAAAACACCTTCTTTTCTAATCAATTTATTTGCAATGCCATTGTTGATCTCTACTGTAAGTGTGGGAATCTCAAATATGCAGAATCTTTAAATGCTGGAGCCAAGACTAATAACCTCTTTGCAGTTGCTTCATTTATTTCACGCTATTCATCTCAAGGCAACATGAGAGAATCCCAAAGACTTTTCGATTCACTAACAGAAAAGAACTCCGTCGTCTGGACGGCGCTAATCTCTGGTTATGTCAAAGCAAAGCAATGTGAGGCAGTCTTCAAACTTTTTAGAGAGTACATGAACAATGAAGCACTAGTTCCCGATGGGTTGGTCATTGTCAGTGTGCTTGGTGCTTGTGCTATAGAAGCCACTCTTACTTTGGGAAAGCAGATTCATGCTTATGTCTTGAGAATGGGACTTGAAATGAATGAGAAATTACCTAGTGCTTTAGTTGATATGTATTCCAAATGCGGGAATATTGAATATGCTGAGAAAATTTTCTGCCTAGTTGCTGATAGTGACAAAGATACAGTCTTTTATAACATCATGATAGCTGGTTTTGCTCACCATGGACTGGTAAATGAAGCGTTTCAGCTTTTTCAGGAAATGTTGAAGGAAAATATCGAGCCAGATGCTGTGACCTTTGTTGCACTTCTATCAGCATGTGTACACCGCGGGCTAGTCAATCTCGGAGAGCAGACCTTTTCTTCCATGGAAGAAGATCACAATATTTTGCCAGGTGCTGAACATTATGCATGTATGGTTGATATGTACGGAAGGGCCAATAAACTAGACAAGGCAATAGAATTCATGAGGAAGATTCCTGTAGAAATCGACGCTACAATCTGGGGAGCATTTCTTCAGGCTTGTCGTTTAAGTGGCAATATAGAGCTGGCAAAAGAAGCAGCGGAGAAACTATTGAAAGTTGAGGCACATAATGGAGCTCGTTATGTGCAATTGGCTAATGTATATGCTGCAGAGGGGAATTGGGATGATATGGGAAAAATAAGGAACAAAATGAGAGGAAAAAAGACAAGGAAACTTGCTGGTTGCAGTTGGGTATATGTGGAAAATGGTGTTCATGTATTTACTTCTGGCGATGCTTCTCATTCAAAATCAGATGCTGTATATTCTGCTTTGGTCTGTTTGAAAGATATAATGCATTTTTCATCTGCAGAACTGGAACAGCTCTATGAAGATTCAGGGGAATTCTTTTGAGGACTTAAAAAAGTGTCAATTAGCCAGTGCCATTGGATGTGATTCTTTGGCACATTAAAAGGAAAAGTCTGTTTGCTTTGTGGCGATCACAACGTCGGAATTCAACGCCGGAGGCATGCAAAGACAAATATTACAAGAAAACAGGATAATACTGGTTGATAGGAAAAACAGAACAGGATGGGTTCAAGGATCACATAATCCTAAACCCATGTTTAATGAACTTCAGTGACATGTTAACTGAAGTTCATTCTGTGTAGCCTCCTCTTAATTTATGTTGTTTAACTTCAAGGCACAGGGTTTAGGATTGGGAAAATTACACACAGGTCCCTAGGAAGGGATATATTTACGTTTAGGTCCCGTCAATTCATGAAATTACTTTGAAGTCCCAAGGGACTTCATTGTAAATATTTCATATGAGTAAAAGACTTTATCACCCTTCAGAAGTTGTGGTTAATTTATGCATTTTGTGTTGTTAATTTATGCATTTTGTGTTGTTATTCGCCTCTGGAACTCAGAAATCACAAATTCAATGTTTTCAGAAGTTGTGGTTAATTTATGCATTTTGTGTTGTTAACTTATGCGTTTTGTGTTGTTATTCGCCTCTGGAACTCAGAAATCACAGATTCAAGGTTTTCAGAAGTTGTGGTTAATTTATATATTTTGTGTTGTTAATTTATGCATTTTGTGTTGTTAATCGCCTCTACAACTCAGAAATCACATATTTAAGGTTTTCAGAAGTTGTGGTTAATTTATGCATTTTGTGTTGTTAATTTATGCATTTTGTGTTGTTAATCGCCTCTGGAACTCAGAAATCACAAATTCAAGGTTTTCAGAAGTTGTGGTTAATTTATGCATTTTGTGTTGTTAATTTATGCGTTTTATGTTATTATTCGCCTCTGGAACTCAGAAATCACAGATTCAAGGTTTTCAGAAGTTGTGCTTAATTTATACATTCTGTGTTGTTAATTTATGCATTTTGTGTTGTTAATCGCCTCTGTAACTCAGAAATCACATATTCAATGTTTTCAGAAGTTGTGGTTAATTTATGCATTTTGTGTTGTTAATTTATGCATTTTGTGTTGTTAATCGCCTCTACAACTCAGAAATCACAAATTCAAGGTTTTCAGAAATTGTGGTTAATTTATGCATTTTGTGTTGTTAATTTATACATTTTGTGTTGTTATTCGCCTCTGGAACTCAGAAATCACAAATTCAAGTAGAAGGGCAATAAGGTCTTTTACTCATATGAAATAATTACACAGAAGTCCCTTGGGACTTCAGAGTAATTTCATGAATTGACGGGACCTAAACGTAAATATATCCCTTCCTTGGGACCTGTGTGTAATTTTCCCTTTAGGATTTTGGGTTTATAGGCAAAATACTAAAGCAATCCAGTATTGATAGGCCAGATGGCACAAAAGCAAACTGCTGTATTGAGAGCTGAAAAAAGGAAGATTCAAGATTGAATTGGAGATATCATATACTAAAAAAATATATATTCTCTTCGTCCTGCAGTTTTCTCTGCTGTTCTGAGATTTCAATCTAATTTTTGAACTCGGTAAATTGTCATACTTAACAGGTTCTTGATTTTCATTCCCTGTACAAAAGAGATTGACATTTTGATGGAAGTATGTTAAAGCTAATGTCATCTGCATCCTGTAGAATATTCTTGGGTGTTCTTATTGATGATTCATGGAGAGTCATTTTATCAATCAGTTGTGGTATATAAAAAGATATGGCTTTTGGGACTTTTAATAATATAACTCCAAATTCATTATATATTTCACACACGACTTTTTTTTTTAAAAAAAAAAACACACACACACACACACAAACATCTTGATTTTAAAAATATTCCAACATTAATAATAATATTAATTGACTTCAGAATGATATAGGGTTTATGCAACGTGTCGTCGATGGCAAAGGCTTTAATTAGTTGGGGCATCATGTCGGCGCAACCCTATTAATTAACGAAACACCTGTCACCCATTAACTGGACGATTTCATTTTCTACAATTTATTATATATCGTAAACCCTTTTAATTTTTACATGCAAAAAAAATAATAAAAAAAATTACAACATGAATTTCATAAAATGAAATATTTTGTAACGTAAATTACCGATGCTCGTTTTCTTTATTTCTTTATGTATAAAAAGAACATTTATTCGTCACATTAAATAACTTTGAACTGATCGAAATCTTGGGATCCAGAAGATGGGGGAAGTACGTAAATGTGTTTGCTTCCTGCGAGTTGAACGAAAATTAGAAGTGTATTGACATGCAGCCCCTTGGAGGTGGCCGGGGAAGATGCAATAATTCATACACTCATTAATAAACGGGAGATAAAGTTGCTAGATTTTTTTAAAAAAAATAAAAAAAGCGGTTGGAGATTTATTGTCCCTTCAATCATTTTCAGCTCCAATTAATAGTATAGTGAAAAATTAATTAAAATTAGTTATTTCTTATATAAATTATTAAAATTATCGTTTTTAAGTATTGTCAAATTTATCAGCATAGAGTTGGTCCAGGGCTGTAAAGCTCCTCTAGACCCCTTTGGGGTCTTGAGTTCAAGTTTTAGAAGAATCACTTGTATTAAGAGGGGAAATTACATACTTTAAATTGGATACCAGATAACAATATATAAAAAAATAAAAAGATTGTCAAAGTTGACCGTACTATTTACTAACTTATAATTTTATGTGTGTGGGGGCACATAATCTAAAGGGGAAAAATTTGTGTCTTTCCATTAATATTAATAAACAATAATCATTACTATATATAATAGAAAAAAATAATAGGAAAACCACATCAAGCTTCCAGTTAAGAAAAATCATATACGTAAAGTCCATTAACTTATTAATAAGAGTTCTTTCACTTGTTATTGATGAATAATAGAACTTTTCTGATGTTATTTTCCTTAATTAAAACTTTTGGTGTGATTTTCCCCATAATCGCTTACAGCTTGAGGTTCATGATTGGAAGGAAGAGACGCTTAGGCTGAAATAAGACTGCACACCCAATTAATAATGTGATAAGGATTGATGGCGAACCATATTTATCTTGATAAAAAAAATGATGAGTATGATCGATCACTACATGAATACTTTTCTCTGCTGTGTTATTCCGCGAGAGAGAGAGAGAGAGGGAGGAAAAAAACTAGCAAAAAAGTACATAAAAGATCAACCAAACAGGGTCTTAAGTATATTCTTAAAGAGTGGCACTATGAGTGGAGGCGGGTGTGTTCATGGCAGCTTTGTGAACGAGTTCAAAGGCATTTTGCAGGCAACACTTGAACTTGTGCTCGTCGATAAAGCCCTTGAGTGTTTGCAATGTTGGAATATTTAATTCAGTATTCAATATTCCGTTTTTTCTATTTATGACCCACATTATTGTAGGTTTTGTAACTGTCCATTAATACTATAACGGCCCAATTAATACACAGTTAATACGCAATAAGTGCGTATTGAATACGTTTCCTTTAATTAGCTCTGTGATGGCCAGAGGGGAAAACACGGTGAAAGTCTGTGTGGTCCCCTGAACCTGATCTGACCTTGAGAAAAGCACACCATCTGCAGATTCAGAGAGAAGGGTCAGAAGGACAAAGACTCGGTGCTCGTTCCTGTTTGCTGGCTTGGATTTGTTCCTGTTTGGAGACTCGGAGCTCGTCCCTGCTTGCTTCTGGAGACAAATCAATGGCGGGAGGTATTTGTGATCTTTACCACTTTTTTCGCTTTGATCTTATGCTGTTCGGTTGTTTAGCATGTAAGATCGACTTAATGTTCTAACATTTGGTATCAGAGCAGATATTCCTCTGTCTTGATTTTTGACCGATGAAATTTTATTTTCTTCAACTAGTTGGAGAGATTTGATGCATATATTTAATCTGAGTTTTTCTTTTCTGGATTTCATTTGAATATATGCATGCTTATTTCATCAGGAGAGAGGCGATCAATTTTGTTTTTCAATGATTGCCGACATTGTTTTCATTGTCTCTCTATTCATATTTCATGAAGCTTTGATCCTTGTTTCGAGATACATATTATATATTTGAATATGTTTTCAATCCAGATTTTCTGGAAATATTTTTCTGGGCTTTGTTATTTGGAACAAATATATGTATCTTAATTCATTCTTTGATCTGAGATTTTTTCATTTGAAACTAATTGTTCTTAATCTCAATGTGGGTTTTAGTCTGAATATTTGGTTACTGCAATTTATTTTAACTGTTATAATAAATTGCTCATCATGTTGCTTTCGGATGTGGCTGGAGATTTGTTTTCTTCTCTATGCTTTTGCAGCAATTCGGACATGATTGTTTAAATTTTTCATTGAATCCAGTTTGTTAATCAATCATGAGTTCGAAAAGAAATATTCTCGATGTTTCATTTTATACTCATATACAAAATCTTTTCGATTTTATGGTTGATGGATGAATCATTGATGAATTATGTTTTGATATGAATTTCATTTGCTAATGCTCCCTGTCATTTACGCCTGGGAGATTGAGATTTATCGGTTGATTTTTCATATCAATTTCATTATGGTTATTTGGCTTTTGATCGATTTAAATTTCTCAATCATTCTTGATATGGTTTTCAAATTTACATTGAGTTTCTATCGGGTAAATGGACGCGTGAAGGACGCTGAAGTTCTTCCATGACGTGAGTCGCCTGAAACAAACAAACACAGAAATACTCAGATTTGATTTTAATTTCAAATTCTTGTTTGGGGTTCGGATATCATATTTGCTTGTTAGATCAAGTCAAGTTTTGGCTCATAATCTTTTTCCCGTGACTATTCCGTTGAAACCGTCGTAAAAACCGTCGGATCTTGAGCCCTCAGACCGCCTGAGAATCGCGGGTCGCGGCGTCTCCTTCCGGGTCGTCTTGGGTTGGCGGGTCGGGTAGTATAACATCCTAATTTTCAATTTTAGGATTTAGTTATGATTATAGATCAGTTATATATGATAAATTTATTTTTGTGTATTTATTGAAGAAGAAAGAGGAAAATAATAATAATAATAATAATAATAATAAATATATAAATAAAAATAAATATATATATATATATATATATTAAAGTATAGTGGGAAGCCATGCTCCCCACTATACTTGGGCAGTGGGGCGTGACTTCCCACTGCCAAAATCCCGCCGGGAGGCATGGCCTCCCACTATGCCATGCCTCCCACTATTCAATTAAAAAAAAAATTATTATATAATAAAATATATTTGGTTGGGGGATTATAAATACCCCCCAACACACAAAATCCACACACACACACCCACGGCAGAGAGGAGAGACGAGAGTGAGAGTGAGGAAAGAAGGAGAGAATTAGAGAAGAGGTGTGGTCATTTTAAGGTATGTCTTGTATCTTATAAGATAATTTAGGCAGATTAACTAGCTTCTTTTTAAGAGACTTCCTTCATGAAAGATATTCTATATATTTTTATCTTTCAAAAGGGGGTATTATTATGTTGGTTAATGAATATTTTGGGATTAAGATTTTTGAGAAAGTTTTAAGTTTTGACAATAGAAGACTATATATATGTAGTTGATGATTAATAGTGAATTCGGTTTGGATTTATTGTTTCGTTGATATAGGAATTTAAAATGAATTTTCTACTTTAGAAATTTATGATTTTATATCTATGAAATATTTTTTTTTACCGATTAAATGCTATGAAAACAATTTATTTGGGTAAGGGAGTTATTAACTAATAGTAAAATGAAAGGAGAATTAATATTTTCAATGGTATCCTTGATTTTCTTTTTAATTACCGTCTAATTTTTCCATTTTAAGCATTTCAAATTTATTATTATAATCTGTATATATTTAATCTTATAAAATTAAAAGTTATAATTTTATGAAGAGTTTAGAAGAATTATTAATAATTAGTAAATTGATTGTGGTAGATTGATTTTGGCGTATGTTTGAGCTTTTGGATTAGGAGCAGTGAGATAGTAGTTAGCTTCAACGAGAGGTAACCACTTTCCACTTTTTATGGGTATTGATATGTCGCTTGTGAGTGTTTGTGAAATGATTGTAAATATTTTAATAGAAATTGCCTTGTGGGACTTCATGATTTGAATTGTGAATATATACTTATTTATTCATATATAAGAATCGATCATTTTAATATCATGATATTTATCATATTTATTTATTCATGTATAAGAATTGTTCATTTTAATATCATGATATTTATCATAATTATTTATTCATGTATAAGAATGGTTAATTTTAATATCATGATATTTATCATATCTACTTATTAATGTATAAGAATTGTTTATTTTAATATCATGATATTTATCATATCTACTATCTCAGGTATAAGAATGGTTCATTTTAATATCATAATATTTACTCTGATAATTATGGTAAGGGTTGGATTGGGAAGATGGAGTATTTTATTCCACCACGTGGTGAGGCCTCCATTAATGCATGATGGTTGGCTTTCTATTGTCCCATATATTCAGGAAGGGACGGGCCCGCTAATTCAATAAGGGCATACGACACCCCACATGTTCAATAAGGGGAAAAGGCCCATGGTCTGGGACATGTGCTCTGAGGATTTTGGCCGGTCCTCATCACATGACCAGAGAGCTTTTTGAGTCACCAGTAACATGGATGTAACTTAGCCCATGGGACTAGTCGGAGGAAATAAGGCGGTTCGGTTGGACTGGTGGGAGGTAATTTGGGAATTGTTTTAATGAGAACTGTGACATATAATTTTGATATAGAATTTATGATATAAAATTTAGTGACGTGTATATTGACGAATTATATTCTTTATATCTTGTTATATAAATTGTTCCACATGGCACCTCATTAGCACATAATAGTATTCGTAATAAGTTGGATTGATGGTTACCCACATTTTTCAGGTGATAGCTTTTGTGCAGATCCATCAGGGAAGACCCCAGAAGCTTAGACTACTTCTACCAAAAGTAGCACTTCTGTCTTTATGGTTTATGTGGGATGATTGTATAATGCCACGTTAGGGCTCATACTGCATACTCTGATTTACATTTGCATATTTTAATTCAATAATGGGCATTACTTAGTTGTTAATGAACCTTAATTACTTATTATGTTAAGTAAATTTTTTGGGATGTTACAATTTGGTATCAGAGCGTATGATTCTGATAACAGTTATGCATGCACTACATATAGTGGCAATATACAATATTCACACATACCTTCCCTGTTTAGTTGTTTTGTTGTGTTGCTTTATTATTCACTTATTAGGGTAGGTTTCATCCTTTGGTGGGGAGAATGGTAGATACACGAAGGATCATTTCGCCGTTTATTCACCTCCAGACGTTCCTGAGACACTACTGTCTCAAGAAAACGAAGCTCTTTTACATCGATACACCAATGTCTCAAGATGACGAGACTCTTTTCTTTGATTCAAAGATACGTTAATGACTGTCATGGATGCACGGTTTCAACAGCTGAGGAGGATTTTCAAGAGAAGATAAGAGAGAAAGGAGGTATTCCCATGCCAATGAATAATGACGTACTCGAGTCTAGTATAGAGGTATCACAAAGAGCTGAGCCGGGTGGCTCAATTGATCATGAAGAAGCTATTAAGAGTAATGGGGGTAAAGCATCATCGCAACTCAACCTTGAAGACCTAGCTAACAACAAGGTTTGAAAGGATGTTCATTAGCACAATCCTGAGAAATTTAATGGAGAATTGGATCCATTGAAGGTTGAGGCTTAAGAGATAGATAAAGTGGCAGAATAAGGATTATAATGCTAACTTTAGGGCTTCTGATATGGAGATAGGATATAATTTAATTCCCTACTTTGTGTTATGGGAATATATAGGAAGTTGGTATAGTATGGTCTAAATCCTATTAGGATTCTGAGGATAAGTGTGCTTAAGGAAGATAAATCTCGGGATGGGCGACCTCCTGGGAAGTATTATAAGAATTTAAGATTCCTTTGATTTAAGGTCTTAGTACTTTAAGGTATGACATAGAGATGCTGTGAGGATGCTAGGTTGAATAAGGAAATGATTGAGACTGGACTTGAACCTAATACAAAATTGAAATAGTGCCTAGGTCAAAGTGTGAATGAAGTTGCATTAAGGTTCCAATACATGAGAATAGGAATCCTATTAATATTGAATGGTGAATTAGATCGAAATGAGATTAAGGTTGTCTTAAGGTTTTAGTACTCGAAGGTAGAAACCCTGTAAGTATTGATTGATATGGTGCTATGAGCAATGCTTTGGGTATGATTGAGGGTTGTCGATTAGATGAAAGAATAATGTTAGAATAGGCTCTTGTGATATTGAGGACTGAAATGGATTTAGAACCTTGTGTGTTGTGTTTTGGTTATGAAGATGACATTTGAATGTTTCAAGGTTTAAACTAGAAATGAGAATTGTAATCCTAGTTTGTATATTGGGTATTATTGAGGTAATATGATTTCTTGGTCCAAACTATGTTCTGGATTGTGAATCTGATAATTACGTTGTTTGGGGTTATTTGAGGATCAGACTATGAATTGTGATCTAAAGATCTAACTTGACAGTTGAATGATTCTTACATGTGTGAATCGACCCGAATGAATTGAGGTATTAGGATATGGTGCCAAGTGAATTGAATCACTTAAGGTAGTAGAGTGTGGCACCAACGTATATGAGGTATCTAGAGGTTACTAGCTGCTAGGGGATGATTTTAATATCTAAAAAAAAAAAGAAAAAAAATGATTGAGAGTAGAAACCCTGATAATAATGACTGATGTTGTGTCATTAGCACGTTATTGGAGGTATGTTTGAGGATAAGCACCTATTTGATATGGGGTATTTTGAGGTTGTTGGTTGCTGTATCAGCTTAGGGAAAGATCTCGAATATAGAATATTCCCTTAAAGTTATAAATGAGAGTTAGTTCCTTAATAGAACCGTATGATAGCTATAACCTGAGAAGTGTTATACATGATGACCTTCTAAGGACAATTGTCTAATTCTTGGTTATGTTTGAAAACTAGAATGTTGAATTTGCCAATGCACCTGCTAATTTTGTGAAAAACTTTTGAAATAGAGTTTTCTAAAAAAAAAAAAAAAAATTCTTTCAACCGAAATTGAGACTAGGGTAGTGGTCGCTATTGAAATTATGCCTCATAAAAGGTTTTGGTGGGGCTCAGGTTTAAAATTGAATTTTGAACTATGTGATGTAAGGCAATACGAAACTGGAAGAGGTCAAAAACTGTTGTAGAAATACTCAGTTTGTTGGGTCTTGCCAGCTATGTTTAAAAATATTTGAAATTTTGGGCTAGTTATAAAGCTCATTTAAATTGAAAATTTGTTGGATGTGACATGAGAGGTTGACACTTGCACCAATGGTGAATATTCCCAATCTAAGTAGTTCCACCTTAGAGGGGCGTGCATTTTGTTTTATGGAACTGGCACTAGCCGTGATTAAGAACTGGTCAGCTGGGAAAGCGGTGCACAGTGGTGGCCGTGATTATGGACTGGCTTGACTGGGAAAGCGGTAAGGAGCCTTTATTGGAAATGTTAGTATGGATACTGGGTCCCTTATAGGGGGATGGAAATTCTCCCATATCGGTCGGCAGACACGTTGCCACTTCAGTGGTTTGGGTATGAAAGGATTGGGATATGCCGTTGTACTAAAAGGTTGAAGTGGTGGTGAGAATTTTCAAATGTTGAATTTTGTGAAATGAATTATTCCATTGTGTGTTAAACCGGCAGAAAATGTGTTTCTTGAATTTAGGCTGGTAAAGGATATATTTTCTCAAAATTGGGCTGGCAGCGATTATGGTTTATTGAAAATGAAAAAAAAAAATGTTTTGTGCAATTATAAAAATGTACTGCGACCACTGAAATTTTTTTTTAATATTTGAAAATTTTGAAGTTTATGTAATAACATAGGGAAATAAAAAGCAATGGCGTCATTGCCATTTGCTAATGTATTGAAATGAAAAGCGGTGCAGTTGGCAATTGGGTTGAAACAGGGACAGAAACTGTTAGAATGGTCTAGAGATTTGAACCGGGTAGATAAGAAATGCTAGCATGCTAAGCAAGAGAAAGGTGGTATGAGAGCCGAAGTTAAGGAAGCGCAGACACGGAGTAAATGAACAGAGATTCAAGGCAATAAGACCCGGTATGCAAGTTTGCACGGGGCCGTATCCCTGTGTTGTGAGACCTATGTGTTTAGTGCTGTGTGAAATGTTGATTGCATAGTGACTTTAAATAAATATGTCTAGAATACATTTTGAGGTTGGCAAAACATTCAATCTGTACCAAGTGATAAATAAGGAACGTTAGCTTGAGGGTAATTCCTTAGGTAGTAAGTTTAGAAATCCAGTGTTGTGGTAGTAAAATGCGTCTAAAGGCTAGCAAATGATAAGCCGAGAAGACTATTCAGACACTCGAGGACATGTTAAGAGCTTGCGCCATCGAGTTCTCAGGTAGCTGGAACAAGCACTTGCCATTAGCAGAATTTGCATACAATAATAGTTACCATGTCTGCATTCAAATGGCACCTTTTGAGGCTTTGTATGGCCAGAAGTGCAGATCGCCGTTGTGTTGGACCGAATTGAGTGAAAGAACTATCATCGGACCAGATTTGGTAGATAAAACATCACGGAAGGTTGAGACGATACGACAGAAGTTGTTGACAGCTCAGAGCTGATAGAAGAGTTATGCGGATCGTTGGAGAAGACCATTGGAGTTTAGTATCGGGGATTATGTTTTCTTGAAGGATTCGCCCTTGACAGGTATAGGGAGGTCTATTAAGGCAAAGAAGTTGACTCCACGGTTCATAGGGCCATATGAGATTTTGGAGCGTATTGGGCCTGTTGCCTATCGGATCGCCTTGCCTCCACACTTATCTCAAGTGCACGATGTGTTCCATGTGTCACAGTTGAAGAAGTATCATCCAGATCCGTCTCATGTCATTGAACCTGAGAAAATCGAGTTGAGAGAGAACTTGACTTATATAGCAGAACCAGAGAGAATCTTAGATGTCCATGACAAACAACTGAGGAAGAAAACCATTCGACTTGTGAAAGTCTTATGGAAGGGTATGACACCCGGTGATGCTACTTGGGAAACCGAGGAACGAATGCGACGTGATTTCCCTCACTTGTTTGCTTAGGAATGTTTGTATGTTGTGGCAGTATAATAATTTTTATGGTTATATTGTATGGTGACCAAATTGGTGTTGATGACTTATGTTTTGTTATGAAGGCGTGCTATTATATTAAGTTCGATATTATTGTATTGAAATCTTGTTTTGTGGATTGTTTTCTTTAATAACTTATTGAGAATTTTGAGGACAAAATTCTATTTAGGTGGGGAGAATTATAACATCCTAATTTTCAATTTTAGGATTTAGTTATGATTATAGATCAGTTATATATGATAAATTTATTTTTGTGTATTTATTGAAGAAGAAAGAGGAAAATAATAATAATAATAATAATAATAATAAATATATAAATAAAAATAAATATATATATATATATATATATTAAAGTATAGTGGGAAGCCATGCTCCCCACTATACTTGGGCAGTGGGGCGTGACTTCCCACTGCCAAAATCCCGCCGGGAGGCATGGCCTCCCACTATGCCATGCCTCCCACTATTCAATTAAAAAAAAAATTATTATATAATAAAATATATTTGGTTGGGGGATTATAAATACCCCCCAACACACAAAATCCACACACACACACCCACGGCAGAGAGGAGAGACGAGAGTGAGAGTGAGGAAAGAAGGAGAGAATTAGAGAAGAGGTGTGGTCATTTTAAGGTATGTCTTGTATCTTATAAGATAATTTAGGCAGATTAACTAGCTTCTTTTTAAGAGACTTCCTTCATGAAAGATATTCTATATATTTTTATCTTTCAAAAGGGGGTATTATTATGTTGGTTAATGAATATTTTGGGATTAAGATTTTTGAGAAAGTTTTAAGTTTTGACAATAGAAGACTATATATATGTAGTTGATGATTAATAGTGAATTCGGTTTGGATTTATTGTTTCGTTGATATAGGAATTTAAAATGAATTTTCTACTTTAGAAATTTATGATTTTATATCTATGAAATATTTTTTTTTACCGATTAAATGCTATGAAAACAATTTATTTGGGTAAGGGAGTTATTAACTAATAGTAAAATGAAAGGAGAATTAATATTTTCAATGGTATCCTTGATTTTCTTTTTAATTACCGTCTAATTTTTCCATTTTAAGCATTTCAAATTTATTATTATAATCTGTATATATTTAATCTTATAAAATTAAAAGTTATAATTTTATGAAGAGTTTAGAAGAATTATTAATAATTAGTAAATTGATTGTGGTAGATTGATTTTGGCGTATGTTTGAGCTTTTGGATTAGGAGCAGTGAGATAGTAGTTAGCTTCAACGAGAGGTAACCACTTTCCACTTTTTATGGGTATTGATATGTCGCTTGTGAGTGTTTGTGAAATGATTGTAAATATTTTAATAGAAATTGCCTTGTGGGACTTCATGATTTGAATTGTGAATATATACTTATTTATTCATATATAAGAATCGATCATTTTAATATCATGATATTTATCATATTTATTTATTCATGTATAAGAATTGTTCATTTTAATATCATGATATTTATCATAATTATTTATTCATGTATAAGAATGGTTAATTTTAATATCATGATATTTATCATATCTACTTATTAATGTATAAGAATTGTTTATTTTAATATCATGATATTTATCATATCTACTATCTCAGGTATAAGAATGGTTCATTTTAATATCATAATATTTACTCTGATAATTATGGTAAGGGTTGGATTGGGAAGATGGAGTATTTTATTCCACCACGTGGTGAGGCCTCCATTAATGCATGATGGTTGGCTTTCTATTGTCCCATATATTCAGGAAGGGACGGGCCCGCTAATTCAATAAGGGCATACGACACCCCACATGTTCAATAAGGGGAAAAGGCCCATGGTCTGGGACATGTGCTCTGAGGATTTTGGCCGGTCCTCATCACATGACCAGAGAGCTTTTTGAGTCACCAGTAACATGGATGTAACTTAGCCCATGGGACTAGTCGGAGGAAATAAGGCGGTTCGGTTGGACTGGTGGGAGGTAATTTGGGAATTGTTTTAATGAGAACTGTGACATATAATTTTGATATAGAATTTATGATATAAAATTTAGTGACGTGTATATTGACGAATTATATTCTTTATATCTTGTTATATAAATTGTTCCACATGGCACCTCATTAGCACATAATAGTATTCGTAATAAGTTGGATTGATGGTTACCCACATTTTTCAGGTGATAGCTTTTGTGCAGATCCATCAGGGAAGACCCCAGAAGCTTAGACTACTTCTACCAAAAGTAGCACTTCTGTCTTTATGGTTTATGTGGGATGATTGTATAATGCCACGTTAGGGCTCATACTGCATACTCTGATTTACATTTGCATATTTTAATTCAATAATGGGCATTACTTAGTTGTTAATGAACCTTAATTACTTATTATGTTAAGTAAATTTTTTGGGATGTTACAGGTAGGGCTTTGCAGAAATGGGTAAGGGAGAAGATCTATACGGCGTTGTTTGGCTCCTTAGTGAAACACAACGTTTCACCTATAGCGAGTTGGGCCAGACGCGTTTGGGCCTAGTTCTCTTTTGGTTTTGGGCCAGGCACAGTTTCTATTTTCAGAACAAAAAAAAAAAAAGGAACTGAATTGTTTTTAAAAAGGCACAAGTGGTCTCAGCTGGGTTCGAACATCAGACCAGTAGGCACGTGGGCGCCTTAAAGGCTAGCGCTCTGCCAGCCGAGCCACGAGCTCCCAACTATTCTAGAATAGCATTTATTAATCTAAATGATTGTTTCAGCGAAAATCAATTTTTTAAAGTGTTGCAAGTGGGATTCGAACCCACATTCTTTTGGTCCAAAATCTTAATTGAGCTCCCTGGACCATCCACCTAAGATGACTTTTGTGATATGTTTGAAAAAAATTATTTTTTACATATTATACCCTTTTTGGAATTAAATTTAAATCTGCAATTTTATTTTAAAATTGGATTTTCATGTGATTATGAACTACATATTGTGTTAGTTGCATGAATTATTTATTATTTAATTATTCATGCAATGTTGTGTTAAATAATATGTAAATATCCAATTTTATTTTAATATTGCCTATAGTTTCATGCAATATTATATAGTAATGTTAAGCGATCCTTATGTTTTTAATTAATTAGAGAATAGCCACAGCATCTTTAATTAATTGAAAATGTAAATAGAGTTGTATGATCACATAATGACATTAGTTGTAATAAATCATATGTAATATAATAAGATTTTATCCCACAGTAATATTTTATTATATGTTTTGTATGATTAATTAGGATAAAATGTCAAATTACATTCTTAATTTACCCACAGGTATTAAGAATAAGGAAATAATTTGATAGTTTTATCATACAGTTATGTATAAATCTAATTGGATACCTTAGGCCATTGGGCCAATTGTTCGAATGTATTGAACATTTATTCTGGGCCTTTAAATCTTTTTATTTCCTTCTTGAAAAATTATTAGACCCTATTGCAATTTTTAATCACATTAGCCATATTTGTTTTCTTGGCAACCTATTTATGTGAAATGTATTTTATTACATTAAATTGATTTGTTTAAATTGAGAAAAGTTAACTTTGGCAACTTTCACATTTTGGAAACTTTTTGAAAGATTATTATCATTAATTTAAGTTGTTCAATTGTCTAAATATTTGGAAAAATTAACTTTAGACAATTACATATCTTTTTCAAATTGTTGAAGCCAAACTTGAGTTGAATTATGCCAAAATTAAAAACAATATTTGGATATATAAAACAGTGGAATGATTTTTCTTTTAATTTGATTAATTAGTTAATCAATTAATCCCTCCATTAAGATGTGCATATATTGCAACTCTGGGAGATCCCAGCCGCTTCTTTGATATCCGCTAGCCTTAGTTGAGCCTCTTCCACGGAATCTGAAGTTCTCTCAAGGACTCGGCGTGCTTCGCCAAGCCGACCTCTCATCACGAGCCATCGAGGCGACTCCGGCATGGCTAACACTCCAAGTGCTAGCAACACTGATGGAACTGCACCGATTCCGAGCATGAGCCGCCAGCCTAGCCGAAGTGATAGCTTCGAGAATGCGTAGTTAGATATGTATCCAAACAAAATCCCACCGTTGATGAAAACCTGAAACATAAAGCATGACGAAAATGGCACTGAATCAGATTCTGCTCTTGTAGTTGCATGATATATATTAACGTTGCCAATAAGAAAGGTGGCGATGTTGATACTGTGCTATTTTAATTACTCCACGTTCTACTTAATATAAGACATTACGAGTTGAATTTATCATAAATAAATATTAGACATAGCTTTTATATTTGTTAATTTCTTCTTAATTTATCCTTATTATTTCCTCAACCGTAACAAAGGAGGTGACTAGAGGTGGACCTCAGGGAAGGAAGTAAGGAAGCCACGAGACGAGGCGGGAGAGACTTCAGCGGTGTAGACGGGGGCGATCATGAGGGCATAACCGATGCCAATGCCGGCGACAAAACGGCCGAACATGAGGAAGGCGTAGTTTGGGGAGAAGCCCATGAGAAGGGCACCGATGAAGAAGATCGAACCAGCAAGGACAATGGTGTAACGGCGGCCAATCCAGTCGGAGGTTCTTCCGGCGAGGCATGATCCTATAAGGGAGTAGAGGTTGATGATGCCCACCAAGACTTCCACTTGGACGTCCATGATTTTCAGGTCTCTCTTAATGTATATAATAGCTCCACTCATCACACCAATATCTGTCGTAATTGTAATAATGAACATTAAAGACTGAAGAATTAGAAAAAGGAAGAGCGAAATACATAGAAAAAAAGAGACTGACCGTAACCAAACAAGATAGAAGTCATGGAGGCCAAAATAGCACAAGCGAAGGCATACTTGTTCCTTGTTGGCTTGCATTGAGGATCAAAATCTGCTATAGTTCTAATCTTCTGGGCTGAGTCTAATTCAGCTGCCATGTTAACGAGTTAAGATTACTGAAGTAACAGAGAGCCTGGGGTTGAGAGAGAGGGGGGATGAGAGAGAAATAAGAGAGGAAGTGTATGAGTTTGGGACCATAAGAAGAAGAAGTGGTGGAGGAAGGTATAGAATGGTGTGCGTGAGAGCTTAAGGGGCGAGTGGTGTTTATATAGAGTTTGTCTCCTTATCTTACCTTCCCCTACCCACTTCATACCATGCCACTTGACCCTAATTCATATCCCTACATCAACTGAAAAAACAATAAATATCATTAATTACATATATCACGTACTATTTCTTATTCATAAATATTTAATAATTATATTTAATTCATATATAATACTTTCTCCAATCCTAAATATATTACAAAGTTTATGGTGTCAACTGCACTAAAACTTTATCCTCTGTTTCAATTACAAACTTTTTCATGTATTCAGGATTGAACGAACGTAGTAGTATTTTTTAGATTTTTTTTTTGTCATTGTAGTTTTGACTCGGTTATTACTTAGTCCTTAAATTCTAACTAATTGCAATTCGGTCACCTATAGTAGTGTTAACCATTTAAGGCTTTAGTCCCAACTGGTTTCAGGGAGTGAGTTATAATTAAGTCAATTATAATGATTGAGTTGTAATAAATTAAAATTTAATTAAGGATCAAGTAAATTATAACCAAATCAAAAATAAGGCGACCAAAATATTAATCATCCCTAATTTTTAAGATACTTTGTGACAACCCTTTTTAATTATAGTTACCTCAAAATGTGTCATTTTCAGCACCTTCCTCGGATGAAGCGCAATAGTATTAAAGGGCACTCCATATATCATAATTACATTATGAGCTCCATATAATATTTTTGTATGAAAACATCAATTAATTTATTGAACAATAAAAAATAATAATTGAAAACATGATGAATATGGAACGCGTCTGGGTTATTTGTTTTATGGGAAAAGTGCTTGTTGGTACGCGTAGAGAAAAAGCAAATTGGAGGACTTTGGGGTCACAGATGGCAAGATGACGAAAAGTACAGTCACATTTTAACTCAACGCCAAAGTAGCAGTGGGGTTAAATACTTAAATTACGCGGATGTGACCGGTCTGATGTCGGTCCAGCCTTGCCTTCCCACTGCAGAACCAGACCCTTTGAGAGCTCCTTCATGCAATCATGCCTAATATATGGTTTATTCTGAATATGACCTGATTCAACAAACCAGTCCACAAGTTGCTTTCACAATTGGATATGTTTTTCTTCTTTTTGGTTCATTTTTTTTTTCTGCTATTTGGTGTGCGTGTGTGCGTGTTTTACTTGGACTTGATAATAAATAAGCATACGTTATCAATCTTATATATATCTGAATGTGTATGTGTGTGTTTTGGAGATGTGAGTAATTGTGTGTGAGAGTCTGTTGTGAGGATGGTGATGCGATACGAGTTCATGCAAATGTTATCAGTTATATACATTCTGTCTTTGTTGTAAACCTCCCCACAAAAAATAAAAGTGGCTTTGGTGTTTTTTAAGATGACGAGGACAGAAATTTAGAAGGTCAAAATTTATTTATTTATTTATTTTTCTAAAAAGTATTTTAATGTGAATAAAATTTAAATTAAAAACAGCTTTTTAACTGTCAGTTTTCAAAATTTTAAAACTATATTAAATAGTGCAGATCTCAACAAACCTGTAGGATTGTGTTGTTGTTTTTTTTAGAGTGCGTTTAGATTAGTTTTTGAAGATTAGTTTTTTAAAAAAAGTTTTTAAAAAAAAATTTAAAGAATATATTTTGAAGAATAGCTTCTAAAAGGGTAAAAAATAGTTTATGAGTTTTGAACCTTCAAACTATAAACTATGATTTTGAGTGAAAACTATGTTTATGTAGAGGAGGCGTTTTCATTTTCAAATAATTAAAGGTTTTGCGGACTTGCTGAGTGAAGCCGTGTGGGACCCCTTTCGACTATTGTATTCGCCATATAATTGACTAGAAGTATGCATGCAAACAGACAATGTTATTTATAAACAATACTGTAAATATTTAATACTACCTCCGCTCCTATAGTATAATCTTCGTATTACGCCTTTGTTGTTGTGATCCTTGACCACGACGGGGACGACCTTCTGCTTCATAATGACGAGGCGATGAAGAAGGCACAATGGCCTTCTACAATCTCAATGGTTGTGCATCCACGTGGACCATCATCTCCATCGTAGTTGCCTTGGTCAGAACTCCAGCTTCATCTTTAGCGTTAGAAGACGAAGAGGAAGAAGTCACACCACCACCCCCACTCAATTGCTTCTTCTTGTGCATTTTCATGTGACTTCTAAGGCAAAGCAACTACGATGGAGATGATGGTCCACGTGGATGCACAACCATTGAGATTGCAGAAGGCCATTGTGCCTTCTTCATCGCCTCGTCATTATGAAGCAGAAGGTCGTCCCCGTCGTGGTCAAGGATCACAACAACAAAGGCGTGAATACGAAGATTATACTATTTGATGATCACACTCTCTGTCTTATCATACTATTTGATTATGAAAATTACAATGTACTTATAAGGAAAACTGAAGAGGTACATTAGGAAATAAAATAAATCATAATAAAGGCTAATAACTCAATCATTAAGGTCCTATAATCTGATCCTATAATCAAGGACACTAATCAAGGGATCCTAATAAATGGTTGATTTATTTCCTATTCTAACACCTTTCAAGTCTCAACTTTAAACAACTAAATCCACCAAATTAGGGCACTATTCAATATTTTAACGTCCCCAATTTTTTTTTTTAAATTTTGATTTGGGGATACGAATAATAAACAATACTGTATGCAGAACTTTCTACGTAGAGACTTCTTATGTCAGTTCGTGGAGGGTATTATCTACTTCGATCTCCCTCTCCCTTTTGATTTTTAATATAAGATCTATTTATATAATTTAATTAGATTAATAAAATCAGTTAATGTCATACGTACTTTGTGAAACATTTTAGCTAGTCATGTTCTTTAATTTCACTATTCTCCCTCTTCCTCAATTATTGCTGAGTGAGTATCCAAAGAGGGTAAATTAAAAAAAGTTTGACAAATATAGAAAAATGAGTTTTCTATTTAGAATAAAGATCAACTTCTTAAACAAATTTTATATTAAATACCGTAGCAAGTATATAAGAGTATAGTATATCTTAAATTACGTTGTTAAAGCAACATAAAATATCACTTTCTACCTTGATTAAACCTATCAGTGACCAAATTTACTACGCGAGTAGTTAAGACATAGTGTTAATACTTTCTTTAGTCCTTAATATATATAAAATACATTTGAGAAGTTAATATTGATCCTAAATATAAGACATAGCACTACTACAAAAAGTGGATATTAATTACTTCCCTGAAAGACATCCTTATTTTAAAAAAGGAAGTGAAAAGTATAGGCGGTGGCATTTCCGTAATTATTTGGCCGAATCTTGAGCCTTAGGCGTCCTGAAAATAACATCAGGACGCCAAAATCAAATTTTAGGAGTCCTAAAATTAATTTAGGACTCCTAAAATAAATTTTTTTGCGCATATTGATGAATTTTTTGGCGCCAAGAATTTTTTTGACGCCCTAAAAATCAATAAGGACGCCAAAATTGAATTTTAGGAGTCCTAAATTTTAATTTAGGACTCCTAAAATGAATTTTTTTGCGCATATAATCTCTTCCTCTCAGCTCAAGCCTCAATACCAATTCTACAGATAATACTAATCAAATCAAAAAAATCGAAATTTTTACTAATCAAATCAAAGAAATAAAAAATAATGCTAATCAAATCAAAGAAATCCAAACGTTTACTAATCAAATGAAAGAAATTGAAAATAATCAAATCAAATCAAAGAAATTGAAAATAATCAAATCAAAGAAATCAAAACTTTTACTAATCAAATCAAAGAAATCGAAAATAATGCTAATCAAATCAAAGAAATTGCTAATCAAATCAAAGAAATCCAAACGTTTACTAATCAAATGAAAGAAATTGAAAATAATCAAATCAAATCAAAGAAATTGAAAATAATCAAATCAAAGAAATCGAAATTTTTACTAATCAAATCAAAGAAATCGAAAATAATGCTAATCAAATCAAAGAAATCCAAACGTTTACAAATCAAATGAAAGAAATTGAAAATAATCAAATCAAATCAAAGAAATTGAAAATAATCAAATCGAAAAAATCGAAACTTTTACTAATCAAATCAAAGAAATCGAAAATAATGTTAATCAAATCAAAGAAATCGATAATAATACTAATCAAATCAAAGAAATAAAAAAAAATATTTAAGATGATTAAAAGGAAAAATTTTTGGCGCCTAGATGATTCAGGACGCCAAAAATATTAGTTTTGTATTTATCAGACTAGTCAAAATAGGTAAGTATATGTCTTATGTATATTAAGGTTGAAGGGAGTATTTTCATTTAATTTTTTTCCAAAAAACTTCAAGGAATATAATCTAGTATATATCTTTACTAATACAAATTGAAGTAGTACTAGTGATCAAGTATATAAAGAGATGCGTGCTTTGTAGTATAGTACGAGTATTAATTAATTAATGGGAGTGCTAAATAATTAAGGGAGGCATTAAAATAAGGTTGTCCACTAATGTTTGTTGAATTTGAAGGTGGGGGGACGTCCATGCATGTGGGATGGGATCGATTATAAATATTAATTAATGTCGTTAAAGTGTCTATTCCACTCCTGACGCTTCTGTCTGGTGGAGAATTTTTCAGTGTGGGTGGCAAGTGGCAACCATATCCACCTTCCCATGTTTAAGTATGTCATAATCATCTATACTCCACTCATATATTAAGCAAATTGGGTAAAATTATTAGTCATAAGTCGACATTTGTAATGAGATTATGTTTTTTTTTCTTTTTCTTTTTTATAAAATTTTTGGAGAGTTATCTTATTTAGTTTGCTGAGAAAGATGAACTTTAATTTTACTTTGACGTGCTTCAAATTCTCCATTTCATAGATGTCATCTTACTTTTATGATCTTATCATCATCAACATTCTTTTCTGACAATCTGCTCTGTTGGTTCCGAATTTCTCGATCCATCAAGTTTACTTGAGTACATCGCACGGAATGCTCTTATCAACATTCTTGAACCTATATTTTGCATATTAAATAAATTACTTAATCATTTCATATATTATTCGAAAAAAAAAATCATTTATATATTGTGTATCCTTAAATTATACTACCTCTGGTACTAATTATAAGAGCTAATTGACTTTCTTTAGAGAGATTAAGGAAACTAAATAAGTTACTTAATCATTTCATATGTTGTGTATCCTTAGATTATATATTAGTTTATTAGTTAAACTAATTAGTTTGAAAAATAAAAATAAAAATAAAGATACTCTCAAGTAATTTAATTAGCTTCTTTAATCTCTCCAAAAAAAAGTCAACTAGCTTTTATAATTAGGACCGGAGGGAGTATATTAGTTTATTAGTCAAACTAATTAGTTAGCCAAAAAAAAATCTAAAGTAATTTAATTAACTTCCTTAATTAATCTCTCTAAAAAAGTCAACTATTTCTTATAATTAGGATCAGAGGGAGTATTTCATTTCATAAAACATACAAATTACCCACTCAAGGGCACTAATTTGCAATATTATATGCAGGCTTGTCAGAGCTGCTACTTTGATATTGTTTTTTTTAAAAAAAAAAAAACCATGTAACGGTCAAACTAGCATAATACATACAAATTCACTTGCTTTACTTTTGAGTTCACAAAGAGTTAAAAAAATTATTACTTTGTAATTAAATATCATTATTTATTATATTGACTTAAGCTTTGTTTGGATATAGAAGAAAACAGGGATGAGAGAATACCAAGAGTAAATCTAAAAGAAAGTGTTCTTAGCTCCTAAATTCCTAATATTCCCTCATCCAAATTTGTCTCTTGCAGTCCAAACGGAAGAGTAGGAGTTTTGTGAGTAGAAATCACACTCAAGGAACTTTGTTATAGTTTGGAGAAACTTTGAGACCAACTCAATTAATTAATTACTTAATCAATAATAGTTTCCTTAATTAATTTATTCATTGGATATGTGTGGTCGAGGACTCAAGTTGACATCAAAATGATGGTAACAACGATTATCAAATATTTTGTCCCCATGCAGGTATGAGACGATGAAGAGGCATTATTAGCAAATATAAATGAAAAAATAAATAAATTAGGAGGCAAATAATACCTACCTTTTTGGTCCCCTATATGTATTGGTAAGTAATAATATGAAATTAAAATAGTATAAAGCACAGAGAGATATATAGGATCATGAAATATTTTAATGTTAGGCTCAATATGATCATGTTAGGCTTATGCTTATGCTAATGCAACTAGATTTAAATTTTTTTAATTTTATTATAAAAAAATATTTTAATATCCACATATTTTAAAATATATATAACCTCTTAACTGTAAATTTTAAAAATTTATTTGAAAATCAGAAGTTTATTTTTTTTAATACTTTTATTATAATCAATTCGCTGCATTTTTGCAGCTATATTTGAATGATGTGGATCTAAACGGATAAGTACTAAAACTAGCTAGTTTCTAACTAGCTACTACTTCTTAATATATGACATAGTTTATAATATAAATTATATATATACTACGTCCTATATTTAGGATCGAAGGTATGTAATCAGTTTTTAAGGAATGACCATCAAATCGTTAATAACTCATAAATGATACAACTTGTCAATAATTTTTATTATATATATGAACATCATTTATATTAAAAGTTTAAATTATTGATTGAAACGGAAATATTTAATTAGCAGAATTAACAAATGATTGACGTACTGTTGCATGATAAAAGTAAAATTCAGTGTATAATATCTGACCAAAAACAAACTAGAGGGCGCATGATATAAACAATAGCTCAAATCTTAACAATAAAGTGCCGTTTCAATATGCATAATATATGATGAGATTAGGGCAATTTGCGAAGAGTCAGGCGCAGACCTAACTAATATTGATTATGTTAGAGTCCATATGTCACGCGCTTTTGAATTTAGAACCTTTTTTTTTAAAAAAAATAAACTTTTGAATGTATTGCATACCTATTGAGTATATAAAAAGAGGTATGCTGTGAGTCTCTCCTCCTGCCATCTGCTATAACAGGGAAAATTAAAATAAGGCTAAAGTATACTTTTAGTTATTTAAGTTTATATGAGGTATACTTTTGGTTCCTTAACTTTATAAAGGATACTTTTAGTCCTAAAATTCTAACACCGTTAATTTTGTTAACGGAAAATGCAAACTCAACTAATAACGGTGTAAATTTAAGTAATGATTTTGTAATTAAATGCTATTAGGCTTAAATTTAAAATATGGGTAAATTGAGAATATATAAAATTTGTGTAATTAAATGCTATTAGTCATTACTTGAGTTCGCTGCATCAACATTTTCCGTTAGCAACAATAACAGTATTAGAGTTTTAAGGCTAAAAGTATACTTATGAAGTTGACCAAAAGTATATCTCAGGTAAATTTAAAGGACTAAAAATGTACTTTAGCATTAAAATAAAGGACCTAGATAAAATAATATTTAATTAGAAGGACTATAAAAATTGTAATTATTAAGGAGGACCAAATAAGCTTAAAAGTACTAAATTATCCTTTTACTTCCCCAACGCAGAAAACAAAGAACAAAGTAGTGATGAAATACAGTAGTGAATAGTCAACTAGAATGACTTCCTACATTTTTTAAGTTTTATATTGATGAATTGAATAACCTGTAATATATGGACGTATGTAGGAAGTACATCATATCTACTCTCTCCTTCGATCATTCGGATCCTGCTTTTATGCTTTCACTTGTATCAAATATTGTCGTTTTTAACTTTCAATAGTAGATTCCTAAATGGCCTCACCTTGATATTCAGGGGAGGATGGAAAGAAGGCTCTTTGTTCTTTTTTTCTTTTTTTTTTTGTATTGGGAAACAAAAGAGTAATTTAGTACTTTTAATCTTATTTGATTCTGTTTAATAATTACAATTTTTATGATCCTTTTAACTAAATATTATTTATATAGGTCCTTTATTTCAATTTTTCCTAAAAAAAGAGAGATAATGAAAAGTAACTGCATCAAAGTTGCCTATAAAACTTTGCTTCTGCTACATTCAATCGATGTGACACTATGATGTCTGGATATGAATTTGCTCGTGATGGTACCTCAATTGAAATGATCGTCCGTGATTCAAAGGCCAGTTTCTTAAATATTTTTGTCCTCAATTGATATGAATTTGCTCGTGATGACACTATGATGTCTGGATATGAATTTGCGATCGTGTTGTTATTACTATATCAACTTCTCTTGTACATGCAGGATCTCACGCTGATTGTGTTGTTACTCTATCAACTTTCTTGTACATGTATCCTGCCCATTTGGTTTGTAGTGTGGTACAGGGTGTATAGCCACCGCAAACATTTGATCGAGGGGAACACTGGTTAATGGGAACATGTGTGTGATTTATAATTTCACTATGCGGCCGTCATCGACCCGACCAAATACATCGGGGTTCCTAAAAAGACTCTGTTTAAGATTGATGGTTTCAATCTTTTTTTTAAAAAAATCTATATACCTCTATTTTTTAGGAGTTATACCATTTAGAAATATAAAATATTCATAAAAGACATTAAGCTTTTACAGTTACAAAATATTCAGATACTTTTTATTTGGAATTCCCTCTTTTTCCGGGTTAGTTTTGATTATTTTTATACTTTATTTTTAAATCAATTGAGAATCTACTCATGCCTCTATTTTGTTGGGAGCTTTATATTTTCTTAAATCAATTCCACATAATAATTAGGGTAAAGGATTTCTCTTATCACTGGAGATAGAGTTATCTCCAGTGACCCCAAAACTATATCGTTTTGGATTAATGAAGGGTTTGTTAGTAATTTCAGGTGAATTAATGAAGGGTGTTTCTGTAATTCTGTTTATTTTTTAATCATATACATTTTAACAAAACACCCTTCATTAATTCACCTGAAATTACTAACAAACCCTTCATTAATCCAAAACGACGTAGTTTTGAGCTCACTGGAGATAACTCTATCTCCAGTGACAGGAGAAATCTTTTTCCCTAATAATTATCTTCTGATGATGAGTCGATGAGTTTCAATAATTATAAGGTGTTATATTAATTATTTATTATAAATCTTTTTAATTGTTATTCAATGTGTAGGAAAGCTTTGCAAACCTATTTAAATATATATTTATGAATGTAGTAGAAATTTTTTCCCTCTTATTTGACTAAAGGTATTATAAAGCTACTTTGAGTAAATTTATTTTATTTGTAGAAATAATCAATAAATTTTAAAACTCTTATTAATTTTTATGAATGATGATTAGAATGAGTTAAGAAAAAAGAGAGAGAGAGAGAGAGAGAGAGAAAGCGTAGTTCAATGAAAACAATAAAGATTTGGATTTGAAATTTTTTTCGCCAACAATGTCGATCCGGAAATCGATATGAAATCAAAATATAAGGATTTTTTTTTTATCATAAATAATGGCTTGCTATCATTTTCTTAAATTAAAAATTTAAAAATAGTAAAAAAAAACCAATCAAAATATGATTTCTTTTCAACTTCTTCCCACTTATTATTGGAATTTAGAACTTTACAAAAATGCTTAAAGTATACTTTTAGTCCTTCTAATTTTACATGAGGTATATTTTTGGTTCCTTAACTTTATAAAGTATAATTTTGATCTTATATTTTTAACACAATTAATATTGCTAATGGAAAATAAAATAAACTTAAGTGATAATTGTGTAAGTGACAAAACATATTTTAAGTTTTAATTTCTTACTATAATATATTTATTAGACCAAAATAAACTCACAAATTGCTACAAATTTACACATATTTTTAATTTAAGATTAATAACATTTAATTACATAGTCAACATTTAAGTTTACATAGTCATTACTTGATCAATTTGCTGCGTCAATGTTTTCCATTAATAATATTTATAGAACCAAAAGTATACTTTATAAAATTAATGGATCAAGAGTATACATTATCTGAACTTAAAAGATTAAAAATATACTTTAGAGTATAAAAATTGATATATTATAACTTCCTAACCATGATCAATTATTTTTCATGGATTAAAAGATCATTAATCAATAGAAAAATATAAAGTTTTTTTTTCTCGGCAGAAAAATATAAAGTTTATAAATAATTTTTTGGTTCACGATTGAACTATTTCAATATTCCCATCTAGAAATTAATACACACACATAAGGTTATCCAAAAAGGATGTTATGAGTTTAATCTTTTCTTTTCTTTTGTTTTTTTTTATAGTTTATTTGCTAATTAATTAGCAACACACACATTCTGTTCTATCTCAATTATTGAAGACATGGGGTTTTAGGGATCATAATTCCTTTGTGGTGGGTCTTCCCTCTTATTTTCTCTCATAATTTTTCTTTGTTTTTTTTTTTTTCACTTTTTCTTCCTAATCTAAATAAAGATTTTTTTTCCTAGATTTCTCCCTTCTTTTCTTTCCATTTAAATAAGGGGGTTACGATCATCCACGTGCAATATCATGACCTTTTTTTTTTTTAAAGAAAAAGGCATATTCATGGGGAGGAAAAAACTTTTTGTATGGCACAAGCACGGCCGGGGCAATATAGTTAGTTCAAGAATTCTTGTTTGCTACCCTCTATTCATTGAGAATCGAACACTTGGAATTCTACATGAGATTTCATGGTGGGGGGACCAAAAAAGCTTGTCCTTATAACGTCAATCAAACGTGAGATTATACATGTGATGATGGAGGAAACAATTTGGATTCAACTTAACTTCACATCCTTATGTTTTCTGGTAAGAGATCGATGAGTATCTGACCTCAGTGTTTGGCACTATCTTGGTACAGAAAGAATCGGTGGTGATGATCATAAATATACGAATCTCATGTGCTGTTTTTTTTTTTGGAGTTCCATTAGGGTTAGGGCATGTGGCACGTAACGTACAAGCACTAAGAGTGGTGAAGAAGGGCCTTTGCCGTCTGGTTGTTATTGGGTGGACCATTATAATCATATGATATATGCAGCCTTATGAAAAAGATGTCTTTGATCATCTGATCTCATCTCACTATCAAGCTTTTGCTGTTTGAGTTTGTGTGTAGTTCTTCCCCCTACTCTACCTCTTCACCATCATAGATTCAACACTTTCCAAATAGGCAGATATATCTTACAGGTTCAACTGTGTCTATTAATCAATAAAATCGAAAAGGCCTATTAATTAAATAATATTCATATATACGTTTATATCAGAATGTCAAATGTGAGTAGATTTAATTTGATGTTGGGGAGCAGAAAGTCCCACTTCAATAGAGTTGAGTTAAATAAGATTATTTAAATGAAAAAAAAATCCATTTAATTGCTGTTTTAAAGTTTTGGGCTAAAATGTATAGTTGATATTAGACCCCTCTCTCGATTAGTGATGGAGCTTTCTCGATTTGTGTATGTCATCCTTGCATGGGGGCTATGCTAATCTTCTCTGTATTGTTCAAATTTTCTTGGATGTCTCTAAAAGGATGTGACTAAGCTTTAATTTATCTCTCACCCCTCTTGGTGATATTTCTTAATGCCTAATAGAGTTTAAATTACACGTAATATTCTTATAATAACCTACCTAAAGCTTCAAAATAAATTAGGCAGAACATTTGCATTTTAGCCGTAAAATATTACTTCTTTAGTCACAAGTGTAAGACTTAATTTATAGTACAATTTATACTAAAAACTAGATTATAATTTAGCATAAGAGGTAGTACATTATATATATGCTCTCGTGATAAGTCCCAACACATGATTTGGTATTTACAAGAAGATGGTAGTTGAGTGTCGCAGGCTAATCTAACATGCCTTTTCCACTATAAGAGATAGTGAAAGCGTTGGGACAAAAACATGGCAGATGTACAAACCTGTCACTTTAATGAAACTGGTCCTTGCACAATAATAATACAGATTGAAAATTTGAAGGCCTTTCGATTTGGGATTATTAATGGGGGGAAAAACAGTAGAAATAACATTATAAATTTAAGGTACGTGTTTGTTTTGCTGTGACCTGACATGTGTCTCGCAACAGACAAATCAGAAGGCCCACCTCAAGAAATTTGAGAGTCCCATCACGGCATATGCTTCGGCCGACCTTCCAGATCAATTATTCCACTTTGTGGCTTGTGTTCATTGTATTGTTCTGCCTTCTCATTATTTCATAGTATATGGCAGTACCAAATCATGACTTTCTTTCTTTTTTTTCAACTTCCATATCATGACTCTTTATAAACTTCTACGCTTTAACATCACAATTTTCAAAGATTTTCCGTACCTCTTTTCATTCCCCTCAGTTGCATACTTGTATATGGGATACAACTCAATTAGGATAACTTTTCCTCTGGATACATTATTTTCCCCCATTTCTAATACTACTACTAAAATTCTTAATTGTTCTAGTGATGATGCAGAAGGGGGGCTAGGGAGAGGAGAGAAAAGGAGGGAAGAGGTAGAAGGAGATGAGAGAAAACAGAGGAAACAAAGAGAGGAGGACGAGAAACTAAACGAATAGAGACTAGAGGGAGGAGAGAAATTTAAGATTGAAGGAAACTCCATAATCAATATTATTATTCAAATTATAAGGCTTACAAAATGAGATATATTGTGGGCTATTTATAGTCCAAACTCAAACCCTAGGAATTAAAAGAGAATATTATAGAAATTAAATGCGAATAACAATTAACAATAAAGATAAAACAAAATATTTCTGAATTTTCTCATTAATCTTCAGATCCTTCATAGTTTTTACATCTTCTAGAACCTTTATTTAATCATTTTCTTCCTATTTTTATTTGCATCATCTAGGTTAATGAATATCATGGACATCCTAAGAAATTATGTTTGGTTGGCTGTACGTGTTATGATGATGACTACATATATAATAAAACGATGGATTCATTGTACTCATCAATGCCAGTCGGTGCCTCTCTCAAATACCTTTGTCATATTTAAATCAATAAATAATAATCCAATTAATAACTGTATTCAGCTAATAAAGATATTTGAGGACTGTTAAAAAAATCGCCAGTTATTTATAACCCTCCTGTGTGGATTGATCCTTATTAAACCTTCCTTAGCTTGTCTACCAACTTATTTTCTCATTATATAAAAAAATAAACAGTTTCATTTTTTTTCTTTTAATTTCCACACATATATCAAGAATGTACCATTCATAAATTGCATATAGTGAAAATGTATTCTAAATAATTTTTAGGACAAATGTGTATATAAATTATGAAGTCTGATTAAATTTTACAATACATAATTCATGATTATCATAATATGCCCTATACGTCATGGTATACTTTGATTTATTTATTTTTACAATTTAAATTCGTAATAAATTACCACGGGATACTATATTTGGGCCAGAAAAACACATATGGGCCTTTAATGTAGTTTCAACATATTGGGCTAGTCTAGCAATTAGCCCAACTCCGTTTAGCTGGGCCAGGTGAATGAGGCCCACCTTTAGTGAAATTGCCAGTGGACCCAAAATAAAAAGCGCCATAAAACCCAGAATGTGAGCAAGAAATCTGACATTGCGAGTTGCGACCACGTGTTATGCATGGGTTCTTCTTCGTTTACAGGTAAATGAAATCTCTGAGAGATGTTTTGGCACACCATGCTCAGCTTATAAAAGCTGGTTCCACCTCAAACATTTTTGTTCGTACATGGTGAAAACTGCAAATGATGGAAGCGCATATGCAGTGAGTTCTCTTATTGATATGTACTCAAAATGTGGGTTATTTGGTGAAGTTTGTAACGTTTTTAGTGGTTGCGATGGGAATGTGGATTTAATTCCAAGGAATGCAATGCTTTCTGCTTATTCCAGGGAAGGAAAGATGGACATGGCTTTGAATCTATTTCGGGAAAACCCCGAATTGAACGACATTGTATCTTGGAATACATTGATTTCAGGGTATTTCCAGAATGGTTATTTCGAGAAATCACTTGCCCTGTTTGTTCAAATGGTTCAAAATGGCGTTAGGTGGGACGAACGAACTTTATTGAGTGTTTTGAGTGCTTGCTCTGGCCTACAATGCCTAGCACTTGGAAAGTCTGTTCATGCTTGGGTGTTGAAAAACACCTTCTTTTCTAATCAATTTATTTGCAATGCCATTGTTGATCTCTACTGTAATGCCATGGAAGAAGATCACAATATTTTGCCAGGTGCTGAACATTATGCATGTATGGTTGATATGTACGGAAGGGCCAATAAACTATACAAGGCAATAGAATTCATGAGGAAGATTCCTGTAGAAATCGACGCTACAATCTGGGGAGCATTTCTTCAGGCTTCTCGTTTAAGTGGCAATATAGAGCTGGCAAAAGAAGCAGCGGAGAAACTATTGAAAGTTGAGGCACATAATGGAGCTCGTTATGTGCAATTGGCTAATGTATATGCTGCAGGGGGGAATTGGGATGATATGGGAAAAATAAGGAACAAAATGAGAGGAAAAAAGACAAGGAAACTTGCTGGTTGCAGTTGGATATATGTGGAAAATGGTGTTCATGTATTTACTTCTGGCGATGCTTCTCATTCAAAATCAGATGCTGTATATTCTGCTTTGGTCTGTTTGAAAGATATAATGCATTTTTCATCTGCAGAACTGGAACAGCTTTATGAAGATTCAGGGGAATTCTTTTGAGGACTTAAAAAAGTGTCAATTAGCCAGTGCCATTGAATGTGATTCTTTGGCAATTAAAAGGAAAAGTCTGTTTGCTTTGTGGCGATCACAACGTCGGAATTCAACGCCGGAGGCATGCAAAGACAAATATTAGTTTGTCTTTACATTAGTTTTTGACAACATTGGGCACAGGGTTTAGGATTTTGGGTTTATAGGCAAAATACTAAAGCAATCCAGTATTGATAGGCCAGATGGCACAAAAGCAAACTGCTGTATTGAGAGCTGAAAAAAGGAAGATTCAAGATTGAATTGGAGATATCATATACTAAAAAAATATATATTCTCTTCGTCCTGCAGTTTTCTCTGCTGTTCTGAGATTTCAATCTAATTTCTGAACTCGGTAAATTGTCATGCTTAACAGGTTCTTGATTTTCATTCCCTGTACAAAAGAGATTGACATTTTGATGGAAGTATGTTAAAGCTAATGTCATCTGCATCCTGTAGAATATTCTTGGGTGTTCTTATTGATGATTCATGGAGAGTCATTTTATCAATCAGTTGTGGTATATAAAAAGATATGGCTTTTGGGACTTTTAATAATATAACTCCAAATTCATTATATATTTCACACACGACTTTTTTTAAAAAAAAAAAAAAACACACACACACACACACACAAACATCTTGATTTTAAAAATATTCCAACATTAATAATAATATTAATTGACTTCAGAATGATATAGGGTTTATGCAACGTGTCGTCGATGGCAAAGGCTTTAATTAGTTGGGGCATCATGTCGGCGCAACCCTATTAATTAACGAAACACCTGTCACCCATTAACTGGACGATTTCATTTTCTACAATTTATTATATATCGTAAACCCTTTTAATTTTTACATGCCCAAAAAAAAAATTTACAACATGAATTTCATAAAATGAAATATTTTGTAACGTAAATTACCGATGCTCGTTTTCTTTATTTCTTTATGTATAAAAAGAACATTTATTCGTCACATTAAATAACTTTGAACTGATCGAAATCTTGGGATCCAGAAGATGGGGGAAGTACGTAAATGTGTTTGCTTCCTGCGAGTTGAACGAAAATTAGAAGTGTATTGACATGCAGCCCCTTGGAGGTGGCCGGGGAAGATGCAATAATTCATACACTCATTAATAAACGGGAGATAAAGTTGCTAGATTTTTTAAAAAAAATAATAAAAAAAGTGGTTGGAGATTTATGGTCCCTTCAATCATTTTCAGCTCCAATTAATAGTATACTGAAAAAATTAATTAAAATTAGTTATTTCTTATATAAATTATTAAAATTATCGTTTTTAAGTATTGTCAAATTTATCGGCATAGAGTTGGTCCAGGGCTGTAAAGCTCCTCTAGACCCCTTTGGGGTCTTGAGTTCTAGTTTTAGAAGAATCACTTTTATTAAGAGGGGAAATTACATACTTCAAATTGGATACCAGATAACAATATATAAAAAAATAAAAAGATTGTTAAAGTTGATCGTACTATTTACTAACTTATAATTTTATGTGTGTGGGGGCACATAATCTAAAGGGGAAAAATTTGTGTCTTTCCATTAATATTAATAAACAATAATCATTACTATATATAATAGAAAAACATAATAGGAAAACCACATCAAGCTTCCAGTTAAGAAAAATCATATACGTAAAGTCCATTAACTTATTAATAAGAGTTCTTTCACTTGTTATTGATGAATAATAGAACTTTTCTGATGTTATTTTCCTTAATTAAAACTTTTGGTGTGATTTTCCCCATAATCGCTTACAGCTTGAGGTTCATGATTGGAAGGAAGAGACGCTTAGGCTGAAATAAGACTGCACACCCAATTAATAATGTGATAAGGATTGATGGCGAATGATAGGGCAAAATTTAAAGCCTAAAAAAAACTCCGCAAGTGCACGGGCCATATCAAGTAATAAAGTGATAAGAAAAGTATCGTTCCCACGAGGACTTGGTATCACAAACTTCAGTTAAACAATGATTTCACAATTTCATTTAAGTTGAGAAAACCAAATTGAATTTAATTAAGAAAAAGAAATTAAAACTAAAATAAAAATAAGAAAACTACCACAATAATCAAATGAGCAACCTAGAGTCACTAATCCCTTATTTGTTTCCTAGATTTTATCCCCACTAAATTAACTTTGACTAAATTTAATCAGCTAATCTAGAGTATTAATGTTTATAAGTGCCTGTCGGTCCACTTATACACCTACCTCAAATAATTATGCAATGTCTCACACAATTAATTAAGGTGCAATTCAAATCGGGCTCACTCTAATTTGACTATGCGGAGCTTCTAGGTATATGTCTATCCTAGACGCAAATTAGATTAAAACCTAACTTCACGTTAATTAAATTTAAATCTAATTCCACATTATTTATTCCCAAGGTCAATTTAGGATTCCTTCTTTCAAGTCCAACCCTAAATCCTCAATGGTGATCAGTCAATAAGCAATAACAATGAACACAGGATTAAATAAACTGAAATAAAATTAAGCAAAACTAACAAGTGTGAATAATCTCTAAAACCCAAACAAGTTCATAGGTTCTCTAGGTTGCAAAAACAACTAGCCACACATGGCTTTAATAAAATCCATAACAAAAAAGAAAAGAAAAGATAACAATTCAGATTCAAAGAAGAAGGAGAAAAGGAAAGAAAATTTCTTCGTCGCCTCCACAGTCCTTCCGTCCTTCCGTGGAGATGATGAAGAGAATTGAAACGTGCAGCCTCTACTCTTCTGCTTCTTTGTTCCTTCTCGTTCTGTGTCTCTCAGATCATTTTCTGCTCCGTCCTCCTGTTGCTTGTCTCTGCTTCCTTATTTATAATAATTTAGATCTTGGGTCATTGATTCTCCTTTTCTTATTAAAAAGATATCTCATATCTTGTAATTTACTCCATCAGATCAAACAATTGATTTTGTTTCTATTTTTTTGCGTGAGACCACTGAATTTGACTGATTGCATATCCTCTTATTGCCTTTTCTACTTCATTCCAAATCAGCTAATATTTCCTGCACAATAAAAATAGGATATGAGTAGATTTGATGTCGATTTATTCTTTGATCCCAAGTTTCATGCAATTATGGAAACGTTCATAAAAGATAATTAAATAGGTATATAATATCAATAATTCCAATCAAATCTCGTAAAATATACACCTATTTAATCATAAAATATATACTCATCAAACACCCCCACACTTAAACATTTGCTTGTCCTCAAGCAAAAGAAAGAAAATTCATTATCTGAAAAGAACATTGCCTATGAAATTCCTAAATAGAGAGCAATAAACCACCACACTTGGATCATATCATCAAATCTTATTTAAGTTAATGTCTTATAAAAATAAGTCACTAAGCCAATAGAGTGTAACAATCTCTTAACGTCCCATGATCAAAAAATCGGCAAGCAATAAGTTCAACCATAAGATTAGTAAAAGAATATTACGCTACTCAATTTCTCCAGAAAAAATCAAATGTCCCCACCAAACCAAGCTTTTCATTTAATTTATTAAGAATTCTCAGGTAGGAAATAACTCATTTTGCCCTCTCTTTTTTTTCCTTTTTTTTCTTTATTTTTTTTGTTTCTTGAGCCGTTGTAGGTCCCCTTTTGATGCGACCCTGCACATGGGTGATGCAGCACCGGTTACTCAGTTACTCCAATAGGCACCTCAAGAGGCTTTTAGCCCAACTCATAACCCCTCTTTCACTTTACCGTTTGACGCGAGTGCCAACATTGGTGATGAAGTGCCCCCGGTTACTAAGTAAGATCTAGAGAAATCATTGGAGTAGTTTTTTTTTTTTTTTTTGCTTTTTTTTCCTGAGTCACTTCCCTACACAAAAGTTTTACTTGTTTAGCAAAGATCATCATCTAATTTTCTAAAGAAATCATGTAGCAAAATATTCTTGAACTAATAATTTATTGATTATATTACAAACTAATCTTTATTCTCATAGTCCATCTCAAGATTGCAAAAAAACTCAAGGCTTAGAGACTTGGTTAAAACATTTTTTTTTCTATTTTAATTTTTGACTTGATAATATTTTCTAAGATGGGGAAAGCCCAAAATTAAGGTCAATCCTCAACAATGCAAAAAATCTCAAATTAACAAAAATCTTTTCAGTTGCATAAGGACAAGCATAATTCAAAGAAACTATATTATAACCAAAGAAATTATATCCCTCCCCCACACTTAAATCAAACATTGTCTTCAATGTTGCAAAAAAAATATAAAGAGGGAAAGGAACTAATACTCCCCTGGTTTATGCCTCTAACTCTGATGTGGAGTGCTAAAGCAAGACATTGCAGCAACAAGAGAAGTAATCTTCTTCAAACCTGAATAAAACTGAAAGAAAGAAAACAACAAGAAAAATAATAATAATAAATATGCAAGCAAAACCCTTGGGTTGCCTCCCAAGAAGCGCTAAATTTATAGTCTTCAGCCAGACTTCTCAAAACAAATCATTAATCATAAGTATCAAACACCATAATTACCTTGTCTTCATTCCTTTCCACACAACAAGGTATCTCACACAAAAATTGATCATTCAAGTTAATTACTTGTATTTCCTTAATCATAGACAATCTTGGATTACAAGCAATCATTGAATTCAAATTAAGCACAACATGCATATCTTTGAAAATAAATATAGGCACATCTAAGAATTTAGAGCATCCAATAAAATCAACTTGACTCTCATCAGTAAGAGTCAACACTTCAAAAGGAGGGTCATGAATAACAACAATTGGGACATCTACATCAATTTGATCACCAACATCACAAACCTTAGGCTCCACAGCCAGAACCTCATCTAGACATCCATTATTCTCATCTAAATCATTGTCAATCTCACAATCATTTTCTATATTGTTCATAGTCTCATGTAATTCCATACCTTTAACTTCCTCACAATAATCATTATCAGCATAAGAAGTAGTCATTAAGTTTAAGGAATTATTTTGCATTATAGTCTCAAGTGTTGAAAAAATTTGACTCGCATTTACCTTCATATTTTGAACACTTGAGTCAATACTAGCTAGAATCTCCCTTTGCTCTCTAATGCTAGCGAGAATATCCCTTTGCTCTCTACTAGATTTCTCTAATGCTTCCCCACACTCCTCAAGTAATTTTTCCAAATTAGATTTTTTCCTGTACTCAATGATGTGTTCTTCAACATACGAATAAGAGTAACAAGGAAGAGTATTTTCATGAGAATAATAAACATGTGGATCCCTAAAATTTTGTTGCTCAAAACCTTCACTAGGACAAAATGAGTTATCAAAACAAGCTTGGTTCCTAGTGAAATCATTTCTTACAAAATGACTAGTTGTACTATATGGACAATGCTCAAATGAATGATTCCCTCCACAATAAACACAAGACATGCAAACATATTGAGAAGAATCAACATATGGAATACAACCATCATTTATGCTCATTTTACGTTGCCAATATTCATTCAAAGACTTTAAAGTAGCAATCAATTCATCTTGTGTAGAAGACAAAGAATTCATCTCCTTTTCAATACTAAGACCAGTTGGTTGCCAATTGAAATCCATTTTTTTCTTTAAAAAATAAATAAATAAAATATTTACAACCTCAAACTTAAACTACTAATGCTCAATCAATTCCAACCAAGAAAGTTGTGGCACACAAGTCCCCGGCAACGGCGCCAAAAACTTGATAGGGCAAAATTTAAAGCCTAAAAAAAACTCCGCAAGTGCACGGGCTGTATCAAGTAATAAAGTGATAAGAAAAGTATTGTTCCCACGAGGACTTGGTATCACAAACTTCAGTTAAACAATGATTTCACAATTTCATTTAAGTTGAGAAAACCAAATTGAATTTAATTAAGAAAAAGAAATTAAAACTAAAATAAAAATAAGAAAACTACCACAATAATCAAATGAGCAACCTAGAGTCACTAATCCCTTATTTGTTTCCTAGATTTTATCCCCACTAAATTAACTTTGACTAAATTTAATCAGCTAATCTAGAGTATTAATGTTTATAAGTGCCTGTCGGTCCACTTATACACCTACCTCAAATAATTATGCAATGTCTCACACAATTAATTAAGGTGCAATTCAAATCGGGCTCACTCTAATTTGACTATGCGGAGCTTCTAGGTATATGTCTATCCTAGACGCAAATTAGATTAAAACCTAACTTCACGTTAATTAAATTTAAATCTAATTCCACATTATTTATTCCCAAGGTCAATTTAGGATTCCCTCTTTCAAGTCCAACCCTAAATCCTCAATGGTGATCAGTCAATAAGCAATAACAATGAACACAGGATTAAATAAACTGAAATAAAATTAAGCAAAACTAACAAGTGTGAATAATCTCTAAAACCCAAACAAGTTCATAGGTTCTCTAGGTTGCAAAAACAACTAGCCACACATGGCTTTAATAAAATCCATAACAAAAAAAATGAAAAGATAACAATTCAGATTCAAAGAAGAAGGAGAAGAGGAAAGAAAATTTCTTCGTCGCCTCCACAGTCCTTCCGTCCTTCCGTGGAGATGATGAAGAGAATTGAAACGTGCAGCCTCTACTCTTCTGCTTCTTTGTTCCTTCTCGCTCTGTATCTCTCAGATCATTTTCTGCTCCGTCCTCCTGTTGCTTGTCTCTGCTTCCTTATTTATAATAATTTAGATCTTGGGTCATTGATTCTCCTTTTCTTATTAAAAAGATATCTCATATCTTGTAATTTACTCCATCAGATCAAACAATTGATTTTGTTTCTATTTTTTTTGCGTGAGACCACTGAATTTGACTGATTGCATATCCTCTTATTGCCTTTTCTACTTCATTCCAAATCAGCTAATATTTCCTGCACAATTAAAATAGGATATGAGTAGATTTGATGTCGATTTATTCTTTGATCCCAAGTTTCATGCAATTATGGAAACGTTCATAAAAGATAATTAAATAGGTATATAATATCAATAATTCCAATCAAATCTCGTAAAATATACACCTATATAATTATAAAATATATACTCATCAGCGAACCATATTTATCTTGATAAAAAAAATGATGAGTATGATCGATCACTACATGAATACTTTTCTCTGCTGTGTTATTCCGCGAGAGAGAGAGAGAGAGAGAGGGAGGAAAAAAACTAGCAAAAAAGTACATAAAAGATCAACCAAACAGGGTCTTAAGTATATTCTTAAAGAGTGGCACTATGAGTGGAGGCGGGTGTGTTCATGGCAGCTTTGTGAACGAGTTCAAAGGCATTTTGCAGGCAACACTTGAACTTGTGCTCGTCGATAAAGCCCTTGAGTGTTTGCAATGTTGGAATATTTAATTCAGTATTCAATATTCCGTTTTTTCTATTTATGACCCACATTATTGTCGGTTTTGTAACCGTCCATTAATACTGTAATGGCCCAATTAATACACAGTTAATACGCAATAAGTGCGTATTGAATACGTTTCCTTTAATTAGCTCTGTGATGGCCAGAGGGGAAACACACGGTGAAAGTCTGTCTAGTCCCCTAAACCTGCTCTGACCTTGAGAAAAGCACACCATCTGCAGATTTAGAGAGAAGGGTCAGAAGGACAAAGACTCGGTGCTCGTTCCTGTTTACTGGCTTGGATTTGTTCCTGTTTGGAGACTCAGAGTTCGTCCCTGCTTGCTTCTGGAGACAAATCAATGGCGGGAGGTATTTGTGATCTTTACCACTTTTTCTGCTTTGATCTTATGTTGTTCAGTTGTTTAGCATGTAAGATCGACTTAAAGTTCTAACATTTGGTATCAGAGTAGATATTCCTCTGCCTTGATTTTTGACCGATGAAATTTTATTTTCTTCAACTAGTTGGAGAGATTTAATGCATATATTTAATCTGGGTTTTTCTTTTCTGGATGTCATTTGAATATATGCATGCTTATTTCATCAGGAGAGAGGCGATCAATTTTGTTTTTCAATGATTGCCGACACTGTTTTCATTGTCTCTCTATTCATATTTCATGAAGCTTTGATCCTTGTTTCGAGATACATATTATATATTTGAATATGTTTTCAATCTAGATTTTCTGGAAATATTTTTCTGGGCTTTGTTATTTGGAACAAATATATGTATCTTAATTCATTCTTTGATCTGAGATTTTTTCATTTGAAACTAATTGTTCTTAATCTCAATGTGGGTTTTAGTCTGAATATTTGGTTACTGCAATTTATTTTAACTGTTATAATAAATTGCTCATCATGTTGCTTTCGGATGTGGCTGGAGATTTGTTTTCTTCTCTATGCTTTTGCAGCAATTCGGACATGATTGTTTAACTTTTTCATTGAATCCAGTTTGTTAATCAATCATGAGTTCGAAAAGAAATATTCTCAATGTTTCATTTTATACTCATATACAAAATCTTTTCGATTTTGTGGTTGATGGATGAATCATTGGTGAATTATGTTTTGATATGAATTTCATTTGCTAATGCTCCCTGTCATTTACGCCTGGGAGATTGAGACTTATCGGTTGATTTTTCATATCAATTTCATTATGGTTATTTGGCTTTTGATCGATTTAAATTTCTCAATCATTCTTGATATGGTTTTCAAATTTACATCGAGTTTCTATCGAGTAAATGGACGCGTGAAGGACGCTGAAGTTCTTCCATGACGTGCGTCGCCGGAAACAAACAAACACAGAAATACTTAGATTTGATTTTAATTTCAAATTCTTGTTTGGGGTTCGGATATCATATTTGTTTGTTAGATCAAGTCAAGTTTTGGCTCATAATTTTTTTCCCGTGACTATTCCATTGAAACCGCCGTAAAAACCGTCGGATTTTGAGCCCTCAGACCGCCTGAGAATCGCGGGTCGCGGCATCTCCTTCCGGGTCGTCTTGGGTTGGCAGGTCGGGTAGGGCTTTGCAGAAACGAGTAAGGGAGAAGATCTATACGGCGTTGTTTGGCTCCTTAGTGAAACACAACGTTTCACCTATAGCGAGTTGGGTCAGACGCGTTTGGGCCTAGTTCTCTTCTGGTTTTGGGCCAGGCGCAGTTTCTATTTTCAGAACAAAAAAAAAAGGAACTGAATTGTTTTTAAAAAGGCACAAGCGGTCTCAGCTGGGTTCGAACATCAGACCAGTGGGCACGTGGGCGCCTTAAAGGCTAGCACTCTGCCCACGAGCTCCCAATTGTTCTGGAATAGCATTTATTAATCTAAATGATTGTTTCAGCGAAAATCAATTTTTTAAAGTGTTGTAAGTGGGATTCGAACCCACATTCTTTTGGTCCAAAATCTTAATTGGGCTCTCTGGACCATCCAGCTGAGATGACTTTTGTGATATGTTTGAAAAAATTTATTTTTTTACATATTATGCCCTTTTTGGATTTAAATTTAAATCTGCAATTTTATTTTAAAATTGGATTTTCATGTGATTATGAACTACATATTGTGTTAGTTGCATGAATTATTTATTATTTAATTATTCATGCAATATTGTGTTAAATAATATGTAAATATCCAATTTTATTTTAATATTGCTTATAGTTTCATGCAATATTATATAGTAATGTTAAGTGATCCTTATGTTTTTAATTAATTAGAGAATAGCCACAGCATCTTTAATTAATTGAAAATGTAAATAGAGTTGTATGATCACATAATGACATTAGTTGTAATAAATCATATGTAATATAATAAGATTTTATCCCACAGTAATATTTTATTATATGTTTTGTATGATTAATTAGGATAAAATGTCAAATTATATTCTTAATTTACCCACAGCTATTAAGAATAAGGAAATAATTTGATAGTTTTATCATACAGTTATGTATAAATCTAATTGGATACTTTAGGCCATTGGGCCAATTGTTCGAATGTATTGAATATTTATTCTGGGCCTTTAAATCTTTTTATTTCCTTCTTGGAAAATTATTAGACCCTATTGTAATTTTTAATCACATTGGCCATATTTGTTTTCTTGGCAACCTATTTTATGTGAAATGTATTTTATTACATTAAATTGATTTGTTTAAATTGAGAAAAGTTAATTTTGGCAACTTTCACATTTTGGAAATTTTTGAAAGATTATTATCATTAATTTGAGTTGTTCAATTGTCTAAATATTCGGAAAAATTAACTTTAGACAATTACATATCTTTTTCAAATTGTTGAAGCCAAACTTGAGTTGAATTATGCCAAAATTAATTCTTTAAACAATATTTGGATACATAAAACAGTGGGAGGATTTTTCTTTTAATTTGATTAATTAGTTAATCAATTAATCCCTCCATTAAGATGTGCATATATTGGATTTATTATGAATGCACAAAATAGTGGGAGAATTTGTCTAAGCTGATTATTTAATCACATTTTGTTGATTGAATTAATCAACTAAATTCTCATTAAAGATTTGTGCATATTTTGGAATCTAAATGTACAAGATTAATTTTGGTGATTAATATTGGAAATGTTAATTTAATCAAAGTGGGAGGATTGTATTTAGTCATTCATGTTGATTAAATTAATTGGTTAAGTCCTCCATAAAGCTGTGCATATACAGAGTTTAAGTGCACATTATTGATATTTGTGATGGACAAAATACATCACATTAGGGTGGAATGGAAAGGCTTTATATCTTCTAAGTAGCCCACAGGTATTAGGAGATATAATTGCATTCTAGTTCTAGTTTCATCAATTCGAGATAAATTCATGCTATGCTAATGTCTTTGCCCACAGGTAGACTTTAGTGATACGAATTTATATGTATATGCTTAATTGAGATAGAATATCAAATTATATTCTTAATGTACCTGCAAGAATTAAGAATAAAGGAAATAATTTGATAATTTTATCATAAAGTTATATATGGATATCTAATTGAATTATAACTTTAGCCCACATGCAAGTTATATGTCAATAGATTCATATTTTTAAACATGATTTACATTGGTAAATCATGATATGATTTGTTAGTCTCAAAATTTTAGTTATAAGCATGTATGTTCAATACTATGCAGTCATACAACCTGCAAATCATTAATATTATTTACATGCTTAAATACAAACGAATCGACAATTTGGAAGTGACTGGTTACCATGATTCACGTTATGCTGGCTGCATTGACTTAAGAAAATCCGCTTTAGGATATATTTTATGCTAGCCAATAGAACTGTATCATGGAGTAGTAAAAAACAATTTATAATTACTACTTCCACTATGTAAGTTGAGTTTGTATCTTGTTTTGAGGCTACCTCACATGGTCTATGAATGAAGAGTTTCATTGCTGGGCTTAGAATTATGGATCCAATTTCTAGGCTATTGAGGTTATATTGTGACAATTCAGTTACTATTTTTATGGCTAAGAACAATAAAGGTGGTAGTCGAATCAAGCATATCGACATTGAGTGTCTAGCCATAAAAGTGTGTGTTAAAAAATAAAACAGTGGTTATTGAACACATGAGCATTGAATTAATCATTGCTGATCCTTTAACTAAAGGCATGCTTACATTGAAATTTCAGGATCATGCAGAGAGAATGAGACTTGGTTCCTTTATTTGATCTTCGTTGTAAGAACGATGTTATTTATGAAACTCTATTTGCGATATTTTCTCATTCAGTATTGCGCACATATTCATTTTGAGAAATATCATTAAGTTTGGACTTAGAATAAACGTGGGGTTTATTCATTAAGTTGCTTGGGCTTGGGAAACATGATGCACTGTGATACATGGAAGATATTACTCGCTTTAAGAGGACCTATCGCCATGATCCATGCATTTTGTTTTTCAGTGGTTTATACTGAAGTATGTGGGCCAAGTGGGAGAATGTTGGAATATTTAATTCAGTATTCAATATTCCGTTTTTTCTATTTATGACCCACATTATTGCCGGTTTTGTAACCGTCCATTAATATTGTAACGGCCCAATTAATACACAGTTAATACGCAATAAGTGCGTATTGAATACGTTTCCTTTAATTAGCTCTGTGATGGCCAGAGGGGAAACACACGGTGAAACTTCTGGTCCCCTGAACGTGCTCTGACCTTGAGAAAAGCACACCATCTGCAGATTCAGAGAGAAGGGTCAGAAGGACAAAGACTCGGTGCTCGTTCCTGTTTGCTGGCTTGGATTTGTTCCTATTTGGAGACTCGGAGCTCGTCCCTGCTTGCTTCTGGAGACAAATCAATGGCGAGAGGTATTTGTGATCTTTACCACTTTTTCCGCTTTGATCTTATGCTGTTCGGTTGTTTAGCATGTAAGATCGACTTAAAGTTCTAACATGCAAGGTAAACCTCAGTGATCCCATGTAACTCATTATTGCAATGTTCATGTTCTGCGCCAACCACACAAACAAACAGTTCACCAAACTCTTAATTACAAAAAGAAACAACTAAGCAACTTGACACTACGACAGGTAACATCATTAAGTCAGAAGATGAAAGATGAGCAAGAGAAGCATGTGAAGTATAATACACACACGACTTATCAGCAAATTAGAGATTAAACATATATAATATGAAAAGGGAGTCATATATATATATATATATATATATATATATAGTGGCGGAGCTAGGATTTAGAATTTATGGGTGCACAATTAGCGTAGAGGTTGAAAAAAAAAATTTTAAGGAAAGTTTTAAATGCATTAAGATTGTATCGTTGACATTTTCTGAAAGAGAAAAAATTTGACAAGATTAAAGAACATGTTGTAATTTATAAGAAATCAAAGAATGAAGAATTATAATAACTAGGTGGGCAAGCAAACCAAAATGCAGCAAGCATATACTAGATTCCGCAGTGATTGAAACAATTTGTTTTAAATCTATTATCAACAATCAACAATCTCATTATTCAATAACACCTCCCTCTCCCTTTAGTAGACGAGTTTGTGTGTACTTTTCTCTAAAGTGACGTAAGAGGAGATAATAGGGAAAAACATCCATAAATAGGATGAGTATTTCTTTTCTGACCATAGTCCATTTTATTTCTTAAAGAGAGTTTTTATCAATAGAAGTGAGGCATTTTAAAAAACAAAACAGCACAATTGTGACAAATAACTAGCTCATGGCGAGTCCTGAATTAGCTTATAAAGGTGGTTCAGATGCATACCAAGTCCAAGGCGAAGGGAATCAATTGTGACAGTTAACCCAGAAGGCAGGCCAAAGCATCTATGCCTATGTTAATAGGATAAGCTTCAGAATCACAGACCCCCTTTTTTAATAATGAAAGATGCCTCCATCACTCTCTGACTTTGCTTAATCACAAGAAAATGCCCAAATCAAGTGAGTTGGCATATCACAACTGTTGCGGAAGCACAATATAGAGCGTGACTGATTATACTAGAAAATTACCCAAGCTAGAAACAAAGTTTCTAGACGTAATTTAATAATATAATAAGCCCCAACTACTATATCTATATGCAGCTAATAAATAATAAATAAGACAAAAATAAGAGAAATACCAGATCCTAAATTCACTCCAAATAATTTACAAGTGAAATACTACAAGAGAGAAAGATATACAAATGTCTTAAGAGACAATTGAGAGGGGTGAGTTGAAAGGGAGGAGGGGGGCCTCCTTTTATACTCAAACTAGCGCCCCCTCCCCTTTCACTTTGGCAATGTGGGACTTTGCCACCCACTGCCAACAAATCTCCACCTTGGCAAAATCCCCACATTCTCAATTTCCTATTTACAACATTCTAATTGTAACTTCTATTCAAAATACAATGTTCAACAATGTTGATCAGATCCAAACAATGTTGAAATTTAATAGAAGTCACCACTTTTGTCAACATATCAGCAGGATTATCATCTGTTCGTATCTTCCGTATCGTGACTCCACCTTCTTCCAATATTTCTCTTATAAAGTGATATCGGACGTCAATGTGCTTCGTCCTTGCATGGTAGACTTGGTTCTTTGCTAATTGAATAGCACTCTGGCTATCACAAAATACTGTGATGCTTTCCTGATTAACACCAAGCTCTCCAAGCAACCCTTGAAGCCAAATCGCCTCCTTCACAGCCTCTGTAATTGCCATGTACTCTGCCTCTGTTGTAGACAAAGCTACCGTTGACTGTAAAGTTGACTTCCAACTAACTGGTGCACCTGCAAGAGTGAATACATAACCAGTAGTTGACCTTCGTTTGTCCAAGTCACCTGCAAAATCTGAGTCACAATACCCAACTAGTTGTTGATCAACATCCTGCTGAAAGACCAATCCAACATCTACAGTATTACAAATATACCGTAGAATCCATTTCACGGCTTGCCAATGCTCTATTCCGGGATCATGCATATACCTACTCACTACTCCAACTGCCTGTGAAATGTCTGGTCTTGTACAAACCATAGCATACATCAAGCTACCAACAGCGTTCGCATATGGTACCCTTGACATATATGCTCGTTCATCTTCATCCTTCGGCGACATATCAGCATTAAGCTTAAAATGCGGTGCAAGTGGAATGCTTACTGACCTGGTTTCTTCATTCATACCAAAACGGTGTAGCACCTTCTTCAAATACTCCCTTTGAGATAAGAAGAGCTTCTTCGATGGTCTATCTCTTGTTATCTCCATGCCAAGTATCTTTCTTGCCTCGCCTAAGTCCTTCATCTCGAATTCCTTCTTCAGTTGATCCTTTAGCTTCTCAATCTCTGCTTGATTTCTTGAAGCAATCAACATATCATCAACATACAAAAGAAGATAAATAAAGGATCCGTCTTCAAGCTTCCGCAAATACACACAATGATCGTATTTGCTTCTTCTATACTTATGCCGCAACATAAACTTGTCAAACCGTTTATACCATTGTCTTGGAGACTGCTTCAATCCGTATAACGATCTTTCAAGTTTGCACACCATATTCTCCTTTCCAGCAACTTTGAATCCTTCAGGCTGAGTCATGTAGATTTCCTCCTCCAAGTCCCCATTTAGAAATGCAGTTTTTACATCCATCTGAACTAGTTCCAAATCTAACTGCGCTACCAAAGCCAACAGAATTCTAATGGAGGAATGTTTTACAACTGGAGAAAAAACCTCATTGTAATCAACTCCCTCCTTCTGAGCATAGCCTTTAGCTACCAACCTTGCTTTGTAGCGAATATCACCTTGGTTAGGAAATCCTTCTTTCTTCGCATACACCCATTTGCAACCAATTGCTTTCTTACCCTTTGGGAGTTTGGCCAATCTCCACGTGCCATTCTGATGAAGGGACTGCATTTCTTCATTCATTGCATTCATCCACTCATCCTTTTCTGAGCCTCGGATAGCCCATCGATAAGTTGAAGGAATGCCATCAGTTGCAATTGACGTTGCACAAGCCACCATATCCATAAAGCGAGTAGGCTTTCTTACTATTCGTCGTGGCCTGCTGGTTGCGATTGATTCATGTTGCTGCTGAGGTTCTTGTGTTGAAACCTCCCTTTCAACTGGCTCTTCTTCTACAGGAAAGTCTTTCCTCGTTTCCCCGTCACTTCTCTGTATTGGGAAAGTTAGCTTTCCTTCAAACTCCACCTGCTTCGAAGCACCATCGGTCTGTGTGGTATCTTCAGATGTTACCGGTTTTAACATAGCAGTCTCATCAAAAGTAACGTCCCTGCTAAACACAACCTTCTTCGTCTCTGGACACCATAAACGATATCCTTTGACTCCAGAAGTGATCCCCAAGAAAATGGATTTCTTTGCTCTCGGATCCAATTTTGAGTCTTTCACATGATAATATGCAATTGAGCCAAATACATGTAAAGAATCATAATCATTAGCAGGCTTACCATACCATTGTTCCAACGGTGTCTTACTATCAATAGCAGCAGATGGTAGACGATTAATGAGATGACTCGCATATGTTATTGCCTCAGCCCAAAATTCTTTGCCCAAGCCAGCATTGGACAACATACACCGAACCTTCTCCAGCAAAGTCCGGTTCATGCGTTCTGCCACCCCATTCTGCTGTGGTGTATTTCTCACGGTGAAGTGTCTGACGATGCCATTGTCTTCACAAACCTTCTGGAAAGGATCATTCCTGTACTCTCCACCATTGTCTGTGCGAAGACATTTGATCTTCCTGCCTGTTTGTGCCTCTATCATCGTCTTCCATTTGAGAAAAATTCCCAAAACTTCATCTTTGGTCTTCATCGTATACACCCAAACTCTTCGGGAAAAATCATCAACAAAGGTTACAAAATAATGCTTTCCTCCCAACGAAGCTGTTTTGGAAGGACCCCAAACATCAGAGTGTACATAATCCAAAATACCTTCTGTATTGTGAATAGCTGTACCGAATTTAACCCTTGTGTGTTTCCCCTTCACGCAATGCTCACAAAAGTCCATGATGCAATGCTTCAATCCTTTCAACAATCCTTGACTTGCTAAAGTTTTCAAGGATTTTCCTCCAGCATGTCCCAAGCGCATATGCCACAACCTGGTTGCTTCTGCATCCTTCTCACTACTAGATGTCACTGCTGCCGTGCCAATAACTGTACTACCATGATAATGGTATGTGTTATTGTTCTTCCGAATACCCTTCATTACCACCAATGCACCAGAGAATATCTTCATTACTCCATTTTCTGCAGTGATCTTGAACCCTTTTGAATCTAGAGTTCCCACAGAAATGAGATTCTTCTTCAAGTCTGGTACATATCGAACATCTGTCAATGTTCTAATCAATCCATCATGGTTCCTAAGTTTAATAGAACCAATGCCATATGCGGTAAGTAAAGAGTTATCTGCTGTGTGAACAATTCCACACTCTGCTTCTTCAAAATCAGTGAACCAGTCTCTATTAGGACACATATGATGGCTGCAGGCTGAGTCCAACAACCATTCGTTTGATGGTTTTGACGACGTTGTTGTAGCCAGCGATAAATCTGAATTTTCATCATCATAATCAGCTACATAGGAGTCCATAGTAGCCTTCTCATCTCCAGGTTTGGCTTTGTTCTTCAGCTTCGGACAGTCCTTCTTCCAGTGTCCCTTTTCTCGACAAAAGGCACACTCATCTTTGCTGGGTCTGGACCTTGACTTGGATCGGCCTTTCTTTGATCTCTTCTTGTCTTCAGTACGGCCTCTTACCACTAGAGCCTCTGCATCTCCACCTTTTTGTTTCTCTTTCCTTCTTTGTTCATGGCTGTACAAAGAAGAACAAACTTCTTCTAGAGAAACTTTCTCCTTACCGTGAAGAAGGGTAGTCTCTAGGTGCTCGTACTCATCAGGAAGTGATCCCAACATCATCAGGGCCAGATCTTCATCTCCAAAGGTTTCGTCCATATTCTGCAAATCTGTCACCAACTTGTTAAAGCTAGTGATATGCTCATTCATTGTGGTACCAGGAACGTAAGTGAAGCGAAACAGCCTTTTCTTCATATAGAGTTTATTCTGACAGTTTTTCTTCAAGAACTTGTCCTCCAGTGCCTTCCACAGTCTACATGCAGAAGTTTCCTTTGTGTATGGATACTTCTGCTCTCTTGAAAGGTACGATCTAATAGTACCACAAGCAACTCGATTGACGACCCTCCATTCTTCTTCCTCCATCTTTTCTGGTTTTTTCTCTTCAAGGGCAAAGTCTAGTCCTTGCTGAAAAAGGACATCCAGAACCTCGCCTTGCCACATGCCAAAATGCCCAGATCCGTCAAAAATTTCAACTGCAAACTTTGCATTAGACACTATTCTTGTCAAATACGAAGATGCGAACGACGAATTACTGGCACCTGCAGTGGACACATCACCCTTTTTGTCCGCCATTTCTGCTCCAAAAAATTATTTAATAGCTGCCAAAACAAAAGCCCAAAAGTAATTCTTTTCTGATGTGGAAGCTCAGACTAAGCTGCAACCACAGAGCATACTCAGACAGAACCTCGGCTCTGATACCAATTGTTGCGGAAGCACAATATAGAGCGTGACTGATTATACTAGAAAATTACCCAAGCTAGAAACAAAGTTTCTAGACGTAATTTAATAATATAATAAGCCCCAACTACTATATCTATATGCAGCTAATAAATAATAAATAAGACAAAAATAAGAGAAATACCAGATCCTAAATTCACTCCAAATAATTTACAAGTGAAATACTACAAGAGAGAAAGATATACAAATGTCTTAAGAGACAATTGAGAGGGGTGAGTTGAAAGGGAGGAGGGGGGCCTCCTTTTATACTCAAACTAGCGCCCCCTCCCCTTTCACTTTGGCAATGTGGGACTTTGCCACCCACTACCAACAACAACACCTAGTTTGGGAAAAAGGAAAAAAAAAAAAGAACAGCAATGAAAGATGTCATATAACTCATCTAACATCTCTCTGTCTGTCTCTCTCTCTTGTTAGGTTCCAAGTTGATTCAGCTCTCTGTTCTGTTTTTTTCCCCTGTTCTTGTTCCTCTTGACTACTTCCTGAAGCTTCATCTCAACTCTTCCTCAATTCAAGGTACTCTTTTTGGTTCCTCTGTCAAATCTCATTGGTCTGGTCAATATTTGTATTTGTAAATTTGAGATCTTTTCAAGTTTTACAACATGGGATTTCAATATTATTAGTATTTCCATTTTCCATTGAAAAGATCTATCTGTGTATAAATCTAATAATTATCTCGACTTCTCTCTGTCACCTCTAAACTTTCTAAATTTGAAGTCTTCTTCAAGTTTACTGAGATGGGTTTTGAATATTTTGAAGTATTATTTCATTCTCCATTCTGTTGCTACCTGTACAAGTTTATTGAATGTATTTTACGAGAATCTCATCTTCCATTGAAATATCTATTAATTCAAGTGTATATGAAACTGATGCTATAAATTTTAAATTTCTGTAAAAACCTAAACTTGTGAAGCATAAAAAAGAAATGGAGAGCGAAGCACCAAGTTGAGAACAATGAAATTGAAAAGAGGGGGACTGGTGAGTATTACCTCGGAGGAGCAGGAAGACGTCGACGACGGAGGTTTGACTGATGCTATAAATTTTATCTTTGCAAAAACCTAAACATGAGAAGCATAAAAAAGAAATGGAGAATGTGGTTTGACGGATTGTACTGCTGAACCGGACCCTTTGAGAGCTCCTTCATGCAATCATGCCTAATATATGGTTTATTCTGAATATGACATTATTTGACCTGATTCAACAAACCAGTCCACAAGTTGCTTTCACAATTGGATATGTTTTTCTTCTTTTTGGTTCATATTTTTTTCTGTTATTTGGTGTGCGTGTGTGCGTGTTTTACTTGGACTTGATAATAAATAAGCATACGTTATCAATCTTATATTTATGTGAATGTGTGTGTGTGTTTTGGAGATGTGAGTAACTATGTGTGAGAGTCTGTCGTGAGGATGGTGATGCGATACGAGGTCATGCAAATGTTATCAGTTATATACGTTCTGTCTTTGTTGTAAACCTCCCCACAAAAAATAAAAGTGGCTTTGGTGTTTTTTTAAGATGATGAGGACAGAAATTTAGATCATCAAAGTTTATTTATTTATTTATTTTTCTAAAACGTATTTTAATGTGAATAAAATTTAAATTAAAAATAGCTTTTTAACTGTCAATTTTCAAAATTTTAAAACTGTATTAAATAGTGTAGATCTCAACAAACCTGTAGGATTGCGTTGTTTTGTTTTTTTAGAGTTCGTTTAGATTAGTTTTTGAAGATTAGCTTTTTAAAAAAAAGTAAAAAAAAAATTAAAGAATATATTTTGAAGAATAGCTTCTAAAAGGGCAAAAAAATAGTTTATGAGTTTTGAACCTTCAAACTATAAACTATGATTTTGAGTCAAAACTATGTTTATGTAGAGGAGGCGTTTTCATTTTCATATAATTAAAGGTTTTGCGGACTTGCTGAGTGAAGCCGTGTGGGACCCCTTTCGACTATTGTATTCGCCATATAATTGACTAGAAGTATGCATGCAAACAAACAATGTTATTTATAAACAATACTGTAAATATTTAATATTACCTCCGGTCTTAATTATAGGAATACTTTTATAGTATAATTTATATTATAAAAGTGTTCCTATAAATAAGATCAGAAAAAGTACTATTTATTTTAATCTCCATCATGAAAGATATAATATATTTTTTCAAATTCCGAAAAACACATCCATATATATATATATATAACATGAGAAATTAAAACGAAACTATAAGATCTCATATCAAAAGTAGAACAGTAATGTTGCTGATCACATATTTGAGGTTTCATTACTTAATAAACCAAACCTAGGATCAAGACGACATTAGATTTGTATTTTTCATCTCCTGATTCAAAACAATTATTAGTAAAAATAACACAGTTATGTACTAATTAAACATGACAAATTAAATTCACTTTAGGTTAATTATTTCATCAAATGAAAGATTTACAGCTTGACAAGATGACCCAAATTTTCAACATTCATAATATCATCTTCTTGGCTTCATTATGTGCTGGTTTAATTAGTCAATAATCGTGGAATATGCCTGGTCAGTAGCTAAACACGTCTTAGGTTATCTAATTATAAACATGATCTTGATTCTTGAGCGAGCGTGATCATGCATTCGAAGTCATATATTTATTTTAGAACAATAATGTCTCATTATTCGCTTATGGATTCAAGTACTATAATCATATGTATACCAATCAATATGAAGCACACATATTAAAGTTTTGGCTGATTATACAGAGTGATCACAGATCACAGTCAGTCGATAACTTTGAAATAATTATTACTCCCATGAAAATATTAATATATGTTGCAGTTAGAATCATTTGACTTAAGAAGTTCGGTTATGTATAATTGTCCAGTGATATCAAAACATATTATAGCTTGAGTTTGTAAATTTCTTTATATTATAGTTTAATATTAAATACATGGTTTATTTAATTCAGTTGAATACATTATTATTCCATTTATTTATGCTAAAATGGTACCTAATTACAAAGTCGATCACTGGTAAGTAAAGTATTAAATATATAGTTTATTTAATTCAATTGAATACATTATTCGCTTTGTGATGGCGAACTAACTACGCAACATCGATCTTAATTAATTAATTAATCCCAATGCTGTTCATTCAAATGAAAGTTCAGTTTTACTTGATCATACAAACAAATATATGAATACTTACAAATGTTTTGTCAAAAAAGAATAAACTTCAAATTATTGAAATGTTAATCTCTCTCTCGAGTTTCCCACACGTTAGAGCCTGCTACGTGGATGCTAAGTGTTTTTATTACTAATTTATTTATGATCAGTATGAACTTATAAATTAATATATATCTTTTTTATGAAGGATGAATTAGGGAAACATTACCCAAAATAAAGTTGAATTCGAATTTTGTGAAAAAGGAAATTAGTTGGGGGAATTTCTTCTTCAATTGAGACGAAAACCAACTATATATGTTGAAGGAACCAGTTCTCCTACTCATCTTATCCTTTGGATGAATACGGGAAGTTATTCTTATCTAGATTGTTTAGATGGAATCTGAACAGTCCAGATCTATTTTTTTTAATTATTGATTTTTAAATAAAAAATCATTTTAAAAAATATGTTTGTTGAGAAATTACCTTTATTTTAGAATCTCAATACACTAAAATAATTTTTATTTAAAAATAAACAATTAAAAAAAATAAATTTGAACCCTTCAAATCCTATATATAGATGGTTCAGATGGAAAGAGCTCCCCCTACTCATTTTTAATTCCATACACTGATTGCCCTTAGTGGGCAATTCAAACCATATATTTGCCCTTATTGGGTTCATAGAAATTCTGAAATTTCTAAGATACTTCAATAATTGTATGAATCAACTATACTTGACAGTTTGTGAATTTGGGTTAAGAGAAACCAAGTTTCAAGAAACACTTAATTATTTAGGTAGAAATACCAACATGTAGAAGGCGAGCGAGCTATATACTGCCATGATGATAAACCCACTAAATGATACTCCTAGTATTTTATTCATCCATCATAAAGAGCCATCCTCCAATCTTAATTAACGATTTTCGTTCCCTTTTGTTAGAAATCTGAGGTATCATTACACTCTTTGTCTTATCATACTATTTGATGATGAAGATTACAATGTACTTATAAGGAAAATTGAAGAGATACATTAGGAAATAAAATAAAGCATAATAAAGGCTAATAACTCAATCATTAAGGTCCTATAATATGATCCTATAATCAAGGACACTAATCAAGGGATCCTAATAAATGGTTGATTTATTTCTTATTCTAACACTCCCCCTCAAGCTGGAGAGTATATGTCGATCAATCCCAACTTGCCACGAAATCCTTCAAACTTCGTTCTGCCTGCTTCAATATTCAAAATTGTTAGACTTGTACTTCTTGAGTCTCAGCGGCCTTTTTTTTTTTTTCATCTTGGGCTTGTACTCTTCTTGAGTCTCAGCGGCCCATTTATTGTTGTTGTGATCACGCCTTTGTTGTTGTAATCCTTGACCACGACGGGGACGACCTTCTGCTTCATAATGATGAGGCGATGAAGAAGGCACAATGGCCTTCTGCAATCTCAAAGGTTGTGCATCCACGTGGACCATCATCTCCATCGTAGTCGCCTTGGTCAGAACTCAGGCTTCATCTTTAGGGTTAGAAGACGAAGAGGAAGAAGTCACACTACCACCCCCACTCAATTGCTTCTTCTTGTGCATTTTCATGTGACTTCTAAGGCCCCTTGGAGAGTGTAAGCACTGCACTAGATGCTTCAAATCTCCAAGGGGCCTTAGAAGTCACATGAAAATGCACAAGAAGAAGCAACTGAGTGGGGGTGGTAGTGTGACTTCTTCCTCTTCGTCTTCTAACCCTAAAGATGAAGCCGAAGTTCTGACCAAGGCGACTACGATGGAGATGGTCCACGTGGATGCACAACCTTTGAGATTGCAGAAGGCCATTGTGCCTTCTTCATCGCCTCGTCATTATGAAGCAGAAGGTCGTCCCCGTCGTGGTCAAGGATCACAACAACAAAGGCGTGAATACGAAGATTATACTATTTGATGATCACACTCTCTGTCTTATCATACTATTTGATGATGAAGATTACAATGTATTTATAAGGAAAACTGAAGAGGTACATTAGGAAATAAAATAAAGCATAATAAAGGCTAATAACTCAATCATTAAGGTCCTATAATCTGATCCTATAATCAAGGACACTAATCAAGGGATCTTAATAAATGGTTGATTTATTTCCTATTCTAACACCTTTCAAGTCTCAACTTTAAACAACTAAATCCACCAAATTAGCGCACTATTCAATATTTCAACATCCCCAATTTTTTTTTTTAAATTTCGATTTGGGGATACGAATAATAAACAATACTGTATGCAGAACTTTCTACGTAGAGACTTCTTATGTCAGTTCGTGGAGGGAATTATTTACTTCGATCTCCCTCTTCCCTTTGATTTTTAATATAAGATCTATTTATATAATTTAATTAGACTAATAAAATCAGTTAATGTCATACGTACTTTCTGAAACATTTTAGCTAGTCATGTTCTTTAATTTCACTATTCTCCCTCTTCCTTAATTATTGCTGAGTGAGTATCCAAAGGGGGTAAATTAAAAAAAGTTTGACAAATATAGAAAAATGAGTTTTTTATTTAGAATAAAGATCAACTTCTTAAACAAATTTTATATTAAATACCGTAGCAAGTATATAAGAGTATAGTATATCTTAAATTACGTTGTTAAAGCAACATAAAATATCACCTTCTACCTTGATTAAACCTATCAGTGACCAAATTTACTACGCGAGTAGTTAAGACATAGTGTTAATACTTCCTTTAGTCCTAAATATATATAAAATACATTTGATAAGTTAATATTGATCCTAAATATAAGACATAGACACTACTACAAAAAGTGGATATTACTTCCTTGAAAGACATCCTTATTTTAAAAAAAGAAGTGAAAAGTATAGGCGGTGGCATTTCCGTAATTATTTGGCTGAATCTTGAGCCTTAGACGTCCTGAAAATAACACCAGGAAGCCAAAATTAAATTTTAGGAGTCCTAAAATTAATTTAGGACTCCTAAAATGAATTTTTTGGCGCATATTGATGAATTTTTTGGCGCCAAAAATGCTTTTGACACCCTAAAAATCAATAAGAACGCCAAAATTTAATTTTAGGAGTCCTAAAATTAATTTAGGACTCCTAAAATGAATTTTTTGGCGCATATTGATGAATGTTTTGGCCCCAAGAATTTTTTTGAGGCCCTGAAAATCAATAAGGATGCCAAAATTGAATTTTAGGAACTAAAATGAATTTTTTGGCGCATATTGATAAATTTTTTGGCGCCAAGAATTTTTTTGACGCCCTGAAAATCAATAAGGACGCCAAAATCAATCAGGACGCTAAAATTGAAATTTTTTCTTATTTTGGAATATTTTCCCATGCTTGATAATAGCCTTAACTTTCTCTCAGTATATAATCTCTTCCTCTCAGCTCCAGCCTCAATACCAGTTCTATAGATAATACTAATCAAATAAAAAAAATTGAAACTTTTACTAATCAAATCAAAGAAATCAAAAATAATACTAATCAAATCAAAGAAATAAAAAATAATGCTAATCAAATCAAAGAAATCCAAACGTTTACTAATCAAATGAAAGAAATTGAAAATAATCAAATCAAATCAAAGAAATTGAAAATAATCAAATCAAAGAAATCGAAACTTATACTAATCAAATCAAAGAAATCGAAAATAATGCTAATCAAATCAAAGAAATCCAAACGTTTATTAATCAAATGAAAAAATTGAAAATAATCAAATCAAATCAAAGAAATTGAAAATAATCAAATCAAAGAAATCGAAATTTTTACTAATCAAATCAAAGAAATCGAAACTTTTACTAATCAAATCAAAGAAATCGAAAATAATATTAATCAAATCAAAGAAATCGAAAATAATACTAATCAAATCAAAGAAATAAAAAAAAATATTTAAGATGACTAAAAGGAAAATTTTTTGGCGCTTAGGTAATTTTTTAAAAAAATTTGGCGGTAGCAAAATTAATATTTTTAATAATTAATAATTTTCTTGGCGTCCTGAATCAAATTTTAGGACGCCAAAAATATTAGTTTTGTATTTATCAGACTAGCTATTCAATTTCGGGCTACAGAATCGATCTCCCACACTTTGCGCTAAAACTCCTCTCCTCTTCCACTAATCTTGCGCCTTGTCCTCTCCTCTCCTCTTTCTACGCAATAGATCTCCCACACACACGTCGCCTCTGCCAACTGTTGCAATCTTCTCAGCCACCGTCAATTCTCTTTGTTCAGGTTCGGATCTGCGCCTCTTTTTTTTTTCCGAGCTAATCGATCTTCCTTACGACTCTTCTTTCTCTGAACCTCTTAATCTGCATATTTAGGGCACACAGTTCCTTCCACGATGGTGACCTGGCACACAGTTCCTTCCACGACGGTGACCACAGATCTGTTTTGTTGTTCAAGATCTGTTGTTTTGTTGTTCAAGATCTACTCTTTTGTCGTTCAAAATCTACTGTTTTGTTGTTTTATTGTTCCAGATCTGCTGTTTTGCTATTTTGTTGTTCTAGATCTGTTGTTGTGTTGTTCCAGATCATATTTAGGGCAGACAAAACCACTTAATTTGCATCTGCATCGTCTCTGTCTCTGGTTTTTGTTCTAGTTTCGTGAGCCCTTTACGGTTCTTCCCCCAAGCGGTTTATTTTATTATTTATTTTTTAAAAAAAATCAATAAGGCGTCCTGATTTTTTATTCAGGACGCCTTAAAAAAGGCGTCCTGATTAAAACATAGGACGCCTTAATGAATTAACCATAGGACGCCTTTTTTAAGGCGTCCTGAATTAATCATAGGATGCCTTATATACAACTACCCCTGGTTGGACATCCTTAATTGTCTCTAATTTAGGACGTTAATATGCTTTTTTGTAGTAGTAGTCTTTATATTTGTCAATATTTTTATAATTTATCCTTAGTGATTTAAGAAAAAGAGAGAATAGGGGAATTAAGGAAGACACATAAGATATTTTAAAAAATACATTTCATATTAACTAACTTTTTTAATCTAGTCAAAATAGGTAAGTATATGTCTTATATATATTAAGGTTGAAGGGAGTATTTTCATTTAATTTTTTTCCAGAAAACTTCAAGGAATCTAGTATATATCTTTACTAATACAAATTGAAGTAGTACTAGTGATCAAGTAAAGAGATGCGTGCTTTGTAGTATAGTACGAGTATTAATTAATTAATGGGAGTGCTAAATAATTAAGGGAGGCATTAAAATAAGGTTGTCCACTAATGTTTGTTGAATTTGAAGGTGGGGGGACGTCCATGCATGTGGGATGGGATCGATTATAAATATTAATTAACGTCGTTAAAGTGTCTATTCCACTCCTGACGCTTCTGTCTGGTGGAGAATTTTCCAGTGTGGGTGGCAAGTGGCAACCATATCCACCTTCCCATGTTTAAGTATGTCATAATCATCTATACTCCACTCATATATGAAGCAAATTGGGTAAAATTATTAGTCATAAGTCGACATTTGTAATGAGATTATGTTTTTTTTTTCTTTTTCTTTTTTATAAAATTTTTGGCAAGTTATCTTATTTAGTTTGCTGAGAAAGATGAACTTTAATTTTACTTGACGTGCTTCAAATTCTCCATTTCATAGATGTCATCTTACTTTTATGATCTTATCATCATCAACAGTCTTCTCTGACAATCTGCTCTGTTGGTTCCAAATTTCTCGATCCATCAAGTTTACTTGAGTGCATCGCACGGATTGCTCTTATCAACATTCTTGAACCTGTATTTTGCATATTTAATCTTTTAACTTTATATCATAATTGGACTATAAGACATAGTTAATTTTTTTGGAAATTAAGGAAGCTAAATAAGTTACTCAATCATTTCATATATTGTCGTGTATATATCCTTAGATTATACTACTTCCGGCCTAATTATAAGAGTTAGTTGACTTTCTTTGGAGAGATTAAGGAAACTAAATAAGTTACTTAATCATTTCATATGTTGTGTATCCTTAGATTATATATTAGTTTATTAGTTAAACTAATTAGTTTGAAGAAAAAATAAAAATACTCTCAAGTAATTTAATTAGCTTCCTTAATCTCTCCAAAAAAAAGTCAATTAGCCTTTATAATTAGGACTAAAGAGAGTATATTAGTTTATTAGTCAAACTAATTAGTTAGCATAAAAAAAATACTCTAAAGTAATTTTATTAACTTCCTTAATCTCTTTAAAAAAGTTAACTATTTCTTATAATTAGGATTGGAGGGAGTCTTTCATTTCATAGTACATACAAATTACCCACTCAAGGGCACTAATTTGCAATATTATATGCAGGCTTGTCAGAGCTGCTACTTTGATATTGTTTTTTTTAATTAAAAAAAACCATGTAAGGGTCACACTAGCATAATACTCCCTCCGGTCCTAATTATAAGACAATATTTGGAAGTTGGTTTTGGTCCTAATTATAGGACAACATTCTAAATTTTGTCAATTTCTTCCTGAAATACCCCTATTTTATTCTCTCAAGTGTGTTTAATTTTTGGTGAATGTAATAATATGTATGTGGATGTGTAGACTCTTGCAATCATTGAAACTTTTAAATTGTTAGATTTTAATCTATTTATCGATCAATTGTCATTAATTTGCCAATATATATATATATAGACACACTCACATATACATATTCATACACATAAAAATATATGTGTGTGTGTGTGTTTTTATATGTGTGTCTACACACAAATATACATACATATATACATAGACAGACAGACACACACACACACACACACACACATATTTCAATTAGAAAGCGTGTAGAAAAGAAAAATTTAGGTTGAAGAAATATGTGGTAGGAGTTGTTATTTACTTTTACTTTTGTTATTTTAAATTTATATAAGGACATTTTAGAAAAATGAATAAAATTAACTAATTTAACTTCTCTCCTTAATCTCCCCAAAGTTGGTTAAATATGTTCTATAATTAGAACCGAAGGGAGTACATACAAATTCACTTGCTTTACTTTTGAGTTCACAGAGAGTTAAAAATATTATTATTTTGTAATTAAATATCATTATTTATTATATTGACTTAAGCTTTGTTTGGATATAGAAGAAAACTGGGAAGAGAGAATACCAAGAGTAAATCTAAAAAAAGTGTTCTTAGCTCCTAAATTCCTAATATTCCCTCATCCAAATTTGTCTCTTGCAGTCCACACTACTACAAAAAAAATATTTTTTTTAGAAAAAAGTCCTAAATTTGACCCATTTAACGTTCTTTTTTCTAGGGATGTCTCGTGAGGGGTAGTAAAAAAAAAAATACTTTGGACAACCTGAATTAAGTTCAAGTCGTCTTATGTAAGACGACCTGAATTTAAATTCAGGTCGTCTTACTGCTTTTTTTTTTTGAAAAAAAAACAACACGGGGTTGGCCACGGAAAAACAAATCAAAAATCAAATTCCAGAAATACTTTATTTTTTATGTTACAAGCAAAAAATTCCAAAACCAGCAAGAACAAGAACAAGAACAAGAAAAGAACACAGAGAGTAATTGAAACAGAGAAAACAAGGAATATACAATGAAAAAAAGAAAGAAAAAAACCTAACAAGTAACTAACAAATCGTATTCTAATCCCCTAAAATGGAAGGAATAAGGAACAAGAATGCAAAAAACATATTAATTTTAGATCTGTAAGAGACTTGGTGTTCATAGTATCGTCTTGGAGCCACGAGGAGATTTCCAAATCTCCAAAAATTGATGCCTTCTCAGATCTAAAAAATCAACAAAAGTTAGATCTGGAAAAACACTTACTGGCGGCAGTGTTTTGAATGAAATCAATGGTGACTCTTGTTCCGAAGTGCAGATTCCGACATCTCGTTGCTCGGTCTCCTCGCGTCGTCTCCTCACCGCCGTCTCCTCGCCCAGTCAGATCGAAGAGTGTTGAAGGAGTAGAAATCAATCGAAAGAGAAGATGGGGTGTAAAGGAGAGAAGAGGAAGGCATATGTGTACAGATCGAAAATGAGAAGAGGAAGACGTACGTGAAGGTATTAAATGGTGTGCAGAGGAGAGAAGGGATAAATGAAATTTTAAAATTTCATTTTAGACGACCTAAATTATTGTTTAGCTAAGTTGTCTAAAGTCTCCAAAAAAAAAATTTAGACAACCTAAATTAATATTTAGGTTGTCTAAAGTCTCAAAATTGCTATCAATTTTCAAGATTTTTTGGAGCAAGAAAAAAAAACCCCTAAATTGCCATTTTAGACGACCTGAATTATTATTTAGGTTGTCTAAAGTCTTAAAAACATTTTAGACAACCTAAATTAATATTTAGGTTGTCTAAAGTCTCAAAATTGTTATCAATTTTCAAGATTTTTTTGGAGCCAAAAAAATCCTAAATTGCGCTAAATATTTTATTTTACAAATATTTCATTTTAGACGACTTGAATTATTAATTAGGTTGTGTAAAGTCTTAAAAACATTTTAGACAACCTAAATTAACATTTAGGTTGTCTAAAGTCTCAAAAAGAACATTAAATACCATGGTGCCAAACAAAAAATTTTCCAGCGAAACTACTTAAAGCGTCCTAAAATTATGTTAGAACGCCAAAAATCAATTTTACAAGTCCTAAATTTTTATTCAGGACGCCAAAGGCACATTTTCCTTCCATATATTTACAAGAATGCCACTGCTTTCATTTTTTCTTCCTATTTTTAAATAAGGACTTTTTTTAGGTAGTGATATCCAATTTTTATAGTAGTGCCAAACGGAAGGATAGGAGTTTTGTAAGTAGAAATCACACTCAAGGAACTTTGTTATAGTTCGGAGAAATTTTGAGACCAACTCAATTAATTAATTAATTAATTCATTGGATATGTGTGGTCGAGGACTCAAGTTGACATCAACATGATGGTAACAACGATTATCAAATATTTTGTCGCCATGCAGGTATGAGACGATGAAGAGGCATTATTAGCAAATATAAATGAAAAAAAAAATTAGGAGGCAAATAATACCTACCTTTTTGGTCCCTTATATGTATTGGTAAGTAATAATATGAAATTAAAATAGTATAAAGCACAGAGAGATATATAGGAAGGTATATGTAGGCCTTAATTAATATAAGTGGGCAGAAAATATCTAATTGTAAACAGTGGTTTTGGATATATTTTGCCCACTATCTAATTCACATGGTCACAACCCCACAAAAAGTGATCACTTCAACTTTCTGGCTACTACTAAGTCATCTTTCCCACATTATTGGCCACTCCTCCACATACTTCAATATGATCATGTTAGGCTTATGCTTATGCTAATGCAACCAGATTTAAATTTTATTATAAAAAATATTTTAATATCCACATATTTTAAAATATATATAACCTCTTAACTGTAAATTTTAAAAATTTATTTAAAAAATCAGAAGTTTAAATTTTTTTTAATACTTTTATTAATTATAATCAATTCGCTGCATTTTTGCAGCTATATTTGAATGATACAACTTGCCAATAATTTGTATTATATATATGAACATCATTTATATTAAAAGAATAAATTATTGATTGAAACGGAAATATTTAATTAGCAGAATTAACAAATGATTGACGTACTGTTGCATGATAAAAGTAAAATTCAGTGTATAATATCTGACCAAAAACAAACTAGAGGGCGCATAATATAAACAATAGCTCAAATCTTAACAATAAAGTGCCGTCTCAATATGCATAATATATGATGAGATTAGAGCAATTTGCGACGAGTCAGGCGCAGGCCTAACTAATATTGATTATGTTAGAGTCCATATGTCACGCGCTTTTGAATTTAGAACCTTTTTTTTTTAAAAAAAAAATAAACTGTCGAATGTATTGCATACCTATTGACTATATAAAAAGAGGTATGCTGTGAGTCTCTCCTCCTGCCATCTACTATAACAGGGAAAATTAAAATAAGGCTAAAGTATACTTTTAGTTATTTAAGTTTATATGAGGTATACTTTTGGTTCCTTAACTTTATAAAGGATACTTTTAGTCCTAAAATTCTAACACCGTTAATTTTATTAACGGAAAATGCAAACTCAACTGATAACGGTGTAAATTTAAGTGATGATTTTGTAATTAAATGCTATTAGGCTTAAATTTAAAATATGGGTAAATTGAGAATATATAAAATTTGTGTAATTAAATGCTATTAGTCATTACTTGAGTTCGTTGCATCAGCATTTTCCGTTAGCAACAATAACGGTGTTAGAGTTTTAAGGCTAAAAGTATACTTATGAAGTTGACCAAAAGTATATCTCAGGTAAATTTAAAGGACTAAAAGTGTACTTTAGCCTTAAAATAAAGGACCTAGATAAAATAATATTTAATTAGAAGGACTATAAAAATTGTAATTATTAAGGAGGACCAAATAAGCTTAAAAGTACTAAATTATCCTTTTACTTCCCCAACGCAGAAAACAAAGAACAAAGCAGTGATAAAATACAGTAGTGAATAGTCAACTAGAATGACTTCCTACATTTTTTAAGTTTTATATTGATGAATTGAATAACCTGTAATATATGGACGTATGTAGGAATTACGAAGGACAAATCAATATGTCCAGCAAATCCATACGTACATCATATCTACTCTCTCCTTCGATCATTCGGATCCTGCTTCTATCCTTTCACTTGTATCAAATATTGTCGTTTTTAACTTTCAATAGTAGATTCCTAAATGACCTCACCTTGATATTCAGGGAAGGATGGAAAGAAGGCTCTTTATTCTTTGTTTTTTGTATTGGGAAACAAAAGGGTAATTTAGTACTTTTAATCTTATTTGATTCTGTTTAATAATTACAATTTTTATGATCCTTTTAATTAAATATTATTTATATAGGTCCTTTATTTTAATTTTCCCTAAAAAAACAAGATAATGAAAAGTAACTGCATCAAAGTTGCCTATAAAACTTTGCTTCTGCTACATTCAATCGATGTGACACTATGATGTCTGGATATGAATTTGCTCGTGATGGTACCTCAATTGAAATGATCGCCCGTGATTCAAAGGCCAGTTTCTTAAATATTTTTGTCCTCAATTGATATGAATTTGCTCGTGATGACACTATGATGTCTGGATATGAATTTGCGATCATGTTGTTATTACTATATCAACTTCTCTTGTACATGCAGGATCTCACGCTGATTGTGTTGTTACTCTATCAACTTCTCTTGTACAAGTATCCTGCCCATTTGGTTTATAGTGTGGTACAGGGTGTATAGCCACCGCAAACATTTGATCGAGGGGAACACTGGTTAATGGGAACATGTGTGTGATTTATAATTTCACTATGCGGCCATCATCGACCCGACCAAATACATCGGGGTTCCTAAAAAGACTCTGTTTAAGATTGATGGTTTCAATCTTTTTTTTAAAAAAATCTATATACCTCTATTTTTTAGGAGTTATACCATTTAGAAAAATAAAATATTCATAAAAGATTTGGATTTGAAATTTTTTTCGCCAACAATGTCGATCCGGAAATCGATATGAAATCAAAAGATAAGGACTTTTCTTTTTTTTATAAAAAAACAAAAAGGCTTGCTATCATTTTCTTAAATTAAAAATTTAAAAATAGTAAAAAAAAACCAATCAAAATATGATTTCTTTTCAACTTCTTCCCACCTATTATTAGAATTTAGAACTTTACAAAAATGCTTAAAGTATACTTTTAGTCCTTTTAATTTTATATGAGGAATATTTTTAGTTCCTTAACTTTATAAAGTATAATTTTGATCTTGAATTTTTAACACAGTTAATATTGCTAATGGAAAATAAAATAAACTTAAACAGGGACCCTAAACAGGTCAAACTTCTTATTTTTGAACAAGTAATATGGTGCTTCATGAAAAGCCTATTAGGGACCCTAAACAGGGTCAAACTTAAGGTTGAGAGTTGACACGCTCAAACCAATAAACTGAATAAATCGTCGTAAAAGAGACAGCACGAACAGTAAAAAAAAACACACACACACACACACAAATTTCGCTGTCAGATAGGACCACCTAAACTTGCACAAACCAAATCGAACAAATTGTCAGTAAGTGAGCTTAAAAATAATGTTGGAGAAATTATGGAACTAAAAAAGAAAAATAACAATATAATGCTTTAACACCCAAAACCTTAAAAGGTCATGATCGAAGACTACTAGCTCTATCCCCTTTCTTATTGAAATTTTCACGAAAGAAACCATTTGTTATGTCATTTTAAAATTCTGAGTCCTAAAGTGTGTGTTTTTTCCCCCATTTAGCCCTAAGGAATCATTGTCCCTAATAATAATTGCCAGAGTTCTTGTGTTTGTATCTTAATTTCAACATAACTATTATCATGATGCCATTATAACACGACCATTTTCTTTTAGTGATATAATTCTTTTTTTTTTAAACAATATTTTGTGATGATATGATTCCACTAGCTAGAAATTCGTACGTAACTTTATTTTGTTATATGGATTCTGTTAAGCCAATTGTGTCATTGTCATTAAAAACAACAAACCACATCACCAAACCCGTCAGAAATGAAAATTATCGATCAAAATTGAAGTCACTTTAACATAATCGACAATACGTACAAGAAAAAAATTATTTGTTACAAAAGTATAGATATTTAAGTTATAACTTTAGTATAACTCAATCTACACAGGAACAAAATGAAGTTTCGCGATAATATATATTATAAATGATATGTAATCATATCGTCACACACTTGTAAACCCAAACTGAGTAAGATCAAATAACTTTTTGTATGGCACAAGCACGGCCGGGGCAATATAGTTAGTTCAAGAATTCTTGTTTGCTACCCTCTATTCATTGAGAATCGAACACTTGGAATTCTCATAGACCTTTCATGGTAGGGGGGACCAAAAAAGCATGTCCTTATAACATCAATCAAACGTGAGATTACACATGTGATGGAGGATACAATTTGGATTCAACTTAACTTCACATCCTTATGTTTTCTGGTAAGAGATCGATGAGTATCTGACCTCAGTGTTTGGCACTATCTTGGTACAGAAAGAATCGGTGGTGATGATCATAAATATACGAATCTCATGTGCTGTTTTTTTTTTTTTTTTGGGAGTTCCATCAGGGTTAGGGCATGTGGCACGTAACGTACAAGCACTAAGATATATGCAGCCTTATGAAAAAGATGTCTTTGATCATCTGATCTTATCTCACTATCAAGCTTTTGCCGTTTGAGTTTGTGTGTAGTTCTTCCCCCTACTCTACCTCTTCACCATCATAGATTCAACACTTTTCAAATAGGCAGATATATCTTACAGGTTCAACTGTGTCTATTAATCAATAAAATCGAAAAGGCCTATTAATTAAATAATATTCATATATACGTTTATATCAGAATGTCAAATGTGAGTAGATTTAATTTGATGTTGGGGAGCAGAAAGTCCCACTTCAATAGAGTTGAGTTAAATAAGATGTATTTAAATGGGGAAAAAAAATCCATTTAATTGCTGTTTTAAAGTTTTGGGCTAAAATGTATGGTTGATATTAGACCCCTCTCTCGATTAGTGATGGAGCTTTCTCGATTTGTGCATGTTATCCTTGCGTGCGGGCTATGCTAATCTTCTCTGTATTGTTCAAATTTTCTTGGATGTCTCCAAAAGGACGTGACTAAGCTTTAATTTATCTCTCACCCCTCTTGGTGATATTTCTTGATGCCTAATAAAATTTAAAGTACACGTAATATTCTTATAATAACCTACCTAAAGCTTCAAAATAAATTAGGCAGAAAATTTGCATTTTAGCCGTAAAATATTACTTCTTTAGTCATAAAGTGTAAGACTTAATTTATAGTACAACTTATACTAAAAACTAGATTATAATTTAGCATAAGAGGTAGTACATTATATATATGCTCTCGTGATAAGCTTCAATTTAATTACTTGGAGAGACTTAGCTTGTGTTTAAACATGAACTACTGTGAAAGGCATATGTGTTTGATAGCAAGGAGCATAAATTAAACAAGTAAAAAGTCTGAAATATTCCGAATAAAAATCCAAACTTTGCAATTTATTTATTATATTCAAATTCAGTGGCATCACATGGTTGGACTCACATATTATATATCATTCTTAATCTAATGATGTTTAATTAAGACGAGAGTCATTTTGGATGGATCTAAATCCCAAGTCCCAACACATGAAAACAACACATGATTTGGTATTTACAAGAAGATGGTAGTTGAGTGTCGCAGGCTAATCTAACATGCCTTTTCCACTATAAGAGAAAGTGAAAGCGTTGGGACAAAAACATGGCAGATGTACAAACCTGTCACTTTAATGAAACTGGTCCTTGCACAATAATAATACAGATTGAAAATTTGAAGGCCTTTCGATTTGGGATTATTAATGGGGGAAAAACAGTAGAAATAACATTATAAATTTAAGGTACGTGTTTGTTTTGCTGTGACCTGACATGTGTCTCGCAACAGACAAATCAGAAGGCCCACCTCAAGAAATTTGAGAGTCCCATCACGGCATATGCTTCGGCCGACCTTCCAGATCAATTATTCCACTTTGTGGCTTGTGTTCATTGTATTGTTCTTCCTTCCAGTCGGTGCCTGTCTCAAATTCTTTTGTCATTATAAATCAATAAATAATCCAATTCAGCTAATAATGATATGTGAGAACGATTAAAAAAATCGCCAGTTATTTTATAACTCTCCTACGTTGATTGATCCTTATTAAACCTTCCTTAGCTTGTCTACCAACTTATTTTCTCATTATATAAAAATTCACCAGTTTCATTTTTCCTTTTAATTTCCACACACATATAAAGAATGTACCATTCATAAATTGCATATACATGTCGTATAGTCAAAATATATTCTAAATAACTTTTAGAAGGACAAAATGTGTTACACAGGGGCTGTCTGGAATAACGGTAATAGAAATTACTTTTGTTTTTTATGAACTTTTTTTGATGGACTTTTTTTGATATGATTTGTGTGGGGATAGCATAGCGGTGACAAAAGTGGTTTTGATTTTTGAAATAAGGAGATATGGTTTCACAAAAAAATGGCTTCAAGATCAGAAGCTCATCAAGGTCTAAAGCTATGTCAAACAGTCAATAATGTAGCTTCTACTTTCACTGGACTTTTTTTAACTTCTGAAGCTATGCTAAACAGGCTCATAATCTACATTATTTTTACTTTTCATCATGTTTACTTTACAAATTAATAAATCGAACCTAAATTTTTTTTGTCGATAGACTACCATTCTAATCTAACTATATAAATTATGAAATCTGATTAAATTGTACAATACATAATTCATGGTTATCATAATATACCCTATACGTCATGGTATATTTTGATTTATTTATTTTTAGAATTTAAATTCATAGTAAATTACCTGTGGTCCACGGGACACTATATTTGGGCCAGCCTAACATATATGGGCCTTCAATGCAGTTTCAACTTATTGGGATAGTCTAGCAACTAGCCCAACTCCGTTTCGCTTGTCCAGGTGAATGAGGCCCGCCTCTAGTGAAATTGCCAATGGACCCAAAAACCCAGAATCTAAGCAAGAAATCTGACATTGCCAGTTGCGACCACGTGTTATGCATGGGTTCTTCTTCTTCGTTTGCTGGTAAATGAAATCTCTGAGAGATGTTTTGGTACACCATGCTCAGGTTATAAAAGCTGGTTCCACCTCAAACATTTTTGCCTTGAACCAAATCATTCGTCTCTACGCTAGTAATGGACTCCCTCATGGTGCCCAGAAGTTGTTCGATGAAATGCCTCAACGAAATGTATTCTCTTGGAACACCGTTATATCGGCTCACGTCAAAGCTCGTAACTTGGCTCAAGCTCGAGATATTTTCGATTCTGCCCCTCAAAAAGATTCGGTTTCTTATAATTCCATGTTATTTGGTTATGTAAGTGCTGACGGGTATGAAACTGAGGCGCTTAAATTGTTTACTACAATGCAATCTATACGGGAGATAACAGGGATTGATGAGGTCGCTCTGACGACGATGATTAACTTGGCTACAAAGCTACGTGTTGCCATTTTTGGAAGGCAAATACATTCGTACATGGTGAAAACTGCAAATGATGGAAGCGCATATGCAGTGAGTTCTCTTATTGATATGTACTCAAAATGTGGGTTATTTGGTGAAGGTTGTAACGTTTTTGGTGGTTGCAATGGGAATGTGGATTTAATTCCAAGGAATGCAATGCTTGCTGCTTATTCTAGGGAAGGAAAGATGGACATGGCTTTGAATCTATTTCGGGAAAACCCCGAATTGAACGACATTGTATCTTGGAATACATTGATTTCAGGGTATTCCCAGAATGGTTATTTCGAGAAATCAATTGCCCTGTTTGTTCAAATGGTTCAAAATGGCGTTAGGTGGGACGAACGAACTTTATTGAGTGTTTTGAGTGCTTGCTCTGGCCTACAATGCCTAGCACTTGGAAAGTCTGTTCATGCTTGGGTGTTGAAAAACACCTTCTTTTCTAATCAATTTATTTGCAATGCCATTGTTGATCTCTACTGTAAGTGTGGGAATCTCAGATATGCAGAATCTTTAAATGCTGGAGCCAAGACTAATAACCTCTTTGCAGTTGCTTCATTTATTTCAGGCTATTCATCTCAAGGCAACATGAGAGAGTCCCAACGACTTTTCGATTCACTAACAGAAAAGAACTCCGTCGTCTGGACGGCGCTAATCTCTGGTTATGTCAAAGCAAAGCAATGTGAGGCAGTCTTCAAACTTTTTAGAGAGTACATGAACAATGAAGCACTAGTTCCCGATGGGTTGGTCATTGTCAGTGTGCTTGGTGCTTGTGCTATAGAAGCCACTCTTACTTTGGGAAAGCAGATTCATGCTTATGTCTTGAGAATGGGACTTGAAATGAATGAGAAATTACCTAGTGCTTTAGTTGATATGTATTCCAAATGCGGGAATATTGAATATGCTGAGAAAATTTTCTGTCTAGTTGCTGATAGTGACAAAGATACAGTCTTTTATAACATCATGATAGCTGGTTTTGCTCACCATGGACTGGTAAATGAAGCGTTTCAGCTTTTTCAGGAAATGTTGAAGGAAAATATCGAGCCAGATGCTGTGACCTTTGTTGCACTTCTATCAGCATGTGTACACCGCGGGCTAGTCAATCTCGGAGAGCAGACTTTTTCTTCCATGGAAGAAGATCACAATATTTTGCCAGGTGCTGAACATTATGCATGTATGGTTGATATGTACGGAAGGGCCAATAAACTAGACAAGGCAATAGAATTCATGAGGAAGATTCCTGTAGAAATCGACGCTACAATCTGGGGAGCATTTCTTCAGGCTTGTTGTTTAAGTGGCAATATAGAGCTTGCAAAAGAAGCAGCGGAGAAACTACTGAAAGTTGAGGCACATAATGGAGCTCGTTATGTGCAATTGGCTAATGTATATGCTGCAGAGGGGAATTGGGATGATATGGGAAAAATAAGGAACAAAATGAGAGGAAAAAAGACAAGGAAACTTGCTGGTTGCAGTTGGATATATGTGGAAAATGGTGTTCATGTATTTACTTCTGGCGATACTTCTCATTCAAAATCAGATGCTGTATATTCTGCTTTGGTCTGTTTGAAAGATATAATGCATTTTTCATCTGCAGAACTGGAACAGCTTTATGAAGATTCAGGGGAATTCTTTTGAGGACATAAAAAAGTGTCAATTAGCCAGTGGCATTGAATGTGATTCTTTGGCACATTAAAAGGAAAAGTCTGTTTGCTTTGTGGCGATCACAACGTCGGAATTCAACGCCGGAGGCATGCAAAGACAAATATTACAAGAAAACAGGATAATACTGGTTGATAGGAAAAACAGAACAGGATGGGTTCAAGGATCACATAATCCTAAACCCATGTTTAATGAACTTCAGTGACATGTTAACTGAAGTTCATTCTGTGTAGCCTCCTCTTAATTTATATTGTTTAACTTCAAGGCACAGGGTTTAGGATTTTGGGTTTATAGGCAAAATACTAAAGCAATCCAGTATTGATAGGCCAGATGGCACAAAAGCAAACTGCTGTATTAGAGCTGAAAAAAGCTAGGAAGATTCAAGATTGAATTGGAGATATCATATACCAAAAAAATATATATTCTCTCCGTCCTGCAGTTTTCTCTGCTGTTCTGAGATTTCAATCTGATTTCTGAACTCGGTAAATTGTCATGCTGTTAGGTTCTTGATTTTCATTCCCCTGTACATAAGAGATTGACATTTTGATGGGAATATGTTAAAGCTAATGTCATCTGCATCCTGTAGAATATTCTTGGGTGTTCTTATTGATGATTCATGGAGAGTCATTTTATGTTAGCTCATATATTCAATTATGTGAGATCACAAGTTGGAGTTAGTGACTTGGTGGTGGCTATAGACAAGGTCACAAGAGATGGAGTTTTATATCTTGTTATTACAACAATGCTCTTTGACAACTTCTTTGTCCCACTTGCATTCTTATATTTCCTTCCACGTGTTGGAACATGCATCTGATGCATAATTACATATGCTTTTTGTTTTTGATGATAAGAAACCCCTTCTTTTTTACATGTATGAGAAATGCTCTGTGCATTAAAATATACGCAACGAGCATGAAGATCTATTTTTCGTGGGTAACGTTCTATTACGAAAGTCAAGTAGGAACATGTGCATCAGATGAAAAGACGATCAATCTCATTTTGCATGCCCACATTTAAAACCGGAGATAGAAGTTTGTTTATTTATTTATTTTATCATAGGAGAAAGACATAAGGAACCATGAAATTAACATATGACAAATTAGTCCTTCCACCCACTATGACAATATTGCCCTTGTGTAGTAAAAAACCTCTTTCTATTGCTACCGCCCTCCCGGGGCGACCGTCGAATTATTTGCAAGGAAATGTGATCTTGAAGATCAATCCTACTTTACTTAAATAAATAAAGGGATAGGATATTGTCATTATCATTTTTTGTCATTATCAATGTCACTACCATTTTTTCAGCGTTAGATCAGAATCACATCTACATTTATCATTTCTCTATCCTATTGAGATTCTGATCTAATGGTGAAAAAGTTGTAGTGACATTGGTAGGAACAAGAAATAGTAGTGATAATATCTTATCCCATAAATAAATACTTTAATTATATGAAATAATAATAAAGCCTTAAATTGTGATACGTAGCATTTTAAAAAATTAAGTTCAGGTTTGAAGGGGTAACAATGACTAGAGACCAATAACTGCTTCGATTAAGGTTGTCAAACCTATAAATTTAGGAAAATTTGTGATAATGACTTAACATAAATTTATGTTATGAACTATTAGAGTTTACTTTTATCATTAAATGTGCATTAATAGTTTATATAATTAAATAATTTAAATACAAGAATTACAAAAGAACAAAAGAATATCAAAAAACAAAAGAATATTAAAAAAAACAAAAATTATAATGAAGGGTAGGAGATTCGGGGGTAGCACCTCCGTTTTTCTTTTAATAGGAAAGTTTTAAATGCATTAAAAAAACAAAAGAATATAAAAAAAAATCATGAAATCAAGTGAATACTGATGATGTAATAAGCGATGCAGTTATTTTTAAACTTGTCCTTTAGGCAAAGCTAAGTGCTCATAAAAATGCAGCTACATAAATTATAATGAAGGGTAGTTACTCAACAAGTTCAAGTACATATATTTTAATAACAAAAGTATATTAGAATAAAAATAATTATAATGTCATCCTTCTATACCTTATTTTTTGGAATTTCATTGTAATTGCCTTATTATAAATCCTATCAAATGCATCTTTAACCATTTTTTTTTTTTTGAAGAGACAACTTCAAAGGGGTTGACAAAATGTATACAAAATGAAAAAGGATAGAATAGGAAATTTTTTAATTTGTTAATTTGTTATTATTATCTATTGTACTCAGTTGAAGTTATGTCAATGAGTTGTATTACTTTTCCTGCATAAAGGTATCACGTGTATAGAAAAAAACAATGAATTGAATAATATTTTTGTTTTCTTAGTTTTCAAACTCTTCTTTTCTCTCTCGACTTTACTTTTTCATCTCTTTCTTGCAACTCTGCGTATCAGTTCTTCTGCATAAGCTTCTCTGATTCTTGGTGAGGTTTTCAGATCACCATCGTATCACGGGCACTAAATATATCTTTAAAAAAATAATAATAATAACCAAGTCAAAAATTCAGGGGGCATTTGCCTCCTAATCCATAATGTAGATTCGCCTTTGCGTGTCAACCCCTATCACACCTTCAATCGTTCCACCGCCTCCCCTCCTCTCACCCATCTATAATGAAGTCCTTCTCTTGGAATTGAGGTATTAGGATCAGCAAGAACATCACCAGTGATGAGATCCCTATCATCTCCCTCGCCAACATCGACAAGGTTGACGTTCGCTAGGCCCAGATCTGCAAGCAAATTGTTGAGGTTTGTGAGGATTGGGGCATCTTCTAGATTGTCTATCACAACTCGATACTAAACTCATCTTCGATATGACCACTCTCGCCAAGGAGTTTTTTTCCCTCTTCCCCCTGAAGAGAAGCTTCGCTAGATATGTCCGATGAAAAGACCCTTTCTTATAAACAACAATTATCCATTAGAATATTAATGATTTCAGTATCATGTTTTACAATTTCATATCTAAAAAACCAACTTAATTATCATGTTTCATAACTTCATATCCAACAATCAATATACCACATATAATTTTTAGGGCACAAGTTTCAAGGGCTCTTCTGCATATGTAGATTAACATATGAGAATTTATATTAACAACTTCACTCGTGTGTTTCTGTATTATTTTCATTTGCCACATAACTTCGGGTAATTTGGTCATTTGGTGGGATTTGGAAACCCCACATTCCTCCATCAAGCATAACATGAGATTTTATATATTGACAGCACTTATTCATCTTTGAGAAAATTATAATAAATGATCTAAGAAAAATAATATTTACTAAGAAAGACCATAAAAACAATAATTATTTTGAAGGGCCAAAAATAAAAAAAATTAAAATAGAAAGACTAAATTGTCTTTAACCAAATTTTCTATATTCTCTCTAATTAAATTAGAATTTGGAGTGATTGATGGATAATGACAAATAGATCGCATTAGAATTTGCTAAGTTGGTTTGGGAAAAATACTAGTGCGGTCATGATATTGTACCCAAGATTGATTGTAGAAGAGCTGGGTCTAAAGCTTGGTAGGGAATTAAAACTCATGGGAAAATACAAAAAAATTAGTTGCCATGGAAAGTAAATAGTGGGAGAAATGTGAAGTCTTAAAAAGATAATTGGGTTCAAAACCATGAACCCCTGGAGGGATAAGCTAATGGCAAAATCCCAGAAGGAAAGTTTGAGCATTGGGTTGCAAAATATATTTCTTCATTAGGTGGGTGGAGCTGGAATAGATTTGACAACATATTTCTAGAATTTGTGTGTCATGAATTGAATCAAATTGGAAGGAATTTGATGCGACAAATAGAGGATGTGCCCATGCGGTGGGGGATGAATTTTGGTATCTTCTCAACCAAATCAGATTTTGATGCATAGAGATACTAGTTTAGCAAATTGTGATTTAATTTCTATTTGTCATTTATTTATCAATCACTCTAGATTTTGATTTAATTAAAGAGAATATAGGAAATTTGACTAAGGATAATTTAATCTTTATATTTTAATGTTTTAATTTTTGCTCTTTCAAAATAATTACAATTTTTAGGATCTTTCTTAATAAATATTATTTTTCTAAGATCCTTCATTATAATTTTCTCATTATCTTTTACCTTTTTTTAATTGTAATTTATTTGAGATTTTCTGTAGTTTAATTTAATTTTTTTAATTTTTCAATCCCGCAAAAGAAAATGCGTAGTAATGTCAAGATCGGGGATCCTTTTCGTTGAGCTGAGCTTAGTCAAGCGTGCGTTCCTGCTCAGATCTTCGATCAGCGCGAAGCCTGAGTCCTTCCTCTCTGTGCACGAAAGCTCTGAGGAACGCGTTGGTTCAAGATCAGTCCTCCTCAACATCAAAATTCAATGCTATTCTTCGACCCTCCCAAAACCCTATAGAAGAATCAACGGGTCCGGCCACATCATCTGAAGGTTGGGGTGGAAGAGCAGAAGAGACGCCATGATTGGCCGCAGAGAAGGACCCTTGATGAGGAACAATTCCCATTCTCTGCAAAAATCGAGGGTCCTCGTCGCAATAGCCATCGGGGTTTTCGTTGGATGTGTCTGCGCTTTTTTGTTCCCCAGTGGGTTCTTCGGTTCTAATGCAATCCCTCGTCGCAATTACAATCTCGTGGGATCCAAGATTCAGGTTCTATATTTAATCGTTCTGGTTCTTTCTGTATTTCTTTTTGGACATTTTGCCCTCTGAATCTTGTTTGCGTAGAGACTTCATTTAATTGTCATTATTTCCAATGCTATGGGATCATTTGCATGACATATGAGGCAGTTGAGTTTTGATTACTCATTTTTGACTAGTTGTTTTTGGTATATTGTTGTGATGTTACATTTTGTCCTGGCGGACCTACCAGTCCTTGATTTGCTAAGCCGTTGATAACTTGAGAAGGATTGGTTAGTTGCCTACTTCCATCTTTGGAATACTTTCATGCTAGGATTCTAACGTGATTGGTATATGATCTGTTCCCCCAGTCCTTATTTTGATCTTAAAAATCTGATTTTTTTTTTTTTTGGGGGGGGTCCATTTTGCTTTATAGAGATCAAATCACTCTGGTTTCTAGATCTTTTTGTCATACGTGTGGTTGGTTTGTCTGACGAATTTAGTGAATGGATGTTGCTGAAATTTTGAAATTTCTACATCTGATGTTAAGAGGTTAAATAGCTTGCTTGCATATGCAATGTCTGTCTGCGTACACTTGAATCCACATGCCGCACTTTGTATGATTTCTATTTCCAAGGCGCAAAGAAGGGGCCATAGCATAATGTGGTTCATTTTTACAACGTCTTCTTTTGGCAGGCAAATTCGGCTGAATGTGAATCCTCAGATCGGGTCAACATGTTGAAATCAGAGTTTGTGGCAGTATCAGAGAAAAATGCTCAGCTGAAAAAACAGGTCAGGGAGTTGACTGAAAGGCTTCAGCAGGCAAAGCAAGGGAGTGATCAGGCTCAAAAGCAGTTTCTTGCATTGGGTAAACAGCCTAAAGCTGGGCCTTTTGGTACTGTTCAGGGATTAAGAACTAACCCTACTGTTGTTCCTGATGAATCTGTGAACCCAAGATTGGCAAAGATATTAGAGAAAGTAGCAGTACAAAGAGAGGTTATAGTTGCCCTTGCGAATGCCAATGTGAAGGAGATGCTAGAAGTTTGGTTCACCAACATCAAGAGAGTTGGTATAACCAATTATTTGGTGGTTGCCTTAGATGACGAGACTTCAAAATTTTGTGAGTCAAATCAGGTTCCAGTGTACAAGAGAGATCCAGATGAAGGTGTTGATACCATTGGAAGAAGTGGAGGCAATCATGCAGTTTCTGGGCTTAAATTTCGTATTCTTAGAGAATTTCTGCAGTTGGGATATAGTGTTCTTCTATCAGATGTTGACATTGTGTATCTGCAAAACCCTTTTGATCATCTGATCCGGGATTCAGACATAGAGTCCATGAGTGATGGTCATAACAATATGACAGCTTATGGGTTCAATGATGTTTTTGATGAACCTGCAATGGGTTGGGCTCGATATGCTCATACTATGAGGATATGGGTTTACAACTCTGGTTTCTTCTATATCCGACCGACAATCCCTTCAATTGAACTTTTGGATCGTGTGGCCACTCGACTCTCCAGGGAGAAGGCTTGGGACCAGGCTGTTTTCAATGAAGAACTCTTTTATCCCTCACATCCTGGCTACATTGGGCTTCATGCTTCCAGAAGAACAATGGATATCTACCTCTTCATGAACAGCAAGGTTTTGTTCAAGACTGTAAGGAAAGATGATAACCTCAAAAAACTGAAACCGATAATTATTCACGTGAACTACCACCCAGATAAGCTTCCAAGAATGAAAGCGATTGTTGAGTTCTACGTGAATGGGAAGCAGGATGCCCTCCAACCTTTCCCTGATGGCTCAGATTGGTGACCTTTTCTGCTGCCAAGGTATTTGTTTGCCCTCTTGTTACAGTAGGTCTTATAAAACATTCGTGTCCCAGAAAGGTCGATCTCATTAAATATGTGCACAATGTAGTGATGACTGATGCCTATTGCCCCCTTCAAAGATGGTTGTTGTTGTTGTTGTTGTTTTTTTTTTCTTCTCCTTTCTTTCTTTTCTTTAGTGCGGGGCTTCTCAAATTTTTCTGTAATATTTGTTGCTAGCTATAGAAAGCTTTGTCGTTTTATTTCAAATTGGAAGATGAGTTGCAATTTATTGGTACGACTTCAAACAAATTCCCCATCAATTGACTTTCTATGGCCTCGTGAGATTTTCTTTTAAAGCTTTCATCAAAAGTGGTCTATTCCTGTCCAACCACCAATCACACAAAAAATGAAAGTTTGACGCAGGAATTAGCATGAAGAAGAAGAACTTGAAAGAACAAAACCAAAAAGCATCATAATCAGCTACTTAGAAATTAGCTCAACACACACAACTACCTTATTAATTCCATCAAAACTTGGTGAATAGTTGGGTGACAACAGGAACTACAAAGTGGGTTTATTTTCCAAAAAAAAAAAAAAATGCCGTGAGTTAAAATTATGAGATTACTCTGGTTTACTTGCTAAAAAAACAACAGTCACTCAAATATAATTTTAGAGAATATGTAAGGCCCCAAACAGGACCTATTGCCTAACTTACATAAAGTTTAGCCTAGTCTAACCCATTTAGTAAATAAGTTGGTTTAGGTTTATTGTCAAACCTACTTAGATAAACAAGTCAGACATATTTTCATAAGGCCTACGCTAAAAACCTACCAGCCTGGCATGTTTGTTTAACTTTTTTAATTTATACTATTATACAAGTATATTTAATATGGGTAAAGGATTTTTCCAGTCACTGGAGATAGAATTATCTCCAATGACCCCAAAACTATGTCGTTTTGGATTAATGAAAGGTGTTTTTATAATTTTGTTTATTTTTTAATTATATATATTTTACCAAAACATCCTTCATTAATTCACCTAAAATTACTAACAAACCCTTCATTAATAAAAAACGATGTAGTTTTGGAGTCACTGGAGGAGTGACTGGAGAAATACTTTTCTCATTTAATATTGTCTGAATAATTTTGTAAATTATTTAAAAATTTACGAACTTACCTTAATTTTAAATTTCACATCACATTGTCATTACACACAACCCTTCCTTTTGCATAAATAGCTCACTTTACCTCTCTTCTCTTTTTTTAGGCGGGTTAAGTAGCAAATACGCTCTGTAAGTATACGCCTAGAAACAATATTACTCAGGAAGTTTTTTCAGGTTCAATGTTGTCCCGAAAATATAAAAATGTAGCAATGTTGCCCTTTTCCATTAAAAAACTAATGTTGACAATTCAAAAATTGACCTTGACTATTAAGTTTTTAATGGAAAATGACAACATTGTTATGTTTTCAAATTTACATGGCAACATTGAGGCCCAAACAACTTCCAAAGCAACATAGCTCTTAAGCGTATACTTTTAAAGCAGATTTGCTACTTAGTCCTTTTTAGGTTTAGGCCCAAGCTCGGCCTACAAAAAGTCTACATATAGACTCAGGCTTTGAATTTCTGTTGTAGACCCAAGCCTATTTAGGTAAAACCTAGCCTAACATATTTTCACCATTAAAATTAAACATCAACAAGTTTTTTTGGTCTTATATATACTCTCTTATTCTTATTATTAGACACCAACTAACAATTCACAAAAATTAATAAAAACAGTTAGAGTCAATAAAGTTGTCCTCAAATTTAGGGGCAAATATGGAAAAAAAAATTAATACTTCTTGGGAACAAACAAGTTCCTTGTAAAAAAACACTAAATACACTAACTAGTTGGTACCTTATAATAAAAATCAGAGGGAGTACGTTGAGATTATTACTCTAGTAATAGAAAATTCGGAGCATTTTATCACATAGGTATTATACTGATCAGAACATGTGCATAGTATTTGACATTATTCAAAAGTTGTGAGAATTTAATATCGTGGTATTTTTAGGCTTGGCAATATAACACAGCCCCCCTCTACCCAAACACCAACCAAACAAGGGGGAAAAAAACAAGAAGATGAAATAATCGAATTACTTCCTAAAGTGAAAATCTCAAGTTATCTAAATATAATGGTAAATTCAAATTGCGTTGAAGACTATATTTTTTCTTAAAAAAAAGAAAGTGATGCATACATGAGTATAAAATATTTTAATCATTTTAAAATACATGACAACTAAATTATAGTTTAAATGACATACCTCATTGACGTCATTTGAATGCTAGAGCTTCATACAATCCTCACGTAGATTTTTCTTCCTAGCAGAATTTTCGTGGGTAAGATTGTCCTTTATATTTTGTAGTTCTTCAAGCCTTTGCTGAAATTTTTTTAGAAAGAAAGGGAAAAAAACATCAAAGGATGGACCAACTTTTTTTAAAAAAATACATTACTTTTGATATATAAGTATTTTAATTTACCATTTATAAAAAAATCTAGATAACAATGTTAAATATAAGAGGCATAATGAAAAAAATCAATATCTTCATATTATTCAACACATGCGCTACAAATTCTTAAAGTAACTATTTTTTTAAAGTCCCAACATCTCATAAATGGATGATAAAAATGATCCTAATTTTCTTTTACTAGCATAATAATCTCAATGTATATACTACTCATGAGAAATTAATAATTAATAATGTTATCTTTAGGCATGGCAATATAACACAAACAAGCAAAAAAAAAAAAAACAACAACAACAAAGCTTTTCTTCTATTTGGTAGAGTAGGCTATATATAACCCATACATTTAGATAGATTATTAATCAATAGATTCGCTCTATAACTTCATTGAGTGTTCGTTTTAGTCTTTCTCTACCTTTTTTTATAAGACTCTATCATGCTTGATTGACCCCAAGAGAACACACAAAAAAAGAGATGAAATAGCCAAATGACTTCCTAGAATGAGCACAACAATTTATCTAAAGATAATCGTCAATTCAAATTTGCGTTGAAGACTAGATTATGTTTTACAAAAAGTGATGTGGAGAGGAGTGAACTTTAGTTATTTGACATGACTATAAAATATTTTAACCATCTGAAAATGGTACATGGCAAATAAATTATAGTTTAAATAACATACCTTAATGGCCTCATTTGAATAAGAGGGCTTAATATTCATTAGATTTTTCTTCTGCTGCACCTTTTTGAGAGAGAAAGAAAGAAATAAATAAACAATACATCAAATGATAGACCATCTTTTTCCTTAAAAAAAAAAATCGTATATAAATATTTTAATTTACCATTTATTAAAAATATATATAACAATTTTCAATATAAGAAGTATAATGAAAAATAAAACAATATCTTTGTCTTATTCAATACATGCGCTACAAATCCTAATATGTGTTTGATTTGAGGGGAGGGGAGGAAGGGGAGACTAAACTTAGAGGCTAACATTAGCCTTTAAGTTTAGCCTCACCTCCCATCTCCTCCCCTCAAACTAAACACACCATAAAAGTCACAATATTTTTTTAAGTTTTCACATCTAATAAATGAATTTTCAAATGGTAAATGACAATTTTTTTTGGGGGGGGGGGGGGGGGACAAGACCTAAAAAATTTTAGGAGATGAGACAAGAATCAGAGAGAAGCATAGTGAAAACTGCCACATGCATATATATAATCTATAATAATAATAATTTTAAAAAAGTTCTACAGTAGCCACAATCGATGTTCTTAGGCAGAGAAGATACTCTCCTCATCAACTCTCTCATTATTTCTCACAAGATCCTAGCCATTGAAATCTTGATCCAAGGGCCTAAGATGATTTTTATAAAAACCGCACGCGGTAAACAAAACCGTGCGTGGTTTTTCTAAAAATCATCCTGAGCCCTTGGATCAAGATTTCGACGAGCACGATTTGCTGATGATGAGGGATGGGTAGATAAATGATGAGGAGAGAATCCGGACTCGTTCTTAGGTGCATACCTTATTGAGCCATCTATTAACTACCCTGCCAAAGAGTGTCAGTACATCTTCGTCCTACAGAAAGACATGCAGCTTAGTAAGAAAGAGAAACAATGTAGGGAGGAACTGACCGGAGGAAAAGAAAAGATTTAATCACGTCATCTTGGGTTTCAAAGAGAAATTCATGACAGCGGGCTTGATGTTTTGCTTCCCGCAGAGTACGCGGCCACAAGAGACGTCCTGGTGCTGCAATTTCGTGGTCAAGGCCATCAATATATACACAAACCAATTCTTCTTCAGTGAGTGTAATAAGATCGCTTGTGACAAGATCGAAGTCCAGATTGAACTCAGCAATAGACCCATGCTGTTTGAGCACGAGTGTTTCTTTAGAGTCACAGCCTCCACGAATACGAGTCGCTCGCCTATCTACTTGTTTGCCAACGGACTCTTCTTGGGAAGACCCACAAGCTTCTTGATCTTCCAAAGATTTTTCTTGAACTTCTTGAGTTGACAAAGATGGGCCATCAACTTGTTGCCTCTCTGCAACTACCTTGGTAGCCTCTTGGGCAAGATATATTACTTCCAACAGAGAAGTCTGCCTGAGGGGATGTAATGAAGCTGCAATTTCGTCCTCAAGGCCAGCCATATATACACGAGCCAATTCATTATCAGCGAATGGAAGATCGCCAATGACACGATCGAATTCCAGATTGAAGCAACCAACACACCCATCCTGTTTGAGCAAGAGTGGTTTATTATTGTGACAGCCTTCAAGAATCCAAAGTTGCACCGACATCCTCTTCAATGATAAATCGAGGTATGCTTTACTCAAAGAAGAAGATGGCTGATTCTCTATCATGGTAAATAAATTTGCAGTGAAGAGTTATATGCATCATATAGAAAACGCCTCAACAATAGTTAATCCTAACCAACTAACTGCCAACGGCTGTTAATCCCTACCATGGTCCTTCGGACTTTGAGACCGCATGGTTTGTTTATATTATTATTTATTTACTTCATTTTCATTCCCTCTCTGCGGTGGAAGTGTTAATAAAATATATTTTAACATTAAACATGCAGCTAATCCTTATATACACTCTGTTATGAATGCAGATCATCTCAGTTTGTACCCGCAAACAGTGAGAATACTAGTCGAGTTGGCTAGGCTTCTCAATTGATTTTCTCTGCATGTGTATGTTTGTTTTAACCTTTTAGAAGTATTTTTACAATTTATGAAGAAAGGATGTGAGATGAGTTTTGTCTCGCTTGTGAAAAATGACTTTTAAAACAGTAGTTTGTGTGTTCAAATTGATATTTTATAATGATAATTCATAAAGTCACTGAAGAATGATATGGAAAACATCATAGTTTATAGTACCAGCTAAAGAATAGCTTATAAACAGAATAGTTTTTGGTGTGTTCTAAATCTAATGCAATCCCTCGTCGAAATTACAATCTCGTGGGATCCAAAATTCAGGTTCTATACATATTTAATTGTTCTGGCGCTTTCTGTATTTCCTCTTGGACATTTTTGCCCTCTGGATCTATTTTTGTCCATTTTTCAGCTTAGAGATCAAATCACTTTGGGGTTAGTTTGTTTGATGAGTTTTAGTGATTGGATGGTGATGAACTTTTAGAATTTCTACGTCTGATGTTGAGAGGTTAAATAGGTTGCGTGCATGTGCAATGTCTGTGTTGTGTAATGTTTATACGTGAATCCACATAGGTTTTTGCTGGGGCTAAAATAGCACTTTGCATGATTTCTACTTCTAATAAGGCGCGCCGAAGGGGCCATGTCTGGTAAGATTTGCTTATGAAGCTTCCGCTTGATTTCTCTGCCTTGTAATTTTGAGAGGCAAAATGCCAATTACCCAAATTCGAATGAGATTAATGGAGCCGTTGATGTATAGAAAGCTCTTCAATTTAAAGAAAGTGTCGTGATTGGCCATTTATGAAAGAAACCGAGTTCTTTGACTAGTCATCACATTTTCTAAGAGAAGCGTGATTGTCTGTACGTACGTAGTTTAATGTCACTGTACTTATTGACCCGTTTCAAATGAGTTTGATATAGAATTAGAATAACCCCATGCCTTGTAAATTTGAGCGCAAGAATACAATCCACACCTCACATAACAAACCCAACAAAGCATTTCAAGGCTTGTGGGGATTTCTCGAGATAAAAATTCAGAGAACTAGATAGATATATAGGACATGTTTGAAAGAATAGATTCCCGTGCCATTAAAAAAGTTTGGATTATGTTCACCTAAAAAGTGAAAAAAAAAAAACATGTTTGGATGATTATTATTAGAATCACTTTTTTCTACTTATAAATTACTGAAAAAATACAAGGTAATAATATGTCCCATAAGCTACAAATGCCACTTTTTAAGTAGAGGGGTATCTAGCTTGATATACGTAGCATGTCTAACAGCCATTATTTCTTTCAACAACCATAATTCATAATAGAATCTCTCCAAACAATGATTTCTGCTAAGAAAATACATCTTAAGCTAATGGAAGGTGTTTGGGTGGGAATTGCCAAAACCAAGATTTAGATCATGATTGATTTCCTACCTGGCACTGAAGAGGCATGTAGAGAAGTGAGTATGTCAAAATCATTCTTACTATTTACTTACTATAATTTTGATGCTTTTGCAGTTGACCCCATAAACCATTGCATCTACTCTATGAGGTTCAAGATTGACGAGTAAAGTCAGTTGATGATTGTGATAGGTCGTTGGTAGGGTACGGATTAGGGTAAGTTGATGGGGAGGTTAAATGAGAATGAGAACGTAAAGAGAATTCTGATAGAATAAACTCTGATCTTAGAGAAGAAGCAATAACCTTGTTAATTCAATAAGAACAACCAATAAATAGGAGTAGGTTTACGGAGAGACTCTAATCTGAAACTCAACTAATTAGTAAAGCCCAGGAGGATCCAATGAGTTACTCTCTGAAATATTTGACGGTCTTATTGATAGGCTAAGAGCCAATAAATAGGAGTAGGTTTACGGAGAGAGACTCTAATATGAAATTCAAATCAATAAAATAATAATAAAATATAATTAAAACATATTCGATTAAATAAAGGATAATCAAAACAAACTTGATTAATAAATTAATTCCTAATTTATCCTAATAAATTAAACCATAGCGAGTTGGATCGCTATTAGTCGCTTCCCAAACTATGGCTTAAATCAGAAGACATTCTAGCTGTCTTGAAAGGCAAAAGATCGGCAATGGCTTCTGGTCCATACTTCTCGAGGATCTCTTTTTGTCCAACCACTGATCACACCAAAAAATGAAAGTTTGACACGTGAATTAGCAACAGTAATCTAAGAAGGGAAAACACCAAGAAGAAGAACTTGAAAGAACGAAAGCAAAACCGAAAGCATGATAATCAGCTACTTGCACATTAGCTCAACACACACACAACTTCCTTCTTAATTCTATCAAAACTTGGTGAATAGTTGTGATATCAGGAGCTACAAAATGGGTTTATTTTCGAAGAAGATGCTGCTCGATTTAAAATTCTGAGCTTACTTTGGTCTACTCCTTTAGATTGAGTATTTAATTACTAAAAAGACAACAGTCAGTTAAGTATAATAATCGAGAATGTAACAGTAAATATCTGTAAGTTTTTTTTGGTCCAATATACTTTGGGGTGATTATGCTAGTAATAGAAAATTCGGAGCATTTTATCATATATCCCTATACTAATCAAAACATATGTATGGTACACTGACATGAAAGCACAATAAGCCACATAAGACAACATCATTTTTAATAGTATTTAACATCATCCAAGAGTTGTCAGGATTTCACTTTCTTACCTTTTAGCTTTATCAATGTTTCAAGTTATTCTAAAACATTAGAATTTAGTATTTTGATACTTTTAGGCATGGCAAGATAACACAACCCCCCCCCCCCCCCCAAAAAAAAAAAAAAAAAAACCAACCACGAAGAAGGAGGAAGAGGTAGCCAAATGACTTTCTAGAGTAAAACAGGTTACCTAAAGATAATGGTAAATTCAAATTGTGTTGAAGAGTATATTTGTTTTGCAAAAAAAGAAAGTGATGCGGACATGACTATAAAAATTTTAATCATTTGAAAATGGTACATGGAAACTAAATTATAGTTTAAATGACATACCTCAATAACGTTCATTTGAATGAGAAAGCTTCATACAATCCTCGCAAAGCTTCAATAAATTTTTCTTCATAACAGAATTTTCACTGATAAGATTGTCCTTTATATTTGGTAGTTCTTTAAGTCTTTGCTGCAATTTTTTAAAATAGAAAAATAAATAAATAAAACATAAAATGATAGACCAATTTCTTTTTTAAAAAAATACATTGCTTTTGTATGTAAGTATTTTAATTTACCATTTATAAAAAATCTATATAAGAATTTTTAATATAAGAGGCATAATGAAAAAATCAATATCTTCATATTATTCAATACATGTGCTACAAATTCTAAAAGTCCCTATTTTTCTAAGTCCCAACATCTGATAAATGGATTTTCTCAGTGTACGTACCATGCACATGCTTCGATCAATATACGGATGATAAAAATGCTTCTTTTACCAGCATAATAATCTCAATGTATATAAGACACATGAGAAATTAGAAATTAATAATGATATTTTTTGGCATGGCAATATAAGACAAACAACCTCCACAAAAAAAAAAAAAAAAAACACACACACACACACACACACAAAACAACAACAACAACAATAAAGTTTTTATCTTACTAGATGTAGTCGGCTATTTAAATCACATGACACCATTATGCTCTATCGCAAACCATATATTTAAATATATTATTAACCAATAAATCCGCTCTATACTATAACCTCATGCTCTATCGTAAACCATATATTTAAATAGATTATTAACCAATAAATCCGCTCTATACTATAAACTCATTGAGTATTTATTTTAGTCTTTTTTTACATCTTTTTAGGGAATTCCATCATTCTTGATTGACCCCCCAAAAAAACACCAAAAAAAAGAGGGGAAAAAAGAAGATGAAATAGCCAAATGACTTCCTAAAATGGGAATCTCAATTTATCTAAAGATAATCGTAAATTCAGATTTGTGTCGAAGAATAAATTTGTTTTACTTAAAGAAAGTGATGCAGAGAGAAGTGAACTTTGATTATTTGACATGACAATAAAATATTTTAACCATCTGTAAATGGTGACAAATAAATTATACTTTAAATAACATACCTTAATGGCGGCCTCATTTGAATAAGCAAGTTTAATATTCATTAGAGTTTTCTTCTGCTGCAATTTTTTTAAAAAGAAAGAAAGAAATAAACAAAACATCAAATAATAGAACAAAATTTTAAAACAAAATGCTTTTGGCATATAAGTATTTTAATTTACCATTTATTAAAAGTATATATAAAAATTTTCAATATAAGAGGCCTAATGAAAAAAAAAATCAATATCTTTATATTTTTCCAGACATGCGCCACAAATTCTAAAAGTCACAATATTTTTTTAACTTATCTGATAAATGGATTTTCAAATGGAGCATGATAATTTGAGGTGGGAAAAAAACGAGACCTAAAAAATTTTAGGAGGTAGAACAAGAATCAAAGAGAAGCATAATAATAATAATTTTAAAAAAGTTCTACAGTGGTGGCCACAATAGATATTCTTAGGTGCATACCTTCTTGCGCCGTTTAGCCTCTGCCCTGATAGACATTTTCATTTCATCTTTGACCTACAGAAAGAGATGCAGCTTAGTAAGAAAGAGCAACAGTGTAGAGGGAACTGACTGGAGGAAAGCTTAAGAAGAGATTTAATCACGTTATGATGTGCGCGAGAATCTTGGGATTTAATGAGAATTTCATGACAGTGGGCTTGATGTTTTGCTTCCCGCAGAGTACGCGGCCACAAGAGACGTCCTGGTGCTGCAATTTCGTGGTCAAGGCCAGCAATATATACACAAACCAATTCCTCTTCAGTGAGTGTAAGATCGCTTGTGACAAGATCGAAGTTCTGATTGAAATCAGCAATAGACCCATGCAGCTGTTTGAGCAAGGGTGTTTCTTTAGTCGCTCGCCTGTCTTCTTGCTCGTCCAAGGACTCTTCTTGATCTTCCGAAGCTTTTTCTTGAACTTCTTGAGTCGACAAAGATGACCCATCACTTTCTTGGGGTCGAGGGCTCTGCGTCCCTGCAACTACCTTTGTAGCTTCTTCTTGGGCAAGATATTTTGCTTCCAACAGACTAGTCGGCCTAAAGCGACGTCGACGTAGTGATGCTGCAATTTCGTCCTTAAGGCCAGCCATATATAAACGAACCAATTCATCATCAGTGAATGGGATATCGCCAATGACACGATCGAATTCCAGATTGAAGCAATCAAAACACCCATCCTGTTTGAGTAATAGTGGTTTATCATCGTCACAGCCTTTAATAATCCAAAGTTTCACCGACATCCTCTTCAATGATAAATCGAGGTCTGCTTTACTCGAAGAAGAAGATGACTGATTCTCTGTCATGGTGAATAAATTTGCGGTGGGAAAGAATGAGAGAAGAACAAAGAAGGAGAGAAACTGAAGAATTCGCAGTTCTTCGCAGTACGATTCAGGAAAAACTTAGAAGATACAGCGAAGAGTAACTGTGGAAAATCTTGAGATAGAAATATTATTCCTAATCCCTTAATTTCATTCTCTTATTAATAAAAAAGAGCACATACAGGTTTGCAAGTTTAGAACTAACTTTAGACTCAAATTAAATCAAAATAATATCAAAATCATTAAGATATAATATCTTAAGATAAAATATATCTGTATCTAATCTTATAATATAATATAATATAATATCCTAAGATATAATATATATCAATCTTAATCCTAAGATAATAATTAATCTATATAATCAATAATATTTCGGCACTAACTAACTCCCAACGCCTATTAATCCCTACCATGGCCCTACGGAGTACGGACTAGGGACATGGTTTATTTATATTATTCTTTATTTACTTCATTTTCATTCCCTCCCTGCAGGCGAACGCGTTTATAAAATATATTTTAACATTAAACACGCAGCTAATCCTAATATCCGACCGACAATCCCTTCAATTGAACTTTTGGATCGTGTGGCCACTCGACTCTCCAGGGAGAAGGCTTGGGACCAGGCTGTTTTCAATGAAGAACTCTTTTATCGCTCACATCCTGGCTACATTGGGCTTCATGCTCCCAGAAGAACAATGGATATCTGCCTCTTCATGAACAGCAAGGTTTTGTTCAAGACTCTGAGGAAAGATGATAACCTCAAAAAACTGAAACCGGTAATTATTCACGTAAACTACCGCCCAGATAAGCTTCCAAGAATGAAAGCGATTGTTGAGTTCTCCGGGAAGCAGGATGCCCTCCAACCTTTCCCTGATGGCTCGGATTGGTGACCTTTGCTGCTGCCAAGGTATTTGTTTAGCCTCTTGTTACAGTATGTCTTATAAAAGACACGTGTCCCAGAAAGGTCGATCTCATTAAAATATATGCACAATGTAATGATGCCTTCTGCCCCTTTCAAAGATGGTTGTGTTTTTCCCCCCCTTTCTTTCTTTTCTTTAGGGCGGGGCTTCTAAAATTTTTCTGTAATGTTTGTTGCTAGCTATAGAAAGCTTTGTCGTTTTATTTCAAATTCAAAGATGAGTTGCAATTTATTGGTATGACATCAAACAAATTCGGGCCCATCAATTAACTTGTTATGGTCTGGTGAGATTTTCTGCTGAAGCTTTATTTACTCGATTTCTCGTCCTCATAATTTGGAAAGGCAAAATGCCAATTATCCAAATTAGAATGAGATATATTGGACCGTTAATTTATAGAAGGCTCTTGAAAGAAAGTGTCGTGATTGACCATTTATGAAAGAAACCAAGTTCTCTGCTTGGCATCGCATTTCTAAGAGGAGTATGATTGTCTGTACCTAGTTGTGAAGGTTATTCTCCTAAAATGAGTTTAATATAGTATTAGAATAACCCCATGTCTTGTACCTTATAAATTTGAGCGCAAGAAAACAATCCACATGACACAAAGAAAACCCAATAAAGAATTTCAAGGCCTGTGGGGATTTCCCAACAGATAAAAATTAAAAAGCAGTTTTGAGGAAACTAGCTAGATATAGGATGTGTTTGAATTAATGATGGGAGAATGGATTTTGGATAAAATTGAGTAGAATAGATTCTTGTGCAATTAATACTATTTTGATTATGTTCTCCTAAAAGCGAAAATAAAATGTTATTATTTGAATCACTTTTTCACTCATAAATTATTTATAATTGTCTGTTTGGATTAACGATAGAAACTGTTTTTCTAACATGATTTACAGAATACCATTCGATAAGCTTGTGAGAAGAGTTTTATCTCAACTTATATAAACATATTTTTCCAACACCAACTCAAACAAACCCACTAAGTATAAAGTAATATGACACAACATAAGCTACAAATGCAACTTTTTAAGTAGAGGGGGTATTTTGACACATGCAGGATGTGTAACAGCCATTATTATTTTTCTAGGGCAAAAACAGCATGATATCTTTGAATGACCATAATTCATAATCACAATTTTGCTAAAAAATCCATCTTAAGCTAACGGAAGGTGTTTGTGTGGGAATTGCCAAAACCAAGATTTAGATACATGATTGCTTTCCCACCCAGCAACGAACAGACATTTAGAGAAGTGAGAATGTAATGTCAAAATCATTCTTACTACTATTTACTTATTATTTTGGAGAATTTACAGCTGAAGCCATAAACCATGGCATCTACTCTTTGAAAAGGTATTTAGGCTGAGGCGCAATCTAGTAAGCAGGGTCAAGACGAGCCGGTAATGACAGTTGATGATTCTGATAGGTCACTTCCCGGACTATGGCTTTCGTCACTCGATGGTTGTAATCGACCGCTTCCCTGACTATGGCTTTCGTCACTCGATGGTCGTAATCGACCGCTTCCCTGACTATGGCTTTCGTCACTCGATGGTTGTAATCGATCGCTTCCCTGACTATGGCTTTCGTCAGTCGATGGTTGTAATCGACCGCTTCCCTGACTATGGCTTTGATCAAAAGTGGTCCCTTCCTGTCCAACCACCAATCACTCCAAAAATGAAAGTTTGATGCAGGAATTAGCATGAAGAAGAAGAAGAACTTGAAAGAACGAAACCAAAACCAAAAGCATCATAATCATCTACTTGCACATTAGCTCAACACACACAACTACCCTATTCAAAACTTAGTGAATAGTTGTGATAACAAGAACTACAAATTGGGTTTATTTTCGGAAAAGATGTTGTTCGAGTTAAAACCCTAAGTTTACTATGGTTTACTCCTTTAGATTGAGTATTTATTTACTAAAAAGACAACAGTCAGTCAAGTATAATTTTAGAGATGGTAAAAGTAAACATCTACAAGCTTTCTTGGTCTTATAAACGTTGAGATTATTATGCTAGTAATAGAAAATTCAGAGCATTATATCATATATCATACTGATCAAAACATGTGCATGGTACACTGATATGAAAAGCACCATATGCCATAAGCTAAGACAACATCATTTTCAACAAAATTTAACATCATTCAAAAGTTGTGAGAATTTAATATTGTGATATTTTTACGCATGACAATATAACACTGGCCCCCTCTCCCAAACACCAACCAAAGAAGGGGGGAAAAAAGGACGAAATAGCCAAATTATTTCCTAGAGTGAAAATCTCAAGTCACCTAATGATAATGGTAAATTCAAATTGCGTTGAATACTATATTTGTTTTACAAAAAAAGAAAGTGATATAGACATGAGTATAAAATATTCTAATCATTTGAAAACACATGACAACTACATTATAATTTAAATGACATACCTCATTGATGTCATTTGAACGAGAGAGCTTCATACAATCATCGCATAACTTCAGTAGATTTTTCTTCCTAGTTGAATTTTCACTGATAAGATTGTCCTTTATATATTTTAGTTCTTCAAGTCTTTGCTGCAATTTTTTCCGAAAGAAAGAAAGGGGGAAAAAAATCAAATGATAGACAATTTTTTTTAAAAAAAATGCATTGCTTTTGGTATATAAGTATTTTAATTTACCATTTATTAAAAATATATATGACAATTTTCAATATAACAGGCCGAATGAAAAAATCAATATCTTCATATTATTCATCACATGAGCCACAAATTCTTTAAGTCACTATTTTTTTAAGTCCCAACATATGATAAATGGATGATAAAAATGATCCTAATTTTCTTTTACTAGCATAATCATCTCAATATATATACTACACATGATAAATTAATAATTAATGATGATATTTTTAGACAAGGCAATATAACACAAATACCCCCCCCCCCCAAAAAAAACAAAGCTTTTATCCTATTAGGTAAGGTCAACTATATAAATTGCATGGCACTATTGTGCTCTATTATAAACCATACATTTAGATAGATTATTAGGTGGGGTCGGCTATATAATTTGATCTTGTCATAAATTCGAATTTGCTTTGAAGACTAGATTTGATTTACAATATATATATATATATATATATATATATATATATATATATATATATATATAAAAGTGATGCAGGGAGAAGTGAACTTTGGTTATTTGACATGACTATAAAATGTTTCAATCATTTCAAAATGGTGCATAACAAATAAATTATAGTTTAAATAGCATACCTTAAAGGCGTCATTTGAATAAGAGAGCTTAATATTCATTAGATCTTCCATCCTAGTGGACTCTTTACGGATATAATTGTCGTATAGATTTAGTAATTCTTTAAATCTATGCTGCAACATTTTGAGAAAGAAAGAAATAAATAAATAAACAAAACATCAAACGCTAGACCAAAATTTAAAAATAAAATGCTTTTGATATATAAGTATTTTAATTTACCGTTTATTAAAAATATATATAACAATTTTCAATACAAGAGGCATAATGAAAAAAAAAAATTAATATCTTTATATTATTCAAGACATGCACTTCAAATTCTAAAAGTCACAATATTTTTGAAGTTCCACCCTCTGATAAATGGGATAATTTAAGGGCAAAAAACGAGACCTGAAAAATTTTAGGAGATGGGACAAGAATAAGACAGAACATAGTGAAAGCTGCCACTTATATAATCTATAATAATAATAATAATAACAACAACAATAATAAATTTTAAAAAAGTTCTACAGCGGCCACAATAGTTCTACAGCGCATACCTCCTTGAGCCATCTAGCACCGGCTGCCTTTACCATTGCATCTTCGTCCTACACAAAGAGATGCAGCTTAGTAAGAAAGAGCAACAGTGTAGGGAGGAACTGACAGGAGGAAAGTTTAAGAAAAGATTTAATCACGTCATGATTATGTGCGCGATAATCTTGGGTTTTAATGAGAAATTCATGACAGCGGGCTTGATGTTTTGCTTCCCGCAGAGTACGCGGCCACAAGAGACGTCCTGGTGCTGCAATTTCGTGGTCAAGGCCAGAAATATATACACAAACCAATTCCTCTTCAGTGAGAGTAAGATCGCTTGTGACAAGATCGAAGTTCTGATTGAACTCAGCAATAGACCCATGCAGCTGTTTGAGCATGATTGTTTCTTCAGTCGCTCGCCTGTCTTCTTGCGTGTCCAAGGACTCTTCTTGATCTTCCGAAGCTTTTTCTTGAACTTCTTGCGTCGACAAAGATGACCCATCAATTTCTTGGGGTCGAGGGCTCCGTGTCTCTGCAACTACCTTTGTAGCTTCTTCTTGGGCAAGATATTTTGCTTCCAATAGACTAGTCGGCCTAAAGGGACGTAATGATGCTGCAATTTCGTCCTTAAGGCCAGCCATATATAAACGAACCAATTCATCATCAGTGAATGGAATATCGCCAATGACACGATCGAATTCCAGATTGAAGCAACCAAGACAACCGTCCTGTTTGAGCAAGAGTGGTTTATCATCGTCACAGCCTTTAATAATCCAAAGTTTCACCGATATCCTCTTCAATGACAAATCGAGGTCTGCTTTACTCGAAGAAGAAGATGACTGATTCTGTGTCATGCTGAATAAATTTGCAGTGGGAAAGAATGAGAGAAGCACAGAGAAGGAGAGAAACTGAAGAATTAGTAATACTATTCAGGAAAAACAGAGAAGATACTGTGAAGAGTTATATGACTTATATAGAAGACGCCTCAACAATCGGTAATCCTAACTACTCCCTCCGGTCCTAATTATAAGGCATAGTTGACTTTTTTGGAGAAATTAAAGAAGCTAATTAAATTAACTTAGAGTGTTTTTCTTTTTATTTTTTTCTTCAAAGTAATTAGTTTGACTCATATACTAATATATAATCTAAAGATATATAACATATAAAATGATTAAGTAACTTATTTAGCTTCCTTAATCTCTCCAAACAAAGTCAACTATGCCTTATAATTAGGACCGGAGGGAGTAACTGATAAGTAGATATTTTATAATTAAATAAGTATAGATTCTAGAATATATTTGATTGAATTTATTAATATTTTATGCTTATTTAATTATCTTTTAAATACTTATCTATCTTTTAATTAAATATAGCATAACAGAATATTATAACAGAAAATCTATTGATATCCTATTTATTTATGCAGGAGATATTATGTGATTTAAGAAAGGAAAAAATATAGAAAAGATTATCATATTATATCATTAAATTGATATAAGATAATCAAAATATATGAAGATCACATACGCTGGCAGACATGCAAGGAATATATGTGGAGATTTGGATAAAGATTTGATGGCTTGAGATTTGGGGGGAAAAAAGAAAAGAAAAGAAAGCCAAGACGCAAGAATTATTATATATTGAGAGCAAACCACGCACAATTGGAATCATCAAGAACGACGCAGCAGAAGCAAGACTCGCACGGAAGAAGAAAAAACGCAGAGCCGTACTGACGCAAGAGAAGATAGAGTGAGGCACGCAATTCGGACGCAGACCTGGAGAGCAAGTTTGATTTTATCTTTTATCATTTTGTTAACCTAGCCATGCTTGGCTAGTTTTCTTTTGTAGTTAGGGAGAGGATGAACCCTATGTGAATTTTAAGTATTTGGTTGAATTCTTTATCGATCTTTATTTTCTTGATTGAATGAATTATCTTTGCTTAAAGCCTTCTTAAAGACTGATCACCTTTTAGATTGTTCATAGGTTGATGTATGACAATAGAGATGTTGGTTGTAACATCCCAGGCTATATATCATTAATATATATATACTCTCACATACACCCATGAATACACACATATTATTATTATTATTATTATTTTTTATACATCATGGTAAGGGAGGAGTAGGGTTCAAACCCTGGACATGGGGGAGGGAGGCTAGTTAATACTGGCTCCCATGCCACTACGCTACTAAGGCGCTGGCTAGTTATAAAGCTCATTTAAATTGAAAATTTGTTGGATGTGATATGAGAGGTTGACATTCGCACCAATGGTGAATATCCCCAATCTGAGTAGTTCCACCTCGAAGGGGCATGTATTTCGTTGTGTTGGACCGGCATTAACCGTGATTATGAACTGGTCAGCTGGGAAAGCGGTGCACTGATAGGGCAAAACTTTAAGCCTAAAAAAACTCCGCAAGTGCACGGGCCGTATCAAGTAATAAAGAGTAAGTAAGATATCGTTCCCACGAGAACTTGGTATCACAACTTTAGTTAAGCATTAATCTCACAATTTCGTTTAAGTTGAGGAAAACAAAAATTGAATTTAATTAAGAAAAAGAAATTAAAACTAAAATAAAAATAAGAAAATGACCACAATAATTAAATGAGCAACCTAGAGTCACTAATTCCTTATTTGTTTCCTAGATTTTATCCCCACTAAATTAACTTTGACTTAATCTAATCAGCTAATCTAGAGTATTAATGTCTATAAATGCCTTCCGGTCCATTTATATACCTATCTTAATTAATTATGTAATGCCTCACACAATTAAGTAAGACGCGTTTTAAATCGGACTCACTCTAATTTGATTATGCGGAGCTTCTAGGTATATTCCTATCCTAGACGCAAATTAGATTAAAACCTAACCTCACGTTAAATTTAAACCTAATTCCACATTATTTATTCCCAAGGTCGATTTAGGATTCCCTCTTCCAAGTCCAACCCTAAATCCCCAAAACATGCTCACTGGTGGCCACTCACTAAGCAATAGCGATAAACACAGGATTAAATAAACTGAATAAAATTAATCAAAACTAAAAAGTGGGAATAATCTCTAAAACCCAAACAAGTTCATAGATTCTCTAGGTGGCAAAACAAACTAGCCACACATGGCTTTATTCAAATTCATAAACAAAAAGAAAAGAATTTAGGTTCAAAGAAGAAGAAGAGAGAGGAAATAAAATTTCTCCGTCGCCTCCACAGTCCTTCCGTGGAGATGATGAAGAGGACCGAACGCACAGCCCCTACTCCTTTGCTTCCTCGTTCTGTGTCTCCCGATCTTTCTGCTTCGTCCTCCCGTTGCTTGTCTCTGCTTCCTTATTTATAATAATTTAGATCTTGGGTCATTGATTCTCTTTTTCTTATTATTAAGATATCTCATATCTTGTAATTTACTCCATCAGATCACACAATTGATTTTGTTTCTATTTTCTTGCATGAGACCACTGAATTTGACTGATTGCATGTCCTCTTATTGCCTTTTCTACTTCTTTCCAAATCAGCTAATATTTCCTGCACAATAAAAATAGGATATGAGTAGATTTTATGTCGATTTATTCTTTGATCCCAAGTTTCATTTAATTATGGAAACGTTCATAAAAGATAATTAAATAGGTATATAATATCAATAATTACAATCAAATCTCGTAAAATATACACCTATTTAATCATAAAATATATACTCATCATGCACAGTGGTGGCCGTGACTATGGACTGGCTTGACTGGGAAAGCGGTAAAGAACCTTTATTAGATATGCTAGTGTGGATACTGGATCCTGTATAGGGAGATGGGAATTTTCCCATATCGGCCGGCATGCGTGTTGTCACTTTGATGGTTTGTATGAAAGGATTGGGATATGTCCTAGTGAGGCAGGGCAAAGTGGTGACGTGTGCCTCTTAATTGTTGAATTTTGTGAAATGAATTATTCCATTGTGTGTTAAATCGGTAGAAGATGTGTTTTTGAATTTAGGCCAGTAAAAAATGTATTTTCTCGAAATTGGGCTGGCAGCGATTATGGTTTGTTGAAAATGTGAAAATATTGTTTTGTGCAATTATAAAAAAAAAATATACTGCGACCACAGAAATTTTTAAATACTTGAAAATTTGAAGTGGAATATGTGATAACATAGAGAAATAAAAAGCAATGGCATCATTGCCACTTGCTAATGTATTGAAATGAAAAGTGGTGCCGTTAGTAATTGTATTGAAACAGGAACAGAAACTATTAGTATGGTCTAGAGATCTGAACCGAGTAGGTCAAATGAGAATTGCCAGCATGCCAAGCAAGAGAAAAGTGGTCTGAGAGCTTAAATTGAGGAAAACTCAGACACGAAATAGACGAGTAGAGGCTCAAGACAGTAAGATCCGGGGCGCAAGTTTGCACGGCTTGGTGTCCCTGGGTCATGAGACCTGTGATGCTTAGCATTGTGTAGAAGTCTAATTTGGTATCAGAGCGTATGATTCTGAAAACAATCATACATGCACTACATATAGTGGCAATATACAATATTCACACATACCTTCCCTGTTTAGTTGTTTAGTTGTGTTGCTTTATCATTCACTTATTAGGGTAGGTTTCATCCTTTGGTGGGGAGAATGGTAGTTACACGAAGGACTCACTCCGCCGTTAATTCTCTTCCGAATGCTCCTGAGACACCGCTGTCTCAAGAGAACGAAGCTCTTTTACATCAATACACTGATGTCTAAGGAAGCTAGACAAATTCATACTTGGATAATTTTGAGTTTAAAAAAAAAAACTAGGTTTAACCCATACTATGCATTTGTAACAATGCATTTGTTTGAATAAACAAGACAGGCTCCATTTTTTAGTGTGAAGTCCCACATCAATTGGAAAGGCGAACGAAGCATGCCTTATAAGGATGCGGAGACCTTTCCCTTGTGGATATTGTCTGCTTTGGCACACACAAGGCCTCACGGTTTTGTTTTTGGCTGGGCTTAGCCCATCAAAACGCGTCCACAAGGGAAAGGTATCCGCATCCTTATAAGGCATGCTTCGTTCGCCTTCCCAATCGATGTGGGACTTCACATTGGTACATTTAACTGGAACCGTTAATTCATCGTAAAAATGCATGACCTAGACATAGGCTTACGAGTTTATGCGATCTCATAATTCTGGTTTAAAAATATATCTTTCCAAACAATACTAAGACATTAGGTTGTTTTCAAAGATAACGGACTAAGGTAGCATCAAGACATTAAGACTTAGTCTAACTTTAGAGAATTGATCGTCAATCAAGGGAATAATAATCCATTAAAGATTCAATCAGAGGTTCAATTCAAATACTTGGAGGAACATGGGGGATTCTCATCCCTAGCTGCGTTTTTCTTAATTACTCATCTTTTTCAACTGTTCTTGCATTCTTGATTTTAGATTCTTTTTCTTTATTTAATTCTTTAAATTCTGTTTCGTTACAACTCACTCCATATTACTCATTCATCCAACTAAAGCGAAAATAGCAAATTAGTGATCGGAGTACTATTCCTCATGGGACGATCTTTTTCTCACTACTTTATTACTTATAACGACCGGTGCACTTGCCGAAGTCGCTATCAAGTTTTTGGCGCCGTTGTCGGGGAATAGTTTTATTTCAACACTAAGATTAGTTATTGAAACTCTAGATTAGATTTTTTTTTTCTTATTTTTTATTATTATTTTATTCTGTTTATGCAAGGTACCATTGACAGAAATTCGCTGCAGTTTGATCCTAAAATCGAAAAGACAGCAAGGAGAAACCGGAAACTTGCTAAACAGAGAAAAGGAACGGTTGTTAGTTCTAGTACAGGGCCTGAACTAGTTATAATGGCAGAAGATGGTGCAGATCCTCCCCGTCCTCCTCCAAAGAGGACCATGGGTGACTACATGACACTTAATCCTGCCAGGACTGCAACTAGCATTGTCAATCCTGCTGTGAATGCGAATAATTTTGAAATCAAGCCATCCCTCATAAACTTGGTTCAACAAAGTTCTTTTAGTGGGAGTGATTTAAAGGATCCTAATCAGCATATTGAGACTTTTCTGCAGATCTGTGATACCATCAAGATGAATGGGGTTCCTGAAGATGCTCTTCGTATGAGACTATTTCCTTTCTCTCTGACAGGGAAAGCAAGAGCTTGGCTTCGTTCTTGTCCTACTGGAAGTTTCCCCACTTGGGACATTATCACGACAAAGTTCCTTGAAAAATTTTTCCCTTCTTCTAAATATACAAAGCTGATGTCAGATATTAGTTGCTTTACTCAAGGCAATGGGGAATCATTCTGTGAAGCTTGGGAAAGGTTTAAGGAGTTGCTTAGGAAGTGTCCACAACATGAGTTGCAAGACTATGATCAAGCGAGAATATTCTACAATGAGATGCTCCCGTCGTCTAGGATGATTATTAACGTTGCAGCAGGTGGTAAACTGAAAAACAATACTCCAGAAGAAGCATTGGAGTTGTTTGAGGCTATGGGGTCCCTTGAGAATGAAACTGCTACTCCACAACCAAAGAGGGGAGTTCTTCATCTGGACTCTTACAATACAATTTTGGCCCATAATGAGAACCTTTTCCAACAAAACAATGTGATCCAACAGCAGTTAACTGCCCTCACTAAACAGCTTGCCTCTTCTCAGGTCTCATCCATCACTTCTCAGCCTCCTTTGCTTTGTGATTTTTGCAAAGGGGAACACGCTAATTGTAACGCCTCATTTTCAATACCAAAATCTTGGCCAAAATAATAGTAGCACCTCCAAATATAGGATATTCAACACTCAAACACATATTTACAATATGGCCAAAGGTAGAAATCCATTTATACAGGGCCAAAATAAATCCAATAAATAAGAGTTATTTTAAAATGCGGAAGTCTTTTAGGTTCATGGCAAATAAAATAACACAACATAAACTAAAGGAGTACAGAAGAGCCTACAAAGCTCACTCCATGGGTGCATTCCCTTGATCTCTACTAAGTTATTCACCTGAAAAATGTTAATATGGGGTGAGATTACACATCTCAGTAACTACTAAATATTTCTACCGTACACGAGCAAATAATATATGACAAAAAGATATGGGCTGATTTCAAATATATATATATAGATTCCATAATTTATCATACAAAATAATTTATACTAATAGTCATCAATATAGAAGGTATTAAAACATATATATCTCAAAAGTTCTCATCTCATGTCTTTACAGAATATTCATCATCATATCAAATTCTTGAACTGTTCAGAAATGCACTATGCAGTATGCAGCCTCCCTTATATCACCACCTCCCTTATACCGCAGACTGGAGCCATAGGCTAACACATAGTCCAATAGAAACTCATTCATTTGACTGAATTGTTCCAAGCTCACCAAAACTTAAGATACACCCGGCCAAAGGTATATAGCTTAAATCTGGACTATGGCTCCCCTCCTTTAAAATAACTAAGGAGGTGTCACATGTCCCACAACTCCAATGAAATCCCGGCCAGAGGAAAACATGGAAGATGGGGCCCTGAAACAAGTACCATCCACTGTGCACCGAGTGGTGGCATAAATCATTCTTATCATTCAAATCCCTCCTTACTCCACCCATCATAATACAACCGCCATGATGAATATGTTCACTCAAAATAATGCATTATTATACCATAAAGTTTTATACATCAATATGCGTATTTATGAATAGTGAATACTATGCGTATATGTGAATAGTAAAATACGATATATATACATGAATAGTAAAAATGAAGAGTACATACGGTATGTATACGTGAATAGTAAATACGGTATGTATACGTGAATAGTATTATGAATAGTAAATACAGTATACGTGAATAGTAAAATAAATAGTAAATACGGTATACGTGAATAGTAAAATGAATAGTAAACACGGTATATGTGAATAGTAAATGTGAATAGTAAAAATGAATAGTAAATACGGTATATGTGAATAGTAAAATGAATAGTAAATACGGTATACGTGAATAGTAAAATGAATAGTAAATACGGTATATGTGAATAGTAAATGTGAATAGTAAAAATGAATAGTAAATACGGTATATGTGAATAGTAAAATGAATAGTAAATACGGTATACGTGAATAGTAACGTATGTATAAATAGTACCTCTGCAGATTTGCAAATCAAAGTTCCCACACCAGATCTTAAAACCATAAATATTTTCTAAATATTCTTGCCAAAATAGTAAACAAACAAATTTATAATCATACATAATTCACAAGTATAAGGAAGAATATTCAGAGTTACCTGTTACTTGCTAATACCCGAATCACCAACCAGCTATTATAACTCTCAAGCAAACATCTCTCTACTCTCTCTCTCTCTCTCTACCTCTCTCTATGGCTCTTAGAAGTTGTGAAGAATGAAATGAAATGGAAGGTCTATTTATAGTTGGAAAATGGGTCTTTAAGTGTAATTTTCGTCTCTGGGTCGTTTTACGTAATTTTCCCAAAATTTAAAAAGAAGTTGCCCGTGACTACTCCCGTGATGTTTCTTTTAAAAATTTTTAATAATATAATATATATTATTATTTAAATAATAAATTATTATTGAGTGGGTCCCGCGGCCAAAATTTTCAAAACTCACGAGAGTTTCTGTCGGCAGAGGAGAAATAATTTGACGTGGGTCCCACATGAATAGTAAATACGTATTTTGGAATAGTAAATACCGTATTTTTAAATAGTAAATACGTATTTGTGAATAGTGAACACTATTCATATTTCACAAATTTCAAGTATTAAATACGTATTTGCGAATAACATATATATATATATATATATATATTTTAAAATACGTATTTGTATATAGTAAAAACGTATACGTGAATAGTAAATACTATTCACGGGGCCCACAAAATACTGATTTCAAATTTATTACTTTCCAAAAATAGAGCCTACTAGTCTTCCCAAGATAGGTTTATGTTCAAGATATTAGATTCAAAATTCAGGATGTTACATTTCTCCCCTCCTAAAAGAAAATTTTGTCCTCAAAATTTCGCTATAATAAGAATTCTAACCTATTTAAATAAATGAGGATAGGTTTGTCGCATGCTCTCCTCCATTTCCCAAGTAGCATCTCCGGGAGCCATTCCTTTACACACAACCTTTACAAGCTTATAGCCTTGTTCCTCAATTACTTATCCCCCGCATCAACAATCCGCTCCGACTCAGCTTTATATATCATATTATCCCTAAGTCCTATCTCTTTCCCAAACATGCTCACCAAGCACACAACACAATTTTCGTTCATCCTGTACCCAAAGTAATATTCAGACACAGGATCCACTAGTTCCTTATTTGAGCGCTTGGTTACACTGGCCTCACAGGCCAGTTCATTCTTCCTTTCTGCTTTTTTTCATTGTATTACCACGACACTGGATATTCAGATCTTACAGCTTAAGAAGCTACCCTCAGGCCATAATAACCACAACATGATATAATCTGATTATTCTGCCAACCTTAAGATAAACTTTAGACATACAGGTCTAATGTTACCATGATAGGCAACAAACACAATACTAGGCACATAAGTCTTATAGCCTAGAGATACCACCATATGCAAACTAGCTCAACGGGTCTTACCGCTTCAAGCCTCTGCTCGTCTATCCTATACCCGTGCTTCCTCAATTCAAGTTTAAGAAAACACTTACTTACTAAATCTAGCTTTCACCAATGGCAAGTAATTCAAAAACAAGTACATTTGGCAAGATTCTGCAAACTAAGTATATCCACAACAGTTTCCAACCTCTTCTACCTTGTACACCTTCCACCACAATCATAATGTAAAAGTCAATTCTTGTTCGAATTTCGCAAGGATTCATTCCATGAGACATCATAGTTTATAAATGTCGATTACAAACTGGTCTTAAATCCTGTTGTAAATATTGCGTAAAAATTTCCAAACACAGCAAGTGCATTGGTAAGTTCAAAATTCAAATACTCAGGGACCTAGCAACTTATTTTAAATAGTCACCAACTCCGAATACATTCCAGGTTCCAACTTATTCTACTCAACTCATCCATGAAACACTCAATTCATTATTTCTAAAGAAAGATTCTATTATCAAGATCATTTCCTATGCTAGATAAACAGTTGGCAATTCTCTGAACACCTTACACATGTTGGTATCACATTTTGTTCCCTATTTCTCTCCAATCAATTAGTACCATATTCTAATATCTCAATTTATTCAATCAATTCAGTCTCCTAAAGAATCAATACAACTGTTAAGTTGAACTGTTATATTACATTTCTACTAGTAGCAACCCTCTAGATCCCCTACCAACTTTCAGATTCATCATCCTATTTCTAAAACCCCGATTATTCATACTAGATTCATCATACTCCATAGCTTATATCATTTAAGAACTATCCTCAAACTTTCCCCAAAAATGATAATTGTCAAATTACAAATCAACTCTTAGAACTTTAATATCAGCAAGACAGAGATATCATGTGTCCTCAATAATATCCATAGAACATTCATGTTTCACAATTCCTAGACTAAGATTTAAAACATTCAAATATTATTCTCACAATCTCAGCATTGTTCACATGATTCGAATTCAATCCTTAGTATCTCAAAGACATATACTAAATATCATCTGTTCCTCTCATAGTTATCTATTAATCACACCCAAATAACATACTAATATTGTAACATAAATCACCGGATTTCATACTTTCTTAATTAGACATACTATCTTAACTCAGATTGAATTCAAGTCTATTTTCAAATATTCCCAGACATTAATAGTCAAGTTTACAATTTGATTCTTATAACCTCAACATCAACTGATAATTCGTGTTGCCCCAAAAATACCCATTATACATACTAAGATCATGATTCACAATTCCTAATCTAATTCTTGGATTATATGAAGACTATCTACAACCTCAGCAGTATTCACAAGGTTCTAATTCTACCTCAACCTGCAATATCACAAAGGCTCATTTCGTTCTTAAGTTCTATTTCAGCTTAGATTAAATTAAAGCCTATCCTCAATATTTACTATATTCATTCTAACATCTTTCTGGCATTCCTAAGGATCACCATTTCATACCTTTCCATCGATCTTCCAACATGTTTATCCAAAAACCTTAGTCTTTGAATTATCTGTGACAAATTCATAGAGTTCTTCGGATACTCAGAGAGTGAAGAATGCTCTCGGGTTAATTGGCACAACTCATCATCATTTCAAATCTTCGGATTCTCTCCGGTTCATCTAATATTATTAGGAAGTCACCCTTCCCAAGATTACTATCACCTTAGCACGCTTACGCTTAAAATCCTATTTTTAAATGTCAATTCCGACATCTTGAGTCAGCTGCACATCCAAGACAGATTTCTTAGATAAATGCGCGTATAAACGTCCAAACTTAATTTCTTGAAAACACAGCTAGCAATAAATGCCATAACGATTTCTGTCTGCAAAGGTCTAGGAAACTGCGACCCCTAACGGTGGCTAGGGTGCACTAGGGTGCGGTGCCATAAAATTTCCGCATAACAACAAAGTCTGCATAATTATGAGCCAGCAACAGATGAGAATCCAATGCTGCTTAACAAAATCTAGACGTTACTAGCCCAGCTATAAACCGAGTAAAGAAAGAGTAAATGTTTCATGTTCTCTCAAACTTCACAAAACCTCCACATATTCATTTCCTCTCCGATCGTAACCTTCACTATAACCTTCCACATTATCCTTAAACATGGCCGGTTCAAGTAACTCTATTCCAGTCTCTGATTCATTCAACCCTTTCTTTCTTGAAGCCTTACTTCATGACTATCAGACTAACGTGTTGTCTGATTTGTCAAACAATGCATCATACCCTTATTCTTCTTTACTTCCCCAAAATCCCGTAAGTATGAATGTTCATTCATCTGCCTCAACGATTAACATTCCTACTCCTCCTCCAAGGATACAAGATTCTATTTTTACAACTACTAACAGAAAGGAATCTGAAGCAGGTCCATCAAGGCGACCTGTACAAAGGTGTCGTAATGTGGCAGAACTTATGGAGTCTACGGTACCTTCTCAACCAAGGAATCCTGCATCTACCTTGACTGAGACTACTAATCCATTTTCATGTGGTTGCTGCCATGTTCTACGAGAGATCATTCATACCAATGGACTTCAATACCATAAACTTGAAGTTCATGGGAGAATTGGTATGATATGCCACGCTGTCTTTCACCAGGACGTACAAGGAGGTTCTTCCAGTCCTCAAGTATTTGACTTTGGTAAGAAGAATTTAGATGATGTCAAACATTTTCTAGAAAATTATTGTTTGAATCAAAAATCTTTAGGGTATGTCCTGGTGTCGGATCCCCTATCAGCCTACTATGAGGCCCTCTGTGTTGGTTTGGAATGGACTAAAAATCAAAATGAACTCCCTAATAGTTCATTTCCAACCAATACAGAAAATATATCCAATAAAGGAAAAGAGCTCATGGTTGTAAATAATAATCCTTCAGTCCCCATACCTAGTAATCCATACCGATCAAGAGCTGAACAAAATATTAGAGCTGCATCAATGTCAATAGATGATCTTAGAGACTTCTTCCATTTACCTCAACAAGAAGCGGCTCAACAAGTTCGTCTATGCAAAAATGTTCTAATGAAAATATGCCATAGGGGAGGAATAAAGCATTGGCCGTATGTAAAAATTCGAAGCACTATAAAGCAAATAGCTAGATTGAGAAGAACAATGTCTTCTGATGGTCCTCTCTCAAGTGCAGCCGCTCAGGAAGAAATTAATAGACTTAAACTTGAGATAGTCGAAGCTTGCGGTGGGATTGTACCAACTGTTGTTCTTGATGCTTGAATTAATATAGTCTACTCTTCTTAGCCTTCTTGCTAATGTTTGTAATCTCTATTCTAGGATTCATAAGGATTTTCGAGTTTTCCTGCCAAACTCAACTTTATCTTATTAAATTCAAACTTAAGCCAGTTATTCTGTATAATCAAGACTATGCCCGTATTCTGTTATGGTATTGTCATCTGTTACTCATATAAATTAGCTAGGTAAGTGAAAATCTAGCGAAAATCTCTTCATACTTTTTACAACGGCAACTAATTGAATAAACATCAAATAGGGGCTTAGTCTTTCAATCACTTTCCTAGACACCAATAAAAATATTCATCCTAGAAAGTAATTTTGGGCCTACAGAATCCAATATTCAATAAATTTTCTACTTACCAACTTCCGCTACGCAGCTCTGAAATTTAATCTCAATCACATCCTCAAATCATAAATCCTCATTATCAATCACTTGAATATTTTGATTAACTCATTCTTCTCCTATCATGAATGTCACAAGAAAATTGGTAAAAAGAATCCAAAGCTATAAAGGAAAATGCACATGTTATGATATTTAATTTGCCATGACCTCAAAATTTTTTTTTATTTAGAAAACTGATAGGAAATTTACAGATTGGCCAGAACCTTGGCTCTGATACCAAAAATGTAACGCCTCATTTTCAATACCAAAATCTTGGCCAAAATAATAGTAGCACCTCCAAATATAGGATATTCAACACTCAAACACATATTTACAATATGGCCAAAGGTAGAAATCCATTTATATAGGGCCAAAATAAATCCAATAAATAAGAGTTATTTTAAAATGCGGAAGTCTTTTAGGTTCATGGCAAATAAAATAACACAACATAAACTAAAGGAGTACAGAAGAGCCTACAAAGCTCACTCCATGGGTGCATTCCCTTGATCTCTACTAAGTTATTCACCTGAAAAATGTTAATATGGGGTGAGATTACACATCTCAGTAACTACTAAATATTTCTACCGTACACGAGCAAATAATATATGACAAAAAGATATGGGCTGATTTCAAATATATATATATAGATTCCATAATTTATCATACAAAATAATTTATACTAATAGTCATCAATATAGAAGGTATTAAAACATATATATCTCAAAAGTTCTCATCTCATGTCTTTACAGAATATTCATCATCATATCAAATTCTTGAACTGTTCAGAAATGTACTATGCAGTATGCAGCCTCCCTTATATCACCACCTCACTTATACCGCAGACTGGAGCCATAGGCTAACACATAGTCCAATAGAAACTCATTCATTTGACTGAATTGTTCCAAGCTCACCAAAACTTAAGATACACCCGGCCAAAGGTATATAGCTTAAATCTGGACTATGGCTCCCCTCCTTTAAAATAACTAAGGAGGTGTCACATGTCCCACAACTCCAATGAAATCCCGGCCAGAGGAAAACATGGAAGATGGGGCCCTGAAACAAGTACCATCCACTGTGCACCGAGTGGTGGCATAAATCATTCTTATCATTCAAATCCCTCCTTACTCCACCCATCATAATACAACCGCCATGATGAATATGTTCACTCAAAATAATGCATTATTATACCATAAAGTTTTATACATCAATATGCGTATTTATGAATAGTGAATACTATGCGTATATGTGAATAGTAAAATACGATATATATACATGAATAGTAAAAATGAAGAGTACATACGGTATGTATACGTGAATAGTAAATACGGTATGTATACGTGAATAGTATTATGAATAGTAAATACAGTATACGTGAATAGTAAAATAAATAGTAAATACGGTATACGTGAATAGTAAAATGAATAGTAAATACGGTATATGTGAATAGTAAATGTGAATAGTAAAAATGAATAGTAAATACGGTATATGTGAATAGTAAAATGAATAGTAAATACGGTATAGGTGAATAGTAAAATGAATAGTAAATACGGTATATGTGAATAGTAAATGTGAATAGTAAAAATGAATAGTAAATACGGTATATGTGAATAGTAAAATGAATAGTAAATACGGTATACGTGAATAGTAACGTATGTATAAATAGTACCTCTGCAGATTTGCAAATCAAAGTTCCCACACCAGATCTTAAAACCATAAATATTTTCTAAATATTCTTGCCAAAATAGTAAACAAACAAATTTATAATCATACATAATTCACAAGTATAAGGAAGAATATTCAGAGTTACCTGTTACTTGCTAATACCCGAATCACCAACCAGCTATTATAACTCTCAAGCAAACATCTCTCTACTCTCTCTCTCTCTCTCTACCTCTCTCTATGGCTCTTAGAAGTTGTGAAGAATGAAATGAAATGGAAGGTCTATTTATAGTTGGAAAATGGGTCTTTAAGTGTAATTTTCGTCTCTGGGTCGTTTTACGTAATTTTCCCAAAATTTAAAAAGAAGTTGCCCGTGACTACTCCCGTGATGTTTCTTTTAAAAATTTTTAATAATATAATATATATTATTATTTAAATAATAAATTATTATTGAGTGGGTCCCGCGGCCAAAATTTTCAAAACTCACGAGAGTTTCTGTCGGCAGAGGAGAAATAATTTGACGTGGGTCCCACATGAATAGTAAATACGTATTTTGGAATAGTAAATACCGTATTTTTAAATAGTAAATACGTATTTGTGAATAGTGAACACTATTCATATTTCACAAATTTCAAGTATTAAATACGTATTTGCGAATAACATATATATATATATATATATATATTTTAAAATACGTATTTGTATATAGTAAAAACGTATACGTGAATAGTAAATACTATTCACGGGGCCCACAAAATACTGATTTCAAATTTATTACTTTCCAAAAATAGAGCCTACTAGTCTTCCCAAGATAGGTTTATGTTCAAGATATTAGATTCAAAATTCAGGATGTTACACTAATGGAGATTGTGAAGTTGGTAGTATTGGAGAAATAGCTGAGGTTAATTACATGAGTAAGCCTCCCAGGAATCAGTTTAATCCGTATAGCAACACGTAAAATCTTGGCTGGAAATCTCACCCAAACTTTTCCTATCAACCCCAAGCAGCACCTCAGCAGTTCCACCAAACCACCACCACCATTACTGATCTGGAAAAGGCTTTGACTCAGTTAACCCATACCAGCACTGAATACATACAAAGTTCAGAAGCTTTCCGGAATGAAACAAGGTCCTCTCTCAAAAATCAAGAGGCTTCAATCCGGAACTTGGAGAATTAGATTGGTCAGTTAGCAAAGCAAATAGCAGAGAGGAGCCAAGGGTCCTTCCCTAGTGATACTGTGGTCAATCCAAAGGAGCATTGTAAGGCCGTATCTAGAAGAAGTGGTACAATGATTCAGCCAGTTGAGAAATATGTTCTGATGAAGGAAAAATCTGAAAAAGGGGTGGAAGAACATGAAAAGGCTTTAGAAAAAGAGGAGAAAAAGGCTAAGAATGATGATGTGGAGCAGGTTCCAAAGGAGATAGCTACAAAGAAGTCTCCCACTCCTTCTTATGCAAAACCTCCTTACCCCCAAAACTTAAAGCAGCAGATTCAGAAGCAACGATATGCCAGGTTCTTGGATGCTTTTAAGAAACTACAAATTAACATCCCTTTTGCAGAAGCTTTTGAAAATATGCCTAATTATGCAAAGTTCATGAAAGATTTGCTTTCCAAGAAGCACAAGTTGCAAGAGGCCGAAACAGTGGCATTGACTCAGCAGTGTAGTGCCATTATTCAAACAAAGTTGCCACCAAAGCTTAAAGATCCGGGTAGCTTAGCATTCCTTGTTGCAATAGGGAACGTCAATATGGGCAGAGCACTTTGTGATCTGGGAGCTAATATCAATTTAATGCCCTTATCTGTTTCGAAAGCTCTCGGCATTAAAGAGATGAAGCCTACTATGATGTCGTTATAGTTGGTGGATAGGTCCATTAAGAAGCCAGAAGGTGTCATTGAGGATGTGCTTGTGAAAGTGGACAAATTCATCTTCCCGGTGGATTTTGTGGTTCTTAACATGGAGGAAGATGCTGAACTTCCTTTGCTTTTGGGAAGACCTTTCTTGGCTACTGCTAGAGCGGTAATTGATGTAGCTACAGGAAAAATGGAGTTCCAAATGAATGATGAGAAAGTCACTTACAATGTGTTTCAATCCATGAAATACCCAGCTAATAATAGTGACTGCTTCAGAATTGATGTAGTTGATGAGGCCATTCATGAAGATCTTTTTCAAGAAGGTTCAGATGAGCCTATGGAGGATGATCTTGCGCAATTGTTACAAGTGGAAGAAGAGGTTTCTGCAGATGAGAATTATGATTTACAGGTTGAGGAGCTGGAGAAGAAGGATTATGATGCGTCACCTGTTCCTCCTAAGGTGAAACTAAAGGAGTTCCCTTCTAATCTAAAGTATGTTTTTCTAAGGACGGATGACACTTATCCCATTATTATTAGTGCTGAGTTGTCACCTACCAATGAAGAGAAGTTGCTGAAAGTTTTGACTACCCACAAGACTGCAATAGGGTTGAAGCAAATTCTGGAGAGGACTGTTGGGAAGTCAAGGAAGGATTGGTCTAAGAAGCTTGATGATGCTTTGTGGGCGTACCAAACGGCATTCAAAAATCCTATTGGCATGTCACCGTTTCAGCTGCTATATGGTAAATCTTGTCACCTTCCAGTGGAGCTTGAACATAAGGCGTTTTGGGCAACTAAGCTGCTGAATTTTGATGCTACATCAGCTGATGAAAAGAGGTTACTTCAGTTGAACGAGCTTGATGAATTCAGAATTTTTGCAAACGAGAGTGCTAGCCTTTATAAGGAAAAGACCAAGAGATGGCATGACAGGAGAATTATTCCTAAAGAGTTTCATATTGGACAGCAGGTACTACTTTATAATTCTCGTTTGAAACTTCTTCCAGGGAAATTGAAGTCTAGATGGTCAGGACCTTTTGTAGTCAAAGAAGTCACATGTAACATCCTCCATTTTAAAGGACAATTTATTATTTATTAACTTAATTAAACCATTTATTAAAATGTTTTATATGTAGCCAAGCTTTGGATTTAACTAGGCCTATATTTTAAAATTAAAAATTTCTTTTAGAATTTACTAGAATATCCAAAATATACTAGAATATGCCAAGTGAGCCCTAATGATGTGGCAATATACAATAAATCAACACGTATCAATAAGGTGGAAGCACTACCGTTAGCAATGGCAACTTAAGCTTCCGAAGCCTTCCCTGATTGACTCACGCGAGTACTATTACCTTAAATATATTTGTAACCATCAATCCAGCCCATTGTAAATGCTAATATGTGCTTGTGAGGTGCCAAGTGGAACAATTTAAATAACAAAGTACTATATATCAAATTTACAAATTTATCAGATCGCAATCTTTGTCACAATTTCTAAGTCAAATATCTTATCACGAATCACATATATAACATGCCAAGCAATAGGTCGATACTCTCACAATCTTTATCACCCCCCATCCTTATAACCGCTGACAGAACCCATGGGCTGTAATATGATTGGTTTAGTCTCTGCGACAAGACTGCACCAAGCTCTCCGATGATGAGGTTTAGCCCGACCAAAGACTACGTAACTCATATCGGACCATGGGTTCCCTTTCCTTCGAATATGGAAAGGTGTCACTGTCTCAAGGGCTGATCCTAATCCCGGCCAAAGGATTAGGATGATACCAAGGGCAATATCCGGTCATCCACTGTGCGCTCAGTGGCGGCAATACCACGTGGTATTTAATACACAATAACTCCCATCATCACTCCACAACCATCACTGCTCCATATCATCATAGTCTTGGCATGAATATATGAAATTCCAATCAAGATTTATCACAATAATATATCGTCACAATAATCATTAGGATAACAATATCATCTCAGCTCAAGAAACCATAAAAGTACATTTTCAAAAACACATATTCCAAAATAAATTCCACAAGGCAACTTTGTCAAAAACATAAATTTCATAGATTAAAAATCACTCACAAATCATCATACAAGCAAATACAATGAGTTGAAAGTGGTTACCTCTAATTCTTGATATCACACTAAGCGTAAGAGAAATCAGTCCCCTTTAAAAATAATTATATAATTATATGTTAATAGAATTAACAATAATCAATAATTTCATAATTAAATAAATAATTAAGCTATTATTTCTCTTTAGTTTTCCTAAAAAAAAATGACAATTTATCTATTCCTCAATTTTTAACCTAATACTAGCTTTTATAATTAAAAAAATCCAATTTATTAAATAATCTCCAGACCTCCAAATACTCATAATCATAACAATACTAATTTAAAATCTCAAATCCCAATTCATAATTTCATGTAAATCAAAATTTAGCAAAACTAACTGATTAAACTTTAGATAATATTTCTAATAATCCAAATAAATGCTTAGATTCTCATTTAATCGGTAAAAATATCTTATATGACACAAATCTAAATTCATTTAGATAGAAAATAATTCTAAATTCCTCCAGTAACCAAATAAGAAATCTAAACCGATTAAAATTATTTATTAATTATGCTTAACATATATACATTCTTCTATTATCAAAACTTATAACTTTATCATAATTCTAATCCCAAAATTTTCACCAAACAGTATTACAGTATTCTTATTAGAAAGAGAAAAATGCGTAGATAAATTTCATGAAGAAAGTTTGTTGAAAAGAAACTAATTTAATTATCTAAATAATCTTATAAAATAAATAACATACCTTAAATATCCTCTAAACTCCTCTTTTCTTCCATCTTTCCTTCTCTCCCCACACTCTCACATCTCTCTGCCTCACTCACGCTCACGCACCGGAAACACACACAGACGCTACACAAACCTTAACACACACATATATATATTAAGTGATAGAGGCTAGCAGAGGCGGTGGGGGATAATTATTAATTCCCACCGCCATTAACTTATGGTGGGCAGCACATCTACGTGCTGCCCCCATAATAATGTATATAATTATTATTATTATTGTAACACCACAATTTTAATACCCAAAAACTCGGTCAAAATATTGAAAATACCTTCAAAAGAGTTCAACAATATCCAAATCCTTTTACAATGTTACCATTTCAAATATAACTCGTAATACATAATCAGAATAAATTCCAGAAAATATTTCAGAGTTTAATACAAAACGGAAATCTTAGGTTCATGGCAAATAAAATAACATAACATAATCTATTGGAGATCAAAAGAGCTTCCAGAGCTCACTCCATAGGTGCCTTCCCTTGCTCTTTACTAGAATAATCACCTGAAAAATGTTAATATGGGATGAGATTCCACGTCTCAGTAACTACTGAATATTTCTACCTTACATGAGCAAATTACATATGACATAAATAGTAGATAGTAAAAAAAAATGAATATAATATACACATATATTTTTTATAGATATACAGTAGTTCACATCAAATATCTTTATAAAATACTCATCATTCTTTATTGAATAATTCAGAATGCACTATGCAGTATGCAGCCTCCCTTATATCCCCTTCCAACCGTATACCGCTGACTGGAACCATAGGCTAACATATAGTCCAATAGAAACTCATTCATTTGACTGGATGGTTTCAAGCTCACCAAAACTTAAGATACACCCGGCCAAAGGTATAGAGCTTAAATCTGGACTATGGCTCCCCTCCTTTAAAATAACAACTAAGGAGGTGTCACATGTCCCACATCTCCAATGAAATCCCGGCCAGAGGAAAACATGGAAGATGGGGCCCTGAAAAGTACCATCCACTGTGCACCGAGTGGTGGCATAAACAATTCTTATCATTCAATTCCCTCCTTACTCCACCCATCACATTACAACCGCCATGATGAATGTATTTACTCAAAAATAATGCATTATTATACCATTATATACATTGATATGCGTATTTATGAATAGTAAAATACTATGCGTATCTGTGAATAGTAAAATACTATGCGTATCTGTGAATAGTAAAATACTATGCGTATCTGTGAATAGTAAAATACGGTATATACATGAATAGTAAAACGAGTAGTAAATACGGTATACGTGAATAGTAACATGAATAGTAAATACGGTATACGTGAATAGTAACATGAATAGTAAATACGGTATATGTGAATAGTAAAAATGAATAGTAAATACGGTATACGTGAATAGTAAAATGAATAGTAAATACGGTATATGTGAATAGTAAAAATGAATAGTAAATACGGTATACGTGAATAGTAAATACTATTCACGGGGCCCACAAAATACGGATTTCAAATTTATCACTTTCCAAAAATAGAGCCTACTAGTCTTTCCAAAATAGGTTTATGTTCAAGATATTAGATTCAAAATTCAGGATGTTACATTTCTCCCCTCCTAAAAGAAAATTTTGTCCTCAAAATTTCGCTATAATAAGAATTCTAACCTATTTAAATAAATGAGGATAGGTTTGACGCATGCTCTCCTCCGTTTCCCAAGTAGCATCTCCGGGAACCATTCCTTTCCACTCGACCTTTACAAGTCTAATGGTCTTGTTTCTTAATTTCTTGTCCCTTGCATCAACAATCCGCTCCGGCTCGGCTTTATACGTCATGTTATCCTTGAGTTCTACCTCTTCTACTTCTATAATGTGGGAAGGATCCGGTTGGTATTTCTTCAGTTGCGATACATGAAAGACATCATGAAGGTTCGCAAGCTGTGGAGGTAATGCAATTCTGTAAGCTACCGGTCCAACTTTCTCCAAAATCTCATAAGGACCCATAAAACGAGGTGAAAGTTTCTTTGCTCGTATTGCTCTACCAATACCAGTCATTGGTGTGACTTTTAAGAATACATGTTCGCCTACCATGAACTCCAACGGTCGTCTTCTCTTGTCAGCATAACTCTTCTGTCGACTCTGAGCAGTGAGAAGTTTCTGTCGAATCACCTTAATCTTTTGAGTCGTCTCGTCCACAAGTTCTGGACCTATTAAAATTCGCTCATTCAATTCTGTCCAGCAAATAGGAGATCTACATTTTCTTCCATACAAAGCCTCATAAGGTGCCATCTCAATGCTGGAGTGATAACTATTGTTATATGCAAACTCCGCAAGATGAAGATGATCGTCCCAACTTCCTTTTAGTTCGATTGCACAAGCCCGCAACATGTCTTCCAGAGTTTGAATAGTCCTCTCAGTCTGCCCGTCAGTTTGAGGATGATAAGCGGTACTATAACTCATCCGAGTTCCCATAGCATTCTGCAATGCTTTCCAAAATCGTGAAGTGAATCGTGGATCACGATCAGATACGATGCTATTCGGTATCCCATGCAATCTGACAATCTCCTTCATGTAGATCTTTGCTAGTCTCTCCAATGAGTATTCTGCTGCAATTGCTAGAAAATGAGCTGACTTAGTTAACCTATCGACAATTACCCAAATGGCATTATGTCCGGATGTCGTTAGAGGAAGCCCCATGATGAAATCCATAGAGATGCTGTCCCATTTCCACTCTGGGATATCCAAATTCTTTAATAATCCAGGAGGTTTCCGATGTTCGATCTTGACTTTCTGACAAGTCAAACAACAAGTGACAAAGTCAGTCACATCTTTCTTCATGCCCCGCCACCACCAATTCCGCTTGAGATCATGATACATCTTGGTTGCTCCGGGATGGATAGTGTATTTACTCCGATGTGCCTCTTCTAGTATGAGCTTTTTTATTTCTCCATCATTAGGTATGCACACTTTTCCTTTATACCTTAATATCCCATCTCTATCGATCCCAAATTTCGATTCTTTTCCTTCTTCAATATCTTCCCTCACGTTTAATAGATACTCATCTTCGAGCTGAGCGAATTTAATCTCTTTCCAAATTGTGCTTTCAATAGTTAATGCTTCCATGGTAGCGACCAAACCTGACATTACATCAATAGATGTACTTGGTATCTCCTCGAGCAATTTATGTTCTCTGATCATCATCTGGGCTACATGGATTGTCTTTCTACTTAAGGCATCTGCTACAACGTTCGCCTTTCCTGGATGATATTTCAATTCAAAGTCGTAGTCCTTGATAAACTCCATCCATCTCCTCTGTCGCATGTTGAGCTCCTTTTGGTCGAACAGGTACTTCAGACTTTTGTGGTCACTATAAACTTCGAACTTTGAACCGTAGAGGTGATGCCTCCAAATCTTCAGAGCGAACACTACTGCTGCCAGTTCTAAGTCGTGAGTAGGATAATTCCCTTCATGTGGCCTTAACTGTCGAGAAGCATAAGCTACTACCCTACCATTTTGCATTAATACACACCCAAGACCTTTCTTGGAAGCATCTGTGTACAAAGTAAAGGTCTGAGCAGGATCTGGAATTATAAGTACCGGTGCCGTAGTCAACTTAGTCTTCAAATTTTGAAAAGCTGCTTCACACTTTTCGTCCCATACAAATGGTTGACCCTTCCTTGTTAACTTAGTCAAAGGCATAGCTATTTGCGAAAAGCCCTTGATAAATCTCCTATAATAGCCAGCTAGACCTAGAAAACTCCTGATCTCAGTCACGGACTTTGGTCGTTCCCATTGGAGAACTGCTTCAACTTTAGTATGGTCCACTGCAACACCTTCAGCCGATACGACATGGCCTAGGAATTTTACTTCCTTCAACCAAAATTCGCACTTAGACAGTTTCGCATAGAGCTTGTGCTCCTTCAACACTTGTAGCACGATTCTAAGGTGCTCTTTATGCTCTTCTTCATCCTTAGAGTAGATAAGGATGTCGTCAATGAAAACCACTACAAATTTATCTAGATATGGTCGGAAAATTCTATTCATGTAATCCATGAATACTGCTGGAGCATTTGTTAGCCCAAATGGCATAACAAGAAATTCATAATGGCCATATCTAGTTCTGAATGCAGTTTTTGAGACATCTTCAGCTTTGACTCTCAGTTGGTGATAACCTGATCTGAGGTCGATCTTGGAGAATATGGATGCTCCCTTCAACTGATCAAGTAGATCGTCGATCCTGGGTAAAGGATATTTATTCTTTATAGTCACTTTATTTAACTGGCGATAGTCAATGCATAGTCTCAGGCTCCCATCTTTCTTCTTCACAAAGAGTACGGGCGATCCCCAAGGAGATACACTGGGTCTGATAAAACCCTTTTCTAACAATTCTTCGATCTGCTTCTTCAATTCTGCTAGTTCCGATGGAGACATTCGGTAAGGAGCTTTAGATATAGGTTCCGTTCCAGGTACGAGATCAATAGAAAATTCTACTTCTCTCTCTGGGGGTAAACCTGTCATTTCTTTCGGGAATACCTCCGGAAATTCTTTCACCACTTCAATGTTCTCTATCCCTTCCTCCACTTCTGTTTGAATGGAGAAAAACACCATGTACGCAAGACAACCATGATGAACAGGCTTTTCATCTTGTACTATAGACAACAATTGTGGTCTACTATGACTCATAGAGTCATCCGCAAGAGAGATAGTCTTCCTCTTGCAGTCAAGGATGATGTCATTAGCTGACAACCAATCCATTCCTATTATTACACCGATACCCTTCGTGGGTAAACAAACAAGGTCTATATTTGAGATCCTATTATCAATCTCAATCGTACAATTTAAGCAAGCCCTAGAAGTTTTTACTGAAGCTCCCGCCGGTGTAGAAATAATCATATAATAAGGCAATTCACTCACTCTTAAATTCAATCGAGGCACACAGTCGTATGATATAAAAGAGTGTGTGGCACCAGAATCAAATAAGGCTTCTACTTCAAGACCTTGGAGTTTGAGGATACCTTTAATCAGATTTGGTGAAGCACTTGCCTCCTGATGTGATAGTGCAAACACTTTCCCTGGCACTGCAGTTCTAGCATCCTTGGCCCCTCGAGGCTCCTCCTCACAAAATCTGGAAATGTGTCCTGGCTTTCCACAGTTGAAACACGTCACACATGGTCCTTGGTGTATTCTTCCACACTTGGCACACATCTGATTGTTGGCGGTGCTTGCAGCAGGAGCTGTGGATCCCCTATATGAACTCTGACCTCCACTGAAGTGACTCCTTTGAGGTCCTTTGAATTGACTCCTCGGTGGTCTGCTGAAATGACTTCTTTGGGGTCCAGTAAAATAACTCCTCGATGGTCCACCAAAGTGATTTCTGGATGGTTGGCTAAACCGCGTATTCACATTACTGAAGTTGTGACTCTGCTTCTTAGTAACTCCTCCCGTTGGTCTCATGACGTGTGTAGATCTGGCCTGAAAACCCTTCATCTTCTCAGCTTCCTCTTCTCGTTTGTTCCTTGCTATCGTGCGCAGTTTGTCGCATATTTCTTCAAAATCCCTTGTTTCATCAAGGAACGGTGATAGAGCTGTTTTTAGGTCTGGTCTAGCTTTTTCAACCAATCGAGCACTCAACCATTTAGAGTTGTTCTGTGAATATCCGCAGAATTTAGACAACTCTAAAAAGCGAGTAATAAATTCGTCTTCATGTAATTCCCCTTGCCTGAATGTGAGGAATTCAGTTTCTTTCTCTATTCTGATTGAAGGGGAAAAATAATAATTTTCAAACTTTTCCTTAAACTCTTCCCACGTCATCTCAGCATTTCCTTTTGTTTTGGTGCTTTCCCACCATTCTTCAGCTGCTTTCTGCAACAATTGTTCAGCAACCATCACCTTTTGTTGTGAGCTAATCTCGATAACTCTGAAAATCTTTTCTACACGCTTCAGCCACTCCAGTGCTGCAATCGGATCTAGCTTCCCCTCGAACATCGGTGGAGTAAACTTCCGAAATTTTTCCCAAACCTCAGTAATAGGTAAGGGATGATACTGAGAATGAGAACCGCTACTACCTCCATCTTCAGTGCGAGAATGACTTCCTCCCCTTGATTGATGGTCAGAAGGTGTGACTTCCAGAGCCTTCTCCTTTCCTTCCTTACCACCTTGGCCTCTTCCTTTTGCTAGTTCATCCTCGTGTCTATTCACTTTCTCCCTCATCTCCAAGATGACGTCTCGTAATTCTGCCAAAAGGGCATTGTTATCCTGAGGATGGGAACCATCTTGATGCGGAGGGAGACCTCTTTGGGACGGAGCAGGGGTTGAATTAGTTCTTCGAGTTCTTGCCATTATCTCCTCCTATGATTAATACTATAAGGACACTAAACAAATAAAAATAGCTAAATAAATTCTAAATCTAACAAAGGGAAGTGCTCATGTTATGATATTTAATTTGCCACGAACTTTTAAAATTTTTTTTTAAGAAATCACTTTAGAAAATAAACAAAATTGCCATGGAACCTTTAGCTCTGATACCAAAAATGTAACACCACAATTTTAATACCCAAAAACTCGGTCAAAATATTGAAAATACCTTCAAAAGAGTTCAACAATATCCAAATCCTTTTACAATGTTACCATTTCAAATATAACTCGTAATACATAATCAGAATAAATTCCAGAAAATATTTCAGAGTTTAATACAAAACGGAAATCTTAGGTTCATGGCAAATAAAATAACATAACATAATCTATTGGAGATCAAAAGAGCTTCCAGAGCTCACTCCATAGGTGCCTTCCCTTGCTCTTTACTAGAATAATCACCTGAAAAATGTTAATATGGGATGAGATTCCACGTCTCAGTAACTACTGAATATTTCTACCTTACATGAGCAAATTACATATGACATAAATAGTAGATAGTAAAAAAAAATGAATATAATATACACATATATTTTTTATAGATATACAGTAGTTCACATCAAATATCTTTATAAAATACTCATCATTCTTTATTGAATAATTCAGAATGCACTATGCAGTATGCAGCCTCCCTTATATCCCATTCCAACCGTATACCGCTGACTGGAACCATAGGCTAACATATAGTCCAATAGAAACTCATTCATTTGACTGGATGGTTTCAAGCTCACCAAAACTTAAGATACACCCGGCCAAAGGTATAGAGCTTAAATCTGGACTATGGCTCCCCTCCTTTAAAATAACAACTAAGGAGGTGTCACATGTCCCACGTCTCCAATGAAATCCCGGCCAGAGGAAAACATGGAAGATGGGGCCCTGAAAAGTACCATCCACTGTGCACCGAGTGGTGGCATAAACAATTCTTATCATTCAATTCCCTCCTTACTCCACCCATCACATTACAACCGCCATGATGAATGTATTTACTCAAAAATAATGCATTATTATACCATTATATACATTGATATGCGTATTTATGAATAGTAAAATACTATGCGTATCTGTGAATAGTAAAATACTATGCGTATCTGTGAATAGTAAAATACTATGCGTATCTGTGAATAGTAAAATACGGTATATACATGAATAGTAAAACGAGTAGTAAATACGGTATACGTGAATAGTAACATGAATAGTAAATACGGTATACGTGAATAGTAACATGAATAGTAAATACGGTATATGTGAATAGTAAAAATGAATAGTAAATACGGTATACGTGAATAGTAAAATGAATAGTAAATACGGTATATGTGAATAGTAAAAATGAATAGTAAATACGGTATACGTGAATAGTAAATACTATTCACGGGGCCCACAAAATACGGATTTCAAATTTATCACTTTCCAAAAATAGAGCCTACTAGTCTTTCCAAAATAGGTTTATGTTCAAGATATTAGATTCAAAATTCAGGATGTTACAATTATTATTATATTATTTATTTTATTACACATTATTATTATTATTATTATTATCTTACCCTTTCTTCTACTGCACGTTTTTTTACCTCCTCTCTCTCTCTCTCTCTTACCATCATAAATGATATCTTATATCCAAACTTTTGTTTTGATAATTAAACACTAAATTCATATATCGTGATTAATTAATTTTTTTTCCTATTTATAATTAAATCCTATGTAAAAATTTGGATGTTACATCACACCTTTTGGTGCAATTGCCATTGCACCAATAGGTTCAGATAACGCTTTTAAGGTGAATGGGTAGAGATTAAAGCCTTATCATGGTGGAGACATTGACAGAGGAAGAACCTCTGTGATATTGAAAGTTAAGAATTAAAGTGACATACGTCAGGCTCGGGATGGTAAACAAGCGCTGATTGGGAGGCAACCCAATAAGTTTGCAGTTATTTTTTTATTATTATTTTTTCTTCTTGTTTTTCTTTCTCTTTCATTTTTCTAGGTTTAAAGATGATCACTCCTCTTGTGGCTGCCAAGTTTTGCTAGGGCGCTCTTTCCTCTCTTAAAATTTGAAACATCATGGATGGTACCAGATGAAGCATTCCACATCAGAGTTAAAGATCTAAAACCAGGGGAGTACTAATTCCTTTCCCTTTTTACATTTTGCAACATTGAGGACAATGTTTGCAATTCGGACGCAGACCTGGAGAACAAGTTTGATTTTATCTTTTATCATTTTGTTAACCTAGCCATGCTTGGCTAGTTTTCTTTTGTAGTTAGGGAGAGGATGAACCCTATGTGAATTTTAAGTATTTGGTTGAATTCTTTATCGATCTTTATTTTCTTGATTGAATGAATTATCTTTGCTTAAAGCATTCTTAAAGACTGATCACCTTTTAGATTATTCATAGGTTGATGTATGACAATAGAGATGTTGGTACATTTAACTGGAACCGTTAATTCATCGTAAAATTGCATGACCTAGACATAGGCTTATGAGTTTATGCGATCTCATAATTCTGGTTTAAAAATATATCTTTCCAAACAATACTAAGACATTAGGTTGTTTTCAAAGATAACGGACTAAGGTAGCATCAAGACATTGGGACTTAGTCTAACGTAACTTTAGAGAATTGATCGTCAATCAAGGGAATAATAATCCATTAGAGATTCAATCAGAGGTTCAATTCAAATACTTGGAGGAACATGGGGGGATTCTCATCCCTAGCTGCGTTTTTCTTAATTACTCATCTTTTTCAACTGTTCTTGCATTCTTGATTTTAGATTCTTTTTCTTTATTTAATTCTTTAAATTCTATTTTGTTATAACTCACTCCATATTACTCATTCATCCAACTAAAGCGAAAATAGTAAATTAGTGATTGGAGTATTATTCCTCTTGGGACGATCTTTTTCTCACTACTTTATTACTTATAACGACCAGTGCACTTGCCGAAGTCGCTATCACTAACCAACTCCCAACGGCTATTAATCCCTACCTATGGCCCTATGGACTTAGAGACCGCATGGTTTATTTATATTATTATTTAGTTACTTCATTTTCATTCACTCTCTATAAAGGCGAACGTGTTTATAAAATATATTTTAACATTTAACATGCAGCTAATCCTTACCGACAATCCCTTCAATTGAACTTTTGGATCGTGTGGCCACTCGACTCTGATCTCCGGGGAGAAGGCTTGGGACCAGGCTGTTTTCAATGAAGAACTCTTTTATCGCTCACATAATATCCTGGCTACATTGGGCTTCATGCTCCCAGAAGAACAATGGACATCTGCCTCTTCATGAACAGCAAGGTTTTGTTCAAGACTCTGAGGAAAGATGATAACCTCAAAAAACTGAAACCGGTAATTATTCACGTAAACTACCACCCAGATAAGCTTCCAAGAATGAAAGCGATTGTTGAGTTCTGCGTGAATGGGAAGCCCTCCAACCTTTCCTTGATGGCTCAGCTTGGTGACCTTTTCTGCTGCCAAGGCATTTGTTTCGCCTCTTGTTAGGGTAGGTCTTATAAAACTTACGTGTCCCAGAAAGGTCGATCTCATTAAAATATATGCACAATGTAGTGATGCCTCCTGCCCCTTTCAAGGGAATGAGATTCCCTGCCTATCCAAAAGGATAGGCAGGGGAGCTTCTCTTCCATGGACTGTCCAGATTAAATTTGGACAGTCCAAATTTTATTTTGTTTATTTTCTATTTTTTCAAAAAAAAAATATTTTAATGGATACAAAATCTATAATATAATCCCTTAACTAACATTTTTTCAAAAAACAATTTTTTTATTCAAAAGATAGCAGTTAAAAAAAATAAAAGCTAGACCGTCGAGATTATATCTGCGCGGTCCAGATGCGCCAGGCACATGGTGCCTATCCAAAAGATTGACACCAAAACCGGTTCCCCTTTCAAGGGGAACTAGTTTCCCTGCTCGCCCACTCGTCCCTCTTGGGACGAGTGCCTAGGAGATCTGGTTGGTCCAGATCTCTCTAGATTTAATTTTTGAAGTTATTTCAGTATCCTAAAATACCTTGAAATATTTTTGTAAGACCCTAAAATAATTTTTTAAGACTATGAAGTATTTTTGAACAGCAATCAGTACCCTGAAATATCTTTTTAGTATCACTGGTACTGACTGGTGTTAAAAAGATACTTTAAGATACTGACAGGTACTAAAAAAAGTAATCAGTATGCTGAAGTATCTTTTTAGTACCAGTCAACATCTTAAAAAAAATTAGGATCTTAAAAAAATATTTCAATATACTGACTGATACTAAAAAAATATTTCACGATACTGACAGATTCTTAAAAAATAACTTCAAAATTTAAAAAAAAAATTAAATTTTTTTTTAAAAAAAAAAAAACCGAAATATGGACGGTCTCCTAGGCGCCCCGCTCGGCCACTGATTCCCTTTCAAGGATGGTTGTTTTTTTTTTCCCTCCTTTCTTTCTTTTCTTTAAGGCTAGCATCTAAAATTTTTCTGTTATGTTCGTTGCTAGCTATAGAAAGCTTTGTCGTTTTATTTCAGATTGGAAGATGAGTTGCAATTTATTGGTATGACTTCAAACAAATTCCCCATCAATTTTCTATGGCCTCGTGAGATTTTCTTTTAAAGCTTTCTCTCGATTTCCTGTCCTTACAATTTTGAAAGAAAAAATGCCAGGGAACCCGTTTTGGGGCCTATAGTTTAGATAGGAATCATTTGCTTATTCTATTTAAACTGTTTAGATTTGATTTTTTTATACTAATGATTTTTAAATAAAAAAATTATTGTTTGAAAAAAAAATAGTTAAGAGAATATTTTTGTTTAACATTTTCTACCTATTAAAATAAAGTTTTTTTAAAAAAAATAGAAAGTAAAAAATACATGAAATCTGCACGGTCGAGATGAGATAGGCAAATAATAGGCACCAAATCTGAATCCAAAATAGCAATGATCCAAATTCGAATGCAATATCTATTGAGCCGTGGATGTATAGAAGGCCCTTGAAAGAAAGTGTCATGATTTGTCATTAATGAAAGGAGTATCATTGCCTGTTACGTAATTGTGAAGGTTATTCTCCTAAACCTTAAATATCACTGCACTTTTTGACACGGGTAAAATGAGTTTAATATAGAATTAGAATAACCCCATGCCTTGTGCCTTATAAATTTGAGCACAAGAAAACAATCCACATCTCACAAAGCAAACCCAATAAAGAATTTCAAGGCTTGTGGGGATTTCCCAACAGATAAAAATTATTGAAAAGCACTTTTAAGGGAATTAGATATATCGGATGTGATTTTGGATAAAATTGAGTAGAATAGATTTTTGTACGAATAACAATGTTTCGATTATGTTTTTCTAAAAGCGCAATTAAAGTGTTATTATTTGAATCACTTCTTTACTTATAAATTACTCCAGACAACGTATGTTTGTGAAATAAGTTTTATCTCGACTTATATGAATATATTTTTCCACCGCCAACTCAAACGTTAACATACTAACAAACATAAGGTAATATGACACAAAATAAGTAACAAATGCAACTTTTTTAAGTAAAGGGGGTATTTTGACATATGTAGCATGTGTAACAGCCATTATTACTTTTTTTTGGGGAAAAAACAGCCATGATCACTTTCAACAACCATAATTCATTGTCACAAGTCTGCTAAAAAAATCCATATTAAGCTAAAGGAAGGTGTTTGCATTGTATGGGAATTGCCAAAACCAAGATTTAGATACATGATTGATTTCCCACCTAGCACTGAACAGACATTTAGAGAAGTGAGAATGTGAAAATCATTCGTACTATTTACTTATTATTTTGGAGCATTTACAGCTGAAGCCATAAACCATTGCATCTACTCTTTGAAAAGGTATTTAGGTTGAGGCGCAATCTAGTAAGCAGGGTTAAGACTGGCCGGTAACAACAGTTGATGATTGTGATCAGTCGCTCCCCTGACTATAGCTTTCGTCACTCGTTGGTTGTGACGGACCGCTTCTTGCCTGACTATGGCTTTCATCAAAAGTGGTGTCTTCGGTCTTCATGTCCAACCACCAATCACACACAAAATGAAAGTTTGACGCAGGAATTAGCATAAAGAAGAAGAAGAAGAACTTGAAAGAATGAAACCGAAACCAAAAGCATCATAATCAGCTACTTGCACATTAGCACAACGAACACAACTACCTTGTTAATTCCGTCAAAACTTGGTGAATAGTTGTGATAACAGGAACTACAAAGTGGGTTTATTTTCGGAAAAGATGCTGTTCGAGTTAAAACTCTAAGCTTACTATGGTTTACTCCTTTAGATTGAGTATTTATTTACTAAAAAGACAACAGTCAGTCAAGTATAATTTTAGAAAAGGTAAGAGTAAACATCTACCAGCTTTTTTGGTTTTAGATACGTCGAGATTATTATGCTAGTAATAGAAAATTCAGAGCATTATATCATATATGATACTAATCAAAACATGTGCATGGTACATGGTGTAATGAAAGCACCATATGCCATAAGCTAAGACAATATCATTCTCAATAAAATTTGACATCATCCAAAAGTTGTGAGGATTTAGGCCCGTTTGGATGGACTATTAAAGAAAGTGTCTTTTTTTAAACTACAAATTGGAGCTTTAAAAAAAAAAAGCATTAGTTTTTTTTTTTTGACTTTTGCTTTTTTTAAAAAAATATCATCTAAATATATAAATTAATAAAAAAACATTTTTTTGCATTAAAAAAGTGCTTTTTTTTTTTAATCAAAAAAGCTGACCCAAACGGATACTTAATATTGTGATATTTTTAGGCATGACAATATAACACAGGCCCCCTCTCCCAAAAACCAACCAAAGAAGGGGGGGAAAAAGATGAAATAGCCAAATTACTTCCTAGAGTGAAAATCTCAAGTCACCTAAAGATAATGGTAAATTCAAATTGCGTTGAAGACTATATTTGTTTTGAAAGTGGTGCAGATATGACTATAAAATATTCTTGTCATTTGAAAATGATACATGACAACTAAATTATAGTTTAAATGACATACCTCACTAATGTCATTTGAACAAGAGAGCTTCATACAATCCTTGCAAAAATTCAGTAGATTTTTCTTCCTATCAGAATTTTCATATATAAGATTGTCCTTTATATTTTGTAGTTCTTTAAGTTTTTGCTGCAATTTTTTTAGAAAGAAGGGAAAAAAACATCAAATGATAGGCCAACTTTTTTTTAAAAAAAAGTACATTAGTTTTGGTATGTAAGTATTTTAATTTACCATTTATAAAAAAAAATCTAAATAACAATTTTCAATCTAAGAGGCAAAATGAAAAAGTCAATATCTTCATATTATTCACAACACATACGTTTCAAATTCTTAAAGTCACTATCTTTTGAAGTCCCAACATCTGATAAATGGATGATAAAAATGATCCTAATTTTCTTTTACCAGCATAATAATCTCAATGTATATACTACACACGAGAAATTAATCATTAATAATGTTATCTTTAGTCATGGCAATTTAACACAAATAACCAAAACAAAACAAAACAAAAAACAATAAAGCTATTATCCTAGTAGGTGGGATCGGCTATATAAATTCCATGACATCGTCATTGTACTCTATCGTAAACCATATATTTAGATAAATTATTAACCAATAAATCCGCTCTATAATTTCAGTATTCGTTTTGGTCTTCCTTTACCTCCTTTTTTAGGGGACTTCATCATGCTTGATTGACCCAAAAAAGCGCGCACACACAACCAAGGAGATGAAATAGCCAAATGACTTCCTAATAGCTAGAATGAGAATCTCAATTTATATAAAGATAATTGTAAATTCAAATTTGCGTTGAAGACTAGATTTGTCTCGAAAAGAAAGTGATGCTGAGGGAAATGAACTTTGGTTATTAGACATGACTATAAAATATTTTAACTATTTGAAAATGATACAGCATGACAAATATATTATAGTTTAAATAACATACCTTAATGGCGTCATTTGTATAAGAGAACTTAATATTCATCAGATTTTCGTTCTGCTGCGACTTTTTGAGAAAGAAATTAAGAAAAAAAAATAAACAAAACATCAAATTATGGACCAAAATTTAAAAAATTGCTTTTGGCATATAAATATTTTAATTTACCATTTATTAAAAATATATATAACAATTTTCAATATAAGAGGCATAATGAAAAAACAATATCTTTACGCTATTCAAAACATACACTACAAATTCTAAGATGTGTTTGGTTTGAGGGGAGAGGAGGCTAAACTTAGAAATTAATATCTATCACAACATAAAAGTAACAATATATTTTTAACTTCTGACATCTGATAAATGGATTCTTAAAAGAACGTGAAAATTTGAGTCAAAAAAAAACCCGAGACTTGAAAAATTTTAGGAGATGGGACGAGAATCAGAGAGAAGCATGGTGAGAACTGCCTCTTATATAATCTATAATAATAACAATTTTTAAAAAAGTTCTACAGTGGCCACAATCGATGTTCTTAGGCGCATACCTTCTTGTGCCTTCTAGCACCTGACCTACTAAGCATTGTGAATACATCTTCTTCCTACAGAAAGACGTGCAGCTTAGTAAGAAAGAGCGACAGTGTAGAGAGGAAATGACCGGAGGAAAGCTTAAGAAAAGATTTAATCACGTCAAGAGGTGCGTCAGAATCTTGGTTTTTAATGACAATTAGTTCATGACAGCGGGCTTGATGTTTTGCTTCCCGCAGAGTACGCGGCCACAAGAGACGTCCTGGTGCTGCAATTTCGTGCTCAAGGCCAGCAATATATAGACAAACCAATTCTTCTTCAGCGAGTGTAAGATCGCTTGTGACAAAATCGAAGTCCTGATTGAACTCAGCAATAGACCCATGCTGTTTGAGCAACGGTGTTTCTTGAACTTCTTGAGTCGACAAAGATGCATCTAACTTTTTAGCCACTTCCTCGGCACAATATTTTGCTTCCAACAGAGAAGTCTGCCTGAAGGGAGGCAATGATGCTGCAATTTCGTCCTTAAGGCCAGCCATATACGCACGAGCGAATTGACCATCACTGAATGGAAGATCGTCAATGACACGATCGAATTCCAGATTGAAGCAACCAAGACACCCATCCTGTTTGAGCAAGAGTGGTTCTTTATTGTCACAGCCTTCAAGAATCCAAAGTTGCACCGACGTCCTCTTTAATGATAAATCGAGGTCTGCTTTACTCGAAGAAGAAGATCGCTGATTCTTTGTCATGGCGAATAAATTTGCAGTGGGAGCCAAGGATTTACGGCTCTAATACCCGCTGTTGAAAGAATGTAGAGAGAGAGAGGAGGGGAAGAATGAGAGAAGAACAGAGAAGGAGAGAAACAGAAGAATTCGCAATACTATTCAGGAAAAAACATAGAAGATACAGTAAAAAGTTATATGCCTTATATACAAGAGGCCTCAGCAATAGTTAATCCCAACTAACTGCCAACGGCTGTTAATCCCTACCATGGCCTATGGACTTAGAGACCGCATGGTTTATTTATATTATTATTTATTTACTTCACTTTCATTCCCTCCCTGCAGGTGCACGTATTTATCAAATATATTCTAACATTAAACATGCAGCTAATCCATATATACACTCGCTTATGGTTGGAAGTTAGGATAACTCCACAAGCAGATCTTCGATCAGCGTGAAGCCTGAGTCCTCACTTTCTGTGCACGAAAGCTCTGAGGAATACGATGTTTCAAGACCAGTCCTCCTCAACATCAAATTTCAATGCCATTCAATACAATCTAATGCAATCCCTCGTCGAAATTACAATCTCTCGTGGGATCCAAAATTCAGGTTGTATATTTAATCGTTCTGGCGCTTTCTGTATTTCTTCTTGACATTTCTTTTTTTGTCCATTTTTCTGCTTAGAGATCAAATCACTCCGGGCTCAGTTTGTTTGATGAATTTTAGTGATTGGATGGTGATGAACTTTTAGAATTTCTGCATCTGATGTTGAGAGGTTAAATAGCTTGATTGCATATGCAATGTCTGTTTGTGTAATGTGTATACGTGAATCCCCATGGGTTTTTGCTGGGTTAAAAATCTAAAATAGCACTTTGCATGATTTCTACTTCCAAGGCGCAAGGACGGGGCCATAGCTTTGTCGTTTTGTTTCAAATTGGAAGATGAGTTGTAACTTATTGGTACGACATCAAACAAACCCTAATAAACATGCATGCTTGGATGATTATTATTAGAATTACTTTTTTTTTACTTATAAATTACTGAAAAAACATAAGGCAATATGACACATAAGCTACAAATGCCACTTTTTAAGTAGAGGGTATATCTTGATATATGCAGCATGTCTAACAGCCATTATTTCTTTCAACGACCATGATTCATAATAGACTCTCTTCAAACTACGATTTCTACTAAAAGAAATCCATCTCTAATGGAAGGTGTTTGGGTGGGAATCGCCAAAACCAAGATTTAGTAACATGATTGATTTCCCACCTGGCTACCTAAATGTCAAAATCATTCTTATTAATCTTTTGATGCTTTTTTACAATTGAACCCATAAACCATTGGATCTACTCTACAAGGTTCAAGACTGGCGGGTAGAGTCAGTTGATGATTGTGATCGGTCGCTTCCCTGACTGGGGCTTTCATCAGAAGACATTCTAGCTGGCTTGAAGGGTTCCCCATCAATTGACTTTCTATGGCCTCGTGAGATTTTCTTTTAAAGCTTTCGCTCAATTTCTTGTCCTTACAATTTTGAAAGAAAAAATGCCAAGGAACCCTTTTTGGTACCTATACTTTGGATAGGAACCATTTGTTTATTCTATCTAGACTGTCCAACTTTGATTTTTTTTTTTTAATTAGTGATTTTAAAATAAAAAATCATTTTTTGAGAAAATATTAGTTAAAAGATTATTTTTATTTAAGATTTTCTACCTATTAAAATGATTTTTTTAAAAAAAAATAGAAAGTAAAAAAAATGAAATCTAAGAGATCTGGACGGTTTAGATAATGTAAGCAAATGATGGGCACCAAATCAGAATCCAAAATAGCAATGATCCAAATTCGAATGCAATATATATTGAGCCGTGGATGTATAGAAGGCTCTTGAAAGAAAGTGTCATGATTTGTCATTAATGAAAGAAACCAAGTTCTTTGACTTGGCATCACATTTTCCGAGAGGAGTATGATTGCCTGTTACGTAATTGTGAAGGTTATTCTCCTAAACCTGAAATATCACTGCACTTTTTGATACGGGTAAAATGAGTTTAATATAGAATTAGAATAACCCCATGCGTTGTGCCTTATAAATTTGAGCACAAGAAAACAATCCACATCTCACAAAGCAAACCCAATAAAGAATTTCAAGGCTTGTGGAGATTTCCCAACAGATAAAAATTGAAAAGCACTTTTAAGGGAACTAGATATATGGGATGTGCTTGAATTAATGTTGGGAGAATCGATTTTGGATAAAATTGAGTAGAATAGATTTTTGTACGATTAACAATGTTTCAATTATGTTTTTCTAAAAGCGAAATTAAAATGTTATTATTTAAATCACTTTTTCACACATAAATTACTACAGACAATATATGCTTATGAAATAAGTTTTGTCTCAACTTGTGTGAATATATTTTTTCACTGTCAACTCAAACATACTAAATAAGCTGCAAAAGCAACTTTTTAAGTAAAGGGGGTATTTTGACATATGGAGCATGTGTAACAGCCATTATTACTTTTTTTGGGGAAAAAACAGCCATGATCACTTTCAACAACCATAATTCATTATCACAAGTCTGCTTATAAAAAAATCCATCTAAAGCTAAAGGAAGGTGTTTGCATTGTATGGGAATTGCCAAAACCAAGATTTAGATACATGATTGATTTCCCACCTAGCACTGAACAGACATTTAGAGAAGTGAGAATGTGAAAATCATTCGTACTATTTACTTATTATTTTGGAGCATTTACAGCTGAAGCCATAAACCATTGCATCTACTCTTTGAAAAGGTATTTAGGTTGAGGCGCAACCTAGTAAGCAGGGTTAAGACTGGCCGGTAACAACAGTTGATGATTGTGATCAGTCGCTCCCCTGACTATGGCTTTCGTCACTCGTTGGTTGTGATCGATTGCTTCTTGCCTGGCTATGGCTTTCATCAAAAGTGGTGTCTTCCTAGCTATCCAACCACCAATCACACACAAAATGAAAGTTTGACGCAGGAATTAGCATAAAGAAGAAGAATAACTTGAAAAGAATGAAACCGAAACCGAAACCAAAAGCATCATAATCAGCTACTTGCACATTAGCTCAATGCACACAACTACCTTATCAATTCCGTCAAAACTTGGTGAATAGTTGTGATAACAGGAACTACAAAGTGGGTTTATTTTCGGAAAAGATGCTGTCCAAGTTTAAACTATGAGCTTACTCTGGTTTACTTACTAAAAAGACAAGTATAATTTTAGAGAATATAACCCTAAATATGAATAGGAATAGAAATATGTCAAGCCCAATAGGGCCTACAATAGTTCACATAAAGCCTAGTCTATTTAATAAAAAAAAGTAGGCTTAAGTTTATTGTCAAACCTACTTAACTATAAACAGGTCACACATATTTTAATAAGGCCTACCCTAAAAACCTAGAGGCCTGGCCTATTTAACTTTTTTAATTTATATTATTATATAAGTTTATTTAATATCATCCAAATAATTTTGTACGTTATTTAAAAATTTACCAACCTACCTTAATTCTAAGTTTCACATCACATCGTTATTACACACAACCCTTACTTTTGCATAAATAGTTCACTCTCCCTCTCTTCTCTTTTTTTTAAGCCCAGACTCACGCCTAAAAAAAATCTACATATAGGTTCAAACTTTGAATTTCTGTTGTAAGCCCAAGCATATTTAGGTATAGCCTAGCCTAACCTATATTCAGCACTAAAATTAAACATCTACAAGTTTTTTTGGTCTTATATATGTTGAGATTATTACACTAATAACATAAAATTTGGAGCATTTTCTCATACAGTATACTGATCAAAACATGTGCATGGTACACTGATATGAAAGCACCATAAGCCATAAGACAACATCATTCTCAACAGTATTTGACATCATCCAAAAGTTTTGAAGATTTCACTTTCTTGCCTTCTAGCTTTATCAAGTTTCAAGTTATAATAAAACATGAGAATTTAATATTGTGATATTTTTTAGGCATGGTAATATAACACAGCCCCCTCCCCCAAACACCAAACCAAAAAAAAAAAAAAAAAAGGTGAAATAGCCAAAGGACTTCCTAGAGTGAAAATCTCAAGTCAGCTAAAGATAATGGTAAATTCAAATTGCGTTGAAGACTATATTTGTTTTGAAAGTGGTGCAGATATGACCATAAAATATTTTTGTCATTTGAAAATGCTACATGACAACTAAATTATACTACCTCCGGTCCTAATTATAAGAGCTAGTAGACTTTTTTTGGAAAGATTAAGAAAACTAAATAAGTTATTTAATCATTTCATATGTTGTATATTTTTAGATTATATATTAGTTTATTAGTTAAACTAATTAGTTTAAAGAAAAAAAATAAAAATAAAAATACTCTAAAGTAATTTAATTAGCTTCATTAACCTCTCCAAAAAAGGCAACTAGCTCTTATAATTAGGACCGGAGGGAGTAGTTTAAATGACATACCTCATTAATGTCATTTCAACGAGAGAGCTTCATACAATCCTTGCAAAGATTCAGTGGATTTTTCTTCCTATCAGAATTTTCACATATAAGGTTGTCCTTTATATTTTGTAGTTCTTCAAGTTTTTGCTGCAATTTTAAAAACATCAAATGATAGACCAACTTTTTTTTAAAAAAAAGTACATTATTTTTGGTATTTAAGTATTTTAATTTACCATTTATAAAAAAATCTAAATAACAATTTTCAATCTAAGAGGCATAATGAAAAAATTCTTCATATTATTCAAAACATACGTGACAAATTCTTAAAGTCACTATTTTTTGAAGTCCCAACATCTGATAAATGGATGATGAAAATGATCCTAATTTTCTTTTACTAGCATAATAATCTCAATGTATATACTACGCATGAGAAATTAATAATTAATAATGTTATCTTTAGGCATGGCAATATAACACAAATAACCAAAAAAAGAAAAACAATAAAGCTTTTATCTTAGTAAGTGGGTCGGCTATATAAATTCTATGACTTCGTCATTGTACTCTATTGTAAACCATACATTTAGATAGATTATTAACCAATAAATCCGCTCTATATAATTTCAGTGTTCGTTTTGGTCTTCCTCTATCTCTTTTTAGGAGATTCATCATGCTTGATTGACCCAAAAAAATACACAACCAAGGAGATGAAATAGCCAAATGATCCTTCCTAGCGAATGAGAATCTCAATTTATCTAAAGATAATCGTAAATTCAAATTTGCGTTGAACTTTGGTTATTAGACATAACTATAAAATATTTTAACCATTTCAAAATGATACATGACAAATTAAATTAGGGAAAATTATAATAAAGGACCTAAGAAAAACAATATTTATTAAGAAGGACCATAAAAAGTGGTAATTATTTTGAAGGACCAAAAATTAAAACATTAAAATAGAAAGACTAAATTGCCCTTAATCAGATTTTCTATATTATCTCTAACTAAATCAGAATTTGATTAATTTTTTTTTATACGTAGAATCTGATTGATTGAAAATAATAAATGAAAAGTTTCAGTATGGGTCTTCCTATACCGCCAATCAATATGACACTGTTACTCCTGTTTTTGCCCTCATAAAATCTGCCTGCTGTTTACTCTTTTGGAATGAGATCCCCTTTTTATTTTCAAAATTTTATCTTTGAAATGGGTTTTCTTTTGAAAAAAAAATGCTAATCATTTTTTTTACCAGAGAAAAAAAATGATACATTTAAATAAATTTAAAAACAACGGTGTCACAACAAATCTTCCACAAACATGTCATGAATCCTTTAATTTTCACTCAAAAAGTCAAGAACTTGTGGAAAGGTAGTGAGAAAATAAATCTTACATAGAAGAAATATTATCATGACTCTTAGAATATTCCAAATTTATATTAAAGTTACATTTTAATATCAAAAATAAAAATTCAAATTTAAATATAATAATTTTGAATTGAAAAATATGATATATAAAAAAATTAATGAAATATTAAATAAATTTATATCATTAAGTATTGTGGGAGGTTTCATTAAATATATTTATACAATACTTAATGATATAAATTTATTTAATATTTCAACAGGAGTAACAGGGTCATATTGATCGGCGGCATAGGAAGACCCATACTAAAACTTTCTATTTATTATTTTCAATCAATCAAATTCTACGTATAAAAAAAAAAACAATTAGATTCTGATTTAATTAGAGATAATATAGAAAATCTGATTAAGGGCAATTTAGTCTTTCTATTTTAATGTTTTAATTTTTGGTCCTTCAAAATAATTACCACTTTTTATGGTCCTTCTTAATAAATATTATTTTTCTTAGGTCCTTTATTATAATTTTCCCAATAAATTATAGTTTAAATAACATACCTGAATGGCGTCATTTGTATAAGAGCGCTTAATATTCATTAGATTTTCATTCTGCAGCAACTTTTTGAGAAAGAAAGGAAAAAAAATAAAACAAAACATCAAATTATATACCAAAATTTTTTTTTAAAAAAAAAGCTTTTGGCATATAAATATTTTAATTTACCATTTATTAAAAATATATATATAACAATTTTCAATATAAGAGGCATAATGAAAAAAACAATATCTTTATGTTATTCAGACATACACCACAAATTCTAAAATGTGTTTGGTTTGAAGGGGAGAAAACTAAACTTAGAAACTAATATCAAACCATAAAATTAACAATATTTTTAACTTCTGACATCTGATAAATGGATTCTTAAAAGAACATGATAATTTGAGTAAAAAAAGAAAAACGAGACTTAAAAAATTTTAGGAGATGATACGAGAATCCGAGAGAAGCATGGTGAAAACTGCCTCTTATATAATCTATAATAATAACAATTTTTAAAAAAGTTCTACAGTGGCCACAATCGATGTTCTTAGGTGCATACCTTCTTGTACCTTCGAGCACCTAGCCTAACAAGGATTGTGAATACATCTTCTCCCTACAGAAAGACGTGCAGCTTAGTAAGAAAGAGAAACAATGTAGGGAGGAACTGACCGGAGGAAAAGAAAAGATTTAATCACGTTACTTGGATTTCAATGAGAAATTCATGACAGCGGGCTTGTTGTTTTGCTTCCCGCAGAGTACGCGGCCACAAGAGACGTCCTGGTGCTGCAATTTCGTGCTCAAGGCCAGCAATATATACACAAACCAATTCTTCTTCAGCGAGTGTAAGATCGCTTGTGACAAAATCGAAGTCCTGATTGAACTCAGCAATAGACCCATGCTGTTTGAGCAACGGTGTTTCTTGAACTTCTTGAGTCGACAAAGATTTCCCATCACTTTCTTGGGGTCGAGGGCCCTGTTTCTCTGCATCTAACTTTTTAGCCACGTCCTCGGCACAATATTTTGCTTCCAACAGAGAAGTCAGCCTAAAGGGACGCAATGATGCTGCAATTTCGTCCTTAAGGCCAGCCATATACGCACGAACCAATTCACCATCAGTGAATGGAAGATTGCCAATGACACGATCGAATTCCAGATTGAAGCAACCAAGACACCCGTCCTGTTTGAGCAAGAGTGGTTCTTTATTGTCACAGCCTTCACGAATCCAAAGTTTCACCGACGTCCTCTTCAATGATAAATCGAGGTCTGCTTTACTCGAAGAAGAAGATCGCTGATTCTCTGTCATGGCGAATAAATTTGCAGTTGAAAGAATGTAGAGAGAGAGAGAGGAGGGGAAGAATGAGAGAAGAACAGAGAAGGAGAGAAACAGAAGAATTCGCAATACTATTCAGGAAAAAACATAGAAGATACAGTAATATACAAGAGGCCTCAGCAATAGTTAATCCCAACTAACTGCCAACGGCTGTTAATCCCTACCATGGCCTATGGACTTAGAGACGCATGGTTTATTTATATTATTATTTATTTACTTCACTTTCATTCCCTCCCTGCAGGTGCACGTATTTATAAAATATATTCTAAATTAAACATGCAGCTAATCCTTATATACACTCGCTTATGGTTGGAAGTTAGGATAACTCCACAAGCAGATCTTCGATCAGCGTGAAGCCTGAGTCCTCCCTTTCTGGGCACGAAAGCTCTGAGGAATACGTTGGTTCAAGATCAGTCCTCCTCAACATCAAATTTAAATGCCATTCAATACAATCTTGGTTCGTTCATTCTTTTTTTTTTTTTTTGGTATCCTATAGAAGAATCAAAGGGTCCGACCACATCATTTTAAGGTTGGGGCGGAAGAGAAGAGACGCCATGATTGACCGCACAGAAGGACGCTTGATGAGGAACAATTCCCATTCTCTGCACAAATCGATGTCGTAATAGCAATCGTGGTATTCGTTGAATGTGTCTGCGCATTTTTGTTCTCCTGTAGGTTCTAAATATAATGCAATCCCTCTTCGAAATTACAATCTCGTGGGACCAAAATTCAAGTTCTATATTTAATCGTTCTGGCGCTTTCTGTATTTCTTGGACATTTTTGCTCTCTGAATCTATTTTTGTCCATTTTTCCGCTTAGAGATGAAATCAATCTGGGGTTAGTTTGTTTGATGAATTTTAGTGATTGGATGGTGATGAACTTCTAGAATTTCTACGTCGTCTGATGTTTAGAGGTTAACTAGTTTGCTTGCATGTGCAACGTCTGTATTCTGTAATGTGTATACGTGAATCCACATGGGTTTTTCCTGGGGCTAAATTAGCACTTTGCATGATTTCTACTTCCAAGGCGCAAAGAAGGGGCCATAGCTTTGTCGTTTTGTTTCAAATTGGAAATGAGTTGCAATTTATTGGTATGACATCAAATAAACCCACTATCAGTTGGTTTTTTATGGTCCGGTAAGATTTTCTTCTGAAGATTTCGCTTGATTTCTCTTCTTTGTAATTTTGAAAGGCAAAATGCCAATTATCCAAATTCAAATGAGATATATGAAGCCTTTGATGTACAGAAAGAAAGCTCTTCAATTGAAAGAAAGTGTCGTGATTGCCATTTATAAAAGGAAACTGAGTTCTTTGACTTGTCATCACATTTTCTAAGAGGAGTGTGATTGCCTATATGTAGTTGAATGTCACTGTACTGATTGACACGTTTCAAAGAGTTTGATATAGAATTAGAATCACCCCATGCCTTATAAATTTGAGCGCAAGAATACAATCCACATCTCACAAAGCAAACTCAATAAAAAATTTCAAGGCTCGTGGGGATTTCTCAACAGATAAAAATTAAGACAACTAGCTAGATAGATATATGAGACATGTTTGTATTAATGGTGGGGGAATGGGTTTTAGATAAAATTGAGTAGAATAGATTCTTGTACAATTAATAAAGTTTGGATTATGTTCTCCTAAAATGTGAAAATAAACATATTTGAATTATTTGAATTATTATTATTAGAATCACTTTTTTTTTTAACTTATATATTAGTGAAAAAACATAAGGTAATATGACACATAAGCTGCAAATTAAATGCCACTTTTTAAGTAGAGGGTGTATCTTGATATAAGCAACATGTCTTACAGCCATTATTTCTTTCAACGACCATGATTCGTAATAGACTCTCTCCAAACTACGATTTCTGCTAAAAAAATCCATCTCTAATGGAAGGTGTTTGGGTGGGAATTGCCAAAACCAAGATTTAGATACATGATTGATTTCCCACCTGACTACCTAAATGTCAAAATCATTCTTACTATTTGCTTACTATTCTATTGATGCTTTTACAGTTGAACCCATAAACCGTTGCATCTACTCTATGAGGTTCAGGACTGGCGGGTAAAGTCAGTTGATCATTGTGATCGGTCGCTTCCCTGACTGGGGCTTTCATCAGAAGACATTCTAGCTGGCTTGAAGGGCAAAAGATCGGCAATGGCGTCTGGTCCATACTTCTCGACGATCTCTTTCTGTCCAACCATCAATCACACCAAAAATGAAAGTTTGACACGGGAATTAGCAGCAGCAATCCAAGAAGGGGAAAAAAAACAAGATGAAGAACTTGAAAGAACGAAACCAAAATCAAAAGCATCATGATCAGCTACTTGCACATTAGCTCAACACACACAACTACCTTATTAATTCCATCAAAACTTGGTAAATGGTTGTTACAACAGGAACTACAAAGTGGGTGTATTTTTGGAAAAGATGCTATTCGAGTTAAAATTCTGAGCTTACTCTAGTTTACTCCTTTAGATTGAGTATTTAATTATTAAAGGGACAACAGTCAGTCAAGTATAATTTTAGGGAATGTAACAGTAAACATCTACAAGTTTTTTTTGGTCTTGTATACGTTGAGGTTATTATGCTAATAATAGAAAATTCGGAGCATTTTATCATATATTCGTATACTGATCAAAACACGTGCATGATACACTTACATGAAAGCACCATAAGCCACATAAGACAACATCATTTTCAACGGTATTTGACATCATCCAAAAGTTGAGAAGATTTCACTTTCTTACCTTTTGAGCTTTTTCAGGGTTTCAACTTATTGTACTAAACACTATAATTTAGTTGCGAGGATTTCACTTTCTTACCTTTTAGCTTTATTAGGGTTTCAAGTTATTCTACTAAACACTATAATTTAATAATGTGATATTTTTAAGCATGGTAATATAACATGCCCAAATATATATATATATATTCAAATGACTTCCTAGAGTGAGAATCTTAATTTATCTAAATATAATCATAAAGTCAAATTGCGTCGAAGACTAGATTTGTTTTACAAAATGATCGTGACGCTAAGAGAACTAGAGAAGTGAACTTTGGTTATTTGACATGACTATAAAATATTTTAATAATTTGAAAATGGTACATGACAACTTAATTATAGTTTAAATGACAGACCTCAATAGCGTCATTTGAACAAGACAGCTCCATGCAATCCTCAGAAAGATTCAGTAGACTTTTCTTCATAGTGGAAATTTCACGGATAAGATTGTCCCTCATATTTTGTAGTCTGTCCCTCATATTTTGTAGTTCTTCATGTTCTTGCTGCAATTTTTTGAGAAATAAATAAATAAAACATCAAACTGATAAACCAATTTTTTTAAAAAAAAAATACAATGCTTTTGGTATATAAGTATTTTAATTTACCATTTATTAAAAATCTATATAACAATTTTTAATATACGAGGCATAATAATAATAATAATAAAATCAATCTCTCTATTATTCAAGACATGCGCCAAAAATTTTATAAGTCACAATGTTTTTTAAGTCCCGACATTTGATAAATGGATTCACAATTTGAGGCCCAAAAGACGGGACTTGAAAAATTTGAAGAGAGGGGACAACAATCAATAAAAACTACCACTTATATTTTTTTTGGTCAAAAAACTACCACTTATATAATCTATTATAATAATAATATTCTTTAAAAAATTCTAGAGTTGCCACAATAGATATTCTTAGCTGCATACCTGCTTGCGTATCCCCGATCTTCCAGCCGATTCCCTGTTTAACTGACTTTTTCTTTCTCTTCTTATTTGATCTTCTTCCTACAGAAATAGATGCAGCTTAGTAGGAAAGAGCAACAATAGTGTAGAGAGGAACCGACCGAAGGAAACCTTATCAGTGCTGGCTCGGTAGCCAGAACATTAATTTTAAAGCGATAATAACATATCATATCATCATCACATGCTCATAAATTAGAAGGAATGAAGCATATCAAGAGAGATTCATATCAGAGTAACACATGGAAACTTGGAGAAGTCGAACCAAAATAACTACTTTGAAGAACCGCAATCTCCATCAAGCATATTATTCAAATAGTTGAGTAAGTTACACCATGTAGGATAGATGCCCTGACTGAATATACTGAATATTCACTTTAGCTTTTTTCACAGAAGATTCCCCCTAATAGCATCTCAGGACCTTAGAATAGGTTCTCTGTTGAGAATGTATGAAAGAAAGAGAGGGAGATAGAGGAGGATAAGATAAAATGAGGGAAACAGTAGAGGGAGAAACAGATACCAGAGGCACAAACGCCGGCAACGCAAGAACAATCGGCCGTGCAGATGGTGGCAACTGGGGTGAGACAGCTGCACGAGAATCTTGGGTCTTTCCGGAATCATCCTCACCACTAGTTCGCACAGTCTCGTTGGGGCCATCTGTAAGAGTCTCTTGCTGGTCGAAGGACTCTTCTTGGGAAGACCCACAAGCTTCTTGATCTTCCAAAGCTTTTTCTTGAACTTCTTGAGTCCACGGCAAAGATGACCCATCATTTGTAGACTCTTTCGGCGATTCCATTTGACTGACAATTTCTTGATCGCGGGCACGACTTCTTGCTTCCAACAGAGTAGTCGGCGGCCTAGAGAGACATAATGATGCCGCAATTTCGTCCTTAAGGCCAGCAATATACACACGAACCAATTCATCTTCAGTGAATTTAAGATTATCAGTGACACGATCGAACTCCTGATTGAAGTCAGCAAGAGACCCATGCTGTTTGACCAAGTGTGGCTCTTTTTGACCTCCAAGAATCCAAAGTTGCACCGACACCCTCTTCAATTGAAAATCGAGATCTGCTACCAATGTCCCCCGTTTACTCGAAGAAGAAGATGACTGACTTTCCGTCATGGTTAAGAGAATGTGTAGAGAGAGAGTGAGGAGGGAAAGAATGAGAGAACAGAGGAGAGAAACTGAAGGATTCGAAATACTATTCAAGAAAAATAGAGAAGATCCGGTGAAGAGTTATATGCCTCAGCCTTATATAGGAGACATCTCAACAACCATTAATCCTAACTAACTAACTCCCAACGGCTATTAATCCCTACCGTGGCCTTATGGACTTAGAGAACGCATGGTTTATTTATATTATAATTTATTTATCACATTTACATATCATTCCCTGTCTACAGGCGCACGTGTTTATAAAATATATTTTAGCATTAAACATGTAACTAATCTTTATATACACTCGCTTATGATTGGAAGTTAGTGTAACTCCATAAGCAGATCATCTCAGTTTGTACTCACAAATAGTGGGAATACCAGTCCAGTTGGCCAGGCTTCTCTTTTTTAAAAAAAAAAAATACGAAGCCACGCTTCTCAATTGATTTTCTCGTTTTAGTAAATCCACCAAATACCGTCTAGTCTGGAAAGGGTAATCATAAAAGACACTAAAGAATGATATAGATAACAGAATACTTTGTAGTACCAGCTTAGAAAGTCGGGGCTTAGCTGATAGAAAGTCGGGGCTTAGCTGAATGAACTGGAATATTGTCCGATGCATAATTTCTACTCACATCAACAATATTAAAGTAAAGCATCACCTGCTCAAGAAATAAATCATCAGACTACGGATATTCTATCTTTCCAACAATCAAATAGAAATATATGAACTTCAAACTTACCATTGGCAAGCATCACATCACATTGCCGCTTCTTAAGCAAAAATTTCTGCAGCAGAAAGGACAGAATTGAACCATCTCTTCAGAATTTTCTAACAGTGTCAAACTATACAAACAAAGAATTAGCCAATTTCAACAAGAATACAACTTCAATAGAGGTTTTCATACATTGTTGTTACCGTCATCAATGCTATGGCCTTCATTTGATGAGAGACGCGAAGATCTATCTCTTGCACTATCATGCACTGAAGACCCATTGCCATTGTCTTTTGATTTTCCAGGAATGATACTTCCAGGCTGTAAGTTTCCATCGCATAATGTCCATGAATCAAATTCCTTCCCGTTGAAAATACTTTTTTCTCTTTCTGAAATTATCAAGGCAGCAACCTAATGAAAATGCAAAAGCATTTGATAAGAATGAATAAATGGATACATGATTGTGGACAAATAAAAAGGGGGGAATAACTGCCGGAAAGAGTGTTAACTTAGTCCATTACAATTCCTAATACCATCCCTCCCCATGGGAGAAAAGGAAATTCCAATAAATGTTCTACAAGAAAATGGGAGTACACTGAGATTATTCATGATTACGTCAGATATATAACTGGAGAGACTCCTGTTATTATGCTGAGTTTCATATTGAAATGTATGTTGTCTATCTATAACAACAAACAACAAAACCAAGAAATAGAGGACGTGAATTTCCAATCTTCTAGGAAGAGCAAGCAATATGCTCTAAGATGTGTAGATATACATATAACTACCTGGTTTGCCCAAATGTTGGGATGAAGGGAAAATTCAGCTGCATATGAATTTACAAAGGGTGTTGCAGTAGAGGTGGAATTATGATATTCCTATCCAAAAGTGATCAAGACTTCAGGGCATTAGCTGTTTCTGTATATATGTGAAGCAACAGTATCAATAATACCAATATAGATTGATTAACAATATATCGGTTAGACCCGTATGGGAGTAGACCAATGTGGTGGAAAAGATTTGTTTAAAGCTTCCTGTCAGAAAACAAGATGGAGACGAGAAATAGTAAACATGAGAAGACTGTAAATAGGGGAATTTAGTTATTGACATGGTTCTTAGCGTGTTTACAGACACCTTAAGCTTTCAAAGTTTTGCAGGGTGTAGCACATCTGTTGGATTCTTCTGTCTCCATTATGCAAGTAGCATATGAACTCAGTAGCCACCTAAACCGTCAATTGCTTGTATAATCTAATAGTGATATCAATAGAATGATATAAAGAAGAGGTCAGCTCATTTGAACCAATAATTGAATTTTTCTAGGGAGAAATACGGATGTTTCTAAGTTCAAAAACCAAAGCTACTTCACTTTCCATGCATTGTGCCTTAGGCGAAAATTATGAGGTTCATCAATTAAATGACCCAATTCACTCTTGTTAGGATTACTTGTGTCTAAATGTTGATCATATTGATAGATTTCACTATTTTTAAAAAATCACATTAAGTAACTGGTATCGCAACATGTGTTTTATCCTTGTTGAAGAGTGGCAAAAGGCTCCATCCTTACAATGTAGCTAAAAAGTTAAAAGAAGAAAGCTAAGTAGTATGAACATTAACGCAAGAGACACAGCAAACTGTAAGGTGTCAAGTACTGTTAATTGTTGTGTCGTTATTCATACAAGTGTCAAACACTCTTACAATTAAATGTCTTTTCTTGTCCTCGCTTCATAAAATGAAATTATCTTCCTTTTATATGTTACTTAATGCTAACCAGACTCTATTCAGCTCCAATTCCTCTATGGTCTATTCATAATGTATATAAAATTCAAGTTGAACGTTAGTAACCCAAGCTAGGCTCATGAAAATACCCACGGCCATGGGTAACCTAGAACCCTCTTTTCAGTGACTGCAGCAATGCCCTAAACTGCATCAAGCGTATCGGTCGTTTGTAAAATAAATTTCCGATTTCGAAATTAATTAAAGGAAAATTTATCTTTTATCAAAATAAATGGAAACAAAAGTTAAAATAGTAATAAGAGTAATAACTATCATCAGAATCCAGCCCCATTAGCAAGAACACAAGGAATGGCTAAAACAAATAAAAGACCAAAACTGTTGAATTGCCGGCAAACTTTCACAAGAACGTCTTTGATTTGTACAGGTAATGCTACGACTACATATCGCAACCAAATATTGCAGCTGAGTGAGTGAGTGAGTGAAATCCAGAACAGAGAACGCAGGAAAATCCAGATACATGTGTTCATAAAAGGAACCCAGATAAAGTAAGCATACCTGGATTGCTGAAGCAGAAAAATGTGCGGGAAAAAATATGGGAGCAAATAAAATAGAAGTTGAAAAGAGAAGAGCGGAACAGAAAAAGCATGTTGCAGTACGTATTATCAGAGGGAGTAGAAAGTTCAGGGAAAAAGAGGAGGGAGAGAGCGATAAGTTGAAGAGAAAGAAAAACCTGAGACTCTCTATGGCGCGAAAGAGAAGCCCGCGGCGACGGTTTTCCTATTCGAGATTGTTTGTACTTTGATAGTACGGTATTACCTAGTTGATTTTATTTTTTTAAAAAAAGAAAACGTTAATGAAAGTAAATAAGTTCCTCAATCCGTGTAGTGTGTATAGGGGTGTTTATGATATTCATTGCTCTGAATGCTCGTCCAAGCCCACACAAAAATCGTCCTGTCTAACCTAAAAAAAAATAGTCCAAAAATATTGAGTACAATTGAACTGGACATTTTTACGGGCAAGGCTAGGCATCAAATAAGGTATGTGGCTCTACTCATTTAATCCTGCCCAGTAGTATATATAGTTTTTTTTATTTTTTTATACAATAGTATTATATATTTTTTATTTTGGCTTATAAGTATTTGACTATTTATTAAAACATATTATTACTTCTTTAATTTTAAGACTCAAGTTATAGATTTATTTTAGAATATTCCAAAATGTAGAATTATGAATATCATTTGAAGTTTGCAATATTGTTTATTAGGTATGATTGAAACTGTTTTTTTCACATCGAGTGTGGCAGGGTATCGTCACTTGGGCAGAAACGGCTCGCCCTGCCCAGCCCAGCCCATTATTGCCCCGCCCAAAAATGTTAGAGCTTCTATCAGGTAGGGTCAGGCATTGGGCTGGATTTTACTGCCCAATGATCTTTCGGACAAAGGTCTTGCCCTGCCCAGTCTTACCCATGAACACCCCTAAATGTATATCCTTAGATATACTATATTAGTTTATTAGTCACACTAATTAGTTCTTTTTTTAAAAAAAAATAAAAAATGTTTTAAAGTAATTTAATTAGCTTCCTTAGCATCTCCAAAAAGGTCAACTATGTCTTATAATTAGTATCGGGGAGTATCTTTTTAGGTACAAATTTATTCCAGAAGTTACAATAGAAGCTTAAAAATGAAGTAATGTTGCCTTTTACTGTTAAAAAATTAACAGACAATATCAATTTTTAAATAGTATATGACAACATAACTATGTTTTGAAACTTATAGGACAGCATTGAACTTGAAAACACTTTCTTCAGGGCAACATTATTTTTCAATAAAAAATTTGCACATTAACCCTTTTATCTTTATCCTATCAATATATACTCATATTATTTATGAAAGGGTTAAGTATTAATTTTGCCCCTAAAGTATGCGCCTAGGAGCAATGTTGTCTCTGAAGTTTTCGGTGTAACAATGTTAGCGTTGACTGTTAGGGTAGTTAACGGAGGGGCAACATTGCTACGTTTTAAAACTTCATTAGCAAAATTGCTACTTTTTTTTTAGCAAGGTTGTCCCGAAAGTCTAAAAACATAGCAATATTGTCTTCATTAACAACCCTAATGTTGACTATTAGTTGACCGTTATGGCAGTTAATAGAGGGGTAACATTGCTATATTTTGAGACTTTCGGGACAACATTGCTATGTCAAAAACTTCAAGAACAAAATTGTTTCTGAACGTGTACTTTAGGGACAAAATTGATACTTAACCCTTTATAAAATACTATAATAAATAACCACCCTTTTTACCATCATTTTCCTTTATAATAATGTTTCTATCATGTAATAAATTTAGATAATTCGATGGTAAAAAAGGAAAATAAGGAAAAATGATGGGAATAGGTGTAGGAGGAAAGCAAAGTCCATTATACCATGGGTTAAAATAATATCTTGAAAGTTAAAAAAAATGGTGTAAGATTGGCCCCGCGGATTGAAGTATAAACTTTGACCATTAAAATTGACTTATTTACCTACATGGCTGCAATAACCTCATCACTCCATGCCACTCCTCTCCTCTCTCTCCCCCCCCCCCCCCCCCCCCTCTTCTCCCAACCCACTCTTTTCTCTCTCTCTCTCTCTCCGGCTTCTTCCCCATTCATTCCATTACTCTAATCTTCAAGCACTTCCTCAGGTTGTCTTTGTTCAGCATCTTCTTCCCATTCTCTGAACCTTCCACACCCATAGGGAGTCAACCATTGCATTTCATAGATAATCCATACTAGTGAGCTCAAGGTATTTTAGCATCTCTATAAACACAAACAAATCATCTATGTTTCACATCTTGAATTCAGTCAAATTGGTTTCCAAGTAATTAGCTAAAAGTCCGTTCCAAAATATTCCAATGAAGTGAAATGATCAAAATTTTCCTAATCCACCGGAATCGATTCACATTAAACCCAAGACATAACGAACAAACACATATTGGAGTGATCAACCAAGTTAAAGAAAACCAAGAAAAAGAGGCGCAAGCAAAAGCAGTTGAGAACAAATATCATAATTTTGAATCCAACATTTGTTTAAGCATCCTAAGTGACTCTTCTTTAGTCGAAAGATGCTCCCTTTGTAACCTCGTGGCTTTTCTCTCCGACACCATTACACGAGCCGCTGCCTCCTTCGCCGTGTTGAGGATAAAATCGGCGTAAGCCTTCTTCAGCCCCGTCAATTTCTGCAAACAACATCAAAAGCACCATACAAATTCAAACTCACTTAAAACCAAGTAGAACATAGACGAATACTAAAACCATTGCCCGGAAACCCAAAATTTCCAAAAACAGAAAATATATATATATATATATATAACGGTTGGTTTAAGTAGTATTTTTGCCTCGGAAGTATACGACCAAAAACAATTTTATCCTGAAAGTTTTTTTTGAAGCAATGTTACCCCAGAAGTCTAAAATTGAAGCAATTTTGCCCTCCGTTAACAACCCTAACGGTCAACGGAGAGGCAAAATTGCTCTAAAAAAACTTTTGGGGCAAAATTGCTACTTAACCCAAAAAAATGTTAAGACTGCTATTTATTATATCATATATATATATAATATCTACGTGTAAAAATAGGCCAAATCAGCTCAGGCTTCACCTTTAACAGGTCAGGCCTGTTCAGCAACAAAGTAGCATGAGCTTAGCTTGTTAGAGGCCATTTTTTCAACTTGAGCTGGGCTTGTATCATGTTAAGGAGACCTATATTTTAAAAATTTTATAATTAGACTAACAAGCCACAGGTTTCACTGCAAAACAAATCTACTTCAAACAAGTAAAAAATATGTCTATCTTAAACAGGCCGCATTACATAAATCAGCGGAGGCAGAAATAAAAAAAGGTTGCATTTTCATTAACGAGTCATTATTACAAAATTAAATATTAAATATAAAAAAGGGTTAAGTAGCATTTTTTCCTCGGAAGTATACGGCTAAGAGTAATTTTGTTCTGAAAGTTTTTTTTAAAACAATATTTCCCCAAAATTTTTTTTTTGGAGTAATGTTGCCCGGTAAGTTTTTTTTTTTTTTAGCAATTTTGCCCCTTCTTTAACAACCAATAGTTGACCGTTAGGGTTGTTAACGGGGAGCGTAAAATTACTTTGCTGTCCATAGCGCATATTTCAGAGAGAAGCAATTAACAACAGAAAAAACATAAATTAACAACATAAAATACATGTATTAACAACTTTTGAAAACCCTGAATTTGTCTTCTCTCACTTCTAGAAGCGATTAACAACAGAAAAAGCATAAATTAACAACAGAAAATGCATATATTAACAATAACTTTTGAAAACCCTGAATTTTGTTAATAAATAAAGTTGTTGTTAATACATGCATTTTATGTTGTTAATTTATGTTTTTTCTATTGTTAATCGCTTCTGGAAGTGAAAGAAGACAAATTCAAGGTTTTCAAAAGTTGTTGTTAATACATGCATTTTCTGTTGTTAATTTATGCTTTTTCTGTTGTTAATCGCTTCTGTGTGAAATATAAACTATGGGTAGCAACGTAATTTTATACTCTGAAATAATTACACAGAAGTCCCAAGGAACTTCTGTGTAATTTTGTCATTTGAAGGGATCTAAATGTAAATATCTCTCTTTCTTAGGACCTATATGTAATTTTCCCAAAAAAAAATTTGAAGAGAGGGGACAAGAATCAGTAAAAACTACCACTTATATAATCTATTATAATAATAATATTCTTAAAAAATTCTACAGTTGTCACTTGTCACAATAGATATTCTTAGCTGCATACCTGCTTGCGTATCCCCGATCTTCCAGCTGATTCCCCGTTTAACTGACTTTTTCTTTCTCTTCTTATTTGATCTTCTTCCTACAGAAATAGATGCAGCTTAGTAGGAAAGAGCAACAATAGTGTAGAGAGGAACCGACCGAAGGAAACCTTAAGAACATTAATTTTAAAGCGATAATAACATATCATATCATCATCACATGCTCATAAATCAGAAGGAATGAAGCATATCAAGAGAGATTCATATCAGAGTAACACATGGAAACTTAGAGAAGTCGAACCAAAATAACTACTTTGAAGATCATTTAAACTGCAATCTCCATCAAGCATATTATTCAAATAGTTGAGTAAGTTACACTATGTAGGATAGATGCCCTGACTGAATATTCACTTTAGCTTTTTTCACAGAAGATTCCCTCTAATAGCATCTGATACTAAAGTTTTTTCTTTTTCTTTTTCTTTTTGACCTTCGATACTAGAGTTCAGACTCAGTACGCTTAGAATAGGTTCTCTGTTGAGAATGTATGAAAGAAAGAGAGGGAGATAGAGGAGGATAAGATAAAACGAGGAAACAGTAGAGGGAGAAACAGAGACCAGAGGCACAAACGCCGGCAACGCAAGAACAATCGACCGTGCAGATGGTGGCAACTGGGGTGAGACAGCTGCACGAGAATCTTGGGTCTTTCCGGAATCATCCTCACCACTAGTTCGCACAGTCTCCTTTGGGCCATCTGTAAGAGTCTCTTGCTGGTCGAAGGACTCTTCTTGGGAAGACCCACAAGCTTCTTGATCTTCCAAAGCTTTTTCTTGAACTTCTTGAGTCGACGGTAAAGATGACCCATCATTTGTAGACTCTTTCGGCGATTCCATTTGACTGACAATTTCTTGATCGCGGGCAAGAGACCCATGCTGTTTGACCAAGTGTGGCTCTTTTTGACCTCCAAGAATCCAAAGTTGCACCGACACCCTCTTCAATTGAAAATCGAGGTCTGCTACCCGCGTCTCCCGTTTACTCGAAGAAGAAGATGACTGACTCTCTGTCATGGTTAAGAGAATGTGTAGAGAGAGAGAGGAGGGAAAGAATGAGAGAACAGAGGAGTGAAACTGAAGGATTCGCAATACTATTCAAGAAAAACAGAGAAGATCCGGTGAAGAGTTATATGCCTCAGCCTTATATAGGAGACACATCAACAACCATTAATCCTAACTAACTAACTAACTCCCAACGGCTATTAATCCCTAGTCCCTACCGTGGCCTTATGGACTTAAAGAACGCATGGTTTATTTATATTAGAATTTATTTATCACATTTACATATCATTCCCTCTCTACAGGCGCACGTGTTTGTTAGATATATTTTAGCATTAAACATGTAACTAATCTTTATATACACTCGCTTATGATTGGAAGTTAGTGTAACTCCATAAGCAGATCATCTCAGTTTGTACTCACAAATAGTGGGAATACCAGTCCAGTTGGCCAGGCTTCTCTTTAAAAAAAAAAAAAAAAGACGAAGCCACGCTTCTCAATTGATTTTCTCGTTTTAGTAAATCCACTAAATACCGTCTACTCTGGAAAGGGTAATCATAAAAGACACTAAAGAATGATATGGATAACAGAATACTTTATAGTACCAGCTTAGAAAGTCGGGGCTTAGCTGAATGAACTAGAATATTGTCCGATGCAGAATTTCTACTCACATCAAAAATATTAAAGATCCCAGAAAGAGTGTAGACTGAGTCCATTATAATTCCTAACTTCATCCCGCCCCATGGGAGAAAAGGAAATGCCAATAAATGTTTTAAAAAAAAATTGGGAGTACACTGAAATTATTCATGATTACATCAGATATATAACTGGAGAGACTCCTGTTATTATGCTGAGATTCATATTGAAATGTATGTTGTCTTTCTGTAACAACACACAACAAAACCAAGAAATAGAGGACGTGAATTTCCAATCTCCTAGGAAGAGCAAGCAATATGCTCTAAGATGTGTAGATATACATATAACTACCTGGTTTGCCCAAATGTTGGGATGAAGGGAAAATTCGGCTGCATATGAATTTACAAAGGGTGTTGCAGTAGACGTGGAATTATGATATTCCTATTCAAAAGTGATCAAGACTTCAGAGCATTAGCTGTTTCTGTATATAGGTGAAGCAACAGTATCAATAATACCAATATAGATTGATTGAAACAGTATATCGGTTAGACCTGTATGGGAGTAGACCAATGTGGTGGAAAAGATTTCTTTAAAGCTTCCTGTCAGAAAACAAGATGGAGACGAGAAATAGTAAACATGAGAAGACTGCAAATAGGGGAATTTAGTTATTGACATGGTTCTTAGCGTGTTTACAGACATCTTAAGCTTTCAAAGTTTTGCAGGGTGTAGCACAACTGTTGGATTCTTCTGTCTCCATTATGCAAGTAGCATATGAACTCAGTAGCCACCTAAACTGTCAATTGCTTGTATAATCTAATAGTGATATCTATAGAATGATATAAAGAACGAGGTCAGCTCATTTGAACCAATAATTGAATTTTTCTAGGGAGAAATACGGATGTTTCTAAGTTCAAAAACCAAAGCTACTTCACTTTCCATGCGTTGGGCCTTAGGCGAAAATTATGAGGTTCATCAATTAAATGACCCAATTCACTCTTGTTAGGATTACTTGTGTCTAAATGTTGATCATATTGATAGATTTCACTGTTTTAAGAAAATCACATTAAGTAACTGGTATCGCAACATGTGTTTTATCCTTGTTGAAGAGTGGCAAAATGTTCCATCCTTACAATGTGGATAAAAAGGTAAAAGAAGAAAGCTAAGTAGTATGAACATTAACGCAAGAGACACAGCAAACTGTAAGGTGTCAAGTTCTGTTAATGTGTTGTGTCGTGATTCATATAAATGTCAAACACTCTTACAATTAAATGTCTTTTCTTGTCCTCGCTTCATAGAATGAAACTATCTTCCTTTTATATGTTAATGCTAACCATATTCCCTCTTCAGCTCCAATTCCTCTATGGTCTATTCATAATTTATATAAAATTCAAGCTGAACGTTAGTAACCCAAGCTAAGCTCATGAAAATAGCCACCGCCATGGGTAACCTATAACTCTCTTTTCAGTGACTGCAGCAATGCCCTAAACTCATCTAGCGTATTGGTCGTTTGTAAAATAAATTTCCGATTTCGAAATTAATTAAAGGAAAATTTATCTTTCATCAAAATAAATGGAAACAAAAAGTTAAAATAGTTATAAGAGTATTAACCATCATCAGAATCGAGCCCCATTAGCAAGAACACAAGGAATGGCTAAAACAAATTAAAGACCAAAACTGTTGAATTGCCGGCAAACTTTCACAAGAACGTCTTTGGATTTTGTACAGGTAATGCTACGACTACATATCGCAACCAAATATTGAAGCTGAGTATGTGAAATACAGAACGGAGAAAGCAGGAAAATCCAGATACATGTGTTCATAAAAGGAACCCAAATAAAGTAAGCATACCTGGATTGCTGAAGCAGAAAAATGTGCTGGAAAAAAGATGAGTGAAAATAAAATAGAAGTTGAAAAGAGAATAGAGCTGAACAGAAAAAGAATGTTGCAGCATGTATAATCAGGGGAGTAGAAAGTTCAGGGAAAAAGAGGAAAGGAGAGAGCGAGAAGTCGAAGAGAAAGAGAAACCCGAGACTGTGTGGCGCGAAAGAGAAGCAGCTACGACGGTTTTCCTATTCGAACTTGTTTGTATTTATTCTCGTAAATCAATTAAACTTAATAAAGTTCTTCTATAATTTAACTTTTAATACTATCCTTTTTAATTATACTAAACTTTAATATTAAATTAAATATTACTCCCACTCACTACTCTTATTATTAATTATGAACATACATTAAAAAAAATTAATGCTCCAAGAAAAAAAGCAAGTGACTTATAAAAAATACTAAATAAATTTGTAAGTTGGTGTCTTATAATAAAGACCAGAGAGAGTACCTTTTTATATGGGAGGATGGTGAAAATTTATTTCAAAGGTTTTTTATAAAGAGCAATGTTATCCTATAAATTTTTTTAGTTTAAATGTTATTGTGAAAGTTTGAGAAGTAGTAGTGTTGTTTTTTTATCTTCGAAAAGTTAATAGTCAATATCAATTTTTTAACGACATATAACAGCGGAGGAGGATTCTCTCCTAAGCATTTTTCTCCTTTTCCTTCATTAGCACCATGTGGGCCATTTATTGGGAAGGTGAGAGAAAGCTTAAAGTGGTATTATGATTGATTGGATAGATATGATTTAGAGATGATGAAGGATAATGAGAAAGAGATTATGAGAGAAACTCAACCCATATAACAACATAACTACATTTTTAAATTTTTAAGACAATATTAAACGTGAAAAAACTCCTAGACAATATTGTTTTTCAGAAAAAATTTCTAACGAGAATTTGGACATTAACACTTTTATCTTTACAGTATCAAGATATACTCATATTATTTATGAAATACTATAAAAATAAGAGAAATACAATAATATCTCGGAAATTTAAAAATCTCTGCAATATTGCCCCCAATGTTTGAAGTGTCAACTTTGACCATTAAAGTTGACCTATTTATCTACATGGATGCTACCTCATCCTCCATTAGGGATGGAAATAAGTGACGCTTTGGCTAAACACTTTTATTATTGGACATTAACACTTTTATCTTTACAGTATCAAGATATACTCATATTATTTATGAAATACTATAAAAGTAAGAGAAATACAATAATATCTCGGAAATTTAAAAATCTCTGCAATATTGCCCCCAACGTTTGAAGTGTCAACTTTGACCATTAAAGTTGACCTATTTATCTACATGGATGCTACCTCATCCTCCATTAGGGATGGAAATAAGTGACGCTTTGGCTAAACACTTTTATTATTGGACATTAACACTTTTATCTTTACAGTATCAAGATATACTCATATTATTTATGAAATACTATAAAAGTAAGAGAAATACAATAATATCTCGGAAATTTAAAAATCTCTGCAATATTGCCCCCAACGTTTGAAGTGTCAACTTTGACCATTAAAGTTGACCTATTTATCTACATGGATGCTACCTCATCCTCCATTAGGGATGGAAATAAGTGACGCTTTGACTAAACACTTTTATTATTGGACATTAATACTTTTATCTTTACAGTATCAAGATATACTCATATTATTTATGAAATACTATAAAAGTAAGAGAAATACAATAATATCTCGGAAATTTAAAAATCTCTGCAATATTGCCCCCAACGTTTGAAGTGTCAACTTTGACCATTAAAGTTGACCTATTTATCTACATGGATGCTACCTCATCCTCCATTAGGGATGGAAATAAGTGACGCTTTGGTTAAACAGGCTTGAGCCTGTAATGGGAGTGGAAGGCCTGAGCTTGGGCCTGAACCTGAATTCAGGTTTTTTTCAAGACTCAGACCTGAGCCTTCGTAAGGCCTAATAGGGCCTGAAACCTTTTTAAAGGCCTATTTACAATGTAGGCCTTTAAAAATGCCTCATACTGTAGGCTTTGGATGCTATAAAAAGGCTTTGTTCACTTTAAGCCTATAAAAAAACTATATAAATGTAGGCTTTCAGTAGAATATAAGAATAAAAATAATAAATATTATATTATTTATATTATATAAATATAATTATATTTATTTGATGTGTAAACAGGCCAAGCCTGAAGGCTTGCAGGTCAAACTTTAACTAAATAGGCCTAGTCTATTTACACATTTAGGTCTTTAAATAGGCCTTGGTCTGGCCTTTTTAACAAACAGGTCAGGCCAAACCAAGCCCTAAACAAGCCAGGCTATAGGTCGCCTGATAGGGCCTAACCTATTTCCACCCCTATTCTCCATACATGCCACCTACTCTCCTCTCTCTCCCTCCTTCTCCCAACCCACTGTATCAGCCCATCACTCTTTTCTCTCCCTCTCTTCAGCTTCTTCCCGGTTCATTCCATTCCTTTAATCTTCAAGCACTTCCTCAAGTTGTCTTTGTTCACCATCTTCTTCCCATTCTCTGAACCTTCCACGATTCGGCGGCATCCCCGATAGGTGCTACTCTCCCCAACAATCTTCGTGGAATATAATGACCCCTATGAGTCCACATTCCATGTCCAGTCTTATGTGCTTAATTATGTGCTTATACCTCTATATTATGTGCTCATATCTCTATTAGAGGTATGAGCATATTTTTTTTAATTTTTTTATATATTGTATTTATTTAGATTTAAATTATATGCTGTTTTCTGGAAATTTTTTTTGCACCCAGTATCTCAAATTAATTAGTTTTAAATCCTGCATTTATCTGTAACTCCAGTATCATAGATAAAAAAAATTACTTATTCTTCAATTTTGTCAAAATTATAATTTTCTAAAATAAACAAAAGTTTTAATTAAAAATATAATTATATGATTTAAATAAAACTTAAGGTGTTTTATAATTTATTATATATGTTAAACAAAAAAAATATATGGTTTATTTTTATTTTAGAAGAAATTTACGTGAGTTAAAAAATTCATTTAACGTTAATAAAATTTAAAAAATCTATTATATCCTGAAAGAAATGAAATGAGTTTACTTTAAAATTCATTATTTAATTTATGTTAATGAAATTTTTAAGGATTAGTTATAATTGAGTCAAAATTTTAAGAGCTAGCAGATTAATTTTCCGGATGATAATAAATAGAAGTTGGTTGAGTTTAACGGTTTCGTCCGAATTCTAAAAGTTTATAGCTATTTTTGCTTCAAAAAATAATTTATGATTACTATTGCACTTTTGATCAAAGTTGAAACTTATTTTATATTAATAAAGCTGACTTATTTGAGAAAAAACAAAAAACCTCATCTCGACCCTCTTGTAGTCATGGCTTTGAGATTTAATTAATTTTTATTTATTTGATCAAGGTTTCTCCTTTTAAGATTTAGAGGACAAATGATTTTTACATCTTCAAACAAATGAGTTTCTAGATTCGAACTTATTGTGTTCTTCTTTGTTTGGGGTGAGGCTTTTTACCATTTCAACTAACAATTTATTTGTATTTTCTAATAGATTTTATTTGAACCTAAAACATCTTTTATTATCCATTACATACACATATCATCGAGGTATATATTGATATTTACTCTGTGTTTTACTCCTCAATATCCATGTATACATCGCTATGTGAAAGCTTCGGCCCCTTACTTTGCGTCGTTTTGGCGTAGTTTCATGCCCCCAATCCTTTTTTCTCTCTCTATATATAAGAAAATCAGGCACTGTCGGGTAGTAAAAAGATAATTTAGGATACTAAATAGTACTGAAACAATTTTTCATGATCTTGAAAAATATTATAGGGTACTGACGGATACTAAAATAATACTTTAGGATATTGAAAAAATAATTCATGATATTGAAAAAATTATTTTAGGATTTTGAAAAAATAATTCAGGTGCTGACTGGTACTAAAAATATGCTTTAGGATATTTTTTCAAGATTCTAAAATAATTTTTTAAGATCATGAATTATTTTTTCAGTACCAATCAGTATCATAAAGTATCCTTTTAATACTAGTCTATACCCTGAAATATTTTTTCATGATCCTAAAATATTTTTTTAAAATCCTAAAATAATTCTCCAAGATTATGAATTATTTTTTCAATATCATTCTTTTAATCATTTTCAGTAATTTGAATTTTTTTTTTTTAATGAGCGGAGGAAAGAAGAAAGAAGGCAAAGGACCACCTAAGCTAGGTCCATAAGCTTCTTGAGTATGGCCAACAAGAAGAAGCACCGCTTGTGAGGTGAAAAAAATCTACTGGTTAATTATTTCTACGTTGCAACCAATCAAGAATGCAACTCGAATGAAACAAATGCTCGCAAGGCATGCAAATAGCTTCGCCGTCAGCTTTAAAATCTTCCCAACATAGATTGATTGAGGACTGGGGAGCGTGTAACGGTCATAAGTTTGAAAACCAAAAAAGAAGCAAAAGTCTACAAAGCAACACGCTCTTAGTCTTACCAACGGTTCAATCCAATTCATCTCTTTTCTCCACTGAAAATACTTCATAGGCACAAACAAGAGCGAAATTCATATTCTCTGAGTTCTTCCAAGCTCAAGTTCATCTCCCTCCTGCACCAACCATGAAGAACATGATGAAAGCTATGAAGAAGCTCAAGTTCTGGTCAAGAAAGAAAAACAAAAGGAAGAACTATCTACCTTATTGTCCTCCTCCTCCAACTCCCTATCCTCCTCCACCTCCTCCTTGCCGCCATTACTGCGCTTGCTCCTCCCCAGCTGAGCCATCAGCCCCGCCCTTACCACCATGGCTTGAAGTTGAACGGAACCATGGGACCTTCTTGCAACCAAGTTTCTACCCAGCTCCAGAAGTGGTGACATTTCCAAGTCAAGCTCAGGTACATGCACAAGAGATTGTAGAGGAACCTAATAAACCTGTCTTTCAAAATATGCAAAGAAGCTCATCGTATCAGCAATATATGTTTCCAGAACATGTTTATGGTATTACAATTTCTCAAGCAGCTAAAAAAGAGAGATCCGGGGGATTATTTGGGTGTGTTTTTAGCTTTGGAACTCATTTATTTCGCTGCTTATTCCCCTGTTTTCACATTCGAGAAGTCTGAAACGGGTAAGCACTGCACGACCGCTTCTTTCTCCCTTGTTCTATTTTCATTTATAGTATTGAAGTCCTTGGCCACTCCAGAATTGGGCATTAAGGAAGAAGATGAAGCAGTTTTGGTCAATCTTTGGAGTAGTACTGCAAATACTTTACTTAGAGACAAGTTCTCATACAAATACAGCTTTATTACTTTCACTTCAACTAATAAAGCTTGGTTCTCAAATTAAACGTGTATTTCAATGGCTTTTGACTCATGAACCATACATGTCTGTAGAAATGATTGAAAAGAGAGTCGGGACGTACTTCAATTGTACTGTCCTAACAACAATGTATGCTCTGCTCTGAAGTGTAAAAACAGAGCATCTAGTTACTGGAATTATATTCCTTCTAGTAACATTTTAAAACGAAATAGAAATTTTGATCATCTTGACAAATCATGCTCTGGTGATATCATCTTGTCAATCCCCAACCCCCACTCTTTGTTCTTTTCTGCTTTGTAGAACGAGAAAATTACCTTTTTGATGAGGAAAAACTTGCTACTCTTTCTCCCATCTGCTGATGATAGGCCTTCCATATAAAAAATCTAAGTAAGAACAAGTGCATCGATGATATATACTCGAAGTCTGCAAATAAAAGGCCACACAGAATGGACTGAAATAGACGATATACAGTCATTCAAGATTCCAGAAACAGGGGAATGATTTTGAATAGAATCAAGAGCAAGAATAATCTGGTAGCAGTTACCTAGCAGCAGTTACCTAGCAGCCAAAAGGACAAACGTAAATGTTAGAGAGATGAGTCAACCGCAGACATTCAAACCTGAGTTCAAAACCCCCTCCCATGTCGTCATTTTCCATCTGGTTAAACAAGTAGATTTACATCTCACCCACAAGAGAAATAACAGTCTCTATCATAATCCACGGATTTATTTCACAACCTCATTTATAATCGTGGAAAGAAAGGCATATATTTTACAATTTTTATTTACTGCAAAAATGAAAGATCAGCAAATCCATAATCAAGAATCCTTATCTTGCAAGTGCTCTACCTAAGAATTAAACGCCTCGTTGTTCCAATCGGAGATAAGATCGATGAAAGATCGGGAACCCTCCCTTTCAATCCAGGTCCATTCCTTCAATTCAAACTATCCCGAGGGCGATAAGAACAAGGTTTTTCACGTGTGCAGGTCACCATACCAAGAATAATCATCATCAACCCTTCGCATCGGAATCGATTCCTTGAATTAACCCGAAAAACAACCGCGCACAGAAATTTTCAAGGCAAGAACAATTAATCACGCACACAGTACCAAATAACTTGCTCCAAAATCAGATACAAGAAGAAAAGCATAAATCAACAAATAATGACAGGAAAGTCGGCAAATGCAATTGAATCACGCTAACAGAGCGGCTTCACATTGACATCCGAATTCGTTGACAATTCATAGATTGTAAGATTGCGATGCCAAAAATTAATCAGTACCACATAATACGAAAAACGTTAAACTGAAAATTGGGAAGGGGCCTGCTGCCACAAATTATGACGTAGGCTCTCCTACTTGAGGAGACCTTAGGGTGACACCCCTCCGAAGTGCAATGGTTTTGTTTTGTTCTATCTATTTGTATTTAACTACTTGTGTTGTTTTTCAGGTTCAATGGGACGAACCCTCTTCAATCTTGCGGCCTGATAGAGTTTCTTCTTGGAAACTGGAACCACTTGTGAATACCACCACTCCTGCAAATCCCCAACCAACCCAAAGAAACAAGAGGGCACGGCCTCCCCTGCTACCTTCAGCAGTGCCTGATTCTTTGCATGGTGAGATATTTTGCACAATTTCATTATTGATTCTGTTATACATTATGATTTTCTTTGATTTATGACTTATTTTCTTGGTTAATCAGGTGTCTGGAAATCCGCCAACAAAACTCCACCATTCACTTATGGTGATCCCCAACATGCACGAGACCTCTATTCATCGTCCAAGTTCAATTCTACTGCTACTGACTTTCTAGGTATTGGTGGGAATAGTCCTATGGGGGCTGTTTCTAATAATGCAACTTGGTCCAATAGAACAGAGAATTCTTTGGAGTCATTAACCCCTAAAGAATCCAGTGAAAAGAGACAAGGCACTGGAAATGGCTGTAGGCTCTTTGGGATTCAATTACTTGAGAATTCTAATGTCGAAGAAAGTATGTTGCCAGTTACATTGTCAGGAAGGGTAGGAGATGATAGGTCTGCTCGTTATGTTGATGCTGAATCTGATCGGCATTCTGAACCGTCAAATGTTAATCGTGCTGATGTTCCTTCAGTAAGTTGTGATGCTGAAAAATCGTGCTTGCAGTTTCCCCCTGAAACACTGAGCAGGCAAATGAGGAGCTGCACGAAGGTAGTACTCCTGAATCATTTTGGTTTACTCCAGTTGCTGCCCTTCTTTTCTTTTCATAAATGATCTTCGCATATTGTTTTCTATATTTTATATGGAGGCCAAATATTAACAATTTTGAATTTCTACTAGACACCATTTCATTCTATTTACTTCGAAAGAAGTCATTATGCCATTTTTGAAAGTAGAACGAATCATTAGATACAATTAACTCAAGCTTTTTTCATACGCTGGCTCACACACATGACACAACATCCATTATATTTCAGGTTCACATGCTAGGGGTGGCGGTTGGAAGGGCTGTGGATTTGACTCGGTTTGATGGATATGAAGATCTGCTTCATAAATTGGAGGAGATGTTTGACCTCAAGGGTGTGCTTTGTGGATCCAGAAAAACTTGGGTGGTTGTCTACACTGACAATGAAGATGATGTGATGATGGTCGGAGATATTCCATGGAAGTATGTTTTTATACGTGTCATCTATATTGTTTGCATAAGGACTTGTGCCTTTAATTTGTATTCATGTGTACCTGCCATGAATTTTACTGCAGCGCGTTCTGTAATGCTGTGAAGAAAATTTTCATCTACACCGCAGAGGAGGTGAAGAAGCTTTCGCCCAAAGCGCTACTTTCATTTGGTGAAGAGGCTAAAACAGGCGAGCCAGACTCTGAAGCAGCAGTTAATGGCGAGGACCAGGATCAGTCATCTATTGTGTGGCCTGGTTGTTAATACTCTTAGGATTTACAGTATACCCTAGTTGTTATATACAATAAAACTTGGTATGGAAGTAGGAACTATTGAGAGAAAAAGAGGTTGAACTTGGCAAGCACTTCGTGTTGGCCTATAGAAGGGCATGTCCATGGTGTATTGTGCTTGGGTGCTGCTGCTTTGGTGTTGTCTACCATCTAGCCGCGACATGAGGTCGGTTTTAGTATACTTCTGTCTGATCGTCCTTAGAAGTAGGCTTTGGGTATTGTGGGGTCTTCTTTTAATAAATTTTTTTTTTTTTTATTTCCTGGATTTTGCCAAGTGTTTCATGGTCCTTGCTTGTTCAGTTTTGAATGAGCTACCAGCATATGAGAAAATGTGAGTATGCCTGAGTTCATATATATTGTGAATGACCTTTGTCCTTTTCTCCACCCTCTCTTGTTTTTGGCTTATTTACTTCATATTATGCCCTCTCATTTTTTTTATATAAACATATAATCGTTGAATTTTAATTAATGTATGTATATTAAGCCATTTTTTCCCTTGAGAAGTAGCAGTACCAATAACTGTCTAGTGCTGCAGGTTTCTGTCCAGGGGCTTGTTGGCATTGTCTCAAGTTTTGGTTCTTAATAGTCAATATTTGATTTGGTTATATATTTCTTATGTTTTGTAATTGATATCTTTATTCTGGAAACATAGTTACAAGGTACCTTTGTTTCTAGAGTGATCAATGGGTCCTAACTATTGTAGTTTTGTTTCGTGCGAGAGCCAACCAATCAAATTTGTTTAGAGATTTCTTCTGAATTAATATGTAAGTGATGATATATTGAATTTCAGCTTCTTCCCCTTCAGATTGATGACGAGTTAGAATCCTTGCTCCCCTTCCCTTTACTTCATTTTATTTCCTTTTGATTTATGATACCTTGTACGAATTGTGTTTTTTCCCGTGGAAAATGTACCCTCCTATTATATTTTTTTCAAGGGATTGTATAATAATTTCAACTGTTTGAATCTAGCTTTTGTATGTGTTCAGATAAAATTCTTAGATGCAGGGGAAACGATTTTATAATTCATTAAGTAAATAATGCAAACTAAAACATTAAAAACTAGCTAAAATATTATTTTAAAAAAACTTAGAAATGAAGTATGCTTTCTCACTCTGAGGAGTTATGTTTTCATTTTTCTAATAAGAAAAAAAGTTTAGATAAAATATGCACGTATTTATACATCACCCGCTAATAAGGTTCACAGATCGGGCAACTTTGTGGTTATAAGATAATTTCTTTACCTACTGGAACATTGGTTGGCGTATATGTTTTCATTTTGTTTTCAAGCTATACTTTGTTTTTTTAAATATCGTATCATATAATGGATCTAAATGTGGTTTAAACTTAAAAAAATGAAGTAGACAACGGTGAATCTGCATACCTAAGGTCTAGAACGGATAGTTCACTAGCACCTCAATGGTATTGGCTAGAAGATCAAAAAGGAATCGGTTTAGGAAAATTGATGCTCTCAATTTGGATCGGAACTCTTGATGAAGCTTTTCCTGAAGCTAGGCATTTAGAATCAGGAATGGTTAATGCATACAACGTTCTTAATACTCATTCACAAATATATTTTTCGTCTAGGGTTTGGTGCCTTAGGGTTAATTTGATCCAAGCCCAGGACCTGGTAGATGAAGATATAGCTTGCAACTCAAAGATTTTTGTTCAAGCTACTTTAGGAAGTTTGACTTTGAGAAGCAAATTAGTGAATAAAAATGAAGGGAACCCAAAATAGAATGAGGATATGTTCTTTGCTGTGCTAGAACCATTTGATCAACACTTGGTTTTAAGTGTGAAGCAGGGGACAATGAACAACCACATAAGCATAGGGAAGTGTTCTATTCCTCTCAAGAATGTTGACAAGAGAATAGATGGTGCTCCTTCAGCTGCTAAATGGTATAATCTTGAGAGACCCAATAATATCACTGAGGTTGAAAATAATGCAAGAGCTATTATTAGTAGTAAGCTTAATATGAGGCTTTCTTTGGATAGTGGGTACCATTTATTTGATGAGGACCTATGTTTCAACAGTGATTTGAATCCAACTATCAAGAGGTTGTGGAGATCCAACATTGGAACTTTTGAATTGGGAATCTCGAATGCTTCCGGCTTGCCGGCGATGAAGGGAGGAAACCGTACAGATGTTTATTGTGTGGTTAAGTACGGCCCCAAATGGGTTCGGACAAGAACAATTGTTGATAGTCTTAATCCAAAGTGGAATGAGCGCTACTCTTGGGATGTCTATGACCCATGTACATTAATCACAATTGCTGTGTTTGATAATATACACCAGAAATGATTCTTATAACTTAATTGTGATAAAAGATGAGCCCCGAAGAAAGGGAAAAAATAACTCCACAGACCGTGATGATTGGAGGGAAAGCTTTTGCTGCGTATACAAATGCTAAAAGAATAGTAAGGTTGGTTAATGATGTTGGTGTTGTAGTCAACACTGATCCTAAGGTCAATAACTACTTGAACGTAACTTAATTCCAACTTCCCTTGCTATTTTGAAGGTTCAAAATTAGGAGGATAATGTCCAGAGTTCATAAATGGCCGAGTCTATTTGAGTGTTATGTTAGAGGGCATGAAATTTAATTGCCAACGGTTATATTTCAGGCCTCTGAATTTGATATGTTCCCAATTGATACTATCATACTATAGTTCCTAGTATATTATTCTTTCTTTCTTTTTCCTTTTTGGCACTGGGATAGTCTGCCATTTGTTAAACCCCAATTTTCTGTCCATTTTCCAGTGGAACATTGCATGTATAGTTATTTTGATGGAGTCCCCCATTGGATAGCCCCAAGCAATTCTTTTGGTACTTAATGACTTCATTCTTCCCATTTTCATTTGGGCTTTCATCATAGTTACTTATACTACCCCAAACATCTGACTACATTTTCCAATTGAGATAGAATATTACTACCGAAATTGAATTATACATCCAAAATAGCCTTAAGAAGACATGATCTCAAGCGGATACTTGGCATGTCCCCCTCTTTCAGGTCCATCACAAGGGAAATGAAAACCAAGATTTGCTTTATCTGGTATCAATTATAGCTACGAGAAAATAGAACCCCTTTTAGGAGTATCAATACCGCCTGTAAATAGATGAATATGACGGACCAAAAAATTCGTAGTTCCTAATGGAATAGATAACAAAGCAACTTTGCCTACCACTGCCACTAAATCACCCCCCCCCCCCCCAAAACAAAAATAATAATAAATAAATAAAATAAAATTTGTGCTTCTTGTTGCATCAGGGCCGTACTCATGATAGATTGCAATGCAATTTTATGATGCTGATTTATTATTTGGTAATTATTTTGTGACAATGCATGTGATATATTTTGCATAGTTTTATCTGGTTTGCCGCAATCTAGTTACTTGACTAACTTATGATTACTCTGTTCTCTTATTGGGCAATCATTCTCAGGTTGTATTTGTCCCAAATTACAACGTGTCTGTGGCAGAGGTGCTGATCCCAGGAAGTGAGCTGTCCCAGCATAAACAGCAGGCATGGAAGCAAGTGGCACAAGCAACATGAAATTTGCATTAAATGGGTGCCTCATTATAGGCACTTTAGATGGAGCTAATGTTGAAATAAGGGAGGAAATTGGCGAGGAAAACTTTTTTGTCTTTGGTGCAACAGCAGATGATGTCCCTCGTCTCCGAAAGGAAAGAGAGAATGGACTGGTATGCCATAGCATCCCTTTTTAGTAATGCTGAAATAATACGTGAAAATAATGATGTAATACTTGTTAATATTGATAGTTGTGTAACTCCGGTATCATGTATAACACCCAAAAACCTATCAATGATTGATCAATCTGGATGGACTGGAAGAGACTTGGTTAGTTTTGTACAAAGCTTTGGCCACTTCACTTGAACTTCCATCAATTTAGTCTTGGATTGTAATATCTATCAGATTATTAGGCAATGAAATAACCAGAATGGGTTTCTAGGACATGATTCATGATGTGATGATGTCTTGTTACACTATTCAAGCACTAATATAAGTCATCAAGCTGCATTATGAGTGATCTAAAACCTTTAAATCAGATTTGTCTCCCCTCTATTGGATCATCCTTCATCTGACCATGCCTAGTTATGCTTTCAAAAGTTTAGATTAGGTGTTAAATCCTAACTTTTCCTAGCTAATTACACTTCTTTTTGTGATTTCTAGTTCAAACCAGATCCTCGGTTTGAAGATGCAAAGAAGTTCATTAGGAGTGGGGTATTTGGAAGCTATGACTTACAACCCACTGCTTGAGTCGTTGGAAGGAAATTCTGGTTATGGTCGTGGTGACTATTTTCTTGTAGGCCATGACTTCCCCAGCTACATGGATGCTCAGGAAAGGGTTGATGCTGCATATCGGTAAGACACCATCTCACATGTTCTCACTGTTTTGCTCGTTCACCAGACTCTGGTAAAGACCAAAGAAACATTCCTGACTGTAAAGTACGACAAGCACATTCATCAATTTAATATTTTCTTACTTGTGAAGAGCAATTTTGTGAACAGGACTTCATTAGTTTTTGGAATTCTTTATTTTATTTTATTTTATTCTTGAGATGTTGAGCATGCATTGAGGCTGGTTTAACGAAACTGGTATTGCTCAGTCTTCACCTCATCCATCTCCACTAAGTTATACCCTCAAACATTGTGGGAGGCAATATACTATAAAAAATGATTTTATTCTCCCCTCTGCCTTAAGGCTCTAATGGTGACAGTGACAGAGTCAAAGAATCACTAATAACTAATGGTTGTTTAGTTATGTATTGACTTGTACTAACCGCAGATTTTTTAACGGGTCCCTATATATGAAGTATATGTTGTTATTTTACTCTTCTTTTTTTGTGCAGGGATAGGAAAAGATGGCTAAAGATGTCCATTTTAAGCACTGCTGGGAGTGGAAAATTCAGCAGAGACAGGACCATTGCTCAGTATGCCAAGGAAATTTGGAACATAGAAGAGTGCCGCGTACCTTAATTTCAGCTGCAGATCTCTTATTTTCAAGTCTCTGAGAAGTAAAATGGGTAGTAGCAATGCGAGAGTGCAGTGAGCATTACGTAAAGCTGACATATACTCTGCTATTTGAATCAATAGAAGTCCTATCTTCTAATTTTACTGTTCTATTAAAAAGCACATAACATCAAGTATTGCATTGCAGAGATAATCCATACTAGTGAGCTAAAACACAAACAAATTAGCAAAAACTTAAACACATAGAGATGGTATTTTACCATCTCTATAAACACAAACAAATTATCTATCTTTTGCATCTTGAATTCAGTCAAACAGCTGGTTTCCAAGTAATTAGCTAAAACTCCGTTCCAAAATATTCCAATGAAGTGAAATGATCAAAATTTTCCTAATCCACCAGAATCTCACATTAAACCCAAGATACAACGAACAAACACATGTTGGAGTGATCAACCAAGTTAAATAAAACAAAGAAAAAGAGGCGCAAGCAAAAGGAGTTGAGAACAAAGATCACACTTTTGAATCCAACATTTGTTTAAGCCTAAATAGCATCCTAAGTGGCTCTTCTTTTGTCAAAAGAAGCTCCCTTTGGAACCTCGTGGCTTTTCTCTCCGACGCCATTACACGAGTCGCTGCCTCCTTTGCCTTATTGAGGATAAAATTGGCGTAAGCCTTCTTCAGCGCCATCAATTTCTGCAAACATCATCGAAAACACCATACAAAATCAAACCTACTTAAAACCAAGTAAAACAGACGAATACTAAAACCATTGCCCCGAAACCCAAAATTTCCAGGAACAAAAAAACATATATATAAAACCAAAGAGGCAGCCGATGATGGAAGAATAAATAATTGTCAGATTTGGAAAATAAGGAGGAATGGAATGAACTGGGTAAGAAGCCGAAGAGATGGAGAGAGGAGAGCGATGAACTGATGGCGATGGTTTAGGAGGGGAGGGGAGATGAGAGGAAATGTTAGATTTTAGATAAGGCAGCATATATGGAGTGATGAGGTGGCATCTATAGAGTTTAGATTCTCTCAGTATCTCTTCTCTCTGTTTCTTCTCAGTATTTGATCTTTACCCTCAAATTTTAAAAAATATATGGTCCAGATTTAATATTTTATAAAATTATTATTTTGAATATGAATAAATAAAGTTAAACTATTAAATCATAATCTACATAATTTATACCTTTAATACAAACAAAATTAATAAAAAAAAATTACTTTATAAAACACTATCATAATTATTTTAGGAAATATTAAATCTGAACCGTCCATTTTTTCATCTAAGGATGAAAATGAGATATTGAGAAGAAAATGAGAGAAGAGATTCTGAGGAAATCTGCTCCCAGAAAATTGATTACACCATTTTTTAAACTTTCAAGGCGTTTATGCTCTTAATCCTTATAGTATTATTTAATCCTTATGGTATTATATTTATAGGGTTGAAGAGACGTCTATTGCTCAGGTTAAAAAAAAAAAAAAAAAGAGGGCTGCATTACATGACTAGTAAAGCATCAAAATTAGCCCAATAGCAACATGCACGTAAGGAATAAAAACAGCAGCAAATTAGTAAGAATAGAAACAGTCAGCCTCGACACAGGGAACTGCTCGTGAACACCAAAAGTAAACCACCCAAGACCACCAACGATGCCAATGGAGCTAGAGTCGAACTAGTAACAACGAGCAAGAGTGGATGTTACAACACGTCTCCAAGTGGCCATGGGCCACTCAAGTGAACAATATAATCATGGTTTGGAGCTTCATGTAGGGAAGAGAAAATAGGCAAACGAACACGCCCGGATGCCATGAAAGGTGAGGATTGTCAAGGTCCATGTGAGCAGCAATGGAAGGAATGGATGAGTCAGGTCGCGAGCTGACAGCGCTTGAAACCTGTAGGCACTAAACACATAAAGCTGAGGACAAATGGATGGGACATGCATGACCACGTTGTAACCAGCTCGCTGAAGATCTTCCCAGCGAAGATCATAAAGACCACGCATTCTGAATAACGCATAAATCCAACAGAACCACAAAAATTGCTCTTCATACCAGTGAGGATCGGGATGGTTGAAGGTGTTGAGGAATGCCGTGGATACCTCCGTTTTGGTATTACTAGAAGATGAGGAGGGACTTTCTTTCATTTCAATCATGATGCTCCATCGCCACTGGTCGGGTTTCATGGATGTCGAGATCGTATTCCATGATTGCATCGACATGCCCATTGGTGATACGAAGACAGTGGCGACCCTATCTGAACATGCAACGATGAACTTAGATTTTCTGGTGTGAGGAATTTCCAGGTAGCCCTTCATCTTCCCCCTTCTTCGATGGACTGAAGCGTGCAACTATTTGTCTTTCTCGTTCTTCTTTCATGGTCGCCGCCGTCAACTTAGATTTTGGAGCTAGATTCGAGAAAGGAAACTTGTTACTATGCTTCTAGTTCATCGAGTTAATCACTTGTTATATTAGATCCTCACTACATCAATCGTCGTCATAAGTGCCTTCTTCTTCATTCTCCTTCGAAAGAACTTTACCATTTCTTACATGCCAATCACTACAAAAATTTTGACTTTCGGTGGCGACAAAAGTCGCCACTGAAAGTCCAAATGTCGCCGCTGAAAGTGTTTCAGTAACCTCCGTGGTGGATACTTTTGATGGCGACATTTTAAAGTCGCCGCTGAAAGTAGACTTTCAGTGGCGACTTTTTGTCGCCGCTAAAAGTTCATCCGAATCCATGAAAGCAGATGTCGCCACTGAATGTAGGATTTCGGCGGCGACAATTGTCACCACAGATAACATTTTTGGCGGCAACAATTTTGTTGCCACCAATACTTGTTTCAGCGGCGACTTCTGATACATGTTTCTGCGACGACAAAGTAGTCACAGCAAATATATTTTTCAACGGCGACACAATTGTCGCCACTGAAAGTGTCAAAATTTTTTAAAAAAGACTTTCAGTGGCGACAAAGTCATATTTTTTTTAAAAAAAATTAGTCGCCATTTTGCTAATCTAAGTGACCACAAAAAAAAAAGTATAAAACTGGATGAGTTTTGACCTTCCATTACATGAACAGATAAAAAAATTCCATCGAGTACTTGTGTTAGTTCAAAACTCACAATGCCTTTTCTTTGCCTCTTATATCATTCAATGCCATTGTTTCTTTTCTTTCCCAGTGAATGATTGCCAATAACAAAGAACGGAAGTGAGTTGCAAGAATTGATGCATCTATTTGCTGGACAGATATGCACCATACCCCTAAATTACAAGCAGACTGCAGCAAGAGTTGAGCATGTTAATATGATTCTACCAAAACTTAGGTGGGGGAAGGGGCTGTCTGCAAAAGCTTATAAAACTATCATGGTGAAAGATAAGGATTCTAACCTTCAATTTTGTGGTGGTAACTAGTTTGACCACTAACTTAGCTTGCGTTTCCTCTGCCAAATATTTCAATTGTATCTGTATGAATTATAGAGAACTTATTTTTCTCAGTCATAACAAATCAGAAAATAACAAAATCCCCTGATCTGATAATGCAATAAGAAGAGGTACCTTGGTTGAAACCTCCAAGCTCTCTAGGTCTTTCGAGAAATCAAGAAGTTCTGGCAGCTTTTCAGCAAGCACCTGCAACTTGTCAATTATCAAAATTAATTCACTTGAAGAGCACATATTTCCTAGGAAGCAAGTCAAGCAATTTTTGCATTAGTAGGTAACCAAAGCTGAATAAACGTCTGTTCTTTTCCTTCCATGGCATTAAAATCAGTAAGCTTTAACTCACCTCTTGCAGTTCCATGGTTCAAAGCATTACCAAGAGAAAGAATGGTCTGCATAATTCTTTTCAGCTTAACTGAACTCCTGATCTGAAATGCAAAAACAATAAAAGTTCATTACAAAAGCATTAGTGAAGGACTACTAAGCATTGAGAAGATACACACATATGACTTGCCTCTTCAGATGCAGACTTTACAATATTCAACTCCCTTCTAAGCTCAGAAACCTACTAGAGTATTATATAGTGAAGTTCCTTGGAGCAGCTAATTTGTAAACAGTAGGAACATAACCATTTTAGAAGAAAAAGGATAGAATGGTAGTCCTCTGACCTGAGTGCTGAATTGTATCTTAAGACAGAATACTCTTAACTTGCTTTCAACTCTTGGAACTTTCATCATAAATTGCAAGAAGAACTACTACGACAAAATACAGAGTCCAAATGAAATAAGTATATAGTGGATAAAAAATAATTCATGCAACAATCTGAGTTCTTCTAGAAAAATGCACACAGGAGACAGGCATAAGAGAACGTGGTTGTACATAGGGTTCACATATCATAATTAAATATGGAACCACGAATGAATACCTTTAAATTTCACACTATTCAAGACAACACTAGATTCAAGTAGAAGAAGAAGAGAACGAACCCGCAATGAGGGCCTTAATCATTCCAGCTCTTCTGCCCTCGATGCACAACGCCGAAAAACTAAATAGTGTTCGTCATACCAATTTAAACTGAAGGAAAAGAATGGAACCTAATTGGAAGCAAATAATCAGAGAGAAAGATGTAAAAGATTACTCTGATCGATTTTCTCTGATCCTTTAACCTTCTACAGTCTGCGAAATTTTTTTTGGAGGGAGATGAATAAATTTACCTTACCGCTAACACCTGTTTGGATAACAATCAGGTCTTTCTCTTCTTTTTACATATCCCTTCTTCTTGTTTTCTTTCCTTCTTTTTGTTTTCTTTCTTTTTTTTTGGGTCAAAGCTTTTATATCCCTTATTCATTCGACTTCAGTATTTTCATTCATTTTTTTGTTCCCACTGAAATTACCCTTCCTATATTCAGAGTTCTCTTGCACGTATGAATTCACATTCTTATTAATGATTAAAAAAAGTAATAATTAACTCACGTTAATTATTTCATTCGTAGTATTTAAATTCAGGCTAATCTACTTGACATTCATCATCCGTGGTGGCTTTTGGCAAAAACCATCCTTTAAGGTTTTTTAATTTTAATTTCCATTTTATATTATTATTGTTACTAAACAAGATGATATTAAAGTCTCAATTAAAAAAAATAATATAAAAAAGTCCCAAATTTAACATAAAATGAGCGTTGGGGACATGAAAGACTTCTCTTCAGTCTAAAAACAAAAAAAATATCTCATGCTTCATTGGGGACACGAAAGGCTTGAGAATCAGAGAAGAGAAATTGCATTGGAAATTTACACTTAATATGTTATTTTAAAAATGAAAGTTTTCCTTGTGCATGATTGCAAGCGCAAAGTTTGTTCAAGATTGAACATTTTGTAACTATCTGCATGAATGACTTTTCTATAAAAGAGAAACCAATAAAACCATATAAAAGAAAAAATATTTTAATTTTTCCCATGACTTTCCATCGGTAATCCGTCTCAGATTCCGTGGGTAATTTCAGGTTTTTTTGTAGTGATATATGTTTTAGAAATAAGTTTAAAAGTACTTGACAAAACTTTCTCAAATCAAAATCATGTTTATCTTTTCATCAAAATGTATAATCTCTTGCTACAATTATTGAAAATCAACTTTAAACAACACATACTATCACTCAAACTCTGTTTATCTCACAATAATCTAAAAAATTAATCTATTTTTTCATAAAAAATTACATCAATAAATATATTTATTGTATAAATATCTTAAATAAAAAAGAAAAAAATAAAAAAAAATTTAAAAAAAAGGGACTTTCAGCGGCGACATTAAGTCGCTACTGAAACATACTTTTGGTGGCGACTTATGAGAGTCGCCACTAAAAGTATGACTTTCGAAAGTCAAAACTTTCAACGGCGACATTAAGAGTCACCACCGAAAGTCGCCACTGAAAGTCTGTTTTTTTGTAGTGAATGAAAGATCAAGTCATTATATATGCATTAAATTGATAAAATCTTTCAAGTATATATTCTTATTGAAATTTTCTATTTATATATTTACAAATCATTTTATCTTCTTTCTCCCTTCCCATTCATAATTAAATAAGGGTAAAATTAAAAACAATAACTAACAACCTTAAACTAGACTTATACCTAGACCGCAATGTAATTTTTTCTGGTCCTTTTTCTTGATTGAGTTGCACATTCTAGAAGTTATATGCGCCCCTTTTCTGTAATTTTTCCCAGTCCCCAAAATATTTTTCACCCTTCAAAATCTCATTTTATTTTAAAACACAAACAATTAAGGATATATATGGACCAAACAGGACTGGGTTTGGCCTTAATTAACCCGAGGTCTGGTCCTGATAGGACCTCAGGCTAGCTAGACAAGTTAACCTAAAATATGGTCTGGTCTAGCACCTATATGGATGCACGTTTTGAAAGTGTATTGAGTGACTATGTCTTTGTATATATGTACAGTTTTCATGTCTTTAATAGTTTAATGTCAAATTTTTTTAATAAAAATATAACACAGTATTGTTACATAATATGTGGATGCACGTTTCATTTGGGGGTATTGCGGTATTATTGCACTTTTAACATCTATCATATATAAATCCTGATTAATATACGGTATTCTTTGAGCATGAAAAATTAACACTGTAATACAAGGCAAAATAATAATAATAATAATTGAATCAGGGTTCTGTTGAAAAAAAGGAAAACCAAAATGCATCATGATAATCGGTATTGGTCTCACATCACCTAAAAATGTATCATGATAATCGGCATTGGTCTCACATCACCTAAATAACTTGAGGAGATCAGCATTGACAATGAACAATGAAGATCATATCGAATCTCCAACTAGAATGTTTTGATATTTTGCTTCCGAGAATTGAAAGAATTCTATATAAATAAAACGAATTCACAAAAGGAAACGAGGATAAGGGAGGTATAATAATTCAGTGGAGGAACAGTCGTAACTCAAACCACCAACACTGTATATATAAAATTGAATATAGTAGCAAAACAGAAGCAAAAATCCAGAGATTTGAATCTTAAAATATACTCTATAACAATTATATATTGTGCCTCCTACGGGGTTTAGTCAAGTAGAAACACGATACATTGGAAATTAATGGAGTTGTGATATTATCGTAGTGTGAATCCAGTTTCTGTAATTGGATCTTTTCCTTCTCTACCATGAGATTTGCAGGTGGAATTGTGGGTGCATTTGAACGTGCTATTTTTGCCTTTGCTTGTCCTGCTGTGGCCTCTGCGTAATCAACTGCTTCGCTTCTCTTTTTTCCTTTAACTCCATTTATGAAATACTCAATGCTCTCATCATCTGGTGTTTTACGCCATTTCCTTAGAACAATCTTTATGTCATCTGCCGTAGGGAAATCCGCAGTAGGGCATTCCTTCCTTTGTTCTAGTAGCACCAAATATGCAGTCACGGCCTCCCTCATCTTTTCCTTCAATTCTCAATTGCCAAAACAAACCTTTAATCATCTGAAACCATTCTATTCTAATCACCAAATTAATACCACTTACCGGACGCTCCACATTAATGCGCTCCATACTAATGGTTGACGGTTCCTAAGGTTTTTAATTTGCTGCTACCAAGTTATATATATACTATAGGGATAGATATGCCGATGCCTTTGATAGATAGATATATAACATTAATTTGATGGGAAAAGTATTTCTGGAGATAGAGTTATCTTCCATGACCCTAAAACTACGTCGTTTTGAATTAAAGAAGGGTGTGTTTGTAATTTAAGGTGAATTAATAAAGGGTATTTTCCTAATTTTGTACTATTCATTAATTCATCTAAAATTACAAATATACCCTTATTTAATTCAAAACGACGTAGTTTTAGGGTTAATGGAAATAACTCTATCTCCAGTGACGGGAGAAATCATTTACCCTTAATTTAATATCTAAAACTTTTAAATTGATTATTGGTAAATTAACCAGGCCAGGTCTATCCAACTAGTTAAATTGAACGTTTTTAAAATATATATCCCTCTAATTGTAATGTTTTATATATGTTTATGTTACTTTCAAATAGAAAATTAAAACAATATAATCTGATCCATGATTATTGAAAGATTAGATATTATTTAAATTTTAAATAAACACGGTACAATCGTGTCTACATTATATTCTGTTACTCAATGCTTGATTTATATATGTGTGTCTGCGCTATATATTGTTACTCGTCCAAGTAATATCATTAAAGATGATAAATGATAATAGAAATATTTAAGATTTTAAAAGATTGAGAATAGATTATTGATTCACTTAGATACTATCTAATCAGATTTTTTAAAAAAATTAGTTTCACATCAACTTGTTTAGATAAAAACCTGCTTTAATTTTAAAGTTGTTACTGGACAAAAAAGCCAGTTACTCAATAAGTCATGTCAAACATTTGTTTAACATAGCTATTATGATGAGATTTGCACCATCCAAATTCCAAACATAGTCCACGTAATAAATTAAAAAATATTCAATCCACGATTTTTAAATAAAAAACTATTTTTAAAAAGACGGATAGTTAGAAATAAAAGGACCATCTTTCATAGAGAATTTTCCTATTTTTATGTGCATTGGATTTTTTTTTCCCCCTACAATCAATCTAAATATGTTGTTATTCCATTATTTATATTTACATTTTTTTTTTTGTTTGGCATGACATTAGTAAACTTCCATTTCACGGCAAAAGAGATTTTTAATTAATCATGCAAATTGTCCCAATCCATCCATAAAGGTGATTAATGATTATATCTCTTCTAGTAGTGATCAAATATAAATTAATTAATTTATATAATTGTGATTTATTCAATGAAGACATACCAGCATTAAGGGGAGGTAAGCTGAATGCATTTACAGCTTCTCTCCTATACCCCTTATTATCTTTTTTCCTCCACTTTCCTTTTTCACTATTAGATTAAAATCTCAACGGTCCAGATTTAACATATTACTTTTGTTAATGAGCCATTAACAACATCAAATTTTATAAAAGATTATGTTAATTATCAGCATGGATTCGGATCTTATAAATATGATTGTAATTAACCGGGAAGATCAGTTGATAGTTATCTACTTATCTTAGTGTTGGTATTACATTTACAAAACTTTATACAGGGAATCTAGTTTTTATGGGATGATCATCATTTTATATTCTTGCCAATAAAATGATTGAGTGAGCATAAAATCTTAAAAGGCTGTCTCGTAACATAGCCAGACACATGCTAATCTACTTCTGCTTTCATGTATACAACAATACTAAGTGATTTAAAGCTTGACGATTGCATGTCTAAGAAAATGAAACATTTTACTTATTGGCAAGATAATTCTTTTAAGTATTAGTAAAACCAATTCTTTTATTGGATGCTGCCAGTATCGCAATTTATATTTGAACTTAGATAACTAATAGTAGAGGATGTTGGTTATTAGCTAACATGAATAGGATCCAACTTTTTTTTTTTTTTAGAAATACGGGGCCATCGCCCATTCTTATTCCTGTATCATAACAAGTCTTGGGTAAACAACACCCATACAATCACTGTCCAGAAATCGATTTACAAACAACGGTTTACTATCAAAAGTGATCCGAGGCTCTTCTAACAAAAGACTACGATTATATATATATATATATTTCTAACATGAATAGGATCCAATTCTCTTTTAGTTACTGAAGAGGCTTTTTGGGATGAATATATATTTCTATATATGGAGAGAGATTATAGGTAGGATTTGTCTTATGATCTGATCTACTGAGCATTTACAGAACTATTAGGATCAAGTTTGTGGAAACTTGATTCCATTTTCTCCTACATCACTTCTTTTTTTTTTTTTTGTATAAGTATCATTTTTACTCCGGAAGTTTTGGCTGAGGAGCACTGGCACCCAAAAAAAATTTTGGGAACAATTTTGCCCTTTTTATAGGAGCAGCTTTGCTTTTAAAAGTTTACAAATTGAAGCAACAATTTAACAGTCAAAATTAACATAAGAGCAAGATTTACGTTTTTTAACTTCCGAGGCAATTTTGATCTCAAAAAAAGAAAAAAAACTTCTAGATGCCCAATATTTCTTAGCTAAAACTTTTGAAGCAAAAATGATAATTATCCTTTTTTTTCCGGCCAAAACAGTTCCTACTTCCTACATCAAAGGCAAGAGATATTGGCTAAAAAACTAGAATGAGGGACTATGTTTACTTATCTTAAACTTTCTGGATAAGTGCTTACTTTATGGACTTCATGCTTTAGGCTATTGCTTTACGTCTTTGGACTCTCACCAGTGCGCACAAAAGGCAATTTTCACCTTAATACAACAAATATAAATGAGGGACTATGTTTTTGAACTCCAACCAGAGTCAACAAATGGAAATCCAGCTAATTAACCATGAAAATTACTTGTTCTGGTTATAAATCTGTCTAAAAACTATTTCAACAAATACAGCTTTGCTTCAATTTAATGTTTATATTATTCAAACTGTTTGGACAAATAAAATTTTGAGCATGGCAACATAAATTATGGTTTTCCCTCTCCCTTTTGTGGAACTTCAGGAAATTTATTTTGTTAATTCAAAGCACCTTTTTCTTGTTAAAACAAATTCATACCCAAAAATGTTTTACCAACATAAAAAATAGGGAAAATTACGTTTAGGTCCTAAGGTACAAAATATACTGCCTACCTAAAGGTCCTTCGAAATATCCTAATTGTTACCAAGTCCCTTGAAACTTTTGTTTGATATAATGCAACTGTGAAATGACCTAAACAACCCTTTGTGAATGTGAGAAAAAATGAGACAGATTCAAATAGAAGCCCAAATCGTCGCTGTCACCTGATTCTTTTCTTTTTCTTTTTGATACATAGGCGATAGAGGATGGGGGGATCGAGCCCAGTACAAGGGGGTGGGGAGACTACTCCCAATACCACTGCACTACTAGTAGTGCTGGTGTCACCTGATTCTTTTCTCTGTCTAGGTCTTTCATGATTTGTCTCTGGTTTTTATTATTTATTTTTTAAAAAAAATCTTTTGGTTTGCTATATTTATGTTGTTTGGTGATCGATATATCCGAAACTAGGAAATGACTTGTCTTCTTTCTTTTACGAAATTTTTGGGACCCTAAAATGCAGCAGTGATTTTATATATGCTACGACTAGTTGTCTTTAGTGAGTAAGAATTCCGGACTTCCCCTTCGCCTTCGCCTTCATAGAAATGAAAGGAACTTAACTGAGCCTTGAGTTAGTTAGATGAATAATTCCATTTCAAGCGAGTGCATATCTTCTGTATGATACCAATGTATCTTTGATTGCAAAAGAAGTGATACCAATGTATCATCACTGTAGTTTGTGAGAAATACATGATGCATGTACTTATATATATAATGAGAAGTAACTGGGCTTGTATTGTTATCATTGACATGTGCGAAGTAATGTAGTAGTAACAAACACATAACAATGTAACAAGCTTGGTTGATGCCAAGAATTTAAGGTTAATTGTGTGAACTTGCATAAAGACATTTGCACAAAACTTGGTGCTAAATGATAGTGAAGTCATCAGTTCCTCATACGTAGCAGATAAAATCTCCTCCAAAATGGATAGAAACAGCTGAAGGAAAAAAAGCATATTGAATATAAGAATCCATTTTGCTTGGACATTATGTTCCTTCACAGCAGCAGGAATGATTTCAGATCCAAAATCGTTTGATGATGGGTATCTGAATTTCAGGAGGTCAAGTAAAACATTTTTCTTGAACATATAAACCCCCATGGATGCAATATATGGTAACTTCAATGCATCATGGGGTGACAACCCAATGACAGAGGTATTTACCAGCTGCGAGAAAAAGAAGGTTGCAGTATTTTTTATCAAAATAAATGAAAATAAAAGTGTTCCTATAATTAGGACTTGAGAAAATAATAAGAGGAATAACTATCATCAGAGGCAAGCCCCATTAGCAAGAACACAACGAATAGCTAAAACAAATTAAAGACCAAAACTGTTGAATTCCGGCAAACTTTCACAAGAACGTCTTTGGTTTTTGTACGAGTAATGCTCCACATTAATTTTTCAAAAAAAAAAAAAAACAGGTGAAATGATCAGGCTTCTTCTTCGCCCTCCCTTAGTCGGTTCACTATTGGCGTAAGGGGCTGCTCCTCGGCGGCAACCTCCCTGGAAAGTGGGCCCTCCATGGCAACCTCCACTGCAAGCGGCCCCTCCTCGGCAACCTCCGCAGCACGCTGCCCCTCCACGGCAACCTCCGCAGCACGCTGTCCCTTAGCGGCAACCACGTCCCGGATATACAAGATGGCCCTTGCGAGGGCATATAGGAAGGCATTGCCTAACACAGACAAGAGCGCCACCGGTAACACAGAGTAGATGGGGAGGGTAGTGGCTATCGCAAATCCTACGGCAATGCCTACTACGGTGTAAATGCACAGTAGGAAGTGGCCCATGGAGCGTCCTATGCCAATGTCATCCTGCAATTTTTTCAATTTTTCAGAAAGAAAGAAAGAAAGCACCATAAGTCATAGGACGACAACATTTTCAACAGAATTTGACATCATCCAAAAGTTATAAGGATTTCACTTTCTTGCCCTTTAGATTTATCAGGTTTCAAATAGTTATAAAACATGAGAATTTAATATTGTGATATTCTTAGGCATGGCGATATGAAAGAACCCTATTGGTTGGTCAAAAATATGAGAGAAGACCAAGGAAAACATCTACAAGCTTTTTTGGTCTTACGTCGAGATTATTATGCTAGTGAGCATTATATCATATATCCTGATCAAAACATTTGCATAGTACACTGATATGAAAGCAACATGTGCCATAAGACAATATCATTTTCAACAGAATTTGAAATCATCCAAAAGTTGTAAGGATTTCACTTTTTTACCTTTTAGTTTAATTTTATCAAGGTTTCAAGTTAATGTACTAAACACTGCTTCTCTGGTCATAAATATAAGACAAAGTTTGTAAGGAGGTAATATAATTTAATAATGTGATATTTTAAAGCATGGCAATATAACACCCCCACACACCAAAAAAGAAAAAAAAGAAATAGCCAGATGACTCCTTAATAATCCCAAATTATTAAGTGGGAATCTTAATTTATCTAAACATAATCCCAAATTCAAATTGCATTGAAGATTAGATTGGTTTTGCAAAATGAAAGTGATGCTAAGAGAAGTGAACTTTGGTTATTTAACATGACTATAAAATATTTTAATAATTTGCAAATGGTACATCACAGCTTAATTATAGTCTAAATGACAGACCTCAATAGCCAGATGACTCGTTAGGGTCGCTTGCTTGTCGAAGGACTCTTCTTGGGAAGACCCACAAGCGTCTTGATCTTCCAAAGCTTTTTCTTGAACTTCTTGAGTCCACAACAAAGATGACCCATCATTTGTAACCTCTTTCGGCGATTGCATTTGACTGATAATTTCTTGATCGCGGGCAAGACTTCTTGCTTCCAACAGAGTAGTCGGCCGCCCAAAGAGACATAATGAGGCTGCAATTTCGTCCTTAAGGCCAGCAATATACACACGAACCAATTCATCTTCAGTGAATTCAAGATTATCAGTGACACGATCGAACTCCTGATTGAAGTCAGCAAGAGACCCATGCTGTTTGAGCAAGTGTGGTTCTTTTTTACCTCCAAGAATCCAACGTTGCACCGACACCCTCTTCAATTGAAAATCGAGGTCTGCTACCCGCGTCTCCCGTTTACTCGAAGAAGAAGATGACGGACTCTCTGTCATGGTTAAGAGAATGTGTAGAGAGAGAGAGAGGAGGTAAAGAATGAGAGAACAGAGGAGAGAAACTGAAGGATTCGCAATACTATTCAAGAAAAACAGAGAAGATCCGGTGAAGAGTTATATGCCTCAGCCTTATATAGGAGACACATCAACAACCATTAATCCTAACTAACTAACTAACTCCCAACGGCTATTAATCCCTAGTCCCTACCGTGGCCTTATGGACTTAAAGAACGCATGGTTTGTTTATATTATAATTTATTTATCACATTTACATATCATTCCCTCTCTACAGGCGCACGTGTTTGTTAGATATATTTTAGCATTAAACATGTAACTAATCTTTATATACACTCGCTTATGATTGGAAGTTAGTGTAACTCCATAAGCAGATCATCTCAGTTTGTACTCACAAATAGTGGGAATACCAGTCCAGTTGGCCAGGCTTCTCTTTAAACAAAAAAAAGACGAAGCCACGCTTCTCAATTGATTTTCCTCATCCCTCCATACATGCCACCTCCTCTCCTCGCTCTCCCCCCTTCTCCCAACCCACTGTATCAGCCCATCACTCTTTTCTCTCCCTCTCGTCGGCTTCTTCCCCGTTCATTCCATTCCTCTAATTAATCAAATACTACTCTTTGTTCACCATCTTCTTACCATTCTCTGAACCGTCCACGATCCGGCGGCATCCCCGACTGGTGCTACTCTTCCCGAGAACTTTCGTGGAATGACCCCTATGGAGTCGAGCATTGCATTTCAGAGATAATCCATACTAGTGAGCTCAAGGTATTTTAGCATCTCTATAAACACAAACAAGTTATCTATCTTTCGCATCTTGAATTCAGTCAAACTGGTTTCCAAGTAATTAGCTAAAACTCCGTTCCAAGATATTCCAGTGGAGTGAAATGATCGAAATTTCCCTAATCCCCCAGAATCTCACATTAAACCCAAGACACAACGAACAAACACATGTTGGAGTGATCAACCAAGTTAAATAAAACAAAGAAAAAGAGGCGCAAGCAAAAGCAGTTAAGAACAAAGATCATACTTTTAAATCCAACATTTGTTTATGCCTAAGTAGCATCCTAAGTGACTCTTCTTTAGTCGAAAGAAGCTCCCTTTGGAACCTCGCGGCTCTTCTCTCCAACGCCATGACACAAGCCACTGCCTCCTTCGCAGTATTGAGGATAAAATCGGCGTAAGCCTTCTTCAGCTAGCGCCGCCAATTTCTGCAAACAACATTAAAAACACCATACAAAATCAAACCCAAGAACCCATAACTTAAAACCAAGTAAAACATACGAATACTAAAACCATTCCCCGGAAACCCAAAATTTCCAGGAATATAAATAAATAAATATATATATATATATATATATATATATATATTTTTTTTTTTTTTTTAAAAAAAAAGGCAGTCGATGATGGAAGAATAAATAATTGTCGGAGTTGGAAAATAAGGAGGAATGGAATGAACTGGGTAAGAAGAGGGAGATTGGGTTGGGAGGGGAGGGGAAAGGTTAGGTTTTAGATGAGGTGGCATGTACCGAATAATGAGGTGGTATCTACTTAGATAAATAAGTCAACTTTAACGGTCAAAGTTGGCACTTCAACAGGTAGATAAATTTGCGTCATTTTTTAAATTCCATGGTATTTTTGCCTCATTGCTCAGGTAGAGAGAGAGAGAGAGAGAGAGAGAGAGAGGAAGCCTAATAGCTAGTAATGCATCAAAAGTAGCCTAATAGCTAGTAATGCATCAAAAGTAGCCCAATAGCAATAGGCACGTAAAGTATAAAAACAACAGCAAATTAGTAAGCATAGAAATAGTAAGCTTCAACACAGGGAACTGCTCGTGAACACCAAAATCGAACCACCCAAGACCACCAACGATGCCAATATAATGTAGCTAGAGTCAAACCAGCAACAACGAGCAAGTGGGTATTGCAACACGTCTCTCAGAGGATACGGGCAACTCGAGTGAACAATATAATCGTGGTTTGGAGTTTCCTGTAGGAAGAGAAAAGAGGCAAACAAACACGCCTAGATGCCATGAAAGGTGAGGATTGTCAAGGTCCATGAGCAGCAATGGAAGGAATGGATGAGTCAGATCACGAGTTGACAGCTTGAAACCTGTAGGTACTATGTTGCGGAAGTTCATACTGTCGAAAGAAGAAGGAGCAAGCATAGCTGACAGGAAGAACAGCATGAGGGCAGAGTTGCTAGCACAAAACCCATGTACATGTTACAAAAGCCAAACAGAAACGAAAGACAAGTAATATAAAGCCTAGTGAAACATAGTAGCGCAGCATATGAGTCAAAAACGACTTGACGGAGCTGCCCAGTCATGTTCAGAACCAGCTTCATGGAGTTAGGCGAACTCTCGCCGAAGGAGGCTCGCCGGTACTCAAATTGAGCTCATTGGAAGTATCTCCATTCTCCTCAACTTCATATTCCGTGCGAAACTGACGACGACCGGCTTGACCGCTTGTCTGACCATTAGCTAACATCTATGAGACTGGTCGCCGTGACACCGGAACAGGGAGGACAGAACGCAAGAAAGCCGCCTGAAGTGAATCATATATACTCAGGTTAAGTTTGCGTCAACACACACATATAGGACATTGTGAGTCAATGATGCAGGATGAGCGAGCGATGCGCACGCGGTTGCGGCGGGTAGGAGATGCGAAGTTCTTCATATAGCACATAAAGCTGAGGACAAAGGGATGGGACATGTGTTGCGGAAGCACAATATAGAGCGTGACTGATTATACTAGAAAATTACCCAAGCTAGAAACAAAGTTTCTAGACGTAATTTAATAATATAATAAGCCCCAACTACTATATCTATATGCAGCTAATAAATAATAAATAAGACAAAAAAATAAGAGAAATTCCAGATCCTAAATTCACTCCAAATAATTTACAAGTGAAATACTACAAGAGAGAAAGATATACAAATGTCTTAAGAGACAATTGAGAGGGGTGAGTTGAAGGGAGGAGGGGGGCCTCCTTTTATACTAATTCTAGCGCCCCCTCCCCTCTTACTTATCCGATGTGGGACTTTGCCACATCCAACAAATCTCCACCTTGGCAAAATCCCACATTCTCAATTTCTCCTATTTACAAAATTCTAATTGTAACTTCTATTCAAAATACAACGTTCAACAATGTTGATCAGATCCAAACAATGTTGAAATTTAATAGAAGTCACCACCTTTGTCAACATATCAGCAGGATTATCATCTGTTCGTATTTTCCGTATCGTGACTCCACCTTCTTCCAATATTTCTCTTATAAAGTGATATCGGACGTCAATGTGCTTCGTCCTTGCATGGTAGACTTGGTTCTTTGCTAATTGAATAGCACTCTGGCTATCACAAAATACTGTGATGCTTTCCTGACTAGTACCAAGCTCTCCAAGCAACCCCTGAAGCCAAATCGCCTCCTTCACAGCCTCTGTAATTGCCATGTACTCTGCCTCTGTTGTAGACAAAGCTACCGTTGACTGTAAAGTTGACTTCCAACTAACTGGTGCACCTGCAAGAGTGAATACATAACCAGTAGTTGACCTTCGTTTGTCCAAATCACCTGCAAAATCTGAGTCACAATATCCAACTAGTTGTTGATCAACATCCTGCTGAAAGACCAATCCAATATCTACAGTATTACAAATATACCGTAGAATCCATTTCACGGCTTGCCAATGCTCTATTCCGGGATCATGCATATACCTACTCACCACTCCAACTGCCTGTGAAATGTCTGGTCTTGTACAAACCATAGCATACATCAAGCTACCAACAGCGTTCGCATATGGTACCCTTGACATATATGCTCGTTCATCTTCATCCTTCGGCGACATATCAGCATTAAGCTTAAAATGCGGTGCAAGTGGAATGCTTACCGACCTGGTTTCTTCATTCATACCAAAACGGTGTAGCACCTTCTTCAAATACTCCCTTTGAGATAAGAAAAGCTTCTTCGATGGTCTATCTCTTGTTATCTCCATGCCAAGTATCTTCCTTGCCTCGCCTAAGTCCTTCATCTCGAATTCCTTCTTCAGTTGATCCTTTAGCTTCTCAATCTCTGCTTGATTTCTTGAAGCAATCAACATATCATCAACATACAAAAGAAGATAGATAAAGGATCCGTCTTCAAGCTTCCGCAAATACACACAATGATCGTATTTGCTTCTTCTATACTTATGCCGCAACATAAACTTGTCAAACCGTTTATACCATTGTCTTGGAGACTGCTTCAATCCGTATAACGATCTTTCAAGTTTGCACACCATATTCTCCTTTCCAGCAACTTTGAATCCTTCAGGCTGAGTCATGTAGATTTCCTCCTCCAAGTCCCCATTCAGAAATGCAGTTTTTACATCCATCTGAACTAGTTCCAAATCTAACTGCGCTACCAAAGCCAACAGAATTCTAATGGAGGAATGTTTTACAACTGGAGAAAATACCTCATTGTAATCAACTCCCTCCTTCTGAGCATAGCCTTTAGCTACCAACCTTGCTTTGTAGCGAATATCGCCTTGGTTAGGAAATCCTTCTTTCTTCGCATACACCCATTTGCAACCAATTGCTTTCTTACCCTTTGGGAGTTTGGCCAATCTCCACGTGCCATTCTGATGAAGGGACTGCATTTCTTCATTCATTGCATTCATCCACTCATCCTTTTCTGAGCCCCGGATAGCCCATCGATAAGTTGAAGGAATGCCATCAGTTGCAATTGACGTTGCACAAGCCACCATATCCATAAAGCGAGTAGGCTTTCTTACTATTCGTCGTGGCCTGCTGGTTGCGATTGATTCATGTTGCTGCTGAGGTTCTTGTGTTGAAACCTCCCTTTCAACTGGCTCTTCTTCTACAGGAAAGTCTTTCCTCGTTTCCCCGTTACTTCTCTGTATTGGGAAAGTTAGCTTTCCTTCAAACTCCACCTGCTTCGAAGCACCATCAGTCTGTGTGGTTTCTTCAGATGTTACCGGTTTTAACATAGCAGTCTCATCAAAAGTAACGTCCCTGCTAAACACAACCTTCTTCGTCTCTGGACACCATAAACGATATCCTTTGACTCCAGAAGTGATCCCCAAGAAAATGGCTTTCTTTGCTCTTGGATCCAATTTTGATTCTTTCACATGATAATATGCAGTTGAGCCAAATACATGTAAAGAATCATAATCATTAGCAGGCTTACCATACCATTGTTCCAACGGTGTCTTACTATCAATAGCAGCAGATGGTAGACGATTAATGAGATGACTCGCATATGCTATTGCCTCAGCCCAAAATTCTTTGCCCAAACCAGCATTGGACAACATACACCGAACCTTCTCCAGCAAAGTCCGGTTCATGCGTTCTGCCACCCCATTCTGCTGTGGTGTATTTCTCACGGTGAAGTGTCTGACGATGCCATTGTCTTCACAAACCTTCTGGAAAGGATCATTCCTGTACTCTCCACCATTGTCTGTGCGAAGACATTTGATCCTCCTGCCTGTTTGTGCTTCTATCATCGTCTTCCATTTGAGAAAAATTCCCAAAACTTCATCTTTGGTCTTCATCGTATACACCCAAACTCTTCGGGAAAAATCATCAACAAAGGTTACAAAATAATGCTTTCCTCCCAACGAAGCTGTTTTGGAAGGACCCCAAACATCAGAGTGTACATAATCCAAAATACCTTCTGTATTGTGAATAGCTGTACCGAATTTAACCCTTGTGTGTTTCCCCTTCACGCAATGCTCACAAAAGTCCATGATGCAATGCTTCAATCCTTTCAACAATCCTTGACTTGCTAAAGTTTTCAAGGATTTTCCTCCAGCATGTCCCAAGCGCATATGCCACAACCTGGTTGCTTCTGCATCCTTCTCACTACTATATGTCACTGCTGCCGTGCCAATAACTGTACTACCATGATAATGGTATGTGTTATTGTTCTTCCGAATACCCTTCATTACCACCAATGCACCAGAGAATATCTTCATTACTCCATTTTCTGCAGTGATCTTGAACCCTTTTGAATCTAGAGTTCCCACAGAAATGAGATTCTTCTTCAAGTCTGGTACATATCGAACATCTGTCAATGTTCTAATCAATCCATCATGGTTCCTAAGTTTAATAGAACCAATGCCATATGCGGTAAGTAAAGAGTTATCTGCTGTGTGAACAATTCCACACTCTGCTTCTTCAAAATCAGTGAACCAGTCTCTATTAGGACACATATGATGGCTGCAGGCTGAGTCCAACAACCATTCGTTTGATGGTTTTGACGACGTTGTTGTAGCCAGCGATAAATCTGAATTTTCATCATCATAATCAGCTACATAGGAGTCCATAGCAGCCTTCTCATCTCCAGGTTTGGCTTTGTTCTTCAGCTTCGGACAGTCCTTCTTCCAGTGTCCCTTTTCTCGACAAAAGGCACACTCATCTTTGCTGGGTCTGGACCTTGACTTGGATCGCCCTTTCTTTGATCTCTTCTTGTCTTCAGTACGGCCTCTTACCACTAGAGCCTCTGCATCTCCACCCTTTTGTTTTTCTTTCCTTCTCTGTTCATGGCTGTACAAAGAAGAACAAACTTCTTCTAGAGAAACTTTCTCCTTACCGTGAAGAAGGGTAGTCTCCAGGTGCTCGTACTCATCAGGAAGTGATCCCAACATCATCAGGGCCAGATCTTCATCTCCAAAGGTCTCGTCCATATTCTGCAAATCCGTCACCAACTTGTTAAAGCTAGTGATATGCTCATTCATTGTGGTACCAGGAACGTAAGTGAAGCGAAACAGCCTTTTCTTCATATAGAGTTTATTCTGACAGTTTTTCTTCAAGAACTTGTCCTCCAGTGCCTTCCACAGTCTACATGCAGAAGTTTCCTTTGTGTATGGATACTTCTGCTCTCTTGAAAGGTACGATCTAATAGTACCACAAGCAACTCGATTGACGACCCTCCATTCTTCTTCCTCCATCTTTTCTGGTTTTTTCTCTTCAAGGGCAAAGTCTAGTCCTTGCTGAAAAAGGACATCCAGAACCTCGCCTTGCCACATGCCAAAATGCCCAGATCCGTCAAAAATTTCAACTGCAAACTTTGCATTAGACACTATTCTTGTCAAATACGAAGATGCGAACGACGAATTACTGGCACCTGCAGTGGACACATCACCCTTTTTGTCCGCCATTTCTGCTCCAAAAAATTATTTAATAGCTGCCAAAACAAAAGCCCAAAAGTAATTCTTTTCTGATGTGGAAGCTCAGACTAAGCTGCAACCACAGAGCATACTCAGACAGAACCTCGGCTCTGATACCAATTGTTGCGGAAGCACAATATAGAGCGTGACTGATTATACTAGAAAATTACCCAAGCTAGAAACAAAGTTTCTAGACGTAATTTAATAATATAATAAGCCCCAACTACTATATCTATATGCAGCTAATAAATAATAAATAAGACAAAAAAATAAGAGAAATTCCAGATCCTAAATTCACTCCAAATAATTTACAAGTGAAATACTACAAGAGAGAAAGATATACAAATGTCTTAAGAGACAATTGAGAGGGGTGAGTTGAAGGGAGGAGGGGGGCCTCCTTTTATACTAATTCTAGCGCCCCCTCCCCTCTTACTTATCCGATGTGGGACTTTGCCACATCCAACAACATGCATGACCATGTTGTAACCAGCTCGCTCAAGATCTTCCCAGCGAAGATCATAAAGACCTGCATTCTGAATAACACATAAACCCAACAGAACCACAAAAATTGCTCTTCGTACCAGTGAGGATCGGAATGGTTGAAATCATGATGCTCCACCGCCAATGGTCGGGTTTCATGGATGTTGAGATCGTATTCATGATTACATCGACATGCCCATTGGGGATAGCTACGAAGACAGTAGTGGCGACCCTAGCTATCTGAACCAGCGATGAACTTAGATTTTCTCGTGTGAGGAATTTCCAAGTAGCCCTTCATCATCTTCCCCCTTCTTCAATGGCATGGAGGGTGCATGCAACCATTTGTCTTTATCGTTGTGCTTTCATGGTTGCCGTAAACTTAGATTTGGGAGCTAGCTAGATTCGAGAAAGGGAGCTCGTTAATTGCAAAGGTTGTAATTCATTGAGTTAATCACATGTCACATTACGTCCTCACTACATCACTCGTCATCATAAGTCTTCACCAATTCTTACATGCCCAGGAAAGATGGTCAAGTCATTATCCATGCATTACGTTGATAAAATCTTTCAAGTATATCCTTATTGAAATTCTCTCTTTATATATTTACAGATCGTTTTATCTTCTTTCCCCCTTCCCATTGATTTGATAATTAAATAAGGGTAAAATTAAAAACAATAACTAACAACCTTAAACTAGACGCGTACTTAGACTGCAAAATTTTTTTAGAATAAAATGATAAATCTTAGAGGGAAAACAAAAAAATGCAATAAATGATTTTGTCTTAAAATAAGTTACCAATTACTATTCAATTATAATTAAATACATATACTTTTGTACATTGCCAAGCTTATTTGAAATTCAAATAATATTATCTTTTTTTTTCCCTCCTAAAGATGATGCTACCACTGGTCTCAAATATAAGATTCAGTTGACTTTTTTAAAAAAAAAAAAGATTGAGGAAGCTAAATAAATTATTTTAAAGCACTTGTATCTATGTTTTTTCTCTCTAAACTAGTTAGTCTGACTTATAAAAACATAAATATTATATATATATATATATGTATATAATCTAATGATACAATACATACACTATGATTAAGTATAATATTTAGTTTCTTTACCGTTTCTAAGATTTAAATTTAGGATTGGTGGGAGTAGGTAACAAACTAGACCATTCAATTCCCCTCTTATCATGAATATGGTGATGAATCATGTCCCAAAGGTGCTCCAATGCTTTGGATTCCGTGGTCCAATATTTGTTGGATCGTGCAATGTTGCTTGTCCTTTTTCTTCATTTTTGAATTCGGGCATACAAACAAAAAGAAGCTAATAATTCTTCAGATCAAAAAGCAACTAATAAATACCATATCATGAATGCAATGGAGGCTCCCACCTTTTATATATCCCGCACCTAATTATAATCTTACTGTAAAAAATAGGAAGATCGAGGAGTTTACCACAAACCATGCTTCATGGTTCAAAGTATGTATATTTAAAATAGGAGGTACTATTTAAATATGGCTCTTTTTCTTTTCTTCAAAATTTCTTCAATAAAAGTAAATTTGAATTTTTTTTTATCAATTTAAGATAAACTTAATCAATTAAATGTGATTCGCTAATTCGCGTAAATTAGTAGAAAAAAGAGTAAATACCCTTTCTGATTCTTGACAAAAAATACGGACCCCATTTTGACCCCTTACAAAAAAATCGACCCTTATTCTTCCTTTTTATAGATTAAAAGTACCTTTTGGAAATTTGTAAAGGATCAAAATGTCAATCAATCGACCTTTATTCGTTTTTTTTGTGGACTAAAAAGTACCTTTTTTTAAGAGATCAAAATGGGGATCGTGTTTTTTGTCAAAGACCAGAAAGAATATTTACTCTAAAAAATACTAAGTAACAAAGATCGCATACAACAGGTGTCTAGTTACAACAAGTGACTAGTTGTATCATTAGAATTGTCTAAAAACTATTTTGATTTCCATCCTTGCCCCTAATAATCATCATAAATTTGAAAAATAATATACTATCGACCTCTCATTGGAATTTGAGTAGAATGACTCTGAATAAAGCACTTAATGCTACCCAATCTCCAACAGAGTGATTTATACTTGAGGCTATAATACCCCAAGATTTGTATTCCTTTTAAACATGATATTTTGGCCATTAGGACTTATTGAAAATAAGAGAGTATGTTGTCTCCAAAATAGTATTGTATTTAATCTATCTCTTGAATAAGTTTTCGGTAGGACTTAATAGGGCAAAATCCAACTCCCTAAATTTTGTTAGGGTCATAAAATATTGTAAAATGCCACAAAAACCCCTAAATCAGTTAAATGAATTTACAAGAACAATTAAATTCACACTTAAGGATATATTGTCTTATAATTCCTATATTGTCAAAAATAAGAAGTAAAGGAGTAGGAAGAGGTTTAAAATGATTAGAGGACACTAAAAATAATTAGTGAACACCAAAAATTAATCTTAATTGAATTAACATTCATAATTAATCTAATGGCAAATATCAACAAGCAATTTGGAATATATTGGCTAAATTCAATATTAAAGCTTAACAAGGGATCGATAATTGAAACAATTGAAATTAGTAGAATCATAATTGAGTTGTAAAACAATTAGAACACTACAAATTAAACCTAATTAAGCTAAATCAAATAATAAATAAAAAGAAATTAAATTAGGGCTTTTTACCACAACAATTTACATTGGATCATTTTTGGTAGCCCAAATCCTTGCCAAACCTTTGCCCAACATAGCAATAAAGCCCAAAACAACCCTAAAACCCAAAAATTCAGAGGGAGCACGTTTTTTGTACAGCTTCAAGAGGAAGGAATTGATTTTCAAACATGTGTCAAATGGGTCAAAGCTTGTAGGATACAAAACACTATTGCATACTTGCACCTCAAGTTGTTTTTGGCTTCTAGGAGAAGGAAGAAGAAAGAGAAGAAGGGAGAGAGAGAGAGAGGGCAGATGAGTGATTGAGTGGTGAGGATGTGAGTCTTCAAGGAAACCCTAGATCCAATGGTGGAAAGTTGACAAGAGGAAAGTTGCATTTAATTACAAGTTTGCCCAACCTTTTCACTATAAATAGAGGCTTTGGGCATTCACTTTTCCTCACACCAAGCAAAGCAACACTTGCTTATTTGAGAGAGAGTTGAGAGAGTTGGAGGAAGAGCTTGAAGGAGTCCAAGCTTTAGGTAAGCAAAGTTCTTTAGTTTTGAATTTATATTCATAGATAGAAGTAGTTTAATCTTTAAAATTCTAGAATAATTTTAGTTTCATGTTTTTATAGTTAAAAATAGCCTTGTTTCGAAAATTTAGTGAAGAAATTGGTTCTGCAAAATTTCCGGGTTAAGATCACGGTAGTAACGAAGTTCTGGCGAAAATTCGTCGGTTAGGCGATTTCTGAATGAGTCACAGAAAAACGCATATTTTATGTTGAAAATATTATTGAAAAATTCTGAGAAAATTCATGATGAAAGTAGACATATAGAGCTTTCCAAATCTGTAAATAACATGTTGAAATGAGCTCTGTACAATGAGAAAGAAATTCTCAAAGTTTATGTTGCGAAAATGCTGGAATTTCTGGGCAGAGGATGAACACATGAAATCTGGGAATGATTTTTGAATTCTGGGCAAGGCCTGATATTTTTTATGGAAAATAGACATCCTAAGGAGTCCGGAACTTTTTACGGATCTTCGTTTCGATTTTTCTAGAATTAGTTATGATTTTTCAAAGATAGGGGAAATTCTGCCCAATATTGTCCAGCGTTTTTCCACGAATTTTGAAGAAATAAAATAATGGTTTAATATACCAAGGGTAGAATATTCAGTAGTGGCCAAAAGTATCTTTTAGGATATTATTCTTTAAATTAATAGGACGATATTGCTATGATAGGCTGACCGAAAGAACGCTGCCCGATCAATTACATACGAAATTATCAATCCAGGTACGTTCGCGTACCGTAACACTAACTCTGATGCTTATGATATGCTTATATTTGTGATAGATGATTGTACATGTGATGTGTATTGTTAACATAAATGTTTGTACATGTGATGTGTACTGATAACACATGTGGTTGTACATGTGATGTGTATTGATAACACAGATGGCTGTACATGTGATGTGTACTGATATCATAGATGATTGTACATGCGATGTGTACTGTTTACGTAGATGACTTTACATGTGATGTGTATTGTTGCTTCTTGCTGAATGAATATCTGTCATACATATCTTGTCATACATAAGCATGAGGTTAACCGTTACCTGAGGTTCAATGGTAATTGAACCTCAGCTCCTAATATAGCTTCAGGGTCTGGAGGACCGAGGGCCGACGACAGGAGTAAGCAGCCCGTGTGAAGATCTGGCTGGAGTGTTTTTGTTTTTGATTATATAATATTTTGAATTATTGGGATGAATGTACCACTACTATAACCAACCATGGTTAATATTTTTATACAATCATCAGTTACTCGCTCTTTTAAACTTATCTCGATGCTCTACTCTGATCAATTATTTCGAAAACGTTTTAGAAAACGGGGTGTTACATTTTGGTATCAGAGCAGACATTCTGGCCCGAAGTTAACTAAGTTACTACCAGACAGTTTGGTGTCTAGAAAGGGTTTTGTGGTTGGCAATCAGTCCCCGTGAATTCGGCGAGCCTTCCACAAATACACCGGCCTGGCCAGACTGTTTGAGTAATGGAGTTAGGTTTGGAGGTTTTCAAAAAGTCTTTTACGGCTAGAACTTGGCTCAGTTATAAGAAACCATTGGTGCCGAAGGCAAGGCTTGTCTATGTGGATCGGTCAAGCAGTCGCCATAGAGTTGGTGAGACCCCCATGATAGACACTTACCTGGCCAATCGCTTGATTAACCGAGTTAAGCTCTAAGCCGTAGCTTTGGAACATATTTTGAAAAAGAGTACTGATATAACCTTGGTGTGGTGCAGTAAGTGATGAACGGAGATGGACGAGTGAGATATACGGCGCGGAGGGCTGTCCAGGAGAAAGTAACACCGATAGGCAACCCTAGGCCAGTGTACCACCCTACCCCGGTGCACCACCGTAACCCCGAAGAGCCCCCTATACCTATTCATGACCATCCTGAGCAAGTATACAACCCCGAACCTGTACACAACCTTGATCCAGTGTACTACCCGGAACCAATCGCTGGTGTACCTTTTGAGCCAGAGAGGCCCATAGGATCGGATCATTCATCCGTCGACGACAACCGTGAATATTTGCTGCTGCTAGGCTATCAGGATGATGCTGAGAGTGAATCTTTCTACGAGCCCAATTCCCTACGACATGTCCTTGATACAAACAAAGAGTTAATAAGCGCCTTACGAACCGACTACTTTATGGCGGAACAACATAGTGAGACCGTGAAGGGGATGTACTTCCGGTACCTGGAGCAAGTCAAAACTACCTATGGAAGGAGAAAACACAACGGACTTCCCTACCCCCTAGATGATTGGGTGATATCAACGTTATACCTCTTACCACGAGACCGCTTCTGGATGGAGAAGACGAATGAGCTTCTAAAAGGAGAACGTATAACCGATTTCTACTTCTTTCTAAACCATCTCCAAAGGCTAGTGTTAAACAACATGTAAACAATGATCCATAAAATACGCCAATATGAGGGATGTAAGATATAACCACTGGTCATAAACTAGTTGGGTCATGTGATATATGCTGACATGTACATTATATCTTATGTGAAATATATGTTTGATTTGCAGACTATATTGTCCCTCGATATTGATATTTTTTTCATTCTTACAATATCAAATATAGAAAGGTAAGATGGCGAATTTGCGCGGAGCCGGCATTCCTAGAGGTAGAGGAAGAGGCAGAGGAAGAGGCAGACGGCCACGAACGATACCAATACGCGAACCTGAACAGCAAGACCCACAACAACCAGAGCAAAATGAGTTGCATGAAATGAGGAGGATGCTGCAAGAACAAAGGGCTCTTATTGATGTACTTCTTGCTGAACGACAAGAGAGACAAGTTGAAGGACGACAAGCCGAGGGAGAACAAAATGCCGAGGAGGAGGGGGAAGACGAACACATGGAAGAAGCTGAGGAGTCTGAGAGATCGGTGTCACCTCCTAGGCACAATAGGGCGATAGCAGCACTACCGCCACCCAACGGAGTAGCAGAGACTACGCAATATTGGGTCACTCAATTCTGCAAACTAAAGCCCCCAGCTTTCCACGGTAAGCTGGACTCAGCCGAAGATTGGATAATGCGACTGGAGAAGATCTTCGAAGTTATGGAGTGCCCAGGGAATCGTAAAGCTCAACTTGCGATCTACAAGTTGGAAGGGGATGCGGACAGATGGTGGAAAAGCATTGCGACATCACTACGAGCGCGCTATTGTCCCGTTACTTGGGAGAAGTTTCTAGAGAAATTCAGCGAACAGTACTTTCCTCCCTCAATTCAAGTGATCAAGGAGTCGGAGTTCCTTCACATCCGACAAGGTCACGAGGAGTCATTCGATGACTACCTTGCCCGATTTACCAATCTGTCGCGATATTCAGCACACCTGAGGCGGGGTGATAATGAAAGTAGTATGGCTAACATATTAATCCACGGATTGAAGTATGAGATAAGGGAAAGGTTAGTGTCACAGCGATTCTCAGAGCTAGTTCAAGCAGTGGAAGCCTGCCGTTTGATCGAACGTAACTTGAAGGAGCTACGCACATCAAGGAATTACAACAGCAGCAGTGCAAGTCGTGGCGGTGTTAGCCACGAGAATTCCTCGCAGAAAAGGGAGGCACCATGGAATAACTCCCGAAATGGAAGCAAGATGCCATTCCAGTCAAGGCAGCAGAACAACCCAAGAATGTCAGGATCCCAACCATGTCCAAAATGCGGGAAGTACCATCCAGGTGTTAACTGTGATGGGAAGCAAATTTGCTACAAATGTCAGAAGCCGGGACATATGGCTTGGAACTGTCCCCAAAAAGCTGAGGCGATAAGGCCACAAAACCCAGGTCGGGTTTTCATGCTGACAGACACAGAGAACAGAGAGTCTCCAGAGATGGTCCAAGGTACTATCCCTCTTAGTAGGGAATCTTTTTCAAACGCTGTATCACTCGGGTGCTTACCGTTCAAGTAGCTCATTTGATTGTTCAAATCACTTAGGGTTGTATGCCTATAGATTATCCTATGACTTGATAACAGCTACCCCACTTGACGTGACGACTTTCGGTTCTAATGCACATTTAAATCGTATTACGAGGGTGAATAGGGCGATATCCCTAGACTGTAAGACCGGTAGTATTTAGCTCTATATAAGGTATTAATCGTTATAGACTAGTATGTCTATAGCACATTTTGTGTCTGGCAAAAACGTTCATTGTACCAAGTAATAAATGAGATGCCTAGGGTTTGAGAATGATCTGCTAGGTATTGAGACTAGAATCCCTAATATTATGATACTAGATTGAGCCGGAAGGCTAATATATGTGAAGCCGGGAAGGCTAAATGAGTCAGGCGGTGAGGCCTGAGTTCAAAAAAAAAAAATTTGCGAGAATGGGTCAAGTAGATCCTTGGAATACGTATAAGAATAGTGTGTGTGCTAGAAAAGCATACATAGGGAAGAAATAAACTTGAAGTCTAAATAATACTTAGGGGTTATATGGTCAAATTTCGAGGACGAAATTTTATTTAACGGGGGGAGAAATATAATACCCCAAGATTTGTATTCCTTTTAAACATGATATTTTGGCCATTAGGACTTATTGAAAATAAGAGAGTATGTTGTCTCCAAAATAGTATTGTATTTAATCTATCTCTTGAATAAGTTTTCGGTAGGACTTAATAGGGCAAAATCCAACTCCCTAAATTTTGTTAGGGGTCATAAAATATTGTAAAATGCCACAAAAACCCCTAAATCAGTTAAATGAATTTACAAGAACAATTAAATTCACACTTAAGGATATATTGTTTTATAATTCCTATATTGTCAAAAATAAGAAGTAAAGGAGTAGGAAGAGGTTTAAAATGATTAGAGGACACTAAAAATAATTAGTGAACACCAAAAATTAATCTTAATTGAATTAACATTCATAATTAATCTAATGGCAAATATCAACAAGCAATTTGGAATATATTGGCTAAATTCAATATTAAAGCTTAACAAGGGATCGATAATTGAAACAATTGAAATTAGTAGAATCATAATTGAGTTGTAAAACAATTAGAACACTACAAATTAAACCTAATTAAGCTAAATCAAATAATAAATAAAAAGAAATTAAATTAGGGCTTTTTACCACAACAATTTACATTGGATCATTTTTGGTAGCCCAAATCCTTGCCAAACCTTTGCCCAACATAGCAATAAAGCCCAAAACAACCCTAAAACCCAAAAATTCAGAGGGAGCACGTTTTTTGTACAGCTTCAAGAGGAAGGAATTGATTTTCAAACATGTGTCAAATGGGTCAAAGCTTGTAGGATACAAAACACTATTGCATACTTGCACCTCAAGTTGTTTTTGGCTTCTAGGAGAAGGAAGAAGAAAGAGAAGAAGGGAGAGAGAGAGAGAGGGCAGATGAGTGATTGAGTGGTGAGGATGTGAGTCTTCAAGGAAACCCTAGATCCAATGGTGGAAAGTTGACAAGAGGAAAGTTGCATTTAATTACAAGTTTGCCCAACCTTTTCACTATAAATAGAGGCTTTGGGCATTCACTTTTCCTCACACCAAGCAAAGCAACACTTGCTTATTTGAGAGAGAGTTGAGAGAGTTGGAGGAAGAGCTTGAAGGAGTCCAAGCTTTAGGTAAGCAAAGTTCTTTAGTTTTGAATTTATATTCATAGATAGAAGTAGTTTAATCTTTAAAATTCTAGAATAATTTTAGTTTCATGTTTTTATAGTTAAAAATAGCCTTGTTTCGAAAATTTAGTGAAGAAATTGGTTCTGCAAAATTTCCGGGTTAAGATCACGGTAGTAACGAAGTTCTGGCGAAAATTCGTCGGTTAGGCGATTTCTGAATGAGTCACAGAAAAACGCATATTTTATGTTGAAAATATTATTGAAAAATTCTGAGAAAATTCATGATGAAAGTAGACATATAGAGCTTTCCAAATCTGTAAATAACATGTTGAAATGAGCTCTGTACAATGAGAAAGAAATTCTCAAAGTTTATGTTGCGAAAATGCTGGAATTTCTGGGCAGAGGATGAACACATGAAATCTGGGAATGATTTTTGAATTCTGGGCAAGGCCTGATATTTTTTATGGAAAATAGACATCCTAAGGAGTCCGGAACTTTTTACGGATCTTCGTTTCGATTTTTCTAGAATTAGTTATGATTTTTCAAAGATAGGGGAAATTCTGCCCAATATTGTCCAGCGTTTTTCCACGAATTTTGAAGAAATAAAATAATGGTTTAATATACCAAGGGTAGAATATTCAGTAGTGGCCAAAAGTATCTTTTAGGATATTATTCTTTAAATTAATAGGACGATATTGCTATGATAGGCTGACCGAAAGAACGCTGCTCGATCAATTACATACGAAATTATCAATCCAGGTACGTTCGCGTACCGTAACACTAACTCTGATGCTTATGATATGCTTATATTTGTGATAGATGATTGTACATGTGATGTGTATTGTTAACATAAATGTTTGTACATGTGATGTGTACTGATAACACAGGTGGTTGTACATGTGATGTGTATTGATAACACAGATGGCTGTACATGTGATGTGTACTGATATCATAGATGATTGTACATGCGATGTGTACTGTTTACGTAGATGACTTTACATGTGATGTGTATTATTGCTTCTTGCTGAATGAATATCTGTCATACATAAGCATGAGGTTAACCGTTACCTGAGGTTCAATGGTAATTGAACCTCAGCTCCTAATATAGCTTCAGGGTCTGGAGGACCGAGGGCCGACGACAGGAGTAAGCAGCCCGTGTGAAGATCTGGCTGGAGTGTTTTTGTTTTTGATTATATAATATTTTGAATTATTGGGATGAATGTACCACTACTATAACCAACCATGGTTAATATTTTTATACAATCATCAGTTACTCGCTCTTTTAAACTTATCTCGATGCTCTACTCTGATCAATTATTTCGAAAACGTTTTAGAAAACGGGGTGTTACAGAGGCCACAATATCTGTCTAGAAGTCGCATAATATTATTGAGCATGAGAGAGCATAAATCACCCCCTCCAATCCTTTTTAATTTTTATAAAAGTCTGAAAACTAAGAAATTTAAGAAAATAGTTAAAATTAGTTATATATAATTATTAACTATGTACTTCGTCTTATCTTTATTGTAAAGAACCAACTTACAAGTACATTTGATCCTTTTTATAAAGTACTTTCTTGTTTTCAAAGGGTATTTAATTTTTTTTTCCATGTATGCCATAATTAGTAAGGATAGTAGGTGGTAAGAATAATAATTAATATAACATTAGAGTTTAATGCAAGTAGTAGGGGTAATAATAGAAATTATTTAAATTTTAGGACAAATTTAATAACTTAAACTATTTTTATTGGTTTATAAAAATTGTTAATTAATACCTTATAATAAAGATCAGAGGAAATAATTCTTTTTTTTTCCAAATTATGTTCGTATTTATAAGGGGGTGATTAAGAAGGTAAAAAAAAAAAGTAGTAATGAGAGAGTATGAATGGGTGTAGTACCGTAAAAAAGATTTTAAAAAAAATAGAATATAAGTAATTGTGAGCAAAAATGATAAAGTACATTAATGGCTCAAATGACCCCAAATAGACTTTTATGAAAAAATTTAATGCAATTTAAATTTTAAGTTCTTATATAAATAATCTTATCCCTATAAGATGGATAAGATAAGTTTAAATTCAGAAAACACACTTGTTAGGAAATGTGGCAACTCTTTACTCCCGGTGTGGGGAGAAAAAACCCTTGATTAAATAAATAAGTGCTGGAGAAAGTATTTAAACAAGACAAGATATTGGGCCTGTTTGGGTTGGTGGTAGGAGCGGTGGCTTAAAAGCTATCTGACTTTTAAAAAAAGCTCAGTAGGAAAAAAGCTCGGTAGAGTTAATGATTTGTGTTTGGATTGAGGATGATAGAAGTAGCGGGGCCCACATTAAAAAGCTGAGAGCATTTTGATAAAAGCTGGATTCTAGAGCTTTTTCTTTAATGGGCTTTTTGAGCGTTAGGAGCTTTAAGTCCAGTGAACTTAACGCCGAACCCAAACACACTACGATGAGCTTTTTCTCTAAAGTCCATTAATTCTACCGCAAACACTCCTAACACTCTACTAACGTCAATCCAAACAAGTCCAATTGATATCAAGTTTAAAGTCAGCCTTTATAAGTTATAACACATAAATCGCATTATTATTTAGAATGATAGCTTACTATTTGGAGGGAAAAACACACAATAAATGCTAATTAGAACAGTGAGCATGGCATCTTTACACATACACGCATATTGCTAAGAACTTATTTATGTTGTTATGATCATTAGAAATTAAAAATGAGATTTTGTTGTATAAGTAGGCATGTTAGATTAATGATTTAATTAATAATGTCTCAGGATACCTATTTCCCGCTTCGAAAACAAATTTTTTAACAATGAATTTCTACATTAATTACAATTTTTAATAATCTAATTATAGAAGCCCATTCTTATACTAATAAGTAATACTCCCTCATGTCCTAATTATAAGATCAAGTTCATTTTTTTATAAAGAAATTAAGGAAGCTATTTAAATTATATTAGAGTATTTTTATTTTTATTTTTCAAATTAATTAGTTTTATTAATAAACTAATATATAATCTAAAGATAAACAATATATGATATGATTAAGTAGCTTATTTAGTTTCCTTAATCATTCTTAAAAAAAATCAACCTAGTTTTATAATTAGGACCGGATATAGTACCACTTTAGATTGTTTGAAGTTGAGAATTTATGAATTTCCTGTCCTTGTTAAGAAAGAGAGAACATCTCTTATGTTTTAAAAAATCATAAAATGGTTTTAAAAAAAACATAAAAACTCAAGAGACTAGACTAGGGGTGTTCATGATGCCTATGGTCTTGTGCGCCCGTCCAAGCCCGCAGAAAAATCGCCCAGCCCAGCCGAAGAAAATTGGGCACAACTGGACAATGCATTTTTGCAAGCAGGGCTAGGCATCGGACATGATATACCGCCCTACTCATTTGACCCTTCCTTGTAATATATATAGTATTATATATTTTTTATTTTCACTTATAGGTAGTTGATTATTTGTTAAGACATATGGTTGTCTTTTTAATTTAAAGACTCAAGTTGTAGACTTATTATAGAATATTCTAAAATATATAATTATAGATTTCATTTGAAGTTTGCAATATTGTTTATTAAGTATGATCGAAGCTTTTTTTTCCCCCATATGGAGTGTGACAGGGTATCGCCACTTAGGCAGGGAAGACCCATCCTACTCAGCCCATTATTGCCCTGCCTAAAAATTTTAGGGCTTTTATCGAATAAGACCGGATATTGAACTACATTTTACTGTCTAATGATCTTTCACATAGGACATCGGTCTCATCCTAGCTAACCCAACCCATGAACGCTCCGTAGACTCGACTTACGAGGATTTGTTTCTTGTTGTCGTGGACATTAGCCCCACGCCAAAAATATATACTTCTTTGGTGACTGCCACACACCAGGAATATTACTTCGTTGGTCATTAGGCTACGTTTTCAAGAGTTTATTTATAAAATCAAATTTTTTTAGAAAAAAAAAATAAAAAAAATACCATTTGAATTTTAAAATTTTAAATCAATGATTTTGACCTGAAATAAGTTGACAATTGATATACTCTTATTTTTATGGGAAAAGCATTATTGTAGCAACTTTTATAAAAAATTATACTTGATTGGAGCATATAGAAAAAAATTTACTAAAATAGGCAGTTAGTAACATCACGTCAGATGATACCACCGATAATGTCAGGGTGCGTGACGCCACTACCTCAGCAGCATCATACCGTTTGATGCCACTAGTGACGTCGTACTGGATTTAATTTATTAATTGACGCCACTAGTGGCATCAACTAGTAGGATGCCATTACCTTAGTGGCGTCGCACCCCCTGAAACCACTTGTGGCGTCTTGTCGGGTGACGCTAGTAACTGACTTATTTTGGTAAATCTTTTTTCATGTACTCTAATTGAGTATAATTTTTAGTAAAAATTATTATATTAGTGCTTTTCCCCTTATTTTTATAATTAATACTTATATTCTCGGAGGTAGCAAAACTAATTTAGAATTTTGGGTTAAGGTGTAAAAATACACATGTGCTTTTCTTCGAGGAGCGCCCAATAACAAATACTTTTTTTGGGTGCAAAAGTGCACACGTGATTACAAATTAGGTGCAAAAATACCATTTAACCGTTAAGTTTGACTTTGACCGATGATGTGACATTCTAAAGGTTCAAAAATACACATGTCATTTGTGAAGAAAAGTGCCCAACAATAATTTTTTTAATTTAATAATTTTATTTTAATTATTACCGGGTGCTAAAAAGATATTTAGAATACTGATTTGTACTGAAAAAATACTTCATAATCTTGAAAAATTATTTTTAGATCTGAAAAAAATATTTCATGGTACTAACTGGTACTAAAAAAATACTTTGAAGTATTTTTTCTGTACCAGTCAGTATCCTGAAAGTACTTTTTAGTACCAGTCAGTACCCTAAAATATTTTTTTTAATATCCTTTTAGTACCAGCAAACACTTGAAATATTTTTTCAAGATCCTAAAATAATATTTCAAGATTATGAAGTATTTTTTCAGTATCAGTCAGTATCCTTTTAGTACTGGTCAATACTTGAAATATTTTTTCAAAATCCAAAAATAATTTTTCAAGATTATGAAGTATTTTTTCTGTATTAGTCAGTATCTGAAAAAAAATATTTTAGGGTACTGACTAGTACTAAAAAGTACTTTCAGGATACTGATTGGTACAAAAAAAAAACTTCATAATCTTGAAAAATTATTTTAGGATTTTGAAAAAATATTTCAAGTATTGACCGGTACTAAAAGGATACTGACTGATACTAAAAAAAATATTTCAGGGTACTGACTGGTACTAAAAAGTACTTTCAGGATACTGACTGGTACAGAAAAAAAAAACTTCATAATCTTGAAAAATTATTTTAGGATCTTGAAAAAATATTTCAAGTATTGACCGGTACTAAAAGGATACTGACTGATACTGAAAAAAATATTTCAGGGTATTGACTAGTACTAAAAAGTACTTTCAGGATACTGACTGGTACAGAAAAAAAACTTCATAATCTTGAAAAATTATTTTAGGGTCTTGAAAAAATATTTCAAGTATTGACCGGTACTAAAAGGATACTGACTGATACTGAAAAAATACTTCATAATCTTGAAAAATTATTTTAGGATCTTGAAATAAAATTATTAAATAAAAAAAATTGTTGTTGGGCGCTCTTCTTGACAAATCAAATGGGTTCACATTAGGTGCTTCTCCCTTATGTGCTTCTTACATGCTTCTCCTTCTAATTAGAAGGACAAACAATTTTTTTTATTTTTTTTAAATTTTTTATATATTTTATATATTTAGATTAAATTATATGTTGCTTTCTGGAAAAAAATTTGGCACCCAGTATCTCAAATTAATTAGTTTTCAGTTCTACATTCAGAAATATGTCTTGCAACACCAGTATACTGGAAACTAATTAATTTGAGATATTGGGTGCCAAATTTTTTTCCAGAAAGCAACATATAATTTAATCTAAATATATAGAATATATAAAAAATTAAAAAAAAATTGTTTGTCCCTCTAATTAGAAGGAGAAGCATGTAAGAAGCACATAAGGGAGAAGCACCTAATGTGAACCCCAAATCACATGTGTATTTTTGTACCTTTGAAATGTCACGTCATTGGTCAAAATCAAACTTAACGGTCAAACGGTATTTTTGCACCTAATTTATAACCATGTATGCACTTTTGCACCAAAAAAAAAACATTTGCTACTGGGCGCTCTTCAGAGAAAAACACATATATATTTTTACACCTTAGCCCTAGAATTTTTTAATAACTACCTCTCATCAAGTCAAGTATAATGCATCAATGAATGTACTAGCATTAGCTTTTTTTTTTTTTTTTGGTTGGTTGCATAAATAAATATTTTTCAACATATGATAAATTTAATTTAGTTTTGAAAACTGGAAAAAAAAAAAAACCGAATGATAGGGGCAAAAAAGGAGGGAAAAAGCTGGGATAGTCAGACTTCAAAAAATTGTGGCTGATAAATATACAACCAAGTGACCAACTTTAACTTTCATTGGAAAATACTAAGCTTTTCCTTTATTACCAAAACAGTAAAACTTTTAATTAAATCCCTGTGACGATGACTGATGAACAGTAAGCACCTCTGAATTAAGCAAATATTACAATCACATTTCAACAAAGATTATTATCAACCATTTTTTTAAAATTTAGTTTTCAACATTAAAAAATTAGGGAGAATTACTATGATAACCATTAGGCCTCAGTAAAAGAATCTAATTACAAAAAAAAAAAAAAAATCTCATAACAAGTAAGCGGTATACAATAACTAGTCTCAATATATTTTAGCGATACGTTCTTTTTTTTTTTCCAGCGAAGTGATTATATTCATTTCCTTCGACCTCATAGTGGTTCTCTATCAAAACTATCTCCCACCTTACTTCTTTTGTTAACTAGGGAAATATAAATAACCATGTTTTAAATTTAATAGTTGTTGTTAATTTAAGCCTAAACTAAAACTTGTCATTATATATTGCTAACCTCATGTAGAGATTTTTTTTTTTCAAATAGTTCGGCTACATTCCTTTCTTGTTACTCTCTTCTGTCCTAAATAGAAGATATAGTTAATTTTTTTCTAGAGATCATAAAGAAGCTAATTAAATTACTTAAAAATATTTATGTTTATTGTTTTTTTTTCTCTAAACTATTTTACTTAACATATAAAATGATATATAATCTAATGACACACAACATATGATATAATTAAATAACTTATTAGTTTCTTTAAATCCTAAAAAAAAAAATCAACTTTATCTTATATTTTAGGATTGGAGGGAGTATCTCCCCATAGTTTTCCAAAAAAAAAAAAAATCTTCCACCTTAATTACTTTTTCTATTAATTAACGAATTACAACTAACCACATTCTAAATTAAATATTTGTTGTTAATTTAAGTGTTTGTTTGGATGAGTAGTAAAAACGATTTTCCAATGTTATTTACGATATGCTTTTCTAACAATTCATTTAGTATAAGAACTAATCGCAAATACTGACATCAAAATAACAATGTGATTGTTTGACATTATATTTGAACACTTTTAAAGTGTGTTTTTACGTAAATCAAGATAAATCTTATCTCACATATCTACCATTTATAGTAAACCATAATTGAAAAGTTATTTTTAAAGACTTCATTGGCTGATTCAAACTGATAGGGCAAAACTTTGTAGCCTAACAACTCCGCAAGTGCACGGGCCGTATCAAGTAATAAAGTGATAAGAAAGATATCGTTTCCACGAGGACTTAGTACCCACAATTTCAGTTAAGCATTAATTTTACAATTTCGTTTAAGTTGAGAAAACCAAATTAAATTTAATGAAGAGAAAAGAAATTAAAACTAAAATAAAAATAAGAAAACTACCACAATAATCAAATGAGCAACATAGAGTCACTAATCCCTTATTTGATTCTTAGATTTTATCCCTACTAAATTAACTTTGACTTAATTTAATCAGCTAATGTAGAGTATTAATGTTTATAAGTGCCTGTCGGTCCACTTATACAACTACCTCAAATAATTATGCAATGTCTATGCGGAGCTTCTAGGTATATGTCTATCCTAGACGCAAATTAGATTAAAACCTAACTTCACGTTAAATTTTAACCTAATTCCACATTATTTATTCCCAAGGTCAATTTAGGATTCCCTCTTTTAAGTCCAACCCTAAATCCCCAAAACATGCTCAATGGTGATCAATCAATAAGCAATAACAATGAACACATGATTAAATAAACTGAAATAAAATTAAGCAAAACTAACAAGTGAGAATAATCTCTAAAACCCAGACAAATTCATAGATTCTCTAGGTTGCAAAAGAAAATTGGCCACACATGGCTATAAGAAAACCCATTACAAAAATAAGAAATTCAAATTCCAACATAAAGAGAAGAAGAAGGGCCCATTTGGATGGGTTTTTTTTGAGAAAAAAAGCACTTTTTTAATACCAAAAAAATGCTTTTTAAATTAATTTATGTGTTTAGATGATATTTTTTTAAAAAAGTAAAAGTCACAAAAAAAAAAAGAAGAAGCCAAATTGCTCCTTTTTTCAAAAGCTTCAATTTCGAGCTTAAAAAATAAGCACTTTAAAAAAAGCACTTTTTTTAAAAGCTCAGCCAAACGGGCCCGAAATCCCAGAACAACTCTGCTTCTTGAATTAATATCACGCTCTGCTTCTTCTTTTCGTCCCCCCTCTTTTATTCCGTCCTGCCTCCTTATTTATAATTTAGGTCTTGGGTCACTGATTCTCTTTTTCTTATTACAAAGATATCTCATATCTTGTAATTTACTCCATCAGATCACACAATTGATTTTGTTTCTATTTTTCTTGCGGGGGACCATCAAGTTTGGCTGATTGCATATCCTTTTATTGCCTTTTCTACTTCATTCCAAATCAGCTAATATTTCCTGCACAATAAAAATAGGATATGAGTAGATTTTATGTCGATTTATTCTTTGATCCCAAGTTTCATTCAATTATGGAAACGTTCATAAAAGATAATTAAATAGGTATATAATATCAATAATTCCAATTAAATCTCATAAAATATACACCTATTTAATCATAAAATATATACTCATCACAAACAAACACAATATTTGGTTGCTTATTGATTGGCTTATTATTAAAAATCTTAAGATGAACATAATGACTAATTTGTAATAGCAAAAGATAAATTCAATAGTTTACGGAATAGAAAAAATAAAATATATTAAAGAAAAAGGCAAGCCGTGATGTTGATGGTAGTCAAAGACTCAAAGTGTAAAAATTGGGACAGAATTTCCTTCACGGTTTCACTTTTCGCTGAAAAAAAATTCTAATTTTTTTTTAATAAAATTTTTTTCACCAAAATTTTCATTTACAGTACTATCTTTCCCCATCCAGCTCGAACAAAAGGACACTGCAGGTTTCTGTATTCCCTACTACCTCCTTCATCGCTGTCAGAGAAACAGCCCGAGACAATGTGTGAGTTTCAGGCACGCACATTGTTCCATTCTCGATTTCTCTCCTCCTTCTTTCCATAACAATGGCGTTGTCACATCATCATCGTCATCTTCCCCTGAAGGAAGCATTTTCTTCACTCGCTTTCTTCTGGGCTGGTCTTCCCTAGTTGAACAGGTTAGTCGGTCTTCCTGATCTTTTCACTCATCTTGCTTGAATCTACTTTGTTCTTCAAATTGTCAACTCCTTCTCTTTCCTTTCTGTTTATTTTCTTCTTCTCATTGTTGCTTCTGAAAGATCGGCTACTTCATTGCTAGTTAGTTGCTCTTCTCTTGTTTTTCTTAGTTATTAATCTGATCTGGGCGTTGGAAGTGCTTTCTTTTTTGTTCCTGCTTCGCTAGTTTTTTTCATCTTACCTTTACCCTACATGAGTAGGATCTTCATTCAAAACTCACGACACAATTTTAGCATCTTTTCTGCTCGGGACTATATATGTTAGGACTCCATTGCTTCTATTTTTCTTCCTGTCTAAAGAGGGAAACTTAGAATTGAAAAAAGTGAACCAGATACGAAGTTGAATGAGTTTGAAAACAGAGTTGCGGGGTTCCTATGTTTGGTATAGTCTAGGTGGGGAATTCAGAACCGCACGTGGATCCATAGCTCAGATCCCATCTTGGCCAAATGATCTGAAGGTAGCTTTGCTTTCATTCACAAGATAGATCCTGGCTTGTTGGAACTTTCACTGTGCAATGAGAACAAGAGAGTAATGTTTATTCGAGATAAGAACGATAGCTAATCAATTTCTTTAGGACACAGGGAAGAGAGTGAAGACTGAAGTGACAAAGCGAATAAAGTTTGTGTTACAATAGCTAAAATGTGAATTAATGTGTTTTGGTTTGGACTGAACATTGCCAAATTTCCGAGCTATTGTGAGCATCACGCACTGTGGTCTGAAGGGGGAAGAAAAAATTAACAGCACATGGCAGGATCTATAGGGTTGGTTACTGTTCTGCGTAAAGCTGAAGACTATGCTGCTTCTTTACGAGGATTGTCTGCTTGTCTAAGTGATCTTGATTTAACATTCTAACGTTTTGTCTTAAGCATACTAGGTAGCAGATGTCTGAAATGCATGTTCTGGGTTCGTGGGAACAAATTCTGAATGATAGAGGCCTCGCATGATTGGTTACAGTTTTTAATGGCTCCTGTTGATTATACCCTCCTTTTCATGTCACAACTAGTCAACTAGGTTGGCAAACCAGAAAATTAAAAGGTTCCCCTTTTCATATGTCATCTATAGTATCTGATTATCACTACATTGTTTCTTTAAAGGAGCGGTTATGGACTTCTTGGCTACAAGATCCCAGAACATGGAATAAGTTTTTCCTGGTATAAATAATCTTCATTTGCTGTAGTGCATGGTCACTTTTTCAAAGTCGTGCCTTTGGCCACCAGAACATACCTCTGGGGTTGTATTAGAGCAATCATGAAACTAGGTGATCTACCATACTAATGTATATTTTCTTGATCGAATCAAACATTGGAACTGGGCCCATGGTACTTCTGTGTTTCCTTCAAAGCTTAGTTTGGTCATGGAAGGATTATTTGTGTTGTATTGCAATACACCATCACAAGTGTTGAACGAACATTCCTTCGAATGTTTTCCAATTTTAATGTGGTCTTGATATATGCAGGTTGTAGATAGGTATTGGGTGCTTCTTGGGTTCACTCTTAACATGAAATCGAAATTCAATGGTAGCTGGCCTTCGGTTGTGCGTCTTCGTCTCAAAGACAAATCAGCCACTCGTTTTTGCTTATTTCCAAAAGTGAAATCAGCTGGCAATAATCCTGGGAACTCACCTGTCTATCTTAATGTGTATGATTTAACGGCTGTAAATGGCTACATGTACTGGGCAGGTCTTGGTATTTTTCACACTGGGGTTGAAGGTCAGTTTAAACATCATGCCTACTTTCACATTTTTAACCTTATTTGTTCATTTAATTAGTTTATTAAGGTTTGCTAGTCAAAATTCTGAGGAGTTACTTCATGGCCTGGACCTTATGTCTTAAAAGGAAGCAGTTATAACTTTTAATGCTACTATGTTTAACCTCTTACTTTTGTAGTTGGCGACACGAACTATGATAGCCTTAAGACTACTTACTTAAGATCATTTGATAAATTTGACCCCCAGGACCAAACTCAATATAATCATTCATGTTTGCACAATTTGAGATAACAGGCTAATTTAGAATACTTTCTCTTCTGCGTTGGATGGATCTGAATCCTATGAATGTATCTTGATATATCACAACTATGCATACAGTTCATGGAGTAGAATATGCGTTTGGAGCTCATGACTATCCGACAAGTGGCGTCTTTGAAGTTGAACCTCGTCAATGTCCTGGCTTTAAGTTTAGGAAGTCAATATTCATTGGAACAACAAGCCTGGATCCCCTCCAGGTTAGAGAGTTCATGGAGCGTCAGTCAGCAAACTACAATGGCGATACTTATCACTTGATTGTGAAGAACTGCAACCATTTTTGTGAGGACATGTGCTTCAAGCTGACAGCAAACACAATACCAAAATGGGTCAATCGTCTTGCAAGAATAGGTATATGATGTATTCTCCTGCCGAACATAGACCAGAACACAGTTCTTCTGAAATCCGTTTGCAAGTAACAAACAATCGGAACTTAGAATTTTCCAATGCCATTATCTGATATTCCTGATACTGCATCCATGTGCATATATTGTTAAAGAACACTTTTCCCAAAAACTAGTTTTTTCCCCTACTGTTTTTTTGTTTTTTGGCTAGCATTTGCTACTATTGAAATATCTGAAAGTACTTACAGGCTCATATTGTCATATTTTCATGTCATTGAAAAATTTAGAACAAAACTAATGTGCAATACCCTAGTTTACTATCAGCTTCTTCAGCGAAATTATAACTGAAGATGTATGAAGAACTGCAAATAAGCTTTTCCTCAACCACGTTATGCAAATATTACATTTAATCCACGCCCAATTAGATATTACCTTTTCTTTGCGTCTATTTAGTGTTAAATTCAGCAAATTTCACCTACTTGTCAGAAGACTGGACAAGGAGAGAATTTTTGTTGGGTTCAAATGCCCCAACTTGTTTCCTTCAATTACCTTACCTCAGTGACTTCTCATCTTTTCATGAAATCCTTGTAGGATCCTTGTGCAATTGCATACTACCTGATGCTCTTCAAACATCCACTGTTCGACATGATGCAAACTTTCAAGGAGGCGATAGTGAAAAGAAGAGACTGCGAACTGCCTTCAGTTGCTTGTCATCAATCTCAGTGCCTCAGAGGGAGGTATCGATGTCTTCCTTATTTTTGCACTCTCACTATAAAGGTTGCCTACCTCCATGGGAGTTAAAGAGATCTAGAAAGGGCTCAATGAAGGAAAGATGAGGACATTTGTCTTATTTCTCTTTATCTCTGTCTTGCTGGTAATCTTGATTCATGAGTCACTGATTTTCAGTGATCCATGATCCCTGGAGTGCAAAATTTTCCTTCCTCATTTGTATTTGGATATCCAAGATCATAGGGCTTCCCTGTTTTCTTTTTCTTTCCTTGTGTCTATCTGTTTGTCTGGTTATTGCTTGTAATCTTTGGTTGTAAATTAATGTTCCGATATATATTGGTCTACAAACTCAATTTCATGGCTGGAGAAAACATAAAGCAGACAGATGATCTAGCTAATTTAGAAAATCAGGGATCTGGAGATCTTCTCATGTTAAGTGATTCACAGATGAGAATGGGACAAGTTGAACAGCTATTCATGTATGAATATCTAACTTGTCATGTGAGCGGATCAAATCAATGAAGGTGGAATCAATCAAATGAATGGAGTAAGAAGTCTGCTCAAATGAAAGAAATCAGAAAAATGTGGCTGTTATATCCTGGACTTTCATTGAATTTCTGCGCTGAATAATAAGTTGAATGAGATGAAATCTTTTCTTGTTAAACTTGCGAAGAATTTGTGCATGGAAAGATAATCTTAATGACGGTATTTTCTATTTCTCTCTCAAGTTATACCTGCTGCAGTTTGAAATTTTCTATCAGCTTGCTTCACCATGGAAGTAAATTGATCCTAAAATTAGAAATATTGATTTTTTTTTTTAAAAATAAGATTAAGGGAATTAAATATGTTACATGTTGTTATCGTATGTTGTGTAACATCAGATTATATATCAATTTATAACTTAAATAAATTAGTTCGGAGGAAAAAATACCTTACACTGTAAGACCAGTAAAAACCTAAACAATTTAAAATCAGAGCATCATTGTAACTGTGTAGAACAGTGAAGATATTTATCTCTTGAAAAATAAAGAAATATCGGGCTCATAATGTTGGGCCTAGTTTGAATCTAGATGGGCTTAACTTTGGTGGAAATGGTTAGTCCAGTGAAGCCCAATGCAGAATCTGTATGACTGTATCTATGACGTAAAATTGGATTTTTTATCTTGGGATCCAAAATTTTAATTACCGATAACGAAATAAACCCGATCTCTCATCGCATCGTTGAAGACCGCTGAGAAACTCCCCAGTCTTGACTCAAGACTCAGAGCTGCGAAACCCAAGGCTGCTTGTAATGGCGAAGCTCGTCGTCTTCCTCACCCTCATTTCACTCCTCCCACTTCTCTGCAATTCTTTCTCTGACGATAAGCCCTCAGATCGCCACATCCTTGTGTTGCTCGATGACTTCGCCATAAAATCGTCGCATTCATTGTTCTTCAAGTCTCTCCAATCCCGTGGTTTCGATCTCGATTTCAAGCTAGCTGACGACCCGAAGATTTCGCTCCAGAGATACGGCCAGTATTTGTACGATGGGTTAATTTTGTTCTGCCCCACGATCGAACGTAAAGTTTTGTCCCTTTTTTCTCCTGGAAGCTGTAATTTTTGGAGTTTCAGAGATCTGAATTTCTTTGCTAATTTGGAAAATGGGACTCGAGGAAGTGAATATGTTTTGCTTGTTAGGAAAATTTAATTGGTGTCACGTGAATGAAGCTCATGATTCTTACATATTTTCGTTAAAACGTGTAGTTTACTGCACGACTACGTTGTCTCTTCATTTCCTAAGCAATTAGCTAGGTATGGGCTTTAGATATAATGTATTGAGGTAAAATGTAAACTTGGACTCATTTTGCGTGACTTATAACATAATCTTTTATATGTGAAAACATGATCTTTAATTTGGTAAAACTTATTTTTACGTGCGGTTTCATACGAGAAAACATCTTTATGCCCATTTGGGGGAACTTGTTCTGTTTTTGCTGATATTTGCAACCTTTTACAACTATGCAGGTTTTGGAGGATCCATTGATGCAGCTTCTATTTTGGATTTTGTTGATTCTGGCCATGATTTAATAGTTGCAGCCGATAGTAATGCATCTGATCTAATCCGAGAAATTGCCACTGAGTGCGGAGTGGACTTTGATGAGGTACCTACAGTAGTTGTAAATAGTTTGAATTCGTTTGGCCTATATGTAATATTTCTTCTATTAAGGCTCAGAGCAATCTTTCTGCGCCTATAGTCTGATGTTATGTGTCTGCTTTGTTGTTTATATTTGTATCATCGCTTCATAGGCAGTGAAGCCTTACTTTCCGCTTCTCTATATCTATATTTACCCAGGATCCTGCGGCTTTGGTTGTGGATCATACTGGTTATGCAATCGCTGCTACTGAAGGAGATCATACACTGATTGCTGCTGATGGTTTCATTAAGTCTAACGTGCTTCTTGGAAGCAAAAAAATTGAGGTAAGTGCCACTTTAATTGACTCATTAGTTGTGTTAACTGTTAAGCACAATAATGCTTAAGACTCAAGAGTTACAATTAACATATGTGAGTAAACATGCAACAGGCTCCAGTTCTGTTTCGGGGGATTGGTCACTCATTGAATCCTTCCAATAGCCTGGTAACGTGCCTTTATTTCTGTTGCTGTGTTGACTTTAATTGTGCAATCTGTATTGATGCATTTGTATTGAAGTTGCTTGAACTCTGGATACTCATTGATATATTCATTTTGTTTGTGACTTCAGGTGTTGAAAGTTCTCTCGGCATCTCCATCAGCCTATTCTGCTAATCCAAAATCAAAGCTGACAAGTCCTCCATCACTCACTGGATCTTCTATCTCATTAGTCTCTGTTGTCCAGGTGAGTCAATAGTTTATTTTCTTTTGACTGTCCTCTCTTGTGGTTGCCCTTGATCGTGTTCTTCCTTGTCTATTACTGTCTGCATATGTTAAGTTTGTGTTTTGTCGTATATGATCTTTCTTATCTTTTTTCTTTTGGAAAACTATAAACTTCTGTATATATACCCAGAAAAATTGGGGGGAAAAAAATTGAAGGAAATCAAAAGATATAACTCTCTTTTCCTGATTTTTCTTTGATGAATATCTTATGGTTGTTATACCTGACAATTCATTGCTTGCTCTTAGCATATGGTTTGCAAAAGTTAAATTCTAATCATATGCATTAACTGTCCCATATTCTCGTTTTTGTCCTTTTGCAGGCAAGAAATAATGCTCGGATTTTGATCTCTGGCTCAATAAGCATGTTCAGCAACCGGTATGAAAGGACTAAATTGCTGATCACAGTCTTTCTAAAGTGTAGGCTAAATTCTAATGGCACGATCTTTTTTTTTTTTTTGGTTCAGATTTTTCAGATCCGGTGTACAAAAGGCTGGGAGTCCAACCAAGTGAGTAAAGCTTCAAACTTTGCCCCTCCTTTTTGTCTGGAATGACTTTTTGCTAGCCGCTATAGAAGCAGTCTTCTCTCTTAACACATAGCCTTTACCGAGTTTCTTGTTGACTATTTGCATTATGCTTTATATTCAACTGTTAGTGTCATGTATTTTGCAATCATGATGAACGATTATTTTTTTGGATCAGACATGACAAGTCAGGTAATGAGCAGTTCTTGACTGAACTAAGCAAGTGGGTTTTCCATGAAAGAGGTCATCTCAAGGTAAGGAAAAACAGTCTTGCGGCCATTGCTTGTGATGATCGATGTTATGCTTATTGTTAACTAACATATTTTCTGCTTCATGTATTGACATTAAGGCTGTGAATGTACGACACCACAAAGTTGGGGAAGTAGAAGAACCAGCCATCTACAGGATCAATGATGATTTGGTAATTTAATTATTAATTAAACACTGATATATGTAATGTTTGCTAAGGTTGAAACATTAATGTTCGTTGTGGCTTACATCTCAAATCTTTTTGAAGGAATACTCTGTTGAGATCTATGAATGGTCTGGAACAAGCTGGAAACCTTATGTAGCTGATGATGTACAAGTCCAATTTTACATGATGAGCCCCTATATCTTGAAGACTATGTCTACCGACGGCAAGGTCCCTTCTGAAGATCTATTTTCAGTACTCTTATATTTTTCTGTAATTAACCCTTGAATGCAATACTTAACTTTTATTCTTTCAGGGTCATTTTTTCACATCATTTAAAGTTCCAGATGTCTACGGGGTTTTCCAATTCAAAGTTGAGTACCAAAGACTTGGATATACAAGCTTATCTCTATCGAAGCAGGTAATGGGTCCTCTAAATTTTAATTCTCAAGAACTACATCTATATCTTTATGTATGTTGATACCTTTGATACCTACCTATATGTATAGTTAATTGTGGATGTTTTGTTATTAAGGACTGGATCAGTTAAATTAGTCATATCAATAACTGGAGAGAAATTTGTTACCAGATCAAATTTACCCATGCCTTTTGCAAGCCGCTGTTGTAAAATTACCAACGTTTATTGTAATTATTCATTAGAATTAAAGTATTAGCTGCATTTGGTAAGGCTGTGCTTACAGGGAGGATTGGGTTTGGACTAACGTCCCTTGCATGGCAATATGTCAACTAATTAATCTTTATCAGAGTTTCTTTTCAAGAAATTTGAGTGCTAGGATGAGAGTTATCCATCATTTTTCTAATATTCAATGGGATAAATGAAAACTGAGTCTTATGATAAATGTCTGATTGTTGAATGTGTTACCATGACTGCTGTTTGTAGCAATAGCGTATTTTCATTATTGTTGAGATTACTGAATAAGACAAGGGATTTGACCAAAAAAAAATAAGACAAGGGATTCATCTTTGAATTTTGTGTGCAGATTCCTGTCCGTCCCTTCAGACACAACGAATATGAAAGATTTATACCAGCAGCTTATCCCTATTATGGAGCAGCATTTTCAATGGTGAGGATCTCTCACACACACACATAAAGCTTGATTTGAAAATTGACCTCATGGTCCACTAAATTCTTTTGATTCGTTTCCCTTGTTTGCTGTTCTGCATATCGTATTTCTGGGATATGCCCCAACCACCAGGGCAGCCCTTTCTTTTTTTCATCCCTTGGTTGCTTTTGGAGCATGGTAGCGCCAAAGTATAAAATTCCGTTGTACCTATGTTTGTGTGTACTGCCTGCGTGCTTGTGTCCTTATAAATGTGTATATACACGTGTGCATGATAGAACTAGCAGATTTAAGAATTAGAAAAGGAAAGATAAGAGAATCTAGAGTCAGAATCTAACTCCAGCCAACATAACACAATTCTGAAATATCATATATTCATTCATAACTTCATAAAACACAATACATGTATATAAAGAGTTGCCTACATAACTGCCTATACATAACTTCCAGTATAACTGTTATTAAACAGATAACTATTTGCAATAATAACTACTCCTAACTGATCATAACTATTCCTTCTTATCCTATTTCTTCCTCTTCTTGCGTCTGGAATAAACTAACAGGGGCAGAGGGCAGTTATTCTCCCTATTATTCCTATCAGTGCATAGGTTTCCCTGCGTGTAGGCTGATACTGTTTAGCAATGTTTAATATGTGGGAAATTATTTTCTAGAAATGAAATGGGGAAAGGGCATTGCCTTATGTTGTAAAGTAATATACTTTCTCATTTCCTTTCTAGAAAACACAGTTCCGCATGCCATACATTGACCTTGCTCCTAGGTTATAGTACATTGCTATCGCAGGTTAAAGTTTTGTGATTGTGTCCATCTCAATAGGTGATCTGACTTCTGAATGGTTTTTATGTAACATAATTTTGGATATTGTGTTGCAGATGGCAGGCTTCTTTGTCTTCACCGCTGTCCATCTTTACAACAAGCCAACATAGACCTTTTCTCATCGAGTTACTGCATCCATATTAATGTCAAACCTGACTTGTGAGACTGAAATTTTTGACTAGGCTATGTTATAAGCGGATGCTTTATATTTATTATGGATGCATAACTTTTTGCTTCCTTTAGTTTGGTCACATGGCCAGTAAGTTTACTATTTCTATTTTATTTATCTAGGTAGATTTGAAAAACACGATTAGCTTCCACCTGTGCAATGGGTAGTCTTGGACAAAGTCAAATCTCTACTTAATTTCAGTGAGATAAAGAAAAGTTCTATACATACGTATGTTTTGTGGATTATGTTTTTTTTTTTTTAAATTTAATAATATCTCAAAAATATGTGAGAAACTCTTTTGGAGGATTCATATGCCATATCACCACACAATCCTCCATGTGCCTTGTCCTTTTACCAGAACTGAAAAGGAGACCCTAAAATGAGCCATACATCTAAGAACATCGGATGGCTTGGAGCTTTATTATTATTCTGGTAATTACTAATTACTCCTCCAATTGTTCATAAATATAGGATATAGTTTGTTTTTACAAACTATATCCTATATCCATGATCGTAGATAGTAGCTTTCATGAACAGTTGCCTAAGGTGATCAAGGCCCTGCAAAGTCTTTGAGCTCCTGGGCTTTACAAGAGTTGATTTTTGACTTGTCTTATGGGCTTTTTGGGCCAACTCGTGGCCCTGAATTATTCTGGGCCGTAATAACGTCATTTGTAGAAAGGTTTAGAAAATGACAATGTGTTTGGTTTTTCTTATTATCTGGTCATTTTCTTCTCAAAATCCCATCTTGACCTGCAGAATTTAAAATTTAAAAAAAAAAAAAATTTGATGACATCTATTTTAGTCCCGACCGCATCCACCCCTTCCATCCTCCAATACCTAGCCATCAACTTCCCTACAAAAGAGTATGAGAAGAACGAACCCTAATCCCTATATTACATGTGCCAAGAATATTCATAATCGAGCAAACTCTAAAGAAACCATGATTAGCGTTTGGTTTGACATTGTAATTATCGTTATCAAATAGCTTATTACATCATGAGACCCGTACATCCCAACATACATGCTCAACCGTGTCAATCATGCGTGTAATCATCACCTTGTTATCAACATGCATGTGAACATTTGTATTTGTAAAGCTTAGTACTGCAGTTCTCACCAACTGCTCTATGCATCCTATTGTCCAGAGGTTTAGAAATTAGAAGAGGCCTTTTGTACGCTTCAATTTGAGGATATAAAATGATAGAAACAAGTGAACATCCTTATACCAATGAGAATTGGCTTAATTAGTTAAGGCGTCGATCTTTACCTCGAAAGGGAGTAGGTTCGATACCTGCTGGTCGATGTGAGGACCTCATTAGTGGACGATTTGTAAGTACTTCTGTAAGCGTTCTTTGAGTCTAGAGGTATGACCTGACCTTGGTGAGGTACTTTTATTTACTTCCACTTAAACTTATATATATATATATATATAAAGTGAATATCCTTATGCTCCCTCTTGTCCTTTATATATCTCCTCTTTAGAAAATTGATTTCAATGTTAAATATAAAACATATTCGTAATATCCATTTTTAAAACTTCTCAACCAAGTGATTTTAAAATAATAATAATAAATTAGACATCAATTTCAATAATCTTTTTAGAGGTGTAAACACTAAGTTTGATATTACAAGTAAGATTAAACCCAGGTTAAGTACTTACATATAAGGGAGCTTCCATGTGATACGATTTTACAAAACTATTGGCTTTGATGCCCACAATATTAACTTGTCATTGTAAAGCACCAGATTCTCACCGACCAAATTATGGCTTAGAACTGAAAAACTTGAATTTTATTGAGTTGTAGAGACCAATGTTTTAACTTGAGGGATCAAAACATATAATTTAAAACTAGAGGGGCCAAAACCAAAATGAAGATAAATTTAAGGGACCAAAATCGAAACACACACACACATGCATAGATTTTTTGGAGGAGAGTATGTAACATATATATATATCACTCTGATTTTATTTATAAGTCCATTTTGATTAAAAAAAAATTGGTTTTATTTGCAAGTCTCTTTTTAGGTAATGAATGATATTGTAACAGTTTTGCCCATATTATTGTACCAATAAAAATAGAGAGAGAAGAAAAAAGTTGAAAGATACTCATTTATAAATTAGGGCAAAATTGGAATTGAAAATTTATCCTACAATCATTAGACTAATTATCTCTCCTTAACATGTGCGATTTAATTAAAAGTGTTTTATAAATAGGATCAAAGTGGTATATAGAACCTGGTTTTCCGCAAGACCCATCTGGATCACTCCTTGAGGATTGTTTGTGGGGTGAAATGGGTGTCTATCAATATCAAAAGCCTTCCCATCCACCAAAATAAGCAGGGTTCTCGCCGTGAATGAGAGCAATCACCTTTTGTCCAGCATCGCCGTCGGTCGGCTCGGCGATGTGGGACAAAAGGTGATTGCTCTCATTCTCCAAAGTCCAAACCCATAAGGTTTCTGAAGCGAAATGAAGGGAAGGCACACTCATATTAAATAGCAAGGAATTATTGAGAAATGTGGTAGCAGTGTAGGAGAAATGAGAGAGTATATATGTGAGAATTTAATTTATAGGTGAGTGCTGATAGAAAAAGCAGGCTCTAATCTTTTTCATATCAGAAACGCAATAACTCAACATTTGAACAATATGCGTTTTGGCTTTATACCATGACACCGAAAGTAAAACTGAGAAAAGAAGTGTTGAGAAAAAGTAGTATTCATATATTTACAATTTTTAAAAAATTGATGTTCATCACTTGAATTCCTAGAATCAATTTGAAAGTTGTAATTATATATTTATAATTTGTGGAAATTGTGGGGCAAAAAGTTTCCTATGAAGTTTCATTGGCCACTATACAAGGTTCTTTTTCACTGAAAATTTTGAGAGCATTTTATTTTGGTTCTTTAATTTTATAAAGTATTTTTTTGGTCATATAATGATTATAACATTGATGGTTTTATTTTGAAAATGCCAACATCAAAATTTTAAATGTTGATAAAAGCGTTCAAAAATGGCAATATATTAAGTTTAATTTCACAAAATAATAATAATAATTGGCGCAAGAAATCATTGAGACTAAAATTAATTGTTAGGGTTATATAGCTGAAAAATACTCAATAAAATTAATGGACTAAACTAAAATCTTATATAAAGTTAGAGGGTCAAAAGTACACATTTACAAATTAATGAGTTATAGTTGGTAGAAGAAAATTAATCTAATATCATGTAATTTTTTGTTAAATAAATTAACTATGTTTAACACTATATAGAATTGTTTACTATATTTTTAAATTTGAATGATTTTAAGTGCTTCAAATTGAAGGATTAAACTAAAACATAATAGAAAACTCAATTATCAAAAGAATACTTTGCAATATATTAATTTCAATGTTTTTTTTTTTGGGTTTGCGAGTGAGTTGTAATATTTTGTGAGATAATAATTATCCGTCTAATTTTTTTAAAAGTTTAATTTTGAAAGTTAATAAGATATATCTAATTTATCAATATAAACATCATCTCATGTGAAATGAATCCATTATTAGCACAAAACCCATTGATGTGCTTTTTCTATACATTTTTCCATTACTTGGAAAGTCTTTTGATTCTCACAAACTATTCAAAAAATTCATATTTGTTTTGTTATTATTGTCTTGAAGATAATGTTAACTCTTAGATGCTGCGTACGTACCTCTGTTTGCAATCTTGTAATAAGAAGTAACCACCTCCCTCCTCACGTGCCTACAAACAAACAGATTTGATATGTACGCTTTGTGATTTTTATTATAATAAGACACCAAATATAAGTGTATTTGATCATTTTTATAAGAAACTCGTTTATAATTAGAGTTTATAAGGGTAGTGGGTGAGGATGATAATTAATATGATATTAGAGTTTATAATTAGTAGAGATAATATTGAAAATTATTTAAATTATAGGACAACTTTATTGACTTTAACTGTTTTTACTGATTTGTTAGAATTATTAGTTGTGTCTTATAATAAGAGTCATAGGGATTAAAATATAAATCACACAAATATATATGGGGTTATCATTTGTCATGTCACTTGACATAAGGTTATGTCAAGTCACCCCAAAACTACGTCGTTTTGGGGTTAGAAGAATTAATGAACTCTTAAAACGACGTAGTTTTAGGGTTAGGAGAATTAATGAAGGATCTTTTCATAAAATTCATATAATAAATACAAAAACAAAAATACATCAACACTCTTTATTAATTCCATTAACTCCCAAAACGACGTAGTTTTGTGATGACTTGATATAATCTTATGTTAAATGACATGACAAACGATAAACCCAATATATATATATATATATATATATATGTATGTTACATTACATATAACAATAAAATTGTTAATTGCACACCGAACAACAAGTTAAATACAACATTAATTGCTCTTAATTATATATTATCTGCTTGCATTTTGCATGCACATCGTTGTTAAAATATATATATAGAGAGAGTGATGATAATGATATATATATATATACACACACGTACTCTTTTAATCTTTAACATATTTGAGGAGTTGATATTGATCATAAATATATGATATAGTTTTTATATTTGTCAATATTTTATTAATTTACATTCATTGATACTCCCTTAATAATAATCAAAAAGATGATGGATTGAAAGAATTATTGGAGATGAGTAAGGTTTCTAGATAATAGAGGATATGATATTAAATAATTTAAATAATTTTATTAATTTCATCAAATTAGATTAACCAGAGGAGTATATATTTGATGAGCCACGTGCACCATCCTCTTTTCTTTGTTCTTTAAAAAATTTAAAAACAGACACATCATCACCATGTGACATCATAGAACGGTCATACACGCAAAATAACGTTGGACGTTAACAAATTAAACACAAAAATGTATGTGTCCACATATATGTGTGTAGTTGCAGTGACGACATCATCTTTAAGATAAGTTTAACCATAACCAGTCGCCCACACACTTACATAGGGCGAACCAGTCGGACACACCTTTACATAGGACGAAGTTAAGACATACTGGTCTTATTTATAAGTTTCTTTTTAACCAAATCACACATATTAAAGAGAGGTAGTTAGCTCAATGATTATGAGGTGAATTTTCAACTTTATCCTCATTTATGATTAGGTACCTTCAACTTTTTCTTCTCTCTCTATTTTCATTGATACAATTAATATGGGCAAAATTGTCATAATCTCATTTATTTAGTCAAAGGGGACTTATAAATAGGACCAAATTTTTTTAGTCAAAAGAGATTTATAAATAGGACCAGTGGTATAGTAATATAGAAATGTTTATAAAATTTAAATGATTTTTTTTTTCACATATGGACAAGATAGGGCTTACCACTTGGGCAGGGAATACGCACTGTTTAGCCCGCCCTTGCTTGACCCAAAAAGGTTAGAGTTTTTATCGGACAGGGTTGGATATTAGGCTGTAAAATGCAATCCATTCATTCTTTGGGTAAGGGTCTTGCCCTGCCTATGTCTACCCCAGTTGAGATCTACCACCTTGTGCCCCAATTATATTAATTAATTAAAGTAAATAAATTCAATTTAAGTAACATGTCTCGTTTACAACGTGATCATACAATCTGTAAAAAAATGTTCATGCCAAATTATTTAATGAAGGAGAACACGCGCGTACGTGGTTAAGAATATGTTAGTATTGTTCACAGGAAGTAATTCCCTGCAAGCAATGATCTTTTTCTCTTCTTTTCACGTGATATTTAATTCGTTTACTTGTAATGTTAGTATAGTTTTAATTAAGATTTGTTTTTTTTTTTGGTCGATAATTAAGATCTTTTTGTTGACCCACTTAGGAGGCTTGCTTTTAATATTTTCCCCCATTTGACTGATCTTTTGTGTTGCATTGCATTTACGCCTTATACAAATAACAAGTTTATGAGTATGAAGCCAATACCCTATGATCCTAACCTTACAATAAAGGTGGCCTAATTAATTAATGGTCCAACCAATTTTAATTTGATCCCACGCGCATCAGTACCTAGGGATAGCATGAAATGAACCGAACAAGTCTAATATGGACAGGACCGCGGGTTAGACAGGGTAGAACGTGGTCTAGTCTGGTTCAACACCAACTCTAGACCAAGTTAGATCAGACCAGGTCTGATAAACTACCTAGATTGGTCTAAGTAGTCTAGGACCTTTTTTTTTTCTTTTCCTTTTTTGAAAAGGAAAATCTGAACATATTAAAACACAAATTGTGACAATAAAAATTATTATAATAATATAAAAAGTGTCACATAAAATTAAAACATCATAAATCTAAAAGGATATCCAACAATATCCAACAACAATAAAAAAATGTTCGAAAAAAAGATTTAAACATGATAAATACAATTAAGATAATAGAAATACTTACAATCAAATAAAAATCATCATAAAAATGCCAATGAGAGTTGGTGTAACGCCTCATTTTCAATACCAAAATCTTGGCCAAAATAATAGTAGCACCTCCAATTATAGGATATTCAACACTCAAACACATATTTACAATATGGCCAAAGGTAGAAATCCATTTATACAGGGCCAAAATAAATCCAATAAATAAGAGTTATTTTAAAATGCGGAAGTCTTTTAGGTTCATGGCAAATAAAATAACACAACATAAACTAAAGGAGTACAGAAGAGCCTACAAAGCTCACTCCATGGGTGCATTCCCTTGATCTCTACTAAGTTATTCACCTGAAAAATGTTAATATGGGGTGAGATTACACATCTCAGTAACTACTAAATATTTCTACCGTACACGAGCAAATAATATATGACAAAAAGATATGGGCTGATTTCAAATATATATATAGATTCCATAATTTATCATACAAAATAATTTATACTAATAGTCATCAATATAGAAGGTATTATAACATATATATCTCAAAAGTTCTCATCTCATGTCTTTACAGAATATTCATCATCATATCAAATTCTTGAACTGTTCAGAAATGCACTATGCAATATGCAGCCTCCCTTATATCACCACCTCCCTTATACCGCAGACTGGAGCCATAGGCTAACACATAGTCCAATAGAAACTCATTCATTTGACTGAATTGTTCCAAGCTCACCAAAACTTAAGATACACCCGGCCAAAGGTATATAGCTTAAATCTGGACTATGGCTCCCCTCCTTTAAAATAACTAAGGAGGTGTCACATGTCCCACAACTCCAATGAAATCCCGGCCAGAGGAAAACATGGAAGATGGGGCCCTGAAACAAGTACCATCCACTGTGCACCGAGTGGTGGCATAAATCATTCTTATCATTCAAATCCCTCCTTACTCCACCCATCATAATACAACCGCCATGATGAATATGTTCACTCAAAATAATGCATTATTATACCATAAAGTTTTATACATCAATATGCGTATTTATGAATAGTGAATACTATGCGTATATGTGAATAGTAAAATACGATATATATACATGAATAGTAAAAATGAAGAGTACATACGGTATGTATACGTGAATAGTAAATACGGTATGTATACGTGAATAGTATTATGAATAGTAAATACAATATACGTGAATAGTAAATACGGTATACGTGAATAGTAAAATGAATAGTAAATACGGTGTGAATAGTAAATATGGTATACGTGAATAGTAAATACAGTATACGTGAATAGTAACATGAATAGTAAAAATGAATAGTAAATACGGTATACGTGAATAGTAACGTACGTATAAATAGTACCTCTGCAGATTTGCAAATCAAAGTTCCCACACCAGATCTTAAAACCATAAATATTTTCTAAATATTCTTGCCAAAATAGTAAACAAACAAATTTATAATCATACATAATTCACAAGTATAAGGAAGAATATTCAGAGTTACCTGTTACTTGCTAATACCCGAATCACCAACCAGCTATTATAACTCTCAAGCAAACATCTCTCTACTCTCTACTCTCTCTCTCTACCTCTCTCTATGGCTCTTAGAAGTTGTGAAGAATGAAATGAAATGGAAGGTCTATTTATAGTTGGAAAATGGGTCTTTAAGTGTAATTTTCGTCTCTGGGTCGTTTTACGTAATTTTCCCAAAATTTAAAAAAGAAGTTGCCCGTGACTACTCCCGTGATGTTTCTTTTAAAAATTTTTAATAATATTTTAATAATATAATATATATTATTATTTAAATAATAAATTATTATTGAGTGGGTCCCGCGGCCAAAATTTTCAAAACTCACGAGAGTTTCTGTCGGCAGAGGAGAAATAATTTGACGTGGGTCCCACATGAATAGTAAATACGTATTTTTGGAATAGTAAATACCGTATTTTTAAATAGTAAATACGTATTTGTGAATAGTGAACACTATTCATATTTCACAAATTTCAAGTATTAAATACGTATTTGCGAATAACATATATATATATATATATATATATATATTTTAAAATACGTATTTGTATATAGTAAAAACGTATACGTGAATAGTAAATACTATTCACGGGGCCCACGAAATACTGATTTCAAATTTATTACTTTCCAAAAAATAGAGCCTACTAGTCTTCCCAAGATAGGTTTATGTTCAAGATATTAGATTCAAAATTCAGGATGTTACATTTCTCCCCTCCTAAAAGAAAATTTTGTCCTCAAAATTTCGCTATAATAAGAATTCTAACCTATTTAAATAAATGAGGATAGGTTTGTCGCATGTTCTCCTCCGTTTCACAAGTAGCATCTCCGGGAGCCATTCCTTTACACACAACCTTTACAAGCTTATAGCCTTGTTCCTCAATTACTTATCCCCCGCATCAACAATCCGCTCCGACTCAGCTTTATATATCATATTATCCCTAAGTCCTATCTCTTTCCCAAACATGCTCACCAAGCACACAACACAATTTTCGTTCATCCTGTACCCAAAGTAATATTCAGACACAGGATCCACTAGTTCCTTATTTGAGCGCTTGGTTACACTGGCCTCACAGGCCAGTTCATTCTTCCTTTCTGTTTTTTTTCATTGTATTACCACGACACTGGATATTCAGATCTTACAGCTTAAGAAGCTACCCTCAGGCCATAATAACCACAACATGATATAATCTGATTATTCTGCCAACCTTAAGATAAACTTTAGACATACAGGTCTAATGTTACCATGATAGGCAACAAACACAATACTAGGCACATAAGTCTTATAGCCTAGAGATACCACCATATGCAAACTAGCTCAACGGGTCTTACCGCTTCAAGCCTCTGCTCGTCTATCCTATACCCGTGCTTCCTCAATTCAAGTTTAAGAAAACACTTACTTACTAAATCTAGCTTTCACCAATGGCAAGTAATTCAAAAACAAGTACATTTGGCAAGATTCTGCAAACTAAGTATATCCACAACAGTTTCCAACCTCTTCTAACTTGTACACCTTCCACCACAATCATAATGTAAAAGTCAATTCTTGTTCGAATTTCGCAAGGATTCATTCCATGAGACATCATAGTTTATAAATGTCGATTACAAACTGGTCTTAAATCCTGTTGTAAATATTGCGTAAAAATTTCCAAACACAGCAAGTGCATTGGTAAGTTCAAAATTCAAATACTCAGGGACCTAGCAACTTATTTTAAATAGTCACCAACTCCGAATACATTCCAGGTTCCAACTTATTCTACTCAACTCATCCATGAAACACTCAATTCATTATTTCTAAAGAAAGATTCTATTATCAAGATCATTTCCTATGCTAGATAAACAGTTGGCAATTCTCTGAACACCTTACACATGTTGGTATCACATTTTGTTCCCTATTTCTCTCCAATCAATTAGTACCATATTCTAATATCTCAATTTATTCAATCAATTCAGTCTCCTAAAGAATCAATACAACTGTTAAGTTGAACTGTTATATTACATTTCTACTAGTAGCAACCCTCTAGATCCCCTACCAACTTTCAGATTCATCATCCTATTTCTAAAACCCCGATTATTCATACTAGATTCATCATACTCCATAGCTTATATCATTTAAGAACTATCCTCAAACTTTCCCCAAAAATGATAATTGTCAAATTACAAATCAACTCTTAGAACTTTAATATCAGCAAGACAGAGATATCATGTGTCCTCAATAATATCCATAGAACATTCATGTTTCACAATTCCTAGACTAAGATTTAAAACATTCAAATATTATTCTCACAATCTCAGCATTGTTCACATGATTCGAATTCAATCCTTAGTATCTCAAAGACATATACTAAATATCATCTGTTCCTCTCATAGTTATCTATTAATCACACTCAAATAACATACTAATATTGTAACATAAATCACCGGATTTCATACTTTCTTAATTAGACATACTATCTTAACTCAGATTGAATTCAAGTCTATTTTCAAATATTCCCAGACATTAATAGTCAAGTTTACAATTTGATTCTTATAACCTCAACATCAACTGATAATTCGTGTTGCCCCAAAAATACCCATTATACATACTAAGATCATGATTCACAATTCCTAATCTAATTCTTGGATTATATGAAGACTATCTACAACCTCAGCAGTATTCACAAGGTTCTAATTCTACCTCAACCTGCAATATCACAAAGGCTCATTTCGTTCTTAAGTTCTATTTCAGCTTAGATTAAATTAAAGCCTATCCTCAATATTTACTATATTCATTCTAACATCTTTCTGGCATTCCTAAGGATCACCATTTCATACCTTTCCATCGATCTTCCAACATGTTTATCCAAAAACCTTAGTCTTTGAATTATCTGTGACAAATTCATAGAGTTCTTCGGATACTCAGAGAGTGAAGAATGCTCTCGGGTTAATTGGCACAACTCATCATCATTTCAAATCTTCGGATTCTCTCCGGTTCATCTAATATTATTAGGAAGTCACCCTTCCCAAGATTACTATCACCTTAGCACGCTTACGCTTAAAATCCTATTTTTAAATGTCAATTCCGACATCTTGAGTCAGCTGCACATCCAAGACAGATTTCTTAGATAAATGCGCGTATAAACGTCCAAACTTAATTTCTTGAAAACACAGCTAGCAATAAATGCCATAGCGATTTCTGTCTGCAAAGGTCTAGGAAACTGCGACCCCTAACGGTGGCTAGGGTGCACTAGGGTGCGGTGCCATAAAATTTCCGCATAACAACAAAGTCTGCATAATTATGAGCCAGCAACAGATGAGAATCCAATGCTGCTTAACAAAATCTAGACGTTACTAGCCCAGCTATAAACCGAGTAAAGAAAGAGTAAATGTTTCATGTTCTCTCAAACTTCACAAAACCTCCACATATTCATTTCCTCTCCGATCGTAACCTTCACTATAACCTTCCACATTATCCTTAAACATGGCCGGTTCAAGTAACTCTATTCCAGTCTCCGATTCATTCAACCCTTTCTTTCTTGAAGCCTTACTTCATGACTATCAGACTAACGTGTTGTCTGATTTGTCAAACAATGCATCATACCCTTATTCTTCTTTACTTCCCCAAAATCCCGTAAGTATGAATGTTCATTCATCTGCCTCAACGATTAACATTCCTACTCCTCCTCCAAGGATACAAGATTCTATTTTTACAACTACTAACAGAAAGGAATCTGAAGCAGGTCCATCAAGGCGACCTGTCCAAAGGTGTCGTAATGTGGCAGAACTTATGGAGTCTACGGTACCTTCTCAACCAAGGAATCCTGCTTCTACCTTGACTGAGACTACTAATCCATTTTCATGTGGTTGCTGCCATGTTCTACGAGAGATCATTCATACCAATGGACTTCAATACCATAAACTTGAAGTTCATGGGAGGATTGGTATGATATGCCACGCTGTCTTTCACCAGGACGTACAAGGAGGTTCTTCCAGTCCTCAAGTATTTGACTTTGGTAAGAAGAATTTAGATGATGTCAAACATTTTCTAGAAAATTATTGTTTGAATCAAAAATCTTTAGGGTATGTCCTGGTGTCGGATCCCCTATCAGCCTACTATGAGGCCCTCTGTGTTGGTTTGGAATGGACTAAAAATCAAAATGAACTCCCTAATAGTTCATTTCCAACCAATACAGAAAATATATCCAATAAAGGAAAAGAGCTCATGGTTGTAAATAATAATCCTTCAGTCCCCATACCTAGTAATCCATACCGATCAAGAGCTGAACAAAATATTAGAGCTGCATCAATGTCAATAGATGATCTTAGAGACTTCTTCCATTTACCTCAACAAGAAGCGGCTCAACAAGTTCGTCTATGCAAAAATGTTCTAATGAAAATATGCCATAGGGGAGGAATAAAGCATTGGCCGTATGTAAAAATTCGAAGCACTATGAAGCAAATAGCTAGATTGAGAAGAACAATGTCTTCTGATGGTCCTCTCTCAAGTGCAGCCACTCAGGAAGAAATTAATAGACTTAAACTTGAGATAGTCGAAGCTTGCGGTGGGATTGTACCAACTGTTGTTCTTGATGCTTGAATTAATATAGTCTACTCTTCTTAGCCTTCTTGCTAATGTTTGTAATCTCTATTCTAGGATTCATAAGGATTTTCGAGTTTTCCTGCCAAACTCAACTTTATCTTATTAAATTCAAACTTAAGCCAGTTATTCTGTATAATCAAGACTATGCCCGTATTCTGTTATGGTATTGTCATCTGTTACTCATATAAATTAGCTAGGTAAGTGAAAATCTAGCGAAAATCTCTTCATACTTTTTACAACGGCAACTAATTGAATAAACATCAAATAGGGGCTTAGTCTTTCAATCACTTTCCTAGACACCAATAAAAATATTCATCCTAGAAAGTAATTTTGGGCCTACAGAATCCAATATTCAATAAATTTTCTACTTACCAACTTCCGCTACGCAGCTCTGAAATTTAATCTCAATCACATCCTCAAATCATAAATCCTCATTATCAATCACTTGAATATTTTGATTAACTCATTCTTCTCCTATCATGAATGTCACAAGAAAATTGGTAAAAAGAATCCAAAGCTATAAAGGAAAATGCACATGTTATGATATTTAATTTGCCATGACCTCAAAAATTTTTTTTATTTAGAAAACTGATAGGAAATTTACAGATTGGCCAGAACCTTGGCTCTGATACCAAAAATGTAACGCCTCATTTTCAATACCAAAATCTTGGCCAAAATAATAGTAGCACCTCCAATTATAGGATATTCAACACTCAAACACATATTTACAATATGGCCAAAGGTAGAAATCCATTTATACAGGGCCAAAATAAATCCAATAAATAAGAGTTATTTTAAAATGCGGAAGTCTTTTAGGTTCATGGCAAATAAAATAACACAACATAAACTAAAGGAGTACAGAAGAGCCTACAAAGCTCACTCCATGGGTGCATTCCCTTGATCTCTACTAAGTTATTCACCTGAAAAATGTTAATATGGGGTGAGATTACACATCTCAGTAACTACTAAATATTTCTACCGTACACGAGCAAATAATATATGACAAAAAGATATGGGCTGATTTCAAATATATATATAGATTCCATAATTTATCATACAAAATAATTTATACTAATAGTCATCAATATAGAAGGTATTATAACATATATATCTCAAAAGTTCTCATCTCATGTCTTTACAGAATATTCATCATCATATCAAATTCTTGAACTGTTCAGAAATGCACTATGCAATATGCAGCCTCCCTTATATCACCACCTCCCTTATACCGCAGACTGGAGCCATAGGCTAACACATAGTCCAATAGAAACTCATTCATTTGACTGAATTGTTCCAAGCTCACCAAAACTTAAGATACACCCGGCCAAAGGTATATAGCTTAAATCTGGACTATGGCTCCCCTCCTTTAAAATAACTAAGGAGGTGTCACATGTCCCACAACTCCAATGAAATCCCGGCCAGAGGAAAACATGGAAGATGGGGCCCTGAAACAAGTACCATCCACTGTGCACCGAGTGGTGGCATAAATCATTCTTATCATTCAAATCCCTCCTTACTCCACCCATCATAATACAACCGCCATGATGAATATGTTCACTCAAAATAATGCATTATTATACCATAAAGTTTTATACATCAATATGCGTATTTATGAATAGTGAATACTATGCGTATATGTGAATAGTAAAATACGATATATATACATGAATAGTAAAAATGAAGAGTACATACGGTATGTATACGTGAATAGTAAATACGGTATGTATACGTGAATAGTATTATGAATAGTAAATACAATATACGTGAATAGTAAATACGGTATACGTGAATAGTAAAATGAATAGTAAATACGGTGTGAATAGTAAATATGGTATACGTGAATAGTAAATACAGTATACGTGAATAGTAACATGAATAGTAAAAATGAATAGTAAATACGGTATACGTGAATAGTAACGTACGTATAAATAGTACCTCTGCAGATTTGCAAATCAAAGTTCCCACACCAGATCTTAAAACCATAAATATTTTCTAAATATTCTTGCCAAAATAGTAAACAAACAAATTTATAATCATACATAATTCACAAGTATAAGGAAGAATATTCAGAGTTACCTGTTACTTGCTAATACCCGAATCACCAACCAGCTATTATAACTCTCAAGCAAACATCTCTCTACTCTCTACTCTCTCTCTCTACCTCTCTCTATGGCTCTTAGAAGTTGTGAAGAATGAAATGAAATGGAAGGTCTATTTATAGTTGGAAAATGGGTCTTTAAGTGTAATTTTCGTCTCTGGGTCGTTTTACGTAATTTTCCCAAAATTTAAAAAAGAAGTTGCCCGTGACTACTCCCGTGATGTTTCTTTTAAAAATTTTTAATAATATTTTAATAATATAATATATATTATTATTTAAATAATAAATTATTATTGAGTGGGTCCCGCGGCCAAAATTTTCAAAACTCACGAGAGTTTCTGTCGGCAGAGGAGAAATAATTTGACGTGGGTCCCACATGAATAGTAAATACGTATTTTTGGAATAGTAAATACCGTATTTTTAAATAGTAAATACGTATTTGTGAATAGTGAACACTATTCATATTTCACAAATTTCAAGTATTAAATACGTATTTGCGAATAACATATATATATATATATATATATATATTTTAAAATACGTATTTGTATATAGTAAAAACGTATACGTGAATAGTAAATACTATTCACGGGGCCCACGAAATACTGATTTCAAATTTATTACTTTCCAAAAAATAGAGCCTACTAGTCTTCCCAAGATAGGTTTATGTTCAAGATATTAGATTCAAAATTCAGGATGTTACAGTTGGCATAGATGGTAAGGGATCCAGGACTAGGCCATTGGGTCATGGGTTCGATCCCCTCTGCCGTCGCTGGGACTCCTTTGGTAGGCGATCTCGTAAGTCCCCAGTAAGCTCTCATAGAGCCCGGCCCTCCAAAACATTTTTGCACCAAAAAAAAAATCATCATAAAAATAAAACTTAATTATAAATCCTTAAAAAACTCTAACAACATTAAATAAAATGTAAAAAGTAATAGGCAAATCACCCAAAATCCGACCGTCTCAAATCCTTACCTTGACCCTCCAACCATAAAGCGTGTCACATGGTCGGCCGGATTGCAAGAATCCAATCGTAACCTACTTAATAGGAGAGTCACAGGACTTACGTGCCAATTGTAACAACATTAAATAAAAAGTAAAAAGTAACATCTAAATTACAAAAATATTTTTTAAAAAGATTAAAGTATACTTTTAGTCTTTTAAGTTTACATAAAGTATACTTTTAGTCCCTTAACTTTATAAAGTATATTTTAATCTTATAATTCTGACATCATTAATTTTGCTAACAAAAAATGCAAACTTAAGTGATAACGGTGTAAACATAAGTAATGACCGTGTAAACTTAAATAATGACTGAGTTCGTTGTGTCAGCATTTTCCGTTAGCAACATCAATGGTGTTAAAATTTTAGGATTAAAAATATACTTTATAAAGTTAAGAGACCAAAAGTATGCCTTATATAAAACTTAGAGGACTAAAAGTATACTCTAACCTTTAAAAAAATTTGACTTGAACCATACTCGACCAATTCAAGTGTCTCATCCCCTAGCCCAAAACCCTATCTAACCCGACCAGTCAGTCTGGTCCAACCTTGTCTGATTTCATTATGTTACTTATTTGGTCAAGACCAAAATAGACCGAACCAGTTCGAATTGAACCAGACTGGATTGAACCACCGGACTTTTGCCCACCCCTTTCAATACCTTTTTTATGAAAGAATAATTTAAGTAAGTTGAGTCACAATAGTTCATCTATACTTAAAAAACATTTGTAAATGTGCTTATAGATCATCCACCAAATCCTCATATCAGTTTATGATCTGATTGGTTGTGTACAAGTTAAATTCTTATCAATGGACCAGTCATTGTTGGTTACTGGAAGCAGATTACCTTAGTATCCTCCCCTTCTCATCCCTCAGTATCTTTTGATCTGAGCCGTCCAAAAGTTGATCCAACATCTAGAGAAGGAGTTTTAAAATTTTTATATTTATCGCATGCGGTAGTTAATTTTTACCGCATGCGGTTTTTTACATTAATAATTCTGAGCCCTTAGATCAACTTTTGGACGACTAAAATGCAAAAATATTGAGGAATACTGAGAGAAGCGATACTGAGAGAATCTGGATCCGTTGGTTACCCCTATAAATGCTACCATTATGTATAAACACAAAGGCCAAAATATCTCCAACTAAAAAGTGTTTACATATCGCCCAACAAAAATGTTATCTCGTTGGTTCGTGACTTAGTGGATTATGTGTTAAATGCTTACCAATTGCGTTTACTTTTGTTGGTTATCCCACGCATCTCAATTCTAAAAATATAATACTATTTTCTTAATAATTATATAAGCATCGTGTCATTTTGTTCACAAAAATAAAATTAATAAAGGTATATGATTTTCTTGTTTGAGAGATTCCATTTTAAAAATCCTAATGTATATACATCTAATGATGATATATACGACTTCAAATTTAATATTTGTGTCCGTATCACATTCACAATTAATTAACGGCAACATATTAGATCATAACCAAACTTGGCAAAACATAAAAATATGACTTCCTGTCACATTATTTAATCCTGATACAACACTACTATGTTCGGTAGGCAGGGGCAAAAAAACAAAATGAAAAATTGACAGAAGATCGTATACTTTTTGGCGAGTACAAAAACATCCATAAACTTTAAAAATATGAGCAAAATTATCATCACCATTATTAATAACCATAAATTACATAATTTATAATTTTACGAGGGAAAAAATTTTCTCTGAAATTTGTGAGGGAAAGAGACATTTTTACGACGGAAAAGTGGTTTGTGAGGACGATTATTGCGACGAAACTTTTTCTGCCAAAAATTTCACCGTAAATCAGTTTTGCGATGGAAAATATCTTTTTATGATGGAATTTTTCCCTCGCAAAAAACAGTATTTTTTTTTAGTGGTTACTTCTTTCAAGGGCTGGTGTCCAAGTGTGTTTACACTTTACAATATAAAAGTATAAAAAAGCCCTTAACTAGAAAAAAGCCCTCTCCCTACATCTCATGGCCTGGATGTAGGAGATCTTAGGCGCCTTCTTCCTCCACAAGAAGAGAGGAAGAGTGATCGGGAAGACGAAAAAGGGTAGGAAGGGAATAATCGATTTTAAATTCTTTTAAAAAATAATAAATTGATATTAATAGGGTGACATGTTGCTCATTTTATATTTATTTTTTTTCCTCCACAGCCAACTAGAATATTATCAAGCCGCTTTTGCATCCACATTAGTGGTTTTTTTGTCAAAAGCTCTTTCTCTAATAGTCATCCAATATCATTTTGGTCTTATTTATATGTTCAGTTTGACCAAATCTCACATACCAAGGAGAGATAAGTATCTCAATGATTATGAAACAAATTTTCAACTTTATCCTCATTTATGAATGGGTATTGTCAAATCTCTCTCATCTTTTTCTCTTTCCAATATGGCTAGTTAATCTCTCTCATCATCATCATTATGGACAAAATTGTCACAATTTCATTTATTTAGTCAAAATGGACTTATAAAAAGGACCAATTTTTTAGTTAAAGTGGACTTATAAATACGACAAGAGTGGTAGAGATTAACGATACTGTTATTTTTCTCTCATTTTTAAAGTTTATGGATATTTTTACACCTTTAAAAAATATATGGTGCTAAACTATTTTGAAGGAAAATTTCATGGATATTTTTATATCTTAATCATAATTTTATATGATGTGAAACATGGAACTGTTTTTTTTGACTCGCTACCATCCTCATTTCTCTTTTACTTGCTAGTTGCTAACAAGCTGTTAAATATTACTATTATAATACAATTTTTCATTCTTAAAGTCCAAGGAAACCGGACTTGGATTGGGCCCCAAGTCAGCGTCGGAGTGTGGCGGTGGTGCGGCTGCGGTAGTAGAGGAGCGTATACCACACGCGAGGGAAAGGGTCGGTTGACGTAGCATGGAATCTGTTGCGAACTCTCCCAGGTGACCGATAAATTTGCAACACGTGTCATCTAGAGAGCATGGCAGAGACGGAATGGGGCCCGCACTCCTTTGCCAATAGTGGGGTCACGGGAGGACGAGGATTCATCTGTCTCTAGTAAATCAACGACTTGCCCCTTTCAATTAAACTCCGTTTCCAATTTCCACGTGTCGAATGAATCCTCACCCTAAATCTTATCATTATCCTCATTTTTGCCCCTATTTACATCGTTACCAGTACTATTATTTATGGGAAAAATATTTCTCATGTTGTAGGAGAAATGTTTTCTCATGTTATACACACATAAAATGGTGGGACCCACATATACATATAATGAGCATTATATGTATATGTGGGTCCCACCATTTTATGTATGTGTAGGAAACTTCTTTTTCTCATGCAACATGAGAAAATTAAACCCCTTTATTTATTTTATATATATATATATATATATATATATATATATATATATATTTTTTTTCCCGCTTTTGGCTGGAGGTTGTAGTGCAGGTGAGTAGGTCGGTTTAAATAGGAGGTCGCATTTAAATATTTGTTTATGGGAAAATCATTTATGCAGTCACTGTACCTAAGGTTTTTTACCGTGAATAAAAAAGACGCCGATTTTTTTCACCAATTGAAATACTAATTTTTTGGCTTTGCATAAATCAGGATATTGTTTTCACCATTTTTTCAACCACTGTTTTTCTCTGGCTAGTTACAATGACGGGGCCATCCCCAATTTTCTTCAATTTGCCTAAGAATTCAACAGCGAACCATTCACTATAGTGCCACATGTCATCCAACACTAAAATGTAATTCCCTTGGTTCGGTAATTGACTCTCTAGTTCTCAGGGGCAGCTATGGTCCTCTGCGAAGGACCATTCACTGCCCCCCAAGGCAGTGAATCTGCCTCTTTTTTTTTAACTTAAAAAAAAAATTGCTATGGTCCTCTGTAGATTCACCTTTGGGGAGCAGTGAATGGTCCTCCGCAGAAGACCATAGCTGCTCCCCTAGTTCTCCCATGAGCCTAGAAAGCTCAAACGCAGAAGTGGATCAACTTCCTTCTCCATCGCCAACGTTATGCTAAAATGCAGAAAACAGTGGAACATGAACGCTGAGTTATCTCTCTTTCGCTAATGTTGGTGTTTTTTTTTTTTTTTGATAATGAATTTTGAGAGTATGTGAGAGATCCGACCTTCGGTTCCCTTCTCCGATGCTTCCTTTTGCTCTCTGCAAGTTTCAGTTTTCTATCACTGGCTATTGTTCTTGCTCTGCACAAGAGAGAGGTGAAGCCGATATAGAGAGAGAGAGTGAGTGAGTTTTTTTTTTCAATGTTCATTAAACTAAACCAAACAACGTCGTTTTCTATTCACTGGAAAAAATCTTAGGTGCAGTGACTGCACAAATAATTTCCCCTTTGTTTATTGTACATCAAGCACTATGAATTATTTTTATTTTTTAAGATCAATTAGTACTCTAATTTATTTTTTTTATGCATACCTTGAAGTATTTTTTTAGGTGTACCTAACACCATAGTAATTAAAAACTTGATTTATCACTATGATTTTACGTTTTTATGATTTTTTTTCATTAAAATGATTTTACTAATTTTTCAAACGTTTTTATATGTTTACGATTTCTTACAATCTTTTTACGTTACGATTTTACGTTTTATGATTTTTTATCTCTCTTCTAATTTTACGTAAAATCTCAATTTTAACTACCTTGCCTAGAACATTAAATTATCTAAATTGTTAAGTATAAAATTGCACAAAAATATTTTAAGGTGATGTGTGCAAAAAAAATTATTTTTAGGCGTTGGATGTATTTAACTCTTATAGTTTAAAAATTCAAACGCAAGAGTGGTTTTGATACGTTTTTCTTGTAATAAGCATTTTTTTAGAAGAATATCCCATCAGTATAATTCCACAGTTCATTGTATTCAGCCTGCGATATTTAGCAGATAATTTGACTGCTTCACATATGTAAACTTTATATCTGGATTTATTTTTTTGTTGAAAATCTGCATTTTTCTTCTTCTTTTCTTTTTTTAAAAAAGGAGGGCTCTGTCAGCTCTTGGAGAATCTACATTTTTAAAATATTCTAAAAGCTAGAAATAAATCAAATTTTACAGTAGCATTAATAAATGATAAAACATATACCCCTTCGATCCTAATTATGAAACAATTTTTGGTTTGATAGAATTAAATTACATTGTGCATATATAACAAGTTAAAAACAGTTCTAACTAATTCTCTTGATGTTATATCCTTTTCAAGTACCACTTTCAGGTTAGCATTCTTAATTTCTTATCACGGACACATTTTTACAATTTGAGAAAATTATAATAAAGGATTTAAGAAAAATAATATTTATTAAGAAAGACCATAAAAATGATAATCATTTTAAAGGACCAGAAATTAAAATATTAAAATAGAAAAATTGAATTGTCCTTAACTAAATTTCTTATATTTTCTCTAATTAAATTAGAATCTGGAGTGATTGATGGTAATGACAAATAGAGATCGAATTAGAATCTGCTAAGCTGATTTGGGAAAAATACAAGTGCAGTCATTATATTGTATCAAAGATTGATTGTAGAAGAGTTGGGTCTAGAATTTGGCAAGGAATTAAAAACTCATGGGTAAATACAAAAAATGGTTGTCATGGAAAGTAAACAGTGGGACAAATGTGAAGTTCTGAAAAGATAATTGGCCGGGTTCCAAACCATGAACCCCTAGAGTGATACGCTAATGGTAAAATCCCGGAAGGAGAGTCTAAGTGTTGGGTTGCAGAATATATTTCTCTGTCCAGTGGGTGGAATTGGGATTGTTTTGATAACATACTTCCAAAATTTGTGTTTTGTGAATTGAATTAGGTTAGAAGGAATTTGATGCAAGAAAGAGAGGATGTGCCCATAAAGTAAATCTAATTAAGAATAATTTGACCTGTCTAGTTTTATGTTTTAATTTCTGATCTTTTAAAATAATTACATTTTTATAGTCATTCCTAATAAATATTATTTTTTAGACCCTTTATTATAATCTTTCCTCACAATTTTATCTTGTTTAATCATGGAAACAAGAATCTTAAATAATAAATAATTAAATATCTTCTTTTTATTTTTCCCTCAACCTTCTTTTCCTTATATACCCTTGCCAAGGGAAACTCTGAGGATTTCCATGAAAGTGGTTTCCTCACAATTTTATCTTGTTTAATCATGGAAACAAGAATCTTAAATAATAAATAATTAAATATCTTCTTTTTATTTTTCCCTCAACCTTCTTTTCCTTATATACCCTTGCCAAGGGAAACTCTGAGGATTTCCATGAAAGTGGCGTCCAAACTTCAAAGGACTTGTTTGGAAGCTTCGCAATTGCATATGAAGAAGTATTTGATGTTTCAGGTTGAAGTTAGATCCAATAATTAAATCAATTATTTAACTAATAATTTGCTTGCTTCTATTTTCGCTCAACCAAAAATCCAAAATTATCCAATCACATGGGTCTTTTGGTAATTCGCCAAATGTAAAAACTTCAACAACAAAAAATGACGCTGACGTCATTTTTTTCCGAAGCTTCTTCTACAAATAAAAGAACAGATTTGCTTCAAAAAAAAACGTTGTGTTCTTATCTCTTAAATCTGAAAGCTGATTGATGATATTCACGAGCTCAAGTTTTTGCTTCTCCCTTCTCTTTGGATAATCGAATAGTTGCTTTGCACGTTAGAACTGTACAGTGTATATAAGAGAGATTTCTAGGGAGAGAAAATTATTCAAGAGGGTATATTGCTTCCCGCGTTTTCCATCTTCAGAGCACCACCCTCATTTTTCTCATGCGTGCAAGCGATTCCCAAATCAATCTCTCACCCCTCCTAAAAAAAATTTCTTGGTCCTTAACGGTTCTTAATATCTTTAAGATCCTGCATTCCCCTTCAACCTCAAGTTCATTATAGTATCTCACTTTCCTCTTTTGGGAAAACGAAAGAAAGAAGAAAAACCCTGTCAAATTAGCTCCAACGAACTTGTTTTGTCGTTCTTTTTTGGATTTTCTCCTCTTCAATCGCTTTCTCAGGTTGGAACATTTGAAAACTCTCTATCTGGGTTTTGTTTGATTCAATCCACTTGTTGTTACGTTTCAATATCTGCTGATCTTTTGTGCTTGTCGCTATGTTAATAATGATGTTACAGTTATCCAAATAAAGATGATCGGGTTCATTTATCTATTTGTCAAACTGGGTTGTTCTTGATCTTCCTCCTAGGTTTAAACTTTTCGAAATCTGGGCTTTGTTCATTTCTGGAGATTTTGTGTTTGTCTTTGTTCATTCTGATATTGTAAACTCATACAAATATATCAGATAGCTTCGATCAGTTTGTTAAATTGCCTAACTGGGTTTGTTCTCCCTTTCATACTTTTGAGGTCAACTTTCTGGTTTAAGATTCTGCCCATTAAATTTCTGTCTTTATTCAAAGAAATTGACTGAGAAATCTGAAATCACTTGGTTGAATCATTAGGGGGGTTCTGAAATAAGCTTGGTTCTGCTTTTTCTCTGTATGATCAGATTTCCTTTTGGAGCCATGGGGAGCCATATGAGCAAGAAGACCCCTGAAGCATCACACGCAATCAATTTTAACACAGATGTGCATTATACAACCGAGCTGAGTTCATATGAAGCTGCCTGCAAGCTTGATGCTGATCTGCAATCCTTTGATACAACACTTCATGCTAGAACAAATCAAGTCATAAACACTCTGGCAGGCGGCGTTGATGTTCGAGCTCTCTCGTTTGAATCTCTAAAGCAAGTCACGGAGTGCCTCCTGGAGATGAACCAGGAAGTTGTTAGGGTGATTCTCGAATGCAAGAAAGACATATGGAAGAGCCAAGAATTGTTTGAGCTAGTTGAGGAGTACTTTGAGAATAGCTTACAAACTCTAGATTTCTGTGCTGCATTGGACAAGTGCCTAAAGCGAGCTAGAGATAGACAGCTTCTAATCCTGGTGGCTCTTCAACAATTCGAGGAAGAAGCAGAGTTAGGCGACAATCGGTTTGCAAAAACACTACAAGAGCTCAAGAATTTCAAAGCAGCTGGTGACCCCTTCACTGAAGAGTTCTTCCAAATATTTCAGTCTGTTTATAGGCAGCAAATGGTAATGCTTGAGAAGTTGCAAGCAAGGAAACACAAGCTTGATAAGAAGCTAAAATCTGTCCACACATGGAGGAAGGTGACAAGTATGATATTTGTAGCTACATTTGCTGCTGTTCTGATATGCTCAGTTGTTGCAGCAGCTGTTGCAGCTCCACCAGTAGCATCTGCTCTTGCTGCTGCAACATCAATCCCAATTGGGACAATGGGAAAATGGATTAATTCTCTTTGGAAGAACTATGAGAATGCATTGAAGGGACAAAAAGAAGTGATTAACTCAATCCAGGTAGGTACTTATGTGGCAATCAAGGACTTGGATAGTATCAGAGTTCTGGTTGATAGGTTGGAGATTCAGATTGAGTCTTTACTGCGAAATATTGATTTCGCAATTGAAGAAGAAGCCGTGAAGATTGTAATAGAGGAGATTAAGAAGAAGCTTGGGGTGTTTATGACTAATGTTGAAGAATTGGGAGTCCAAGCTGATATGTGTAGCCGTGACATAAGGAGGGCCAGAACTGTTGTTCTTCAGAGAATCATAAGGCGTCCTGACAATTAAAGAAGAAGAAGAAGATGATGATCCATTTGCTCAGGATTCTAGTAAATTTGAATTTTTCTTTACTTTTTCATGTTCAAGGAAAATAAAAAGACGTTGGATTTTTTTATTCTTTTGGGTTTAGAATTTGTTAAGGCAGCTGAAATTTGGTTGTTCATTATTCACAGTATTGTGCTTCTGAAATGTAAATTGTTTTTTAAGATTTTCGTTGTCTTTTGATCTTTGTTGTTAGTTGTTGAGTTTTGAGTAGCTTGTTTGAGATCACTTTTGAAGTTTCAAAAGTGTTTATTTACGTAAATCGAGACAAAACTCTTCTCACATACTTATCTTGTATATTGTAAATCACAATTGAAAAGATACTTTTAAAGATTTCAAATAAGTACATACTTCTAAGATGCAGAATATAATTTAGACCACTAGGATTTGATGTCTTAATAGTGGTTTGTTTGCCATGTCTTCTGCCTCATTATTCAAATCATGAAGAAGAGTATGGGAGAAGGTCTGAAGATATATACCTTATTGAAGGAATCTATTTAAAATACAAAATAGAATAAAAATGATAAAAGAGAATATTTGTAAAAATAAGAAAAAAAGAAAAAAAAAAAGCTAACATCTATAAATAACATTAATGAAGAGACATAAAACACCAATTATAATGACATAACTTGTATGTGCTTTCCGAAGAGCATCTCATTAAATTTGGCATGCACAGTTTTTTCTGTTGCTTAATGGAATGGTTTTTGTCAAAGAAATAATGAAGCACTGATTTTTTTTTCCTAATTTTAGTAATATTAGTTAATTACAATATGATTATTATTCCACAAACAGATATTATGGTAAACTTGGATCTGTCTAAACTTTTTTAAGTGATTTTTTGACCGGATTTTTAAGTGATATTTTGAAGACACTTTTCATATCCATTCATGTATTTGAAATTTTATTTTTAAGAATGGTCCTTTGAAGAATTAGACAAAGAAGAATTATTTTTGACGAGCCAATAATAAAATATTGCGAATTCCATCCTCTCATTATATAGTAGGGGCCATTTGATACACAGATTTCACGAGAGGGAAAGAGAATATGCCAGGCTTCCCACACAGAAAACCGTTTGTTGTGTAAGTCTCCCGTCAATCTCACTCCCCACTTGGCCCGATCTTCCCTTAAATGTGGGAAAATTGAATCCCTCAAAGTTAGGCGGGATCGTGAAAGTTTCCCGGGAGAGTGAAATTGTTGGACTGAGAAACCCCTTGTCAATTATGACCCAGGTTTGTAGAAAAATGAAGCTTGTGGTTCGTGTTAATCAGATCTGATCCTTCCTTCTCCATTTCTGTCACCAGTGACGATGATGAACCATTCACCATAGCCACAACAAACCCACGTTAAAAGCAGAACCAGAATGGTGACGAGAACAGAGAGCTTGGACTCCCTTCTATCATCTTCGCCTTCTTCTTCCTCTCTACCAAGCACAATCGCCGGAGAGGAAAGACTAGACCACTACCGTTTGCTTCCTCTATTTCTGAATTCTTCTCAACCCTCTGTTCTTTCCATTTAAACTATGCTTTCATCCATTCATCAGGTTATTCCTCTACATACGTCTCTGTTTAGTTTCTGTGTTTTAGTGGTCTGGTTTTCTATCTATTGGGTTGTGAAATTGCTGATGTAAACCTCAAACCACTGTCATATGTAACGTTGGAACATAGACGATTTGGTGCCTATTACGTTCGAACATAACTTTTTCATTCAAACGTCCGCAGGGCATTTTAGGAATTTCACCTTACCTTTCCACTTAATCAACACTCAATTCTTTATATCAAACAATTCATTTTCCCTCAATTTAAGCTCATTTCTCATGTTTACCAAACAGCTCAACTTTTTAAGTTCATTCTCAATCTTCCCTTCCATTCCTTTCCCTCCTTTAAGTTCCTTTCCTTCCTTAAATCTTCCCCGTACCAAACAGGTCCTAGGTATGTGCGTATTTGGCAGCAAACAAACAAAAATTCTCAATATTATATTTATTTATATGGAGAAAATTTCGATATTTCAACTTATATATCCAATGTAATTATTTTCAATTAAATTAGATCAAGTAATTTTTAACTTATTAAAAAAAGTAAATTCAAAATATTATTAATAATAAGGGCTAATTACATGATAAATTAGAAATGAAAAAAAAACATGTTTAAATTGTTTTGAAAAAAACTTTAAATTCATATTGGTTGTTTGGTTTCATCTTTTCCATTTTATTAAATTAATGTATCTAATTATATACATGTTGCAAACATTCTTCACTAATTAAACATAATATTTGCCCTATTTACTAAAAACTTTAGGTCAAGGGCCTATACTTAATGTTGCAAACTCTCTTATTTCCAAATTCTTCCCTCAATTATACTTTTTTTAAACTATACCTTTAGGTCAAGGGCCTTAAATAGTTTTTTATAAGCGTTAAATCTTTAAAGTTATACTCTGATCCTAATTATAAGACAACATTTGAGAGTTAGTTTTAGTCCTAATTATAGGACAACATTTTAATTTTTGTCAACTTTTTTTTCCTAAAATACCCCTATTTATTTTTTTAAGTGTATTTGGTTTTTGGTAAATATATGTATATGGGTGTATAAACTCTTCTAATCAATAAAACTTTTAAATTGTTAAGTATATATATACAAAAACATATATATATATATATATATATATATATATATATACATGGTTGTGTGTGTGTATCTAGATATATGTGTGTAATTATCAATATATGTGTGTGTGTTCATATGTATCTGTGTGTGTGGGTGTGGGTGTGTGTTTATATGTGTGTAGATATATATACACACAAACATATATTTATATGTGTGTGTGTGTTTATATGTGTGTAGATATAGACACACAAACATATATTTGTATGAGTGTATGTTTATGTGTGTAGATATATACACACACAAACATATGTGTGTGTGTAGATATATATTTTCTCTAACGTATGTGTGTGTGTCTTGTGAGTGTGTGGGTATGTGTTTATATATGTGTAAATATACACACACACAAACATATATATGTGTGTGCGTGTGTGTGTCTATATATATGTGTGTGTGTGTGTGCGCACATATATACACATATATGTATTTATAGATAGACTATTATTTGAATTAAAAAACGTGTGGAAAGAAAAATTCTAGATGTATGTGGTAAGGGTGATTAATTCACTTTTACTTTTGTCATTTTAAATTTATATAAGGGCATTTTAGGAAAATAAGTAAAATTAACTAATTTAACTCATTTCCTTAACCTCTCCAAAAGTGGTTAAATATATCTTATAATTACGACTAGGGGAGTAATAAACTGCAGTCAAGGTCATCCTTAGGAATGACATGTTACTAACATGATCATGATATTTGGTTGGATTGATACAATCTTTGCTCCTTTAAGTTTGTTTTCATTTTAGTTTTAATCACTCAAGAAGCAAAATGATTTTGATTTTGATTCAATTATAGGGGCCAATAATTTAAATAGAATAAAACTTAAAGGACACAACCTTTAATTTAAAACTTGAGGGGTTTACAGCTAAAATAATCACAAACTTGAAGGAGTTACCATAGAGATTTTGACTAAAGTTGACCATGACTTTAGCCATTGATTTCTTAGTACGGAGTAAAAAATAAAGGGACTTCGACCCTAACTTGAACAAAAAAACCTATCCATTGGAGCACTTATTTCAGATTATTTCAACCTATCACCTCTATAACAATTTTATAAAACATGGGATGAAATTACATGTAATAACAAGTAGTACAACGTTCAAATTACAACAACAAAATCATAGAATCATCTCAAATAAATGGCTGAGGCCGAATATTGAAATAGGTAGCAGAGCCCAAATAAGCACATACTAAAGAAACATGGATTTTGAACCAGACAGACGAGAAAATGAGGAATATACATGTCCCAGTAACCATAATAACTGCCATGAAGTTTAAAACACCCTTCACATCAGAGAGCTCCTTTTCTGCCACTTGATTAGGGAACTGACCTTGGCCATAAAAATTTGACAGCAATTGGTCCTTAATCCGGAATCTCTCGACTAACCACGACGACATTTCGTCTTCAGATTCTGGGATGCAGTCGAGGGAAATTCGGCTGACATGGATGTGAACTTCGGAAGGATCCACTCCAAAGACATTGTCCAGAAATGATGGGCAGCGGTATTTGTAGCCAATGGTCACATCATAAACTATATAAACAAAACACTATAAAAACTTGAAATTTCTTCAGAATTATTGAAGCACTTATAGCAATCATTTAACCGTTTGCGAAAGACAGAAACAGATGAATGTATAGCGTATAGAAACAGAGGATATAAGCAGATATACGGCTTCATCAGGCACATAAACTTTCTCAAACCAGAATACCAAAAGAACAAGAGACTAGTAGGGATGGTAATGGTCCAGAACCAATTCTGCAGTGCTCAGTACTGTCTTGCTCTTCCTTATGTTGCCTTGTACGGTTGTACTATTTCATGGACTTATGAGGTTTTTTCTTCTTTCTAATTTTGCCTTGCGCATATTTCACAGACTTGTGAGGTTTTTTTCTTTATACAAGTTACTTGAAGCTGGGAGTATTCTATTGTCTTATCCTTGCCTTTTCCCGCTTCAAACACACATTAAGATAATAATTTGACCTTATAATATAACCTCTTTCAAATGGTATTGGTTCTCATGGAGTTTCTGCGTGTCAACATATTTTTGTTCAAACTAGAAGGAAAAGGCTGGCGTATAAACTTAGGTGACCATGTTTTGTGCTATGATTTATGCTATTTGGCAGGTTAAGAGTGCTCTGGTTTCCCAACAAGAACTCGTAAATAGTGCTCAGATCTGTCACAGAACTGTAAATGATTTGAAGGTTAACCCAAACACATTGGAGCAAGTATGGCCTAAATTGTCACATCTCTAGAGACTAGGTGACGCATAATTCTTATATGACTTAAGCGAATGCCTAAAAAAGGAAGCATAACAAGTACACTTAACATTCAATAGTCATAAGAGGTAGAAGAAACAGACAACCTGCATTTAGAGAACCCCTCAATTCTTGCAAGCAGGTGCAGAAGCCTTTTGTCCTTGGAAGCAGAACATGCTTAAGAATGGGTAACCCATGTTCAGCAGCATACTTTTGACTCCGATCACACTTCTTCTCACTACATCAGAAAACAGAAATGCGGTGAGAAACTATCAACAAAATGCTATAAACTACATAGTTAAATATGCTACATTACAAAACAACATATATAAGCATCCTTCAAACTCTCATTTGCATGTTAATGCCTGCATCATTGTCTATATAATCACATACAAGAAACCTTCTTATTCTGGGGATCACAATCATCATGAGCAAAAATCACCATGGGTAAGTGGCTTACGTGTAATCGGTGCCTTCTGGGAAGAGAGCAAGCCAAAGTGGATCTTGAGGATCCCTGAAAGTAGAGAGCATACTGTGCATGGTTGATTCATCAACCTCCCACTTCCTTTCCACTGGGATGAATTCCAGTATGTGAAATGCCCAACCAAACACAGGGAGTCTCATCAAGCTGCTCTTAAGTATATATCTCATGTATCCTAGGCATCCCTTTCGCAAGGCAAGGTCCCATAAATACATCCAATCAACCTCAGTTCTATGATTTGCTAAAAGCAATATCCGTTCTTTGGACGGTACAATGTCTCCAGAAAATGTGACTTTAGTCTTGTTTATCTTCTCAAATAAGAAAGGCCACAAAGCTAACCAGGCACCGAAGAAAAAGGAAGTTGCCTTTCTGCTGTAATGTATGCTAAATAGTCGCACTATAACAGCACTAGTAAAGCCAAAGTACACTAGCGTTATAAATGCAGTGGAAAACAGAACCACTAGACACACCAGACCCCTTAAAACTTTCAGTGGAGTTAGGGCATTACGCTGTGCTTCAACATTTGAACTTACTGGAGTAAGAGCCGCCATATGCTATCAAAGATGATCACAGACCGCAAAGGTAATAGTGTTTCTTGAAGTCACCTCCTTAAGGAATGGTTAGATTCAATCATTTTCTCAGGAAATCAGTACTCATTAGCGGCATACAATATATTACAAAGCTTATATTGATAAAGCAGAGAATCTTTAAGAGGAAAGAAAATGCTCCCCCTCCAAGGCTTCTAGCATCAAAGCAGACCAAAGTTTTTGAAAGCTGTTCTTTCCATCTAGGGATCCAGTTAAAGAAGGATATCTGACAGTTTTGGCAACAAAATTACCAAAACTGTAAGCTGGCAGGAGAAGTTTAGGGCATCATATCTTTACCCTGAAGAAAGAAAGTCAGGAAAAAATGAGTGGTGCAAAGTATCACAAAATATGAATAAGCAAATAATTGTTATAGCATAGACATATCTATTAAGAGGAAATAATTGCATAAAGGCTGTAGCGGTCACCATGCTCATGAAGTTTTACTCCTTGATGAAGTATCATAGAAAGATACACTACATTAAATTAAAACTGAAAGAGAAGTTACTTGCTGACGGAAAAGCCTAACTTTCCTTGACAGTGAAATATGAGCAAGTCTGTTGGGAAGGACCAGAGTAATACTAATTTTACTTGCATCTGTTGGGTTAAAATCTTTCAATTCTGGGACACTTGGGAAAGGAGACTGTAAATGCAGGCATATTCAAGAAAGCATATGGCATAATTTCCTAATGATGCCAAAGGAACTAGCAGGTTTTGCCATCATATTTTTATTGACTTGTTTGTAGATAACAGAAGAAAAAAATAAATTTACGGATTTCAATTCCATCTTAGTTAGACCCATCTATCCAAATCATGACTAGAAAGGCATCTTTCCTCTTGGGCTTCACAATGAGGCATTTTAATAGTGCATGTCTAAAATCAAGTTGAACCCATTTCGTTCAAGTATGAATACATAAAAAAGCACCTTCCAAGTTCCAATACACTACAATCACATCAAAAGTCCCGATCTCTTATGAAGCCATTAATGATCTTGTGCTCACAACAAATCAGACACTAACGAGACATCACCCAAGGATACCTATGGTTCCTTTCTTCATTTAGTCTATAAAAAAATAAGGAACAAATAGGATCAAATCCCACTAGCCATAAAGCCTAATGGTTGCCGGGAAAACCCAGGGAAAAAAAAAAAAAGCAAAGTTGTTCGGAGCTTGAGTTCTTGGCTAAAAAATACTACGAAATCTTGAAACAACAGAAGCAGCCCCATGCAATGTTGAGGAAAACAAAGAAGGCGTTCAGCCATTCCGGGTTCAGGAAGAATAACAACGAACTTAAACCTCATTCTATTGTTTACCATATTTCTTCATTTTTTTCCCACACTTTCTCGGCTCTCCAAACAGATCCTGGGATCAGAAAACGCAATGAAGTGAGCAAGAAGCTGACTTGGTAAGGACGAAGGAGATTTCTTCCAGCAAGGTGATTGGTGCGAGAGGTTCCAGAGGACAAAAGGAACGTCTAGGCTCCGATGGTTCTGCAATAACAACACACTATGCACTGTTCCAAGCAACGCTAAGCCAACCGCAAATAATGAAGGGGCTGGCTAACATTAAACTCGTACTTCACATGAAAATAGCCTGCGAAATGCATGGAATTACGAATCTGGCCATGGATCCAAAAAGCGTTGGGGTAATTTACCTCTGTTTTCCATGTAAGACGGATAGTAAATAAGGTTGTTTCCAGATAAACTAACAAAGTAATCAAAACGAAGTTCTTAGAAACCAAGATTCACATCTTCACTGTCATAGTAATCCATGTAGAATCTGTTATGATTATTTTGAGTTTGTTTGGGTTTGCGTTTGAAAAATATGACCTAAACTATGTTAGAAATTACTGAATTTCAAGAATTCCTTTAATCCAACACCAAAAATAGTCCAGTTGAGATGGTGAGAAAGATATTCAAGTATAGGGAAGAGCAATGGGTGGATTGGGTAACCCGAGACCAAACCCATGGCCCGCCCATTTAATTTTAAATGGGTGTGAGTTAGCCCATACCCATATCTCGACCTGTTTAAACCCGTGTAAATGGGCTAGCACATAAATGGGCGAGCTAACCGAGTTTTAGGTAACCTATTTACATTTAACTTGTTTTTTTTTTAAAAAAAAACTTATATAAGCATTAAGCATTCATCCAAATTCATCATTCCAATTTTTGAAATCCGAATTTTCAAAATTCAATAATCACAATTCACACAAGATAACTTAAATTTAGACAAGTACCATCATTATATAATCTTGATGTTCAAACTCCAACTTTTAAATTAAAACATTACAAACACAACTCAACAAGTTCATAGATTAACAAAATGGTATGTTTCCATTGAATCTGCATGTTTTAGTTTTCATCATCTTCAAATTCACTTAAAAGAATCTACTATCCAACCCAGTACTAAAAGCTAATTCTAAATATACTGTAAATACTAATATACCCAATAAATCATGTGCCAACCGATTTAAAATTTGATACTTGGAAACATTCAGTCTCCACCATGCTAAAACATCAACTTTTGAATCATAAAAGCCAACTAATTCAGTTTGAAGATATTCATCCACTTCTAAAATCTTCTCTACATTACATGTAGATTTAGTAGCAACTCACAAGTTCGAATAAACATGGTCATAGAGAGAGAAAGTAAGTGAGATTAAGAGTTGATGGGCATTATGGTTATGGATTAGAGGTGGCTGAATACTCGAATAGAAAGAGATTCAGGAAATGCTTTACACAAATGTAGAATGAGATATATAGTTAATAAAAAAAAATTACATTAAATAAGCAGGTACGGGTAACCCATAGCCCACCCATTTAAATCATAAATGGGTGGGTTCTAATCCAACTCATTATAAAGTCTTCTTAAACAAGCTTAATATTACCCAATTATAATGGGTTTTGGATAGGGCTCATGGTTATGGGTTTCATGGTCAACCTTTTTCAAGTATATAATTGGATAGGATGCAAAAAACCCTAGCTCTGAGACTTCCCCAATAAAGCAGGTCTGTAACGTGGGTCGGATCCGGATTAGTCGGGGTAAAGCCTTGGTGAACCAAGTGGGCCAAAAAAAAAAAAAGTATATAATTGGATAGTAACTAAGAATTATTATTCCTCAATCAATAGCAAATCACTTCACTACTAATCATGGGGCATCTAAAATTGAATTTGACCTTCCCTTAAACTGAGATTCTTTCTCAAATTCTAAAGCTTTTATTCAAGTATTTTCCTTAACTGCTATCGATCATTTTATTCAACGAAGATTAATCTTCAGTTATTCTAAAATCTGAAAATAAGTGAGAACAATCCGCCCCACCCTGATGTGACTCAAAATAATAAAATAATAATAATAAAAAGATATTGAGGATAAGGTGCCTTCTAAAAATTAAATTAAGGATAGAATACTAAAATATTAAATAATATCCTTGAAATCCTTATTTGCAAGCTCATATTTAGGATAATATTCTAAAAAGATGCTACTCATATAATTCGAAATATCTAAAAAATATATCAAATCTCCCTAATAATTTAGAAAATACAAAATGACTTTTAAATAAAATCTTTTTATTCATCTTCCTTCCCAACATGATGGAATATTGATAAAATTGCCCTACAGAGGATTAGGTAGTTTTATGCTACTAGTGTTTCTATTTAGATGTAAAGGGATTTAAATTAATACTCTGGCACCAAGCGCCTTGTAGTGCATTGGTATTAGTATCAGGCTTAGGAGTCTGGCCTCCTCCCTTATATAAAAAATAAATAAATTAATACTCTGGCCATAAAATATAAAGGAGCACATAAAGTGCTTCTCTCTTATGTGATTTTTATGTGCCCATTCCTATAATTTTGGGGTGAGTATATTTTTTTTAAATTTTTTTATTTATTTAGATTAAATTATATGTTTTATTCTAGAATATTTTTTGTACCTAGTATCTTAAATTAATTAATTTCCGGGATACCGATTTTACAGAAAAAATATTTCTAGGACTGAAAATTATTTGACATATTGGATGCAAAATATTTCACGATGCTACATATAATTTAATTTCAATAAATTAAATATATAAGAAATTTAAAAAAATGTACTTACCTCAAAATTAGAGGGATAATCACATAAGAATAAGCTCCTAATGTAAACCCTAAATATAAGACTTAGTTATTTTTTTTAGAATAAGAAAACTAAATAAATTATTTTTAAATCTTTATATTTAATATTTTAATCAAAACTAAGGGATAGGATATCGCAACTATCAATTTTGGTCACTATCACTTTTTCATCGTTAGATCAGAATCTCAAGAGGAGAGAAAATGATAAAGATATGTGAGATTCTGATCTAACGGCGGAAAAGTGGTAGTGACAATATCCTATCCCCAAACTAATCATACATAACATTTAATGGGATATGATATTATCACGGTCATTTTTTGTCATTATCAATGTCACTATTACTTTCTCACCGTAATATCAGAATCTCATCTATATTTCTCTCTCCTATTAAGATTCTGATCTAACGGTGGAAAAGTGATAGTTACAGTAGTAGTGATAAAAAATGGTAGTAACAATATCCTATTCGTATTTAATATATAAAATGATTAAATAACTTATTTAATTTTTTAAATCTTAAAGAAATTTAACTAGCTTAGTGTTTGGATGACAGCGTGATTTCAAAAGCGTTTACCTATTTACCTCGTAACTAAGTCGTAACACGTAACTAGATTTTAATTTCGCAGCAGTGAAATAAAAAATGGTCGTCACTCTGGTTTGTTCGGCGTGACTGCAGAGACTTAAACTTGGTTTTTCCACTCTGCAAGTAAAGCATTCCTTCTCCGAATTTTCCAATACTGCTATCACTCATGGAGGTTGATTTTAAGGCTTATCAGTTGCGATGTGAACTTAGGGGCCATGAAGACGATGTAAGATCTGCCACCATTCGAATTTTCAACGTTTATTTATTGATAGGGTGTTCAATTTGGTTTTAGTGGATATTCAGTGGGTTCAATTCAAAGTGATTACACTTCGCAATCCTATATATGTTTTCGTCTAAATTTCTGTCTTGGAAATCAGGTTCGTGGAATATGCGTGTGTGGCAATGAGGGCATTGCATCATCGTCTAGGGACAGAACTATTAGGTTCTGGACTCGGGAGCCTTCGGACAAGCGCAAGTTCTCATGTTCGAAAATTTTGTTGGGGCATTCGAGTTTTGTTGGACCGCTGGCTTGGATTTCCCCGAATGAGGACTATCCAGAGGGGGCCATTGTGTCCGGTGGCATGGACACTCTTGTATTGGTCTGGGATGTGAAGACGGGCGAAAAGGTGCAGACACTCAGGGGTCATAATTTACAGGTTACTGGCGTTGCATTGGATGGTGGGGATATCGTATCATGTTCTGTTGATTGGTGGGTTTTAAATTTGATCCTTTCTTTTCCTTTTTGTTTACCCATCACATTCCCTACGATGTTGTAGAAGTTAGTTGTTTGCTTGACTATGATGTTTATATTGGAGCTTTTTTTGGGATCAAGTCTGGTAGGAACGTCAGTTTGTTACATCTAACACTGAAGATTTTTTCCCTATTTACAACTTTCTCTCATTTTAGTTTATATAGCGGTGTTCCTGTCATGTTCAGATAGCTTCAAAACACTTGTGGTTAGTTACGGGATTTGCATTGCACGTCACTGATATAAGTTCCGAGATTTTATGATATTTTCTGTTTAAGTTTGCATTTCAATTAGGTAGCTTTCCTTAAATGTGTATTTGTTACGATATTTACTGCAAAACATTTGAAAAGGATCCAAATTAATGCATTTTTGCCAATTTACTGCTGCTATCATGTCAGTGGTTATATTTCTTTTGGACTTATGTTTATGAAAATTTCCTCTCTAGTTCTCTTGTGTTCATTTCTAATTCAAATGTCCTATGCAGTACCTTGCGAAGGTGGAGGAGGGGGCAACTTCTAGAAAATTGGGAGGCTCACAAGGCAGCAATTCAAGCAGTTATAAAGCTGCCCTCAGGCGAGCTTGTTACAGGTATCATTACTTTTTAATATATTTTTTCAAGACCCTTGGCTCGTCTATTAGGTTATAGTCATGCTTCTCAGCATGGTTTAAACTCATGGTGTTTTGAGGTGCAAATGCAGGGGTTCCCTTCTCATTTCATGAAAACTACTTATTCTCCTGATATTATAATTATTATTGAATATTGAATTATTAAACTAGTCTGCGACTGAAGGCAGTAAAGTAATTTTAACTTACCTTCTGACATGTTCTAGGTTCTAGTGACGCAACTTTAAAACTTTGGAGAGGAAAAACTTGTTCACTTACCTTTAGTGGACACACAGGTTTGATTTTCTCATTTTAGACCAATTATGCTGTTCTAGACTAAGTTTTTACTACTCTGTCTGATCATAAAGTTATATGACTTTTTATCGTAGAAAATTACAAAGCAATATGACTGAATATGTTTATTCTCTGACATATGTTCAGATACAGTTCGAGGTTTGGCTGTGATGTCTGATCTTGGAATTCTTTCTGCGTCACATGATGGGTAGGTTCACTTCTGCATGGACTCTTTTATTTATGTTGAATACTTGATTCTTTATGAGCATATATATGTGCTGTTGTGCATATAGCACGTCATTTTAACATTTTTTAAGTGGAGTTTCACTGTTACAGGTCTGTTAGATTATGGGCTTTAAGTGGTGAAGTGCTAATGGAGATGGTTGGTCATACTGCAATTATTTATTCTGTTGATTCACATGCATCAGGACTTATTGTCAGTGGTAGTGAAGATCGTCATGCAAAAATATGGAAAGGCAATTGCTTCTGCTTCTTGCTTCTTGTCATATAGACGTGTCATTGGAATATTTCCTGCATGTATTACCTGATTATTACTCAATGCTTCTGTTTTTTGTGCCTCTAAGTTTAGTTTATGTGGTGCGCTATACATTTGATCTTGGGGCTCTATCTCACTGTATGGCATGTGTTTGTAGCCAATCATCTTCTTAGTGAAGGAAATTGCTTTACATTCTGCTATCTTTGGCTGGCGGTGACATTCACCACGAACTTGTTCAGTTCTAACGTTATTTTAATATTTTAATTTATTCCTTTCTTCTAAGATTGGTGAATAATACCCTTCGTTATTAGAAATATTTATTCTTTTGGGGCGGCAAATACTTATTTTCATGTTGAAGTTTCTGAGATATTGCATGACTTTTAAGCTGCTTGATTCTTGGATTTTGCTGACTGCATTTCCATCTCTTTAAATGATTCAGATGGTGTTTGTGTTCAGAGCATAGAACATCCTGGCTGTGTTTGGGATGCCAAATTTCTAGAAAATGGGGATATTGTGACAGCTTGTTCTGATGGAGTTGTACGTATTTGGACTGTACATCAAGAAAATGTTGCTGACCCACTAGAGCTTGATTTATACACTTCAGAACTTTCTCAATACAAGTCTAGTAGGTATATTATATATCAGATGTTCGAGTCTGGTTTTGCTAATGTTTATGTCTGAGACTAGTATGTCCTTGCAAGTGTTAACATGGTTATCTTTGCCTGTTGTTTCCTGGCACCTGAGCTGTTCTTGTTTGGCTTTTGATTTTTCACATCACTGAATTATGAAAAACATAAAGTTCTTCTGTCCTTTGCAAATACATTGGGAACATCTTTTGATAATGACGTGCTTGGATATACTGTGTGGCCATCACTCGTTGACTTAGCCATATCTGATTATTTTTGCCAGAAAGAGGGTTGGAGGATTGAAATTGGAAGAGTTGCCAGGTTTGGAGGCATTAAAGATCCCAGGTCTTGTTTTATTTTTTAAGTCATTAACATCTTCTTGCTCTCCTTTTCCTCCATTTTTATGTTTACAATACAATTTGTCAGTGTTAGCTACTTGATTTCCTTCTTTTTTTCTTTTTCTGAAAGCAAACAACAAACCATCTTCAGTCCTCAGTATCCTTCTCATTGGAGGAGGCCAAACTTGTAAAATAATTCATGGCATCTAACAATTTAATAATTCGATGATTTTATAAATTCAACAGTCTTGTAGATCCTCAGTTTTAGGACTTAGGTACTGCTTTATGATTGTATAATTTAATTATGATAAAAGAAGAAATTATATTAAGAAAGAGAAGAGACGCCGATTAGTAAAATAGGTCATTCTTCTAAGAAAAAACTCCTGGATGAAAACAAGATATATTCTTAATTCTGTAATTTAAATTGTGCAACATATAAGGTGTGGTTATGACATCGTTTTTATTTTCAAAAAAATAAATTATGCCGAGAGTTTCTTGAACTATCCTGGGGTAGTTTGTCCTTCTTTCTCTATTCTAATTATTATGTTCTAATAGTCTTCTGATTCCAAACAGGAACTAGTGATGGCCAGACAAAGGTAGTTAGAGAGGGGGATAATGGAGTGGCATATGCATGGAACATGAGAGAACGGAAATGGGACAAAGTATTTCCCTCGCTGTTAATGCTTCTACACTTCTAGCTTTCTGATTCTCTTTCCATGTGATTGCTCTGTACTATTATCTCAATATGTCTACTCTCTCTTTCTTGTATTGTTAAGTGGTTACCTAAATTTAATTGTCATTTAGAGATTTGCACTCTGTAACAACGCATTTGGTTGTGATTTGCATGCTATATAGTAATGATAACATCCAAGATCTACGATGGAATTACTTAACTAGCTACATGACCAGAACCTCAAATTAGAAAGTCTGTCGGAGGATGGGGTAAATAGATATTTGTGTTAAGGCTTAATATACAAAAGGAAAAGTGAGAACATATTGAGATTTTGATAGTTTCAAGACTTTAGGAGAGAAATAGATGGATTTGGCATATTTCAGCTGAAATAAGAAACAAATAAAATTGACATTTGTTTGTTATATTTCACCTAACCGGCAGGATGCTTTAGCCATGGACAAATCATAAACTGCATGGCCACATAGAATTGACACTGCAAGGGTTCTCATTGGGGTTTTTATTGGAAATCATAGTTGACATGGGATTATTTGCTGGCTTTAATGGCTTTATTTGTATTGTTATATTTGTTTGTTAACGGCCATGATTCTTGAGCATTTGACACACACATGCTTCACAGGAATCACATGGGTTTTTTTTGTTGGTTAATGGGCTGAATTCAAATGCAGAAATACTGTTTTTTTTTTGGGGGGGGGGGGGGGGTAACTATGTTCATGTTTGTTCCTTTTGAGGATGCTTGACTGAACCCTCTATGGCCGTCATTCTCCTATAAATTTCTAACCATTGTTTATGAAATAAAATAAGAAATTTCAAAACAAAATTCTTTGGCTTTTATAACATATAATCCTCCAACAGATTGGTGAAGTGGTTGATGGACCAGACAATGCAGATCGTCCTATCCTTGATGGTGTTCAGTATGACTATGGTCAGTTTCCAATTTCGTTTCCTTTCACATTTGTTGAGGTTTACTGTCACACTCCTGTCTCAACTCTTACATCTCCCTCCTCAGTGTTTGATGTGGATATTGGAGATGGTCTTCCTATCCGTAAGCTGCCATACAACCGGTCAGGTACCCATTTTTCCTGCTCATCATGAGGTTTTCACTTCATGTGAACATCAGTATTTTGGATTGAATATTTAGATATTGTACACTTTATGTGAGAGCAATTTGCTTGAGAACTACTGTTTGTTTAATCTCAAAAGTGTTTTTCTGTCCAGAAAAAGATAATGAATATTCCTTTGGCTTTTGCCATATCAGTAAAACTACATTATTTATGGATTATAATTTCATTTTTAATAATAAAGTTTTGACGCTACTAGATAATCCATATGATGCTGCTGACAAATGGCTTCTCAAGGAGAATCTTCCTCTGTCCTTCCGTGAGCAAATTGTACAGTTCATACTTCAAAATACTGGACAAAAGGATATGACTTTTGATGCATCTTTTCGTGATCCCTATACTGGCTGTAAGTATAATATCTCTGTTTAACAAAAGTTTATGCTTATATGCTTATTTAAATCAAATCCCTGTAGTGTAGTTTCTTTACTTGACTTTTGATATCTTGTATTCTCTTTCAGCCAGTGCTTATATACCTGGACAATCTTCACACTCTGGTAAAAGAATTCACCTCATTCAAGGCCGATAATCAATTTTTTGGCTCATGACTATTGTTGTTCCTGTGCCTTATGACTCAGTTCTCACGTAATTTTTTGTATCTTGCTTGTACATCAGCTGTTTCTGCAAAGCCTACTTTCAAGCATATCCCTAAGGTTTGCTTTCATACAATTTACTTTAGTAGTTACAGTTGCTTTTAGTCTTCAAACACAATGTTGTGTGTTGTACTGTAGCAAATTGAGGGAGGAGTTTGTGAATTCTTCACTATGCTAAATCTGTGACCTGTCTTTATGTATAAATTTTTTTTCCATTTCACTACACGGCTAACATGGCTCTGGGTGCTCATTGGTGAAAGGAAGGACTCTAATAGATGTTACACATTGAGGCCTTGAATTTATTGTGCTGTAAACTCATCAAGTTCATACTAGATAATGACTCACTGTTCAGGAACTTTCCTTGATGCATCAACTTGTGCATTCTCTATCGTCTGGAGTTCTTATTGTTAATAGTATTGTTATGATTATCATTAATATGGGAATAATAAGATGATGACAAACTTTACAGTTCAAGTTATCATCTTTATAATTAGTCGCTCTATATACATGTATTTTTATCCAACTAAACAGTGAGTGAGTGAGGTGTGATAAAGCAGCATGATAAAAAAAAAAGGTGTGATAAAGCAGCAACTCTCTTTTTGCAAAATCTGCTTGGATCTTTTAAGATATTATGTTAATTTTATGTTGTTGTTAGTTATTATAATTTTATTTGATAGACTGGATTTGACCATGAAACTTATTTATTAGTCTGATTATTATTCTTCTTACTTTCTTTTGCTTCTTCAAGCTAGTTTTTTGTAACATGTTAGCTGATTTATGGTGCTTTTTTTCCAGAAAGGGGTGCTTCTTTTTGATACAGCTCAGTTTGATGGGATCCTTAAAAAGATTACTGAATTTAATAATTCTTTACTATCCAACCAGGTAATCTACACGATTAAAAAGTTCAAAATTTTCCCTCAGTTGTTTGTATGTTACATAATGGAGAAAATGTTTTGTCACTAGAAGGTGGCATATCACAGACATCAAGCCACCTGCTAGCGTTCAAACTTCAGAAAATGTGCTCAATTTATATTTAATTTATTCATGATCTTTTCAAACTTCAGGATTATAGGTATAGCCACTTGGAACAGCCAACATGTTTTGTCATCTTTGGAACTGAAAAAATCAGGCTTCAATTTGAGAACTGTCATATCAATACACCTGAATGTTTTAGCATGCATTCTTGAGTCTCAGTACTTGTCATTGTTACGTTTGTGATTCTATTCAGAGTATGATTTCACTGAGCAATGCGGTTCTTATGTCAATCTTTTACAGGGACAGCAGAAATTGGCTTTGACTGAGCTTGACGTTCACAGACTGGGTGCCATTGTTAAAATTTTGAAAGATACTTCACATTATCATTCTAGTACATTTGCTGAGGCTGATATAGCCTTGTTGCTGAAATTGCTTAGGTCGTGGCCCAGTGCTATGATATTTCCTGGTTAGTTGATTTGGCTTATGAAATTTTGCTCTTTTGCTGTTCCATTTCGTTGAACTTTATGAAAACAGATTGTTAACTTCTTTACTCTGCTTATGCAGTTATTGATATTATAAGGATGATCGTTCTTCACCCAGATGGGGCTAAACTATTTCTAAAGCATCTGGAAGCTGAAAATGGTAAGCGTTTTACCACTATTTTTTAATATAATAAATTTTGGTTTACGTCCATCTTTACCATGTCAGGAATACATTACTACTCACAATTGTTTGTAAAACGCAAACCAATTGGACTTGCCATATTATTAGGGTTTTATAATTATTTCTGGTTTTGGTTAATGGGAGCCTGAGTTTCATACTAGATTTCCTTCCATTCCTTTCTGTAGAGGTGGAATTTTTGTTAACTTTCTCCTCTTTTACATCCAGATATATTATTGGAATTAATTAACAAAGTTACAACAAATCCAACAATTCCTGCAAATCTGTTGACCTGTGTTCGAGCTGTGACTAATCTCTTTAAGAATTCATCCTACCACAGCTGGTTGCAAAAACATCGCAGCATGGTTAGCATCCCTTTCTTGCAATTGTTTTAAGACTTATTTTTGTTTTTCCTGTTCTCTCTGATGGGGTATCTTAGTCCATTATTTGTGCTAACTGCGTTTGTTGGTTGCAGATTCTTGATGCTTTCTCAAGCTGTACTTCATCTGCAAACAAAAATTTGCAATTGTCCTACTCTACCTTGATGCTCAAGTAAGTGTTTTCTTGACTACAAATCTTTGAACATAATTACATTTGCTTATTTTTCGTAGAATGTAACTTATTTACATTTTTTTATGTATATTTCTTATGTCTATGGTTAAATTTTTTGCATATATTCCAAATTATAGATAAGCAGTCTGCCTGTTCAGGTTCAACCATATATTGGTGCTTGTTTTGTAATACTGGAAGTGTGATTGGATCATTGGATAATTTTTCTTTCTCTATCTCATAAAGTGAAGAAGGGAGGGCAATTCTTGGAGCTTGGCCCTCCTACTACTTTGCCCAAGTTAACTTGCTTAAGTAAAGAGGCACTGGTCATGCTTCTTTGACGTGTTAAGATCTCAGTTTATGTTCTGTTATTTCCATCATTATGGTCATTTGCTCTAATCTAAGTATTTTTGCAATGACATATGACTGTATGCTGCAAAATCATGGTATATGGCATGGCAGGTTTCTTTGATGTGTTAAGATCTCAGTTTATGTTCCATTATTTCCATCATTATGGTGTTTTGCTCTAATCTAAGTATCGTTGGGAAGGGCATATGACTGTATGCTGCAAAATCATATGGTATATGGCATGGCAGCCACTGTTGAAGCAATGTATCGATTTTTTGAACAATGTAAAATTTATTTATACGCCTATAAAAGGTGCATGAGAAGTCTAATATCATATGAAAAAATTACAAAATTGAAATATATTTCTGCTGAAACCAAAATGGCATTCTTTTGTGGAAAGGATTTTTTTTAAAAAAAGTATCTCATGATTATAAGGTGTTCTGTATTGATTTTAAATTTTAAATTTTATTCCGTTGAGGATCTGAAAGATACAGCATTGAATTGCCTTTGGTCTGTCATGTTTTATTTTCACTTAGATAGGTTAAATGACCCTTATACCTCACAATCACAGGCTCTAGGGCTGACTGTGAAATGTGCAAAAGTTAGTTATTTGAACGCTGGTGGATTCCATAGCAATAGCAATATAATTGACTGTTGCCCCTCCCAAGATGCAATAGGGCTGACGCACAGTTGGCTACTCTGCCATGACTACCATGGTGGCTACCATTGACAACACATGCTTTAAGAATTGCAATATGAAGGATCAATGATGTTTTAGGCTTGTGCTAACCCTTTTATTTTATATGCAATGACAGTTATGCGGTGCTGTTGATTGAAATAAAAGATCTAGAAGGTCAATCACAAGTTTTATCTGCATCACTTGAGGTATGTTTTGCACTGTTACCTAGGGAAGATACTCCAATAGAGGAAGAGATGGGACTATGGAAATGTGTGGTTTTTGGCATTTTGTGCATTTCTAGGCTGTATAATCTATCAGAGCAACCAATTTTGGATGATGCTATTTCTTGTTGGTTGGGTGGGAGTTACTAATGTACTTACTGATGATGTGCTATTTTCCCCAGATCATAGAAGATGAAAATGTCGATGTTGATTCCAAATTCCGTGCTTTTGTTGCTGTTGGATCACTGGTACATTTGTTTTTCATTTGGTGATTGAGTAGATGCAAAGTTGTGTCGTTTATTATGATGCCATGAAGCTGCTTTGCACATTGCAATTTAAGTCCACGTCACTAATCTGTTGTTTTTACATTACAATTTGCTTTTGTAAAGCATGCAATTAATTTGTCACCAATCTACTATTGATGATATTAAGTCGCGAAGCAATTTCTGCTTCTTTTTTTCTTGGGGTAATGGATGGAAGATCTTGGTTTAAACACACACTGGGTTTTCTTGAATAAAGGACTGTCCTTGTGTACAATGGTGCATCAATGAGATAACAGATTTTTCTGTTCTTAAATCTAATGAATTGCACCTTGGGCCGGTTTCGTTATAAATGTTTTTATATTTATAACAAAACTAATGAGAAGGTGAATTGCTTTACAAATAGCAACTGATTAGGGGCAGATGTCTATATTTTCTTGTATAATCGGAATTTGGTTTGAAGCATTCTGCCTGCACTATAAATTCTTCCTAACTCAGACTATAATTGTCAAATCCTCTTGAAATAGATGCTTGAGGGTCTTGTAAAGAAAATAGCAGTGGACTTTGATGTTTTGAACATTGCAAAAGCCGCCAAGAATTCAAACGAAATCAAAATTGCTGAAGTGGGAGCTGACATCGAGCTTTTAGCAACGAATGCTTGATTCTGTTTTCAAGGGTGGCCAAGCATTCTCTCCCTCCAAACGGAATGTAAGTTTTATTGATAGTTTAGTTCACATGTCGAACTTGGATTCTATATAAATAATCTCCTGAGTACTTGAGAAATTAAGGAATTCATGTGCCAAAACCCACCTGAATTCATCCTACTTGATGATGATTTTCTTTTTCTTTTTTTCCTTTTTCCCCTTCAGGATACTTGTATTCTGGCGGATGATTATTGTGGGATTGTTTTGAAGACACTCATAGCAGCCACGGGCCAAAAACCAGAGGGGTTACAGTTACATTGACACCCATGGGACTCATTTGACAATTAAACATCCCTCGCATCCCTGTCAAGAACATTTCAGAATCTTTCTCCCATGATTGCTACTTGTTTCTGGGGTCAAAATTCTTCTTCCTACTTTGTTGCAAATTCCGATGAGATTGCTTTTATTCCCTCTCCCCGCCCCCCCCCTCCCCCCCCCCCCCCCCCCTCCCCCAAAAAAAACAAACAAACAAAACAAAACAGAGAGAGAATAGACCATGATGAGTATAATCCTTTGCCGCTAACAACTTAATTACATGCTATTTATGTTGATTGTATTAAGATCTGTCAAGACTCTTTTACAAACTACAATTCACCGTCGTTCTTTGTTTTGTGGGTAAATGACAAAAAAAGAACTTGTTATGAATTGTTTGTCTTATTATTCCTTTATCAATTCTCAATAACAAACCGATTTGAGATTTTGTAACTCATTATGACAAATTAATCTTAAGCAGAACAAAAAATAAAAGCCCTTCAAATAAAATAGCTTGATTAAGTTAAATTAAGTATACAGATTTGCATTAAGAAAAGGTTAAGGTGTAATTTCGCACTAAAACCAACTAAAATGTAGTAATTTTTACTCCCTTGCTATAAAAAATGTTAATGATCAATGTCAATAGGATTAATAGTCAATGTTAATATTTTTACGTTAAGGTCAAATTTGCTTCTTTTTTAGTATTTTCTAGATAAAATTATTCCTTGAAAAAGCAACGCTAGTTACTTCCAGTATTAAAAATGCCATTGATATTTGTTAAGGAAAATCAGACATCCTCAAAATACAAAATCAAATGTATAAATGTGTTAAAAGTATACAAATTTTGATCTTAGAATGGCTATGTAAACACCAAAATTCACTTCCACTTGGCGTAGAACTTTTCGTCACCCGACATCAACATTCTCTTCAACGGGATCTGTACATTCCTCTGTGCAAGATGCAAATGTCTTGGAATAATCCTCTTCTCCAGACTAAACCCGAAGTACTGAGGAAACACCTTCAATTCTTCCACATTCCGGTTCATATGTTTCACTAGATACTCAAATTTCGGCAACAAATTATTCTCAAGCCCATATCCAAAAATGGCTGGATATCTAGCACATACATTTGCCGATTCCTCATACGACAAACCTATACTCTGCAGAAATGTAATCTTCTTCCGAAGCTTCTCTACCCGCGTGTTCAACAAATGGGCGTTCAAATTGGTGGGCCGATTCAAATTCTCAACTCCTATTTGGCGAAGAAATCGGAGGGTTGGTCGAAGACAGAACTCGACGTCTGAGAAGAGGATATTGGGGCAACGGAGGATCAAGGCGCGAGATTCCTCAATGGAGGCGGGAAGCTCTTCAACTAAGAAATCGAAAACGGGAGCAATGTCAGTGAATTGGAAGGTATCGGAGAAGAGTTGAGGGCAGAGGAAGACGAGTCTAGGGAAATCGGCGTCGGAGAAGCCCTTGGATCTGAGGAAATTGACGGTGGCCAGAATGTGATCGACGGCATCGGGGAGAGGGAGTTTGTTGGGTTTGGTTTGGGGGTCAATGACGCCGAGAATTTTGAGGTCACGGAGGTTTTCACGGTAGGTTGTGCGGAACTTGAGGTAAAAGGCAGTGGATTTAGGGTTAGGGTTGGCAGAAAGGGAACGAGAGCGAGAAGGATGATGAGAGAAAGAAGAAAGCGAAAGAGAATGAAGCATTTTCTGCGTCTAGCAGGAATGGTGGTGGAAAAGAAGTGGATAACGATAATAACTGATAAATTCTTTAGAGGTGGAAAGCAAAAAAGGTCCCACCGAGATTTGAACTCGGGTTACTGGATTCAGAGTCCAATGTCCTGACCACTAGACCATGGGACCTCGGTAAGGGCTTGGATTGTTTAATTATTAAAACTCTTTATTAAAAAATGGACAAATCTTTTCAAGAACAAAGGAACGCGGGAAACACACGAGGATTACCTGAGGGCCCGTTTGGTTCAAAGAATTTGGAAGGAGGGAAGGGAACTTAATTAAGTTCCCATGCAAAATGATCGTTTGGTGCGCCAAGTTCCCGGAATCTAACTTTCCGGGCCCACCACTCTTCCCTCATATGTGGGAACTTGAGATCCCCCAAAATTGGTGGGTTTTCAAGTTCCCTGGTCACTATTCACATTTTTGGATAGATTTACCCCTGAAATTCAAATTTGGCGGGAAGTTTGAACTTGGCGGGAAAGTTCAAACTTTGCGAAAATTCTTTGGGTCAAAAGTTCGAACTTAATAGGGACATTTTTTTTAAAAAAATATTTTTCTTTTTTATTTTGAATTAATTTCCTTTGAGGGTAAAATAGACCTTTCTTAATTCTTTACCAATTACCACTCATTCATTTTCTTCCAACCAAACAACTCAAACCATCTTCCCTCATCTTTTAAATCTTCCCTTCCCTCCCTTTAAGTTCCCTTCCCTCTCCAAAATTCCTTTCCCTCCCCCCAAATTCTTTGAAGCAAACGGGCCCTAAGTAATTATGCTTATCCATGGAACAAAAATTCTTGGCTAAATCCACCAACACTACAAGATAAGAAATGACATGAGAGATACATAAAGGATCTAGGTGTTAGTAGCCCTAGTGTATATCTGCTGGCTGGCATGTGAAGATACCATCTTGATTGCACCTCTCGCCATCAAATCTCTAATTGCCTTCCTTGCAAGTGATCCATTAATCTGTAGATTACACGAAAACCAATGAGAAACCCCACAATACATGTATAATCGATTTACGCATGTAATTGTGCTCAAGAGTTGACAATCATCAACGACAAAAATTAAGGATGAGACTTATTGAAGCCTGTAATGATTTCATATAGTTCTTGGGCATAAATTTCTTGCAACAAGAATTGTCATTTTCCAGTGTTGTTCAAGCTTAAACACGATCACAAATATCATCCATCACTAAATTAGTAAGAAGTAATTCGCTTTTAAGCTATTACTTTAATGCATAGTGAAAACATGTGTGGATAAACAGTCAGATGGCGAGTGAGGGAGGAAAAGCAATAATGTGAAAACCGTATGTGTTGAATTCACAATTAAATCCACAAGCAAAGTTAAACCTAATCCAACAAAATCATAAACTTCCTATAAACATTTTAGTAATCACGGCTAACTCGGTAAAACCAGGATATTCTTATCAACATACCCTCTGGCAACTATCGACTTAAGAGGGAAAATAATGTGAAACGGGAGGGAAAAAGGGGAAGAGAGCAGTCCAATGGCCCATCAACAATATGATCTTATTAGGAGAGCAAAAATATTCATATCCCTCACGAACTTGCTAGTAGATCAAAAAACTAAATAAAATTTTTAATTGATATTCTCCAGTAATGCATCAGCAGAATCATTAGTAAACAAAAAAAAAAAAAAGGTCTATGAATTCTAGTTTCAAGATTGTACCGGATTAAATAGCATCCATAAAAAACATCTAACCAACATGAATAGGAATAAAAACAGTAAGAAAGCAATACCCTCAAACGATCAGAGAGAATTGAAGGAGTAATAAGCTTGTATTTGGGTGCCTCAGTGAGGAGCTTGTCATAGGTCGCCTGGTCAAAGAGCACCGGCCATGTCGTTCACCTTCTCCTTTTGCTTTACCTTGCTCCATTTCTGTTAATCACAAACAAACTCCACTTTAGTATCACACCCGTATCGAGCTTTTAGTAAATAAACAGAAAACATGTCTCCAATTCATTGGGGATAACAAATACAAGTCGATCCGAACCCTTAGATTACACTCAAAACCCACAATGTTGACAAAGATTGATGATATCCAATTTGGAAGAACATATATCTAAAACTCAACATTATATAATACCAAATGTAACATCATGCAATACCTGAACCAAGTTCAGAATCTAGCTCTGATACCGGCTATTAAAATGTGCAGTCCAGAACCCTCATCTGATACCGTCATTAAAATGCGCTATCCTGAACCTTGCTGTGATACCAATTTTGATACTGCATCTTGTCAGTGAAATATTGTAACGATGTCCAACTTCTAATATTTTTTGTTACATTGAAAAGTGCACACAGATTTACTCAAAGAAGACATTACTTAAGTTTCAGTCAAAGAATGTATGCCAACTGAAGCAAACAAAGTACTGAAGCAAATCAAACACAACTTGGTTTGTCTCCATGATAATCGAGAGTGATGAGATCGATCTGCAAGTTCAATTTTTAATCATAAATATAATATGAAAATTTAAATAAAAAAATAAAAAAATTTAAGAGAAACACAGTTTAGGTTTTAATTTGCTCACCCTAATTGACGTTGCCGCGGGGTTGGCAGTGTTAAGTGAATGAAGATATGATATTAGGATCGTCACGCAACAACAAATCACCAATAGCAGGCTGGCTAGTAACAACCTATACCGCTCCTTTGGCATCCACATTGCACACACAAGTGTTGCTATGGCAATCAAAGATGTAAAGCCACTCACAATGGCCGAGGTCATCGTGACCTGAATATAACATGTTCAGAATCTGGCTCTGATACCGGCTATTAAAATGTGCAGTTCAGAACCCTCATCTGTTACCGTCATGTGTAACCCAGAACGCTCCTCTGATACCAGCTATTAAAATACGTTATCCAAGACCTTGCTGTGATACCCTGGTACCGTCAGTGATAATAAACACCGGCCATGTCGTTCACCTTCTCCTTTTGCTCCACTGGACAAATGATTTTCCCATATATATATATTAGATCCATCTAATTTCTATATATTTAATTAAATTTTGAAATGTTAGGAGTTATATATATATATTTTTTTTTATACAGCCAGTGGGGGGAAGGGGAGGCAGGGCTCGAACCCTGGACAAGGGGAAGGCCAGCTACTAAGGTTGGCCCTAGTGCCATCGCACTACGAGGCACTTGGCAGTTAAGAGTTATATTTTAATCCAAACCGAAATAGTTTGCGTCTCTAATTATATTTCATTAATTTATTAAAGATTTAGATAGTGTTATTAGTATTACCGTTTACCGATCAGAATCGGCTCATTGGCGGGACATCGTTAAACGCCTTTTGATATTATTATAAAAATATCTTTTCTTGGGATAGAACTAACCGCTGTGGTCGTTATTCCTCTATCACTGAACTCTTACACACAGTCCTCAGCTTTGTTCGCCTTCAATTTTTCCATCGATGAAGGCATTCAATTGTCCCATTAGGCCCTCGATTTCACTACTACACAAAACCCGTTCCCTGAAAGGCTATTTTTTTCACCCCTTCTTCAAATTGAAGCCATTCTCTGACAATACCCATATCTCAGGTCTCCATGAACAGAGAGCTTTTCTGCTTCCCATCACTTGTACACTCAAGAAGCCTCGAGACCTCAAAAACAAAGCGAATAGCGTATCCAAGAAGATTGTCTTGTCAGAAGCGGTTCCGCCGCCACTAAGGGAGGAGGACGACGATGGCGTTCGAGGTGGCGGAAATGGGCGGCCTCCGGAAAGCTCGGGGAGTAAAGGCGGTGTTTCTGGGATGGGAAAGATGTTGATAAAAAGGGTATTGAAGGTTCTGTCTAATTTGCCTTTGGCTATTGGGGAAATGTTCGTCATTGCAGCTTTGATGGCTCTGGGTATGCAAATTAAGTTTCTCTTCCTTTTCTAATTTAAGATAGCTGAATTCAATCAACACTGTTTCTCATCATGATTAGAAAAAGTTAACAAAAATAAAATAAAAAATAAAAAAAGCCCAACACTTACATGCTCCTTTTCCTCGTTAATTAGAAGATATACATTCAACTTCTTTTTAAAAGAATTTGCATTATTAAAAAAAAAAAAAGCGACTTGATATGAGTCTTCTGTGACAGGAACCGTTATTGAACAAGGTGAGGCCCCGGATTTTTATTTCCAGAAATACCCTGAAGATCATCCTGTGTTGGGATTTTTCACTTGGAGATGGGTTCTCACCCCTGGTTTTGATCACATGTTCTCATCACCTGTATTTCTTGGAATGTTGGTTCTTTTTGGTGCATCCCTTATGGCCTGCACTTATACAACACAAATCCCACTTGTAAAGGTCGCAAGAAGGTTGGGCTGTGAGTCAAAGCTTTTACATGTCTGAGATGGGATATATATATAGTTTTTGGTAATTAAAGATCTAATTTGTTTCACAGATGGTCATTTTTACACTCTGCTGAGGCCATCCGTAAGCAGGAATTTTCAGAATCATTGCCAAGAGCATCACTCCAAGATGTGGGCACCTTACTCATGGGAGCTGGATACGAGGTTATAACTTTAAAACTCTGCAATTTGTTTATTCCCCTTAACCTTTACCTATACTTTGCACTTTGGCTTGGGTCTTAATGATAAAACTGCCTTGTTGGGGTTGCTGTCTAACAAAATCACATGCAGACATTGAATATGCCAAATCCTTTTCTAGGACTTCTTAAATATATTTTCAGTTGCTTAACTAAAGAGTATCAAACTTTTATGCTTTCCACTGGTTTTCCTTACTGTGCCATTGAAGTATAATCTTCGTTAGATAAAATGATTGACAGCACTTAAGGAGAATACTCGAAAGGCTAGAATTTTCAATGTGAACTCAGTTTAATGGAAAATAAAAGGCTAAATTCAATTTTAGATGCCCCAGGACAATTGGTGAAGGGATCTGCTATTGACAAAGGAATAATAATTCTTAGTTACTAGCCAATTGTATACTTGAATATCTTTATCACCATCTCAACGGGACTACTTTTGATATTGGACTAAAGGTATTCTTGAAAGGCCCCTCCCTATATGCTTTTAGGGGGCTTGCTGGTCGGTTGGCTCCCATTGGTGTACATTTAGCAATGCTGTTGATAATGGCTGGAGGAACTTTCAGTGCAGCTGGGAGCTTCAGAGGTTCAGTCACAGTGCCTCAGGGATTGAACTTTGTTGTAGGAGATGTTCTGGGCCCATCTGGGTTTCTCTCTTCTCCCACAGAAGCCTTCAATACAGAAGTTCATATCAACAAATTCTCCATGGATTACTATGATAGTGGAGAGGTAAATCTTGGTTTCTAAGAACTTTGTTATACTCCCTGAGTCCCTGTGATCCTTAATATAAGACATATTTACAGAATTAATATTTGTCATAAATATAAGATGTATTTTTTTATATTTGTCAATTTTTTTTTTAATTTACCCCAATTGATTTTCTTTTAACAATAATCAAAGAGGAGAGGGAGGAAATGTGAGAATTAAGGAAGATGACTAGGGTATTTTAAAAAATATATGTCATATTAACTAATTTAACAAACTTTATTAATTTAATCAAATTAGGTAAATATGTCTTATATGAAGGACAGGAGGGAGTAATTACTTTGTTTTGTTATTTGGAAACAACCTTATTGTGAAATGAACTATACTTCAAGTTACAATGGTGGATTTGCAAAATTCTTATTTGATTACTATCAGTCTTATTGTGAATATGAAATTCTCAGCTTTACTTGCTTGAACTGGCTGCTTAATTTGTTATTTACATTTTGGTTTTGTTACAGGTTTCACAGTTCCACACTGACCTTTCTCTCTTTGATATAAATGGGAAGGAAGTAATGCGGAAAACAATTAGTGTAAATGATCCATTAAGATATGGTGGCATCACTGTATACCAAACAGATTGGAGTTTTTCAGCACTGCAAATTCTGAAGGACAACGAAGGACCTTATAACTTGGCTATGGCGCCTTTACAGATCAACGGAGATAAGAAACTATATGGTACCTTTTTACCAGTCGGTGATGTTAACTCTCCTGATGTGAAGGGAATGTAAGTATTTGAGTTGCAGTTATATAGCTATATATATACATATATATATATCTCTACGTTTTAATGTAGATAGCAGGTAAGGCTTTGAATCTCTACATTTCATAGATCTTTCTAGCATGAATTGTATCTTTATGTTTTCCTCATTGTTTTTTATGCTTCTGGCAAATTTCAGATCTATGCTTGCTCGTGATCTACAGTCAGTTGTCCTTTATGATAAAGAAGGAAAATTTGCAGGAGTTAGACGACCTAATTCAAAGCTCCCAATCAACATTGATGGCACAGAAATTGTTATTGTTGATGCAATAGGAAGTAGTGGCTTGACCTTAAAGGTGCTGCCTTAAATTTTAGTAGTGGTCCTCAATATAAGATCCACTTTGATGAAGAAATTAAACAACAAAGTGGATCTTATATTAAAGTCCAGAGGAAGTATTATTATTTAATTCTCCCTTAGCTCTAAAGGATTTATTCCTACTTTTGCAGACTGACCCTGGTGTACCAGTTGTATATGCTGGATTTGGCGCTCTGATGCTCACTACGTGCATCAGCTATTTATCTCATTCCCAGGTGAAATTTCTGTAACAGATTTTCATGCATTAAATTTTAAGTGATTTTGAGTGATGCTAGATGAAGTTTCAGACATGGGCCAAAAACAAAACAAAAAAAAGTTTTCAGACATCGCGTTTGATATTTTAGTGTCACAACTCTAGTAAGCGATCGTTTTCTTTTCTTTTCTTTTTTAAAGTCCTCCAGTCAAAGAAATATTATTTAGTGTCAGAGTCTTCTGTTCTGTTTGATACAAGATATTAAAATCTTCCAGCCAAAGAAGTAAGATAGTATTAATATAACTTTCGATGCAGCAAGTGCTTTGAACAAATGACATGAAATATATTATAAAAATGGCAAATACGTGGAATTCTTAACGTGTGACTTGATAAAAAATGGCAACTGACGTTTGCTTAGTTGCCTCTTGGCTGAGTTTTCATCATGTGCATATGAATTTATATTGAACCGTTTGCTTGATTGTTTTTTGGTCAATTCAAAGATATGGGCTTTACAAGATGGGACCACAGTGATTCTTGGAGGAAAGACTAACAGAGCAAAGGCTGAATTCCCAGACGAGATGAACAGTTTGCTTGATAAGATCCCTGAAATTGTTGAATCTTCTGTGTCTGAGAAAGCTGACATCCTTAGTGGCTAAAGCTTATACAGCTTTTGAAAAGTCGAGGATTTGAAGAAATAGCCATTTCATTTGGATCATAGATCACATAACAAAGATGAAATCCAAGAGGCACTTTGATTTTCAAACAGAGATAGAACTCCTCACATGAGTTTCTCAAGCATTCTTGGCTGATCGGCCAAGCATTATATATAATATTGCTGATACGCATTCAGGATATATAATTTTTTTTTTTTGCTCAAAATTCAGGATATATTTTCAATCTTCTTGTTGTATAGTGAAAAATGTTTAAGCTCAGTTGGCTTATGTTAATTTATTATGGGGAAGCAGGACAGGTATTTGAATAGTATATTTTTTGACTGCGAAGACTGATTTCTTGATGAATATAATATTGTTCTTTGTATCCTACTTGATTCCCTCCGGTGTCATCTATTCATTTTTTTCCTTCCCAAAAAATGGAAAAAAGTCATTATATATATATATATATATAGAGTCTCCTTGGTCAACTTAAATGCATGAACGTGATCGTTATATATATATATATATATTGTCTCCTTGGTCAACTTAAATGCATGAACTTGATCGTTATATATATATATATAGTCTCCTTGGTCAACTTAAATGCATGAACGCGATCATTTTTCTTAGTTTTTTAAGGGTAATTGTTTTGTTCCCATAAAGCACAACTGATTTTGTGCAGAGACTTTACGAGAGCTGGAAATTGCTTTAGCAAAAAAAGCATATAGCTAAACCCATGTCTGAGCCTTATCAAATGAACAGAAGATCATGAGAATTTTTGGCGTTTATTGCCTTAGACTTAAAAAGCTCAAAAAGTGCTACATTCTGCAGTATATGAGTAATACATATCGTTTAATTCATGCTCGAGCGGAGCCCAATTACGCGAGGAGCAATGCTTCTTCACGTTTAATGTCAAACACCTTGATCAGAACATCTTCAACAACCTGTTTGAAATGCAAAATAACATTAATCAAATTGAACAGAGGAAGTTCTTTGAGAAATGTGGGAGTAATTAACGGCTTCACACTTCTGTCCCGTCAAAAATAAAAGGCATAAAATGTGTGGTGTGAACTACAATAATCGTTACTAGCAGCAGAACTACGCCACAGAAACTTGCTAAAAGAATGAGAACCAAATACAACAGGATTGATCACATTACCTTGTCTGGTGTGGATGCCCCAGATGTTACACCAATTGTTATTGGACCCTTTGGCAGCCAGTTTTCCTTCTCTACCAGTTCGCCATGCTAACATAGAACAAGGAAATTAAAAACAGTAAGAAGGTATTCCACTTAAGATGTGGATTTCTACATGCAATCTTAGTTGCTTACATTTAATTTATGTGATATCTTGTTTCCTTCAATTCTTTGCTCAGTGTCAACCCAGTAAGAAGGTATTCCACGTAACTCAGCTATCTCTTGCAGGTGGGAAGTATTGCTGGAGTTCCATCCACCAACTACCAACATAAGATCCATTTCTTGCTCCACCAGCTTGAACATAGCATCTTGTCGCTCCTGAAACAGATGGAAGAACCAACTCCGCCGGTTTAGACTGAACCAACATACAATGGCCAGAATATTGACACATATTCGATGCATTCTGCTAATTTGGACTCAAATGGATGTTCAACGTATCTCAGTGAATCTAACATAAGCAGGAACGTCAACGACTAAAGAGGAAAAAGGAAAATGAAAACTTCAAACTACCTGAGTAGCATCACAAATTGTGTTGAAGCTTATAAAGTGTTCATTGATGTTTTCCACACCAAATTTGCGCATTAGTGTCCTCTCCACCAGTTTCCCTGTAAAATGTGTAGTACATAAATATCTCGAGTATAAATGTGTGTGTTTTAATGAAGTAATAGTAAAATGAAAGTTTGCACTGATTGAGAAATAATAGCTAACCAATCTCTTCAGTCTCTCCCTTGAGCATTGTTGTCTGATTGGCAATGCCTAGTTTTATCAGATCACTATCTGGATCAAAGCCCTCAGAGACTGCAAATTTAAATTTCTGTACAGTGGAAATATCCAATAAGCATTCATGTCAAAGTGATTATTACAGAATTCAGTGAACACGGTCAATTGCAGGACAAAAAACCAAACCTCTAAGAAGGCATCCTTCGTTGAGCTGGATCCGTTAAGTTCACCACCAAGAATGTAGTCACACACATATTCAGCCTACATAAAAGTTAATAAAGGCGCAACATTATAGCTTGATAAAAGCACCAAGCATTGTTTAACTCAGCACATTCATCCAACATTTAAAAATAACTGCAACTTTTAAACAAACCTCTTTCATATTCTTGACAATGATATACTTTCCAGCAAAAGATGCAGTTGCTACAGTCTCCTCATGGGAGTATTTACCGTGTATGATAGAGGTGTACTCTCCTTTCTTGTGCTTCTCAACAGTATTCCACACCTAATTGAAACAAATCTTATCAGAACCCAGCTGTGTACGGAGTATGATAAATGAATCGGTTTTACGCAACTCAGCACAACAAAAATTCATCTCCACATATAGTTAGTTACCTTTGAAACCCACGGACAAGTTGTATCAACAATTTGTACATTTTTGTCACTTAAAGTCATCATTTCATCCACTGCAGCTCCAAAAGCAGGCAAAATCACAACATCACCCTTGTCTACAACATCATACTGTTTTTTATCTCCCTCCAGCGGAATATTCTGCACTTTCATCTCCTCTAGCCTCTGCGTTTAAAATTTACTAAATTCACTAATGGATTGTAATTGACTAGAAACAGTGACACAACATTATCTATTGCCTGAAGATATTGCGTGTAGAAGAAATAAGGCAATGATCAAGATAACCTAGAAAAATGACAAAATATTTGAAAGGGCCTTAAAAAGGTTTTAGTCGACTACAAAAACTGCAGCATAAGATCTAATATCCGTCCGAAGATCGCGTTCTTAGTTGAGAACATATCACAAAAAATCTCTCTCTCTAATATAACAACGGAGGCTTAATTCAATTTGGCCCCTCTAAAAAACACGCCCTCAAATAAGATGTGTCTCTTTCAAGATCAAATAACTTCACTTTCTCCAGATGATTATTAGAACACTTTTTCGGGTTTTTTTTTTCTTTAAAACAAACAAACAAACACGCCGAGTCCGTATAAAGTCGAGATCAATTATTAAATAAATAAATAAATAGTCGAGATCAACGACAGCAATAGAAATATGCGGGAACCTTGTTAACAGTTGGGTTGTGAATGATTTCGTTGGTAAGCCATATATTCTCAGTAGGAAACTGTTTTCTCGCTTCGTAAGCAATTTGAACAGCTCTCTCGACTCCCCAGCAGAAGCCATAGGCTTCAGCCAACCTCACTGTGACGTTACCCCATGTATACTCATTTCCATTTTCCTTCAGAGTCTTAATGATGTCACCTGAAATTCCAAGCAAAGTCATACAGAATGAACCAGAAACGATAAATAATATGGCTACGGGCTCCCACTTCTCTGGAAAATTAAAGAAAATCTGTCAAAGTCCCCAATAGTCAACTAAAGCTTACTTGTATACTCCCGATTCATGAGCTCGAGGGTCTCTTCTTTGTGACCAAACCCTCTGCGGTTATAATTCTTGCTCCTGGTTAGGTTCTTTCGGAACACCTTGGCATCGAAATCGGAGTCCACAGCCACGGAAGAAGAAGAAGAATCACCAGAGCACTTGACTAAGAAAGGCCTCCGGCATCGAAGATTTACGATCTTGGAGAGATTCTCCGGCAAGGCAAGGTCCGATCGCGTGGAAGGGAGACGGCAGAGGTTGTGAAGAGCGACGGCCATCGGAGCTGGAAACAGAGTCGCGCTGGTCAGCAGAGTGTGCGTAGAGAGTTTGGGCATAACGAACGCATTATATATCCGACGACCTCCGCCTAACGAGGAACACGTGTTCCATGAATTGATTTTTTTTTTTTCCCTGAAATAATTGAATCACTTTATTACCCAAAAAAAATGGAAAAAAAAAACTCCAAGAAATCAGGAATAATAAAGGTTCTCCATATTTAGCACCCAAAATATGGAATTTAATAATTAGTGCCCAAAATTGGGCAAGATAGATTCAATGAAAGGATAACCAACCTTACTGATAGATATAAAATTCAGCAATAATTAACTATACTCACTTGAGTCAATAATATATATATGACGCCTCTAGACATATATATTGGTCCAAAATATAAGCTGCTTGCTGAATAATTCAGTCATACTAATTTTTAGTTTTTTTTTTTGGTAATAATTAACGTTCATTTTCAATTTTTTGCTCTCTCGTCAATTTTCTAAACCCATTTTCTAATAACGGTAAAAGTGATTTTTTTTAATTTATGACATTTTTAATAAATTAGTTAATTGTCATTTCTTGTTTTCCGTAAATTAGTTAAATTGTCCTATATTATGCGTTGAAGGGAGTACTCATATGACCTTATAATTTTGTGGTCCTTAATATAAAGTTTTGACTACACGTAAAGTTTCAACTACCAATTCCCACAAATGAATAAAAAAACAGTTAAAAATAATATTAAAGTTATCCTAAAATTTAAAAGATTTTGAATATGATTCTTACTAATTAAACTCAAATATCATAGAATATCAATTATTACTCTTGCACTACCCTTATTAAATATAGGAAAACATGGAAAAATAAATTAAATACTCATTTAAAATTTGCAAGTACTTTATAAAATGAATCAATAATACTTGTCAGTTGGTGCTTTATAATAAAGATTAGAGGGAGTTTCTCTTATCTTTATTATAAGACACTAACTACCAATTCGCACAAACCAATTTAAAACAATTAAAAGCATTAAAGTTGCCCTAGAATTCACGTGAATTTTAATATTATCCTTACCAACTATGGTAAGCTTAAAAATCATATTTATTATTATTCTCTCCCACTAACTTTATTAAATATGAGCAGACATTAAAAAATAAATTAAATTCTCTTTAGAAACTTGTAAGTGACTTAAAAAGGTACCAAAAATACTTAATTTCTTATAATAACGATACGAGGGAATACAATATTTTATCTATATTCTTGTAAAAAAAATATCTTATAAAAAATTTAATGAAATGTCGATGATACACTAAAAGTTGTTAAATTTTTGTTACATTTAACCCTTTTTATGAATTTTTTTTAATATAATAAAATTATTTTACGAAGGTTTTGTTAATATAATAAGGGGTGGAGATGTATTAGTAATATTTTATTCAAACATGTTGAATGTGATGAATGTGAAGGTAGGTAAGCGACGCATGACTGATGACCGCGGACGTTAGCGAGGAGGATCCAAATGGGAGAGATACCTGTCCTGGGCATGGCGCGTGTCACATTGGAAGCGCGCCAAATGCCGGGCAAAACAACGTCGTTTTGAAGAATTGGCACATCATCCCACGTTCTTTGGGAAGCTAATTTAACTGCTAGCCACGTGTTCTTTATTTTTTTAAGAGTAAATATCCTTTTTGGTTCTTGACAAAAAAAAAAAGACTCTATTTTAGTCCCTTACAAAAAATCGACCATTATTCATCCTTTTTATGGACTAAAAGGAACATTTTAGAAATTTGTGAGGGATCAACCAATCAACCCTTATTCGTCCTTTTTATAGACTAAAAAAACCTTTTTTTTTTCTAAGAAACCAAAATGGAGATTGTGTTTTTTGTCAGAGACAAAAAACAAAGGTATTACTCTTTTTTTAATTTGGCCTAGACACGTGTCTTCTTTAGAGTTGATATGATCCGTATTAGATCATTAATTTGTAAATATTAAAAGATTAATTAAGTTAGTTATTTATGATAAATGTATTAGTTTATCTAAAATATTCTTTTTAATCATGTGATTTAAAACTACTCCTTAGTCGAACTCTTATAACTATGTGTAATCTAGGAGACAAAATAGATTGTGTTACTATATTTAAAACCAAAATAAATCCTATATTTAATTCTTATGTTTACTCGTAGATGAAGTAATTCAAGCTCATTCTCACTTTTTCCTTTTTCCTCTTTTGCCAACTTAGGACTTGTTTGAGTTACTTTTGGAAAAACACGTTCACACAAATGAAGACAAAACTCATCTCAAAAATTTACCTCGTATACTGTAAATCACGTTAGAAAAGCAGCTTCTATGCTGCTTTTCGAACATGATTTACAGTATACGAGGTAAATTTGTAAGATGAGTTTTATCTCAACTTACGTAAATCTACTTTTATAAAACCAACTCAAGTATAGTCTTAATTCCAACTCATTCATGCATTTCGCCAAAAAAAAAAAAAAAAAGTATGTTGGAAACAAAATAAGAATGTTGTCGTTACACTATGTGGCATTTATCTTACTGCTTATCATGTTCCAATATCCTCCCAATGTTGGAGGCTATTCATTGTATGATTTTATTTAACAAATAGGTCGACTCTCAAACCAAAAAAAATCACACACACTCCCACTCTGCTTTTAAACATTAGGCACCCTGGATTTTTTGCTTTTTTTTTTCCCGAAAAACACACATTTTTGGCTTTGTTTTCAAACAATTGGGTTTTAACTTGTACACCATTTAAGTATTGCAAGGAACTAAGGAATGAACCTTTTTTATAACTGACGATCTGAACGATTTATTACTACCTCCAATCTTAAATATAAAATAGAATTTATAGTATAATTTACATCCCAAACTTTAACCTATATTTATAACCGAAAAATCTAATTTTTTTGGTTAATACAATCTTTTGTCTCTTAAATTTTTCTTTATTTTGATTTTGATCTATCGAGTTTCAAATTATTGGTTTTGATCCTACAAAAGTCAAAATGATCAAGGTTTTTATTAAATTATGGGGCAAAGTTTTAAATAAAATGAAATTTATGGGATGAAAACTAGAATAAGGGTAAATGTGGTACTAACTACGATCTTAACTGTAGAACATATTTAACTAATTTTGAAGGGATTAAGCATAGAAGTTAAATTAGTTAATTTTACTCATTTTTCTGAAATGCCATTATATAAATTTTATAATTCAATTACCTTACTGATTTCACATAATCTCTCATTCATATCTTAGGAAGAAATTGAAGGGGTATTTTAGGAAGAAATTAATAAAAATTTAGAACGTTGTCTTTTAATTAGGACCAAAACCAACGCTCAGATGTCGCCTTATAATTAGGACTAAAAGGAATACAACATATCAAAGGCTACAACATACACGAATATGCTCCTAATCACGCACATGTGTGCTGAGATATACAAGTGGTGATACCAAACCAAATGACTTAGGTTTTCTTCATACGTTACAGCAACAAATAACAGCCACAAACTTCCTTTTGGATGCTTGCCTCTTCTACAAATCCCACCTTAGTAAAAGTGTCCTCATTTGAAAAACTTGGAGGGAGAATGTGACCATAATTTTTACATCTCGTGTTTTTTCAATTAGTACTAGTAATGAATTTTTTTTTCCCGCCTAGGCACATGTATTTTTTTATTGGATGCAATTTTATTTGAGGCACTGTCGAACACTAAATGTGAACTCCTCTTCTAACAGGAATTCGAACATTGATTCGTTATATTGTGGAAGACTAGTCACTTCCACTAAACCCAACCCGGTTGGTAACACTACAGCTGAAATGGGAACAAGTAGACGTTGATTTGTTATATGCTGTCTCATCTAGTCCTTTTTATAAGAGATTAAATTCAAGTTGTCTCTGTCTTTCTTATAAGAACTTGATAATAATTGTCTAGATGTTTAGTAAGTTTTTTCCCTCCTTTTTTACCTCTAGTTGATTATATATATTACATTAATTAAAAGATTGATGATGCTTATATTTATTTTGTTTTTCTCTCTTATTTACCCCTCATAAATAAAGACATTTTTTTTTTAAAAAAAAAGATTATTTCATACATACTTATTATTTTAAACCAACTTTAACCATTTTCTTCAACAGTGTGATTTAGTTATTAAACTTGAAGTTGGCCTAGTTTGGATAAAACAAAATCCGCTTTGGTCAAGGAGGCTCGAGTTCTGGTTCTCGCCATGAATGCATACAATACTTTGGTCATTTCTAGCCTAACGTAACATAGTCACCAGTATTTAGCAATTATTGCTTCTAATCTTATTTATAAGAGGTTGATAATTGAATAATGCAATTTTAAAAAATGGTTAAAATTAGTTAAAAATAATAAGTGTGTCTGAAATAAACTTTTTTTTTAAAAAAAATATACCCTTATTTATGAAAGGACAAGTAGGAGAGAAATAAAATAAATATAGGTACCACCAACTTTTTAATTAATGTAATTTACAAGGGTAAAAAAAACTAATTAAATATTCAAGTAATTATTATCTGGCTCTTATAAAAAGATTAGGTAATTCGAATGTTGAACTCTTATAAAAAAGATAAGAGGGAGTTCTACTATTGTTTTATATAGACTTTTTTTTTTTCCATCCCAATACATTGTATACATTTAATTTTGTGAATTTATTGAGTTGTTGAATTCAATTGTCACGGCTGCTATGGTATAGAAGGAAACGTCAATGGAGTACAAGAGCCGCCATATTAATGGTGGAGGCTGATGGGAACATCACAGTTGTTATGAGACCAAACTCATTGTTTATAAGTGATTTTGAGATTCCAATATGATTTTTTAAATTAACTTATTTTAAATGATTTTATGTTTTACAAACTAATTCCACATACTTGAAGGTTTTGAGTAGTATAAAGATCAATTCATTTTCCTTCTGATTTTTCCTTCATTCCAAGCGAGACCAGGCATTTTACATAGACAGACTAGAATAGATTTCCGGATATTTTTTCTACCACCATACCTAACAAGGTTTTGTAATAATATTTTATTATTTTATAATTAAGTCATAAAAATCAGGACAGTCAAAACGATTAGTCACGAAAAATTCGGCTAATTATTTAAAGTAAACTAGTTTGACTATGACCCAAGCAAAACACAAAAACTGGAGTTTGATTTGACTCATGCACAATTATATGCTAATTTTAAAGCTAAGGAAAGGATTTTTTTAAAAAAAATACTACTTAAATTTGAAAATTTGGAATATGTTACTTTCTCCGGTCCTAATTATAAGGCAACATTTAGGAGTTAGTTTTGATCCTAATTATAAAACAACATTATAATTTTTGTCAATTTCTTCCTAAAATACCCCTATTTTATTCTCTCAAGTGTGTTTAGTTTTTTGTGAGTATATATATATATGAGTGCGTAGACTCTTCTAGTCAGTAAAACTTTTAGATAGGTGTGTGTGTATACATGTATATATATGTGTGTGTCTGTGTATATGTGTCTATCTACACACAAATATATACAGGCGCGCACACACACATGCATGTATATATGTGTAGATATCACACATACATACATACATATATCTTTGTGTGTGTGTATGTTTATATGTGTGCGCGCACGCATGTATTTGTGTGTAGCTATGTGTACACACATATATATAAAAGTATATATAACTATATGTATACGTATATACACACACATATATGTATATATAGTAAGACCATTATTTCAATTAGATAACGTGTAAAAAGGAAAATTTCAGGTTGGAAATGTATATGGCAGGAGCTATTGATTACTTTTATTTATGTCATTTTAAATTTATGTAAGGGCATTTTAGGAAAATGACTAAAATTAACTAATTTAACTTCTTTTCTTAATATTCCCAAAATTGTTTAAATATGTCATATGATTAAGACCAGAGGGAGTATTTTTTTTAATAAAATGAAGTGTCAGTTACTTTACTGTTGTTGTTAATATCATTACTGTTGTTGTTAACAAAATAATAAAATTTAAGTGGTATTTTTTGTCATTTTTTTCTCAGAAAAGAACTTACTGTTTATTAAAAATATTGAAGGGCAATATGCTCGGGGATTTTTTTTTTTTTTGGAATATATAAGAAGGCAAAGAAGCTGACAATACAAACAAAAGAATTACACAGAAGGAGAAATTAATTCTAAATACTCTTGTTCTACGTCAGATCCTTAAATAAGGTGAACAAACATCTAAAATGCTAGTTTTGGTGATACCCATTTTTACTAAAGCATCTATAACTCTATTGGTATCTCGTAATATGTGACATAAGACAACCTGTTGATTCTTGTTTATCATCTCCTTAATCCTCACTAGTTACTACCATCAAGCTTTCTAAATTGGTTCTGTCATCTACAACTAGGTTGAGGAGTACTGCAGCATTGGACTCAAGTTGTACCTTTTTTAGTCCTAGATCCCAAGCTAATTTTCCTTGAATCTTACTTTATGATTTATGTCTCAGAGATAGATGCTATACAAAAAAACAAAAGGGTTAAATAACAAATCTATCCTGAAAGTATACGACTAGGAGCAATTTTATATTTAAAGTTTTTTCCGGCTCAATGTAGTCCGGAAGTTTAAAAACTTAGCATTGTTGCTTTTTTCTGTTAAAAAGTTAACGGCCAATGTCACTTTTTTAATAGTCAACATTAATTTTTTAACAGAAAAAGGGCAATATTGCTCCATTTTTAGACTTCTAGGGTTACACTGAGCCAAAAAAAAAATCCATGGCAAAATTGTGCATGGGTATATACTTCCAGGATAGATTTACTAGTTAGCCCAAAACAAAAAAGCAAAAATGTAGGTATGATCGTGGGCTGGGCCTGGGTTGAAAGAAACTCATCCGCTAATTAGCAGCCCAATTTTCCTCTTGTTAGAATCTCTCTCCACCTTCACCTTCATCTATGGAAACTTGGAAGTGAGGTTTAAAACAAGGTTAGAAGATGAGTGTGATGAACATAAGCTCAAAGGGAGCTCAATCCCTAAAAGCTAGCCTATAAGAAGGGAGAACCCAATGAACTTATAAACCCCACTCTAAGAACTTGGCTCCTCGATGTGGGACTCATAACAATACGGCATGTTAAAAGATAATAACTAGTAATAGAATGCCTGACAAGATATATAGTATACAATTCTATTTATTGTAGTTAAATCTGTATTAAAAAATATTTACTAGAGCTAAATGTCTCAATTGAGATCATAATTATTCATAGCATCCCTATGAAACAACTAGCACGAAGAGCTTCGTTCAAGTTCTACATCCATTGCCAACTTTTGCCTTTTTGAAGATGCAAAGCTTATCAATATATACCTAGTGATTTTTCTCTGTACGTTGTGCCACAAAGTTACACATGATTGTGGAAACTGGAAAGGGAAGGAGAGATGAGCAATAAAAAAATAGAAAGGGATGAAATGATTCGTGTAGCTGATTAAAGATATATGTACAATATATAGACATATACAAGAGACACATATCTACTCTCTTTGTGCCACAAAGATGGTTGATGATGGAAAAGATGGAAGAGGGCCCGGGTCTCTGAAGATGGAGATGGTCCATGTCCATGGGGAGCCAGTTCTACGACGGTGGACATGGAGGACCCAGATTTGTGCCGGCCAGGATTGTGAGAGGAGAGTAACCACGCTTCTGGGTGAATCCATGAGGGAGAGAACGAGGGAAAAGACGATGACATATTATGATGTGGCTGCCATGTATGCATAACTTAGTCAAACAAACGATGTAACGGTCAAAATTGACCATTACTAACGGTCAAAAGATAGATACTCGGGAGACCTGAATCTGAGGACTCTGATAATGTGTTGGTGATGTGTGACGTGGGGGCCATCATATCCGCTTGTGTGGAGGGTGTCGTTCTGGCTAATTCTGAAAGATATCCATGGATAAAGATCAAAACTATTCTCAAGTTTCGATTCAATGTTGATCACTCATATACAGAAAATCTTCATTCTATGTCCTAACTAACCATGGAGAGTTTCACCCTGCAATCACTGACACTCACATCCATTCCCTCCTCTTTATCACAAGGATCCGTTTTCGAGAAACCTTCTGGTTTCGTCAAGGTTCTCAAACATTCAGATTCCACCAAGTGCCCATTTACCACAAATGCCACAAAGCTCAAAATTCGTAGCATTAGAGCTCAAGCTTCGGGTGAATTACTATCGTACTGCATTTATTTTATCAAATCGATAAAATCTCCCAAAAAATGTTTTCCTCTCCGTGCGTCATTGATCTTTATGAACTTTTTCTAGGTTCAACAACATACAGTCCAAATACCGCAAAGGCCGTTCCTGGGAAATCTGATTCCAAGGATGATAACGTAGTATTCGTTGCGGGGGCTACTGGTAGAGTTGGTTCACGAACTGTGAGGTACACTTTTTACGACGCATTTCAGCTTTAAGTGGGTTCAGATGAATTTTAGGACCATATTTGCAAAATGCTCAGTATTGCTTCATTCAGGGAGCTAATAAAGCTTGGCTTCCGAGTGAGAGCTGGAGTGAGAAATGCTCAGAGAGCAGAATCACTAGTGCAGGTAAATTTTCTGGCGTAGATGAGAGTGATTCAATGGTCTTTTCTTAAATAATATATTAACTCACGCAGAGTGTTAAACAACTGAAACTCGATGCTGCGAACGCAAGTGAAGGGAGTCAACGTAAGTCAAAATGCTTTGAAATCCTTATATTAGTATTGGGTTAAGAGATGCTGATATATTAAATAACAGGTTGTTTTTGGCTTTTAGCCCAGCTGTAGAAATGCTTGAACTAGTGGAATGTGATTTGGAGAAAAGAGATAGGATTACACCTGCATTAGGGAATGCGTCAACCGTAATATGCTGCATTGGTGCCAGTGAGAAGGAAGTTTTTGACATCACTGGACCCTTTCGTATTGATTATCTCGCTACCAAAAACCTAATTGATGCTGGTATAGGAATTTTCATTATTGTGTACTTGCCAATTTTATTGTTTGATGTTAAAACTGTTAAATAGTTATCAGTTTTTGCCATTTTGTTGATTAGTTATGATTTTCAATCAGTTGAGTTACATTGTCCTAAATCTTGCAGCAACTGTTGCCAAAGTAAATCATTTCATATTTGTTTCTTCTTTGGGAACAAACAAAATTGGCTTCCCTGCGGCTATTCTCAAGTGAGTATTTTATTTATTGGTAGTATTATCTGACTCTGAGAATTTGCATGATGTAGTTCATAGCCAAGTGATAAAGTCTTGGATATAAAAATATATAGATACTTTTGAGCTTTTCAACTGATTTCTTAACTCTTCCTCTGAAGTTTGTTTTGGGGAGTTCTAATTTGGAAAAGAAAGGCAGAAGAGGCATTGATAGCCAGTGGAATTCCATACACAGTGAGTCGTCATGACACTAATTGCACCAAATGCAGAGTTCTATGTTCTAATTACTACATTTCTTCAGATAGTGAGACCTGGAGGCATGGAACGACCTACTGATTCTTTCAAGAAAACTCATAATATAACCCTTTCAACAGAAGACACTTTATTTGGTGGTCAGGTTTCAAATCTTCAGGTATTCATCATGTAAAATTGTTTCACGGGTTTACTATTTAGTTATGATAGATAGCTGGAAGTTCATAACTATTCCTTTTTCTATCTTAAAAATAACATTATTTTAGCCAAAAAGTGAGATTTTACCTCTCTATGTGATGCAACATACTGGAATGTAGAGTTTTCTAATGGATTGAGTAATAGGCTCCAGTTTTGTGGTTAGAATTGACCCGATTTTATCTGATCCATACCTTCTGATTTCTTTCTTGCATGCACATAACAAATTATTTGCATCAGATTTGTAACTTTATTCAGGATTTCGTGTTCTTTATATGCTTGAGTTCTGAATGTAGATATATCAAGCTTTAGATTTTGCTGTTTATGAATTCGAGAGCATGCTGTTATTGTTGATCTTTAATGTGAAATACATAGCAATCTCCTCTTTCTTTCTGAAACGGCATGTTAGGGTGTGATTCGCTGAGTGATAATATCCAGAGTATAATTAGCATATATTGATTTATTGCAGATTGCAGAACTCATGGCAGTAATGGCCAAGAATCGTGATCTTTCATATTGCAAAATAGTCGAGGCAATAGCTGAGACCACTGCACCTCTGACCCCCATGGAGGAACTTATTGCAAAGATACCATCTCAACGTGCTTACAATTTCCCGCCCAAGGTATTACATTCCTTGCGTGGACAGAAGTTAAACTATATCAGAAACTTAATTTTAGCATCAAATAAGAGGGTCTGGTTCCGACAGACTTAAATGATTCAATTCCCGTTTATGGGTTGAACTTGTGCTGGAGTTATCAGTTGCTTTATATGAGACAAATCATTTCAAATCAAACGGATTACTTTGGATCTGAAATTTCTCAGTTTGTCCTTCCCATCAGGGCTACTCCTTAACTATCCTGCCTTGCCATTATTTACAAGAACTACAAGTTTATTAACCTTTTATGGGATGATTCAGACACCGGATGTTGCAGCTGCCCCTGATCCAGCACCCTCTGCTAGTGTTGCGGTAGAGGAACCTAGCATTACCACTCAGAAAGAAACCGCACAACCAAAACCTGTGACTAAACAACCACTTTCTCCTTATACTGTGTAAGCCAGATTACTCATTCTTGATAAGAGATTTTAAGTATTATTCAGTGAAAATCACAAGTAATACTGCTCTACTGTGATCTGTTCTCCCCAGGGCAATGCATAAAGAGAATATAAGAACAATATTGTCAACCACCCTTATCTTATTTTTTTACAAATATTGGGAAGGAAGCTACTTAGGTAGAGGCAGGAGACTTGAAATATGGGATTTTGATATTCTACAGATTCAGTTGTTTCATCTGCCTTTTTTGTTTAAAATTAATTATACAACTCTTCTAAATGTAGTTTCATGTTGTCTGACAAAGAGTTAGCACACAAATGTGCCATGAGACCTGGATATATTGGTTCTGCATTTCCTGTGTTTGATTCTAGATAAAGGCTCCTGCGGACTGTAAGCTCGATTACATAAATTTTCTATTTACCTTTTCAGTTATGAGGATTTAAAACCACCATCATCCCCTTCTCCAGTGAAGGCTGGTGCAGTGCCTAAACCTAGTGCTTCTGATAACCCAAGTAGCATTCAAGAAAAAGATGCCATTTCTCAGCCATCTACCGTGGTGAGACAAATTGCCGATTCTCAATCTCCATATGCAGCGTAAGTCACCATATAAATGCCTTTCTCAAATTTTAATGCTCACTGTTGTGTTTTTCACCTACAAGTTTTTTGTTTGGACAGCTATGAGGATCTGAAGCCTCCCACTTCGCCAAGCCCAACACCAAGCACTTCCAATGACAAACCTCTTGCTGCCTCAACAATGGATTCTGCACCCCGATCTCCAGTAGTGGAAATAACTACATCTGCCAGTTTCACTGAACCCGGTCCTTCTCAGGATCCAAAATCTTCTTATTCTCCCTACCCTGTGTAAGTCTAATATCATTCTTGTCATTATTGTAGTCAAGTTGCCCTCCTTGTTCTTAGTGTCTTGTACAATCTCAGTTTGATTTTCTTCTTTACGTTCCTGTTCTCTAAGGCCTGCTATATGTTTGCAGATACCCTGACTTTAAGCCTCCTACTTCACCAACCCCAAGTGCACCCAGTTTATCACCTCCATCGGCACCTGAAATTGACTCAGGTAATGGCCCAGCAGCTCAGCTTCCAGGTGCAGATAAACCAAGTGATGAACAAATTCTTAATGAACCAAAGCCAAGACCACTTTCTCCTTATACCATGTGAGTTTCTTCTTTGCTTGAAGAGACTTCTCTGACTTTATTTTTTTATCATCATATTCTGATGGATATACTTCTCGACGAAAATAAAGCTGGCCGAATCCCTGTCTGTTTATGTTGTGAGGAAAATTTATATACTCTGTTTTCCTAATGTGTTATGGTAATATCTTCGTAAACACACAGGTATGAAGATTTGAAACCTCCTGCATCACCATCACCTTCCCTGAAGAATCATAGTAGTTAAGTTGATGACTGTGATAGAATTCCTGCGAACAGGAAAGCCATGTTGGAAGAAGCTGTGTTGCAACTTAAACAATGGAAGAGTGGAGACAAGACAACATGTGTAATAATCATTTCTTCGAGAAGTAATTTACTACTGGAGGAACTTTTTTTCGGCGGAAGAGAACAACAGGGATTATTGTTTTGTGATATGTAATACAAAGCAGCAGCAAGCTCAGACTTACCATCTTCATGAGTATATGTTGAGCTTAATCAATGAGTATATGTTTAGCTATATCAATCTTGAATTTAACTTTACAATTTCTAAAAATTTATAATCTGGTCTCTATGATTTTAAATATTTTTAAATTTAATCAAATCTAATTCACAACTGAATGTAAAAATTATTTATTTAACCAAATGGTTGGACGATCAAATTCCATCCCTTGTATATATAATATTCTATCCAATATTTAATATAAGTCATATTTACTTAATTTGAAAAAAATTAAGGAAGTTAGTTAATATTACATATATTTGTTAAAGCGTTCAAATCATTTTCCTTAATTTCATTATTCCCTCTTCTCTCTTTTTTTATTATTGTTGATGGAGCATCAATAAGGGTAAATTAAGCAAAAAATGGTAAATATGAAAATTATGTCTTATATTTCATTCGATTCTTAATGCAATATATATATCTAATTTGATTAGATTAATTAAATTAGTTACTATTACTACATCAACAACAACAAAGCCTTATATGACTAAGTGGGGTTGGCGACATGGATCACACAACTTTATTGTACTTTATCAAAAACCAAATCTTTAAATAGATTATTAACAAAAGATTCTGCTCCATAACTTAATTGAGTGTTAACTTGGGTCTTCCTCAACCTCTTTTACAGGACTCCATATTGATTAATCAACCCTCTTCACTGGTACACTCAGTGGCGTCCTTTGAATATGTCTAAATCACCTCAAACAATTTTCTATTATTTTTTCTTTTATAGATGCAATTCTAACTTGTTTGTGTATATGTGTATTATGAATCTCATCTTTTCTTATATGACTCTATATCCAATTTAACATCCTCATCTTGGCTCCCCCATTTTATGCTCATGTTGTCCCATTAAAACCTAACATTCATTATTATAAAGCATAGCTAGTTTATAGCAATGAGATAAAACTTCCCTTTTACTTTGTTAGGTACTTTCTGATCACAAATAACTCCAATAGCTTTTCTCCATTTATACCATCCAGCTAAATTAGTTAATCTATAACATGTATTTTCTAAAATACTATAATCATCTTCTTTAATTCTCTTGTTTCCCCTCCTCCATAATTATTGTTGACGAAGCATCAATAGGGGGTAAATTAATAAAAGATTAATAAATATGAAAATTATGTTTTATATCTAGGATTAAAATTGTCCTTCCAAATATATCTTATATTAAGAATCGTAGGGAGTATTTAGGAAAAAGATTAACTACTCAAATATGTCTTATATTAAAAATTAGAGGGAGTAAGTTACTAACGGAAAACAGGAATATAATATACATTCCCTATGTAGGAGCTAATTTTGGTTTGGATTTGATAAAAAAACCAAATACAAGACCTCAATTCTATTTTTATCATTTCATAAACTAATTTATTTAACTTTTAAACTATATAAATTTAACTCTATACATGAGTATTTTAGGGAGACAAAATCATATTTGTTATAATTAACTAATTTATTTGATCTTAAACTTATAATAGAATTTACCAGCGTTTGAAAGCTCTAAAAAAGTATTTTATTCTATATGACAAATTCTCCAATATATTTACAAAATCACTTAAAATAAACGAATTCAATCAAGCATGAAATAAACAAAATATACTCAAACAAAAACTTGATGCCTGAACTATTGCTTGCCCCCAAGTAACGATCAAAAAATTAATTCTTAATTAATTTCCTCATATACATACAGTAACTTGTTTCTTATTATTTATTAACAAATCTATAATTAATACTAATTTATTTTATTATTTGATAAGACTACTTTATTTCCTAATCAAATAGTCTTATCCAAAATCTAACAATATGTAATGAAAATGCATCACTATATTTAACCATGAAATAAAATAGAACACATCATTGTGTCTCACCCTACACATTGTCAAGAACCTTTTCATGATTTTTCATTTATTAACAAAAAGCCTAAAGCGGTCAAACAGTGAGCCCGCTTGCACGTTTGGTTGAAATATTGTGAAGCTTATAAATGTTAATCATTCGGGCGAAGGAGCGATTTTACATACGAAGTTTTCCCTTAAGAGCGCCTAACATCACGAAGTTTTTTGAGGAGCAAAAGTATACATGGAGTTATGTTTTGGAAGCGCCCAGCACCACGGCCGCTAGTTAACCGTTAGTTGACCGTCAACTTGGATGGAATGCTGACGTGGCGCTGACGCGGCGTTGACTTGGACTGACGCGCAGACGTGGAATAAAAAATCAAAAAATCAGGAAAAAATGTAAAAAAAAAAAATTAGAAAAAATGAGAAAAAAATTAAAATAATTAGAAAAAAATTAAAATAATTGGAATAAATATTAAAATAATTAGAATAAAGATTAAAATAATTATAAAAAAATTAAAACAGTTAGAAAGAAATTTTTAAAAAATTAAAACAATTTTTAAAAAAATCGAAAAAACTAGGAAAAAAAATTCAAAAATGAGGAAAAAATAAAAATAATTAGAAAAAATTTTAAAAATTTGAAAAAAAATTCGAAAAAATTAGCAAAAAAATTCAAAAAATGAGGAAAAAAATTAAAATAATTAGAAAATAATATTAAAATAATTATAATAAAATTCAAAAAATTAGGAAAAAATTAAAATAATTAGAAATAAATTAAAATACCCCCGCCAGTGACCACCCTACTGTCGGCGATCGGTTGCCCTTTATTATATACATGATTGGACAGAGGGATGAGTTTTCAAAAGAAACGATGGACTAAAGGAGGAGAATCTGACAAGGCCCATTAAATTAAAATAAAGGAAAAATAAAAAAGAATTTAATATTTTTGGTAAAACCCAAGAGGCTCCAGAGTGTTCCGCCGAGTTGTCACCTATGGAGCCTCTTGAGTTTTACCCGAAAGATTAAATTCTTTTTTTTAATTCCTTTATTTTAATTTAATGAGCATTGTCACATTCTTCTCCTTTAGTCCATCGTTTCTTTTGAAAACTCATCCCTCCGTTCAACCATGTAAATAATAAAGGGCAATCGATCGCCAACGGTAGGGTGGTCACTAGCGGGGGTATTTTAATTTATTTCTAATTATTTTAATTTTTTGAATTTTTCCTAATTTTTTGAATTTTTTAATAATTATTTTAATATTTTTTCTAATTATTTTATTTTTTTTCCTCATTTTTTGAATTTTTGCTATATTTTTCAAATTTTTTAAATTTTTTTCTAATTATTTTTATTTTTTCCTCATTTTTTATTTTTTTCTAGTTTTTTTTTAAAAAATTATTTTAATTTTTTAAAAATTTCTTTCTAATTGTTTTAATTATTTTAATATTTATTCTTATTATTTTAATTATTTTCTAATTATTTTAATTATTTTAAATTTTTTTATTTGTTTTTATTCCACGTCAGCGCGTCAGTCTAAGTTAACGCCACGTCAGCATTCCATCCAAGTTGACAGTCAACTAATGGTTGACTAACGGTCGTGATGCTGGGCACTCTCAAAACGTAACTTCGTATGTACTTTTGCTCCTCAGAAAACTTCGTGGTGCTGGGTGCTCCTGGGGAAAACTTCGTGTGTAAAATCGCCACTTCGCCCTAATCATTATAAGCCGCAAATTCAAACAGTGGGCCCGCTTGCATGTTAATCACTATATTCCCTCATTTCACGTACTTGGCTTGTATTTCAATCTGATTCAACACTCCAATAGCCGCTAATTCCAAACGGAAATGAACACCTAAATTTTCCAGGTTGCTTCTTCCGTAAGCCTCCACTCCCACGCCGGAAACTCGTCGGGATTCCCCTGTTCTCCATTTTGTCCGGTCAACTGATTTGATCAACTCGTAGTTCAATTTTCACCCACATTTTTTTGGTTGAAGTTCTTTAACACGAATGCCCTTGGTTTCACCGTTTAAGTTAGCACGTAATATCGTTCTTTCTCATTTCATTTGTTAGTGGGTATGGCGGACTATCAGAGCAGCGACGAAGATTCCCAATACTCCGATCAGGAGTACTCGGACGACTTCTTGTTTGAGGAGCCCGATTCTGAATTGGTCGCTGCCACTGCCAAGGGTCCCACAATAAAGGTAATCGAAATTTGATCATCTTGGTTTCTTGTTGCTCCAGCATTTGCGTATTTATTAGAGGATGAGGGAATCAGAATTTTCTTTCTTTCTTGCCTTCTTTCTTGCTTTCTTTCATTCCTTAACGGCTCACTTTTTGCTTTTACTCTGAATTGATACATTGGAATTTTATATGATTGACCGAAGCGATACGCGGTGGTTACTTTTGACTTTTACTCTGTCAGAATGTTCAGCCTGGATATTCCGGCTTTGAATTGTATGAATTCGTTTGTTGCTGCTGAATTGTTTGTCAAAATTATGCATAATGAAACGCTGCAATCTTGTGTCAAATTTCATTTTGTGTATATAGGGTGACAGGCAAAATATATTTTCTGATGAGGGGACATAGCCTTAGGTCCTCAAAAGAATCTAATTTTTGAAAGCTGCTTAGGCACCCGTTTTCCTGCATAATCTTATTCAGAATTTTTGCGCCCCTAAAGATTTGTCCCTTGGACTACACCTTTATGTACGATAATGACTGTTTATGTAAGCTGGGTCCCTGATGATTTTTCAAATGCTTTGGAACATGCAGGTTATTACAAAGGAAACACTTTCAACCGCACAGGTAACTTAAGAAAGAAAAGGAACGATGTGATTAAGAAGCTTGTTGTGCTTATCATTGAGATAATAAATTGTGCTTTTAAGTTTTTGCTAACATTTCTCTATTCGCATGCATGAAGGATGAGGATTTGTCCACAATAATGGATTTGCTATTAGTGGAAAAGCATCAAGCACGTAGACTTCTTATTTTTCATAGGTGGGATAAGGTGAAATTAGCTAGGAATTTCGTGGAAAAGGGGAAGACATCACTCTTTGCTGAAGCTGGTGTTAGTGAAAAAGTATGCCGTGATTCGGGCTCATCGGTTGCTTCTTCAATGAAGTGTGAAATCTGCTTCGAGGTTGTTCCCTGTAATGAAACCACGAGAATAGACTGTGGTCACTGTTTTTGCAACGATTGTGAGTATTTAGTTGTTCGGTTATTCCCAACTTATGGATAGTATTTACTGCTAAAACTAGATTAATAGATGTTAAATGGAATATGGATCAGTGATTGATCAGCCTTTTTATACCAGAACAAAAACTTGATCAGTGATTGGGACATTTTTATCTAATCATTTAAATGGCTTAAGGGTGTTGTCTATTCCTCTTGCCATCTATTTTCATGATAAAGCGCAGTCGCATGCTTCTATTTTCACAGGTTGGACTAGATATTTCATTCTCAAAATAAATGAAGGTCAAAGTAACCAAATTAAATGCATGGCACACGGATGCAAATATTATTGCAATGAGGATGTTGTCAAGACACTACTCAGGGAAGAGAACTGTGATATGGCAGAGAAATTCGATCGTTTTCTTCTTGAGTCCTACATTGAAGACAACAGAAGAGCAGAGTGGTGTCCCAGCACTCCTCACTGTGGGAATGCAATCTGTGTTGAGGATGATGATGTATTATATGAGGTGGAATGTTCGTGTGGCCTTCAATTCTGTTTTAATTGTTTGTCAGATCCACATTCCCCTTGTTCCTGTTTGATGAGGGAACGTTGGGATGAAAAGTCTTATGGTGCCATTTGGTTAAAACATAACACACAACCTTGTCCAACCTGCAAAAGATTAGTGTACAAGAGTGAAGGTTGTGACTCGGTTACCTGTATTTGTGGCCGAGAATTTAGGTGGGCATTTCTATTTCAATTCCCTTACTGTGTCATATGATGATGTCTTTCAAGTTTTGGCCGATTGTATGTTGTCTGAGTTTACATAAATTGATGCTGCCATAAATTTTGATGGTGCAGGTGGCGGGCCGGTGGACGAGAGGAAAAGGCTGAAGAGGCGAATCGGGATGAAAGCCGATTTACGCACTATCATGAAGCTCATATTAACTCCTTAAAGAAAAAATTTAGATTTACAAAATCTATGGATTATATAGCTCCTCACCTAGGAGACACTTTCTGGGTACACGATGGACTCTCCACACTTGTCAGGTCTTGGAAAGTCCTAAAATATTCATATCCATTTGTATTCTATTTGTTTAATGATGAAATGTTAGACATGGAAACGAGAACAAAACACAACTTATTTGAGTATCATTTAGAATTGCTTGAGAAATTTATTGAGAAGTTCTCTGAAGTTTTTGAGGAGCTCCTTGAAAATGTCGAGGTTTCGGATATAAAGATACAGGTTATCAATTTGTCAGCAGTTATTGACAAGTTTTGTGAGCATATGTAAGTGCTTCTGTGACGTTAGTTCCTAATACATCATTATAATCATGTTTACTTTTGACACTAATGATTGTGATTTTTTTTTTGGAAGGTATGAGTTCATCCAGAAAGACTTGTTGCGTTCTCTCCCTGACAGGATAGCTCCATACCAGTTATTGAAGCCAAGACCTCAATAATAATGAAGAACCTGATCATGGAATTGGCTGATACCAAGTTTTTTTTTTTTTTTTGGGCCTTCAGCTGATACCAAGTTTCTGAACTTTGAGTTGTACTGTTCTAAACGCTGAATCAACTACTTCCACATTGAGGTGATGAAACAAGATACATTAAGCTCATAAATTGCACTCATATTTGCTTGTTACTCTATGTGATGGATGTTAATTACACACATTTTCCTTTTACTTTGAAAACATCTCAAGTTTAAACCGTTAACTTCATTAAGAACATTTTAAAATAGTTTTAAAATATATTTTTGATTAAAATTCATGTTAAAAAAAGTTTTATTTACCAATTTACTCTTCATACTAAATCCCTAATTTACTTGCCAGTTTGAACATAAAAAAGGAAAAACAAAAAACACAAGCCACAAGAATTGCCATGAAACAAAACAACATATGTATAATCATTTCTTCCAGAAGTAACTTGTTACAACTAGATTACCTTTTTATGGCGGAAGAGAACAGCCAGGATTATTGTTTGCGACATTTAATACGCAGCAGCAAGCTCAAGCTCAGTTTTATTTTCACCATCTTAATGAGAATATGTTTAGGTTAATCAATCTTGAATTTAGCTTTACCAGTTTTGAAAATCTATATTTTGGTCTCTGTGATTTTAAATATTTTTAAATTTAGTCGAATCAAATTCATAACTGAACGTAAGAAATTATTTATTTAATCAAATGGTTGGAATATCAAATTCCATCCCTGGAATATATAATAACTTAGTTAAAAGGAACAATTTCCTTAATATAAGAGATATTGGAGATTTTCATTTGATCCAAAATATAATTAAACTTCAATTCATTTTATATATATTCTATATTTATCATTTTGTGTAAACTAATTTAACTAACTTATATATAATTTAATATTAAACCTGGGTATTTTAAAAAATTTATATCACATTTGATTAATTTATTTTAGCTTAAACTTAAATTGAAATTAGCGGGTGTTTGAAAGCCCTCGAAAAAGTATTTTATTTGATACGAAACAAAACTCCCATTATACATTTACTTCATACTATATAAAACCACTTTAAAAAAAAGCTAATACAAATAAATATGAATTGAATAAAGTATTTGATAGCCCTCTTTGAACATGTTTAAATCATTTTCTTTTTTATAGATGCAACTCCAACTCAATCGCGTATGTGTTTATTACGATTCTTCTTCTTCTTTTTTTTTTGGGTATGACTATACGTCCAATTTAACATCCTCATCTTAGCTATCCCACTTTATGCCATGTTGTCCTTTTAAAACTCAACATTCATTATCATAAAGTATTGTAGTTCTCATAGCAATGTGATAAAACTTCCCTTTTACTTTGTTAGGTCTGATCACAAATATCTCTAGTAACTTTTCCGAATTTATACAATTCAGCTAGGTTAGTTAATATAATATGTATTTTCTAAAACATTATAATCATCTTCCTTAATTCTATTGTTTCCTCTCATCCATGATTATTGTTGAATGAGCATCAATAGAGGGTAAATGAGTCAAAAACTAATAAATATGAAAATGATATTTTATATCTAGGATCAAAATTGACTCTCCAAATATATCTTATATTAAGGATTGTGGAGAGTATTTAGGAACAAGATTAACTCCTAAAAATGTCTTATATTATTAAGGACCGGAGGGAGTAAGTTATTAATGGCAAAAAGAAATATAATATCCATTCCTTGTAAGAGCTAATTGGGGTTTGGATTTGATAAAAAAAACCAAAATTAAGACATCAATCCATTTTATCTTCTATTTTTATCATTTTTTAAATTAATTTATCTAACTTTTTAAACTATACGCAATTTAACTTTTTACCGGAGTATTATAGGGAGATAAAATCGTATTTGTTTTAATTAACTAATTTATTTTAGCTTAAACTTATAATAGAATTCGCTGACATTTGAAAGCTCTAAAAAAGGTATTTTATCTGACAAATTCTTCCATATATTTACATTGTACTATATAAAATTACTTAAAATAAACTAACACAATCTAGTATGAGTTAAACAAAGTATAGAACAAAAACTTGACAGTTGAGGTGTTGCTTGCCCTCTAACTAATGATCAGAAAATTAATTCTAAATTAATTTCCTCATATACATACAGTATATAACTTGTTTCTTATTATTTATTTACAAATCTATAATTAAAACTAATTTATTTATTATTTGATATGACTACTTTATTTCCTAATCAAATATTCTTACGGTGAAATAAAACAATATGTAATGAAAATGCATCGCTATATTTAACGATGAAATAAAACAAAACACATCAGTGTGTCTCACCTTTGACCCTTGTGTGGATCTTCTCATAAATATTTTTCTTTCTATCTCTCCCCATCAGCAAATCCTGATTGTCAAAATTCTGATCCAAGGACCCAGAATAATTTTTAGAAAAACCGTGCACAGTTTTTATTATCATGCGTGGTTTTTTAAAAAATTATTCTGGATCATTGAATTAGAATTTCGACGAGAGAAAATGAGGGATCTGCCCGATAAAGGCATCCTCTCCCTGACCCTACACATTGTCAAGAATCTTTTCTTGATTTTTCATTTATTAAGAAAAAGCCTAAAACGGTCAAACAGTAGGCCCGCCAGCACGTTTGGTCAGACAGCGTTCATTTCACGTACTTAGTTTGTATTTCAATCTGATTGAACACTCGAATCGCCGCTAATTCCAAACGGAAATCAACTACCGGATACTTCGTCGGGATTCCCCTGTTCTCCATTTTGTCCGATCACCGGATTTGATCAACTCGTAGTTCAACTTTCACCCACATTTTCTTTTTTCTAAGTTCTTTAACACGAATGCCCTTGGTTTCACCGTTTAAATTAGCACATAATATCGTTCTTTCTCATCTCATTTGTTAGTGGGTATGGCGGACTATCAGAGCAGTGACGAAGATTCCCAATACTCCGATCAGGAGTACTCGGACGACTACTTGTTTGAGGAGCCCGATTCTAAATTGGTCTCTGCCACTGCCAAGGGTCCCACAATCAAGGTAATCGAAATTTGATCATCTTGGTTTCTTGTTGCTCCAGCATTTGTATATTGAGTGGATGAGGGAATCAGAATTTTCTTTCTTTCTTGCCTTCTTTCTTGCTTCTTTTCATTCCTTAACGGCGCACGTTTTGCTTTTACTCTGAATTGATACATTGGAATTTTATATGATTCACCGAAGCAATACGCGATGGTTACTTTTCACTTTTACTCTGTCAGAATGTTCAGCCTGGATATTACGGCTTTGAATTGTATGAATTCGTTTGTTGCTGCTGAATCGTTTGTCAAAATTATGAATGACGAAACACTGCAATCTTGTGTTAAATTTCATTTTGTGTATATAGGGTGATAGGCAAAATATATTTTCTGATGAGGGGACATAGCCTTAGGTCCTCAAAAGAATCTAATTTTTGAAAGCTGCTTAGGCACCCGTTTTTCTGCATATTCCGAATTTTTTTGGCCCTAAGGATTTGTCCCTTGGACTACACCTTTATGTACGATAATGACCGTTTATGTAAGCTGGGTCCCTGATGATTTTTCAAATGCTTTGGAACATGCAGGTTATTACAAGGGACACACTTTCAACCGCACAGGTAATTTAAGAAAGAAAAGCAACGATGTGATTAGGCTGTTTGTTGTGCTCATCATTGAGATAAACCGTGCTTTTAGGCTTTTGCTAAGATTTCTCTATTCGTATGCATGAAGGATGAGGATTTGTCCACAATCATGGATTTGCTATTAGTGGAAAAGCATCAAGCACGTAGACTTCTTATTTTTCATAGGTGGGATAAGGAGGAATTAGCTAGGACGTTCGTGGAAAAGGGGAAGGCATCACTCCTTGCTGAAGCTGGTGTTAGTGAAAAAGTACATGGTGATTCGGGCTCATCGGTTGCTTCTTCAATGACGTGTGAAATCTGCTTCGAGGTTGTTCCCTGTAGTGAAACCACAAGGATGGACTGTGGTCACTGTTTTTGCAACGATTGTGAGTATTTAGTTGTTCGGTTATTCCCAACTTATGGATAGTATTTACTGCTAAAACTAGATTAATAGATGTTAAATGGAACATGGATCAGTGATTGATCAGCCTTTTTATACCAGAACAAAAACTTGATCAGTGATTGGGACATTATTATCTAATCATTTAAATGGCTTAAGGGTGTTGTCTATTCCTCTTGCCATCTATTTTCATGATAAAGCACAGTTGCATGCTTCTATTTTCACAGGTTGGACTAGATATTTCATTGTCAATATAAATGAAGGTCAAAGTAAACACATTAAATGCATGGCACCCGGATGCAAATATTATTGCAACGAGGATGTTGTAAGGAGAATACTCAGGGAAGAGAACTGTGATATGGCAGAGAAATTCGAACGTTTTCTTCTTGAGTCCTACATTGAAGACAACAGAAGAGCAAAGTGGTGTCCCAGCACTCCTCACTGTGGGAATGCAATCTGTGTTGAGGATGATGATGTGTTATTGTTATATGAGGTGGAATGTTCGTGTGGCTTTCAATTCTGTTTTAAGTGTTTGTCAGAACCACATTCCCCTTGTTCCTGTTTGATGAGGGAACGTTGGGCTGAAAAGTCTAATGGTGCCGGTTGGTTAAATCATAACACAGAACCTTGTCCAAAATGCGACAGATTAGTGTACAAGAGTGAAGGTTGTAAGTCGGTTATCTGTATTTGTGGCCGAGCATTTAGGTGGGCATTTATATTTCAATTCCGTTACTGTGTCATTTGATGATGTCTTTCAAGTTTTGGCTGATTGTATGTTGTCTGTCTGAGCTGACATAAATTCATGCTGCCATAAATTTTGATGGTGCAGGTGGCGGGCCGGTGGAAGAAAGGAAAAGGCTGGAGATGCGAATCGGGACAAAAGCCAATTTACGCGCTATCATAAAGCTCATATGAATTCTTTACTTAAAGGATCTAGATTTACAGAAGCTATGGGAAATATGGCTCCTTACCTGGGAGACAATTGCTGGGTAAATGAGGGATACTTCACACTTGTCAGGTCTTGGCGAGTCCTATCATATTCATATCCATTTGCATTTTATTTGTTTAATGAAGAAAGGTTAGACATGGAAACGAGAATAAAATGCAATTTATTTGAGTATCATCTGAAGCAGCTTAAGAAAAATCTTAAGAAGCTCTCTAAAATTTTCAAAGAGCTCTTTAAAAGTGATGAGGTTTCGGATATAAAGATGCAGGTTATCAATTTGTCAGCAGTTATTGACAAGTTTTGTGAGTATGTGTAAGTACTTCTATGACATTAGTTCCTAATACATTATTATCATCGTGGTTACTTTTGACACTAACGATTGTGATTTTTTGAATTTTTTTTGAAGGTATGAGTTCATCCAGGAAGACTTGTTGCGTTCTCTCCCTCACAGGATAGCTCCATACCAGTTATTGAAGCCAAGACCTCAGTAACAGTGAACAACCTGATCATGGAATTGGCTGATGCCTTTTTTTTTTTTTTTTTTTTTGCCTTGATACCAAGTTTCTGAACTTTGAGTTGTATTGTTCTAAACGCTGAATCAACTATTTTCATATTGAGCCTGTTTGGGTTGGCGGTGGGAACGGTGGCTTAAAAGTTATCTAACTTTTATAAAAGCCTGATAAGAACAAAGGCAGGTAGTAAATGTAATTTCTGTTTAGATTGCTTATTTGACTTTTATACAAATAGCTTTTTTTAAAAAAATTTGAATGTTTGAAATTTTTTATTCTTTTTAAAAGAAAAGCATGTTTAGACTTTTTTTCTTTTAGTGAACCTCAGTTTTGCTCCACGATGGGCCCCACATTCAGAAGAAGATAATGCTGACACAGAGAAAAAGCTCTATCTGGGAGGGTTTAGGTTAACGAGCTTTAAGGGGAAAAGTCCAGTATAAATAAAGCTGATCCAAACACTGTTTTCTAGTTTTTTTCTTACCGTAAATTTTTTCTAATGCTGTGTTTAATATTTTTGCCTGAAACGCTTAGACAAACGTGTATCCAAACAGGCCCATTGAGGCAATGAAACAAGATACATTACGCTCATAAATTACACTCATATTTGCTTGTTACTCTGTGTGATGGATGTTAATTACACACATTTTGTTGAGGTGACAAAGTTTATTTCAACTTCTGACAAAAAAAAAAAAAATCTTTTTACCGCTTTGTTATGCCTTAATTACATAGATTTTTCTTTTATTTTGAAAACATATCAAGTTTAAACCGTTAACTCCATCAAGAACATTCTGAAGATATTTTTAAAATAAATTGTTAATTAAAATTTATGTTGAAAAAGTTTTATTTACCAATTTACTCTTCATACTAAATCCCTAATTTACCTGCCGGTTTGAAAACATAGAAAAGGAAAAACAAAAAAACGCAAGCCACTAGGATTGCCATGAAATGAAACAAGACAACATGTATAATCATTTCTTCTAGAAGTAACTTATTACAACTACATTACTGTTTGCGACATTTAACACGCAACAAATTTATTTTCACCATCTTAATGAGAACATGTTTAGGTTAATCAATCTTGAATTTAGCTTTACCAGTTTTGAAACTCTATATTTTGCTCTCCCTGATTTAATCGACTCAAATTCATAACTGAACATAAAGAATTATTTATTTAATCAAATTCCATCCCGAGAATATATGATAACTTAGTTAAAAGGAACATTATCCCTAATATAAGAGCTATTTAAGGTATGGATTTGATCCAAAATATAATAAAACTTCAATTTATTTTTTTTCCTAAACTAACTTACCTAACTTATAAATTTTTATATAATTTAATATTACACATGGTATTTTAGAAAAACTATATGAAATTTTACTAATTTATTTTAGCTTAAACTTATATTGAAATTTGTGGGTGTTTGAAAGCCCTGGAAAAGTATTTTATTTTATACGAAACAAAACTCCTATCCTACATTTACTTCATATTATCTAAAATCACTTAAAATAAAGTTAATCCAAATAAACATGAATTAAATAAAATATTAATATCATCCTATCAAGTTCAATTCTTAATTGTATGTATGCAGATATGTAACCTGCCTCGTTTCCCCTTGTTCCCTGTATGAAACACACCATTAAAAGTGAGATATATTTTCTCAGTTCAGATTAGAATCATTCAATTAAGTAATCACAACATATTATATGTCAATTTAAATTAACTTTTTTTGACCATGCAATTAACCAAATTCACTTTTGAGTAAGAGTAACAATTTTTCGAGACTAAATTTGAAAAATATAAAAATAAAACTAAAAATAAATAGACAGTATGAATATTAGAAGCTGAATTTTCCTTTTTTTTTTTCCAATTTTGATGCCTTTTTTCCTATAGCAATATACTGCATCGACATGTAAAGAAAATACATTAACTATATTTAAAATAAAATAAAATATAACATATCACGCCGTCTCCCACCCTACACATTATCAAGAACCATTTCATGACTTTTCATCTATAAGCAAAAATGGTTAGACAGTAGCTGCTCTCCAAATTCTACTCCCAAACTTTTCCAGTTTTTTTTTTTTTTTTTTTTGTGAATATCAATGAATGCTAGAAGTCAATATTACAACCTAGAAATTTAAAACAAAAGGGGAAGTTAATCCCAAGCGCAACCCAACTTCTCAGATGAAAGAGAAATACATGATACAACCAAAATTTCTAATCTAGAGATTCCCCAATTGGCTAGAGCATCTACTACACGGTCAATAGAATGAGAGACAGGTTGAATTACAACCTGCCAATCCTTGTTAATAAGCTTTCTGATCTTGCCAATTAGCACAGTCCCTACTCTGTGGTATCATCCCTTATTAAATTGATTACCTCAACTGTATCAGATTCGACAATAAGCTTCTTTACTCCTAAATCCCACGCCAACTGTAGCCCCTCCAATGGTGAATCCCATAGTCCACTTCCCTGTGTGATCTCTCATAACACCACCACAACCGGCCTCTAAAGAATTCAAGGTCATGGCACCATCTACATTGAACTTTGCCCATCCGCTAGGAGGCTTCTACCAACCCTGCACCTGATTGGCATTTTGTTGATATGGCTTGTAAAATGTTCCCAGGTCCGAGCAATGATAGAAGCAGGATTAGATGGATTCCTAAAATTGCTATCAAAGATTGAGCAATTTCTCCAATCCTAAAGTTTCCAGATTGACACCCCACAAATGAGGTTCCAACGCCCTCCCCACCTTACACTCAAGTTCTTTTGGAGATTCATAGAAAGCCGCTCTCTCAGATTAGCAGCAAAAAACATGGATACATACCTCTGGTCAATCAAACCTAGCCACATTCGTTGCACATATTAACAATCACGAAGAATGCCAAGAATGTCCTCAACGCCCGAGTTGCAGAACCCACACAGAGCTGAGTCATGGCACCATGAGCTTTGCTGTAAATTAGTATGCAATCTATTTCAAGAGACCTTCCACATAAACATCCTAATTCTTTCCACACCACTCCATTTCCAAATAAGTTTGAACAAACCATCCCATAAAGCCATCGAGTTTAGTTCAATAAGGAAATAACAGCTTCTAACTGAAAATTGCCTATTTTTAGAGGTATCCCAGATCATCACATCATGATCTGCGTTGATTCTAGGGGGTAGGATCGGCACTATTCGTTGAATGCCATCATAGTTGATAACATTAGAGAGTTTAGCAATGTCCCCGTCTCCCAGATTCCTCCCATTGCCCACTCCGATACAGTTGACATGTCTTCCTCCGCTGTCAGTTGTCTATTGCAGAATTGGGCCAATTTCAAGCCCTCCCCAAGCCAACAGTCATGAAAGAAACTGTTATGGTCTTAAATGAAAGATAATGAGAAGGTAAAACTTCTATTTGATTCAGAAGGAAGTACTCAAACGATTACAGGTAAATATTGCAGATACACATGAAAGTAATGCTGAATTTAGAGAATAGAAATATTAAAGGGAATGACAGAAGAATAACAGAAAGAAGAAGAGAAGGAATCCAATCACAGAGGAAGTGACGGCCAGAAGGAACAGATGTGAGAGAGAAGAGAGACTTCATTAAAATTATTCACCCCCATTATGTTGCTGCTCTGTCTAGTTATATTCTGCAGTCTCCCGATTCTCATTTCAGCCAAGCACTCATCTTGTTTTGGGCCCTCTTTTGAAGCCTTCTCCAGGCCCAATGCATTTAGATTCATTACATTACTCCCCCCATTAAAATAGACCTTGTCCTTTAGGTCTAAGGCAAGATACAAAGCCATAATGTCTTTACCCTTTGACCAAGTAGGATGTGAAGAACCATCTATCAATATTAGCCTGAGCCACAAGGTCAAAACAATGGCGAGTAGCCAGAGGTCTAGAGAGGGTATTAACAAGAGTAGGCCATGACATGTTCTTACATAAGAGAAATAAGAGTCCAATGCCAATAAAATAAGAAGGTGAAGATAGTCAGGTGACATGACTGTAGAATTTTGGCCCTGCTTTTGCAACTGAGAGGTCTTGAAACCAAAGTCCAAGTGTTATGTCCATTTAGTTAATGAATTGCTTGTACAAGCAGCTGCAAAGAAATCTTCAAGTGAACCACTCACACTACCAACCCAAAAATCTTGTTGACGTGATAGTGGAACCCAAAATGCAACAAATAGTGGTTCACTATTGCTTTGATTGCCAAAATATACCATAACATGGCATAACCCGCCAGCTAAAGGTGGTTGGGCTAATAGATATATAGCTTTATGCTTCAATTTGCCCAGTTCAACAAGCCATTGTTCCCAATTGTAAGGAACCAAGTAAGGTGAGAAGACCAAACATGGTTTAATAGCAACAGTAATAACAAGAAGGCAAGCATCATTATAATGGTCAACACAGAACCCATACTTTCGCATTGTTAGAACAAAGATTGTGATGAACTTGAACATAAGCTGGCAGGTGAATCTTCGATAATGCAGATCCGTTCCCTCATTACCAAGTAATGCATGTACAAGAGACAAAAGCTTGGCAACCAAAATTGAACTAGGTGTGGCAATAAAACCAAAACTTTGTTGCATGTGTACAACACTTAAATGATAGAGTGCAGCAAGTAAATGCAAACGCCAAAATCTCTTGACCATTCTTGGGTCAAACACCAAAAGAATAAGCACGAACAGAGTTGGCAAGCCAGCACATGTGTGAAGTCCCACATCGATTGGAAAGATGAACGAAGCATGCCTTATAAGGATGCGGAGACCTTTCCCTTGTGGGCGCGTTTTGATGGGCTAAGCCCAGTCAGAAACAAAACTGTGAGGCCTTGCGTGTGCCAAAGCGGACAATATCCACAAGCGAGCGCCTGGGATGTTACAATTGGTATCAGAGCCTGGGATGTTACAATTGGTATCAGAGCCAGGGCTCGGAGCGAGAGCCTGGGATGTTACAATTGGTATCAAAGCCAGGGCTCGGGTCGATGTGCCAGCGAGGACGCTAGGCCCCAAGGGGGGTGGAGTGTGAAGTCCCACATCGACTGGGAAGGCGAACGAAGCATGCCTTATAAGGATGCGGAGACCTTTCCCTTGTGAACGCGTTTTGATAGGTTAGGCCCAGTCAGAAACAAAACCGTGAGGCCTTGTGTGTGCCAAAGCGGACAATATCCACAAGCGAGTGCCTGGGATGTTACAATTGGTATCAGAGCCTGGGATGTTACAATTGGTATCAGAGTCAGGGCTCGGAGTGAGAGCCTGGGATGTTACAATTGGTATCAGAGCCTGGGATGTTACAACATGAATCAAAACTAGATGGGGAGCATATTAACAAACACCATGTGCACAATGTAAGAGAAAAGCAATCGAAGTTATGTCCCAAATAAAGAACCATAATCTGATCACATTCCACTAAAACCCAATCCAACATAGCTTGGAATCCATTATCTTTATCACCTCCAGGGCCAAATACAAAATGAAAAAATCGAAGACCAATAATAGAGATAAAAGTTGAGAGGTATAATACTGTGACAAGGCCAATAGAATTTCTCACCCAGGGCAAACACAAAAATAGAATCATGGTAATTCCAAACCTTATGCATAAGAACGCTGCAATTCAGAGAGGAAAACGTGGTAGAATTGAAGGTGCCAGGATCAAAAACCAATTTCAATAGTATCCCATTTGCAACCCAAAGTAACAAATCCAATGTATTACCAACACAACAATATATGAACAGACCAAAACTATGTTGCAATAAATTTGACCAGGATCAAAAATTAACCCATGTAGTATTGCATAATAATCATAGTACTGAACCAGCACCCAATTATGATGAAGGAAATATTGTAGCAAGTCAATATCAAAGAAGCAAGATTTAACCATAAGAAGACTGATATATGCATAATCTTTGATAGAACAAAGAAGTGAAGGTAGCAATGGGGCAAGAACCTCAGGCTTGATTATTTACAGTACGAGACAGGGGTGTCGTGGAGCAAGTTCTCCTTCCGGTAACCATCGACACTATTATCGAGCACCATAAACCCTTGGAAAAATTTGTTGACAGAGTTGCCTAGTTCCGGGTTGCACGATAGTTTCGTTAGCTTGGAATATAGGAAATTGCTAACATATTTAGAAGCATCAGCTGGTACATTTATGGGCGGCAACGACACAACATTAGGAGTCAGCGATGAATCATGCACATCCAAAGTAAGTAGCTCGACAGTTTCGGTCGCGTCAACTTTAGGGTCAAGATATGAAGCATTCAGGTTGGAGCCGCTAAGTTCTTCGGTCTTATTATCTTCAACTGTGAACAGTGAACACTCTTGAGTAGGTCGATTTCCTTCTCGACGGAGCTTGTCGATCTGGGAGATGTAGACCAACCACCTATCATTGTGTCGATCCGTTGCATGATGGTGAGAAGAGAAACTTCTAATCGGTCCAAACCGCTAGAAAAAACTTCTCGCATCGAAGCCATCGAAGCTTGGAATCGTTTAATCGCCTCTTCAAGCTTGGCGAGTTCGACACCATCCAAATGATCAGCCATTAGGGACAAATCTTTCAGCACCAATGTAATGAACACAAGCCCAAAAGAAGAGCCCATTCCCCAAAAGTTAGCCATTAGGGACAAATCTCTCAACGTTCTCTGCTTAGGTATCAACGAGATAAGTGTATTGTTTGCTTCATTAATTGGAATCCTACCATGAAAAGCGTTCTTGACAAACTGGCTTAGAGCAGGCCCAACTAAGCTCCAGTTGGATTTGTAGAAAATGGGTGGGAACCATCCCCAGGTGCCGGATATTTCGGCTTTGAATCGAATAAATTCCTTTGTTGCTGCTGAATTGTTTGTCGAAATTATGCACGATGAAACGCTGCAATCTTGTGTAAACTTCCATTTTGTGTATAGGGCGATAGGAGAAAGATATCTTCTTTTGAGGGACTTAGCCTTAAATCCTCGAAAGAATCACAGTCAGGATCTATTGTTCAATGATTTTAAAGCTTTTTAGTCACCCTGTTTTCTGCATAATCTTAATCTGAATTTTTGTGGGGCTCAGGATTTTATTGATCAGCCTTTGAAACATGCACCAAGGAAACACTTCTAACCGCATAGGTAATTTAAGAAAGAAAAAGCACGATATAATTTAGCTATTTGTTAAAGCACGATATAATTTAGCTATTTGTTGTGTTTATCATTGAGATAAATTGTACTTTTAGGTTTTGCTAAGATTTTTCTATTGGCATGCATGTAGAAAGAGGATTTGTGCTCAATAATGGAATTGCTATCAGTGAAAAAGCATCAGGCACGTAGACTTCTTATGTTTTATAGGTGGGATAAGGAGAATTTATCTGCGGAGTTTGTGGAAAAGGGGAAGACATTACCCTTGGCTGAAGCTGGTGTTATTGAAAAACGTAGCGATTCAAGCTCATCAACTGCTTCTTCAATAAAGTGTGCAAACTGCTTTGCGGTTGTTCCCTTTGATCGGGCAATAATAATGGACTGTGGTCACTTTTTTTGCAACAGCTGTGAGTATTTGCTTGTTCTGTTATTCCCAACTTATGGATAGTAATTAGTGCTGAAACTAGATTAATACTGGTAAATGGGATGTGGATCAGTGATTGGTCAGCCTTTTTTATGCCAGAACGAAAACCTGATCAGTGATTGGGACTTTATTATTTAATAATTTAATGGTTTAACTTAATTGGATTTTAATGGTTTAACTTAATTTAATGATTCAAGATAAAGCGCAGTTGTATGTTTTCTTTAAGGATCATGACGATGACATCTTTTTTCACAGGTTGGACAGAATATTTCATTTTTGTGATAAATGAAGGTCAAAGTAAACACATAAGATGCATGGCATTCGGATGCAAATATTATTGCAATGAGGATGTTGTGAATACGCTAGTCAGCCAAAGGAGCTGTGATATGGCACAGACATTCGAACGTTTTCTTCTTGAGTCCTACATTGAAGACAACAAAAGAGCTACATGGTGCCCCAGCCAGCAATCCTTCCTGTGGGAATGCAATCTGTGTTGAGGGTGATGATGGATTATTATATGAGGTGGAATGTTCATGAGGTTTTCAATTCTGTTTTAGGTGTTTGTCGAAACCACATTCCCCTTCTTCGTGTTTGATGAGGGAACGTTGGGCTGAAAAGAGTCCCAATTGGATAAAAAATTACACACAACCCTGTCCCAATTGCCAAGTATTAGTGCACAAGAGTGATGGTTGTGACATGCTTACCTGTATTTGTGGCCTAATATTTAGGTGGGCATTGCTATTTCCCTGCCATCTTCCTCTTTCCTTTGTCATATAATGTCTTTCAACTTTCTTAGTTTAGGTCACAGAAATTCAGCTAATTGTATGTTTTCTGTTTGAGCTGACATAAATTTATGCTGCCATAAAATTTCCACCTTGAAGGTGCAGTTGGCTGGGTGGTGGTGACTACGAAGAACAAGAGGAAAAGCAGGATGAAAGCCGTTTTGTGCAATATCATCATCATTTTATGAATTGCTTAGATAAAGAATGTAGATTGACGGAGTCTATAGGAAAGAAGGCTTCTTCCATTGGAGATAGTAGCTGGATAAATGATGGACTCTCCACACTTATCAGGTCTTGGCAAGTCCTATCATACTCATACCCGTTTGCGTTTTATATGTTTCATGATGAAATGTAAAACATGGATATGATAAGAAAACAAAACTTATTTGAGCTTTATCAACAGCAGCTTAAGGATAATGTTGGGAAGCTCTCTGAAATTTTGGAAATGCCCTTTGAAAGTAATAATGTTCCAGTTATAAGGATGCAGGTTATCAATTTGTCAGCAGTTATTGACTTGATGTTTTGTGAGGGAGTGCAAGTGCTTCTTTAAAATAATTAGCTCCTAATACATTATTCGTTCTCAATAATACATTATCACTTTTGACCTTGATGATTGTGATTTTGGAATTTTTTTTTCCCCTGTAATTAAGGTATGAGTTCATAGAAGACTTGTTGGGTTCTCTCTCACAGGGCACTCACAGGATAGCTCCCTACAAGTTATTGAAGCCATGACATCAATAACACCTGCAAATGTTTTCCATTGTGAAACTGGACAAAACGTTTTACTTAGATGCTGAGTTCGACCTGTTACTATTCTGATGATGATTTTATGCTTTCAAGTAAACTTAAGTGGATATGCCGAGTGAAGTAGAAGTCTTGTATATACTGGAAGCAGAACCTGATCAGCCTTCTGATTCTTGTGTGTATCACTGGAAAAGAAGGTTATGGAATTGGCCAATTTGCCAGTGAGTTTGTAGACAGAAATGGTTTTCCATAGAGTAGTTAGAGTTGTAATGTTCTAACGCATAATCAACAACTTGCATATTGAGATGAAGATACAAGTTTGGTACAGCCACTTGATATTGACACCTACTGCGTTCTGCATTTTGTACTATATATGCTTGTCACTCGTATTAATTACACACACATTTTGTTAAGTTGACAAAAATTTATTCTAAATTTTGAAAATCATAGACGAAGATCAAATTAACTTTATATACTCACATTCACGCGTGACAGTATAAGGGATACAAATTAAAATGATATGGGTTGTGATATAATTCACTTCTCATTTTTATACTTAACTATTATTTTTAAAAAAATATATATGGTTATCTTTAGGGTGTATGAATATTATATATTATTAAAAAGAACATATTCCAGAAGTGTGAGGAGCGAGGGAGAAAGATGATAGCTCATAAACTGATTTGGTGTAGCCAACTTGCATTGAGAATCATCATGCTTTAACGGATGGCTAGCAACGACCATATCCATCCCAGTTCTAAACTGAGCAGACAAAAACAAAGCAGATTCTCTTAAATTTTGTGCTTTTTTTCCAATGATCAACTTACGATGCTGACTACTTGCAAATTATTCACACTCTTCACTACTAGCCAATCTTTGTTGATTTATAAGCTTATTCCTATTCAATCTCACATGTCAAATCATATTAATACAATACAGAGACTCTCTCTCTCTCTAGTTGTCAAAGATAACTTATATACTCTATGAACAAGCTTGTTGCCAAAAGCTGCAAATAAGATAATGGACCTGTTTGGATTCACTTAAATTTTAGCGTTAAAGGCAAAAAATGCAATAGCTTAAAAGCCAACGCTCACACAGTAATCAAAAGAAAATGGAACCAGTTTGAATTGTCCAGAGTGTTAGCTTAACTTTAAGTCAAAAAAACTCAAAAAGTCAGTTAAAGAAAAAGCTCTAGAATCTAGCTTTTTCCAAAAAGCTCTCAACTTTTTGATGTGGGACCCGCCACTTCTACCACCATCAATGCAAACACAAATCATTATCAACTTTTTGCTTATCGAGCTTTTTTAAAAGTCAGATAGCTTTTAAGCCACCGCTTCTACCGCCAACCCATACAGGCCCAATAAAGAAAACCCTTTGATAAAAACCAAGCATGAAGGGAAAGTTATTCCCTCAAAGCTTGCTAGCCATCCATAACGTCCTTTCTGTACACCTTTCACAGCCTTATAATTTCATATTCAGTGGTAGAGATGATAAGTATAACAACAATTTGCAGATTTTCACTACAAAGTATATATACGATTTCCAATCTATGCCTTCTTATCTTTAAAATATCACGTTGAAAACTTCAGTTAATGGCGCAGAAAGTAAAGGACTACCATGGCTCTGCTTTCTTTTCTTCTCCTATGCAACTAGAATGATTATCAACATTTTCCTTCAAGAAAGCTCTAAAATTGAGAACGATTCGGGATAACTGATTACGAGGAAAAATAAATAATGCATTATTCATAGCTTTATCATAATCTCTAATATGAACATCCCTCATTATGGGTGTCTAAAACAACTCTAGAGTAAAACAGAAAAGGATTTGTTGACTGAGTGGTTAAGTGCTTTATGAGCCTTGATGGCTAATGCACCTAACTCTTGAAGTGAGAGGGGGATGTGAGATTTAGAAAGTGGCATGAGAAAATATATTTGACCCACCTGAAGATCTTCATTTGGGTCCACAGGAGGCAGTAGTGAGCCTATGTACATTGAATCAGAGCTGCATATGAAGCAATTTGGGTTCTGAGACAGGACATACTCTGCTTTCAGTGGCTGCTTCCATTGTTCAAGCTTACCGTCAAAATGAACTATGCTCGCAGTGAATTTCCAGCTAAAGTTTCCATCTTTCTTTTTACATTGAGAAGAAGCAGAAGTGCCCATCTGGGTATGAGTGAAACAGAGATAGCAGAGATGTAAAGATAGTTCTGAGGGTGGTTTTGGTTATATCTCTGGTGTGATTGTGTAAAGAGTTCATATATTTATAGGAGTGAAGAGTATAAAGGTGGCCTTTCAAGAGGAATTTCAAGTTCAGTGAATGTTGTGCCAATGAAGATGCGCATTTGAGAGGATTTTGAGGTTGAAATTTTTGACTTTGGGACATCCCTGTCTCTTCCATTTTGAGTTTTTGTTAACGTGGGCCTTTGTTAGCCTATTAGTTTGGGTCCCTCAAATATATTTGTTCCATCATTCCAGTTTTTAGAAATGATTAGTGTTTATCCTTCGTCTTTGGACTCAACTGGTAAAGGGTTTAGATACTCTCACCAAAAGAAGGAGGTTCAATCCTAGAGTTAGCCAAAATGTTGGGGGAGATATCCTAACTCCTATATTCCTATGTTAACGCCTACGGGTAATAGACGACTCGTCCTACCCAATATCGATATCCTAGGTGCCTAGGTTAACGTCTGAAGGTAATAGACGGCTTACCCTATTCTTAGATTGTGGGAGAACTCAACCCCTTTCCTAAAATTGAAGTATCAAAAAATGAAATGATTAGTGTTTAAAAACCTTTCAAAACCTACTTTTTGCGTAAATCTCACATACTTATCTTGGCTTGTGCAAAATCTACATTTTAGAAGGTTTCCAAAGCTACTGCTATATCAATCTAAATATTTTCAGAAAGGGGAAAAAATAAAATAACTGTGTTATTTTGTGTTAACGTTCTACTTAAATTGTTAATAGAGTTGACCATAGTGGCGTGAATCAACTTCTCTAACATGGAATATTCGTGGTAGAAATGAATGAGGGGCGAGGGGAATTTAATCTGCTTGGTATGCAAAAGTAACAGGATCTCATCTCAATCTCTCTAAAATTGCTAGGTTCTACCTATAAAATGTTTGAAATTTGGGAAAATCCATATGGGGCATTTTTTGAAAGAAAATCCTAAAAAAGACCTCAAAATTCTGAAAATCCTAAAAAAGGCCAAGAGCCTTTTTCGGTACAAATTCATTAAAGTTTAACAACTAAATCAACCACATTAACAACAAAATTAATACTCGTTAACAACTAAATCAGTCGTATTAACAACAATATTTTTATAACTAAATCAGTCACATTAACAACAATATTAGCCCTAGTTAACAACTATATCAGCCTCATTAACAATTCATATAGATTCTGAAAATTCCAGCCCATGAGCCTTTTTTGAAATTTTCAAAATTTTAAGGTCTATTTTAGGATTTTTTTTATTTCCTCTAAAAAAGACCCTTAAATACATTTTCCCTTAAAATTTTGAACTTTACGTAACTCTTCAGAACTTTCACTAGATCTTTCTCAAATGTCCAAAAGGCTTAATTTTTTCACAACCCTTTGAGTCACCGGGTGTCAGTAGCTTTTTCTGGATAGCAACCAACTAATCCAGAATCAAGGCTTTGCAACCAGATGCCTGTATGAAAGTTCTTTTATGAACAAAGATGCCCAAGGCCTATTAAGTAAAATATTTATGTACTCAAAACTCGCACGAGTCAAAATTAATGAAAAAATCCTACCTATAACATGATTGACACATTTTTATTTCCATCCATCAGACCGTGGGATCTGACAACACTAGCAGCAGTCATCTGTCGGCATTTTGGTTTTTTATCTGTCAACTTCATCTGTTCTCTGCTTGGTTGTGCTCTGCATATTCTTTCGACTCACTTTACTTTCAGTCAAAATTCCACCTTCCAGATCTGAGAGAGATACATGACATATTTTTGTGCTTCACGGAAGATGATTTTCTTGAGACTGAGCTGGTATCAGAAGCAGTTGAATTAGAAGCAGAAGGTATGTGTGAACGAGCAAGAGCTGAATCAGCTTTGATGGCCAGAGCACACAAGTCCTGAAGCGAAAGTGTTGTGTGGGATTTAGAGAGAGGAAATAAGAAGTAAAAACGTCCAAATCTAAGATCTTCACTTGGACCCATTTGAGGTATCGGAGATCCAACACACATGGATTCTAAGCTACTTATGAAACAGTTTGGGTTCTGAGACAGAACATGCCCTGCCTTTATTGGTTCCTTCAGTTGTTGCAGCTTACCCTCCATGTCTATTACGTTCACACTGAATTTCCTACTCAAGCTTCCTCCTTTTCCTTCGTATTGAGGAGATACACAATTACCCATATGTAATTACTCACTAATTTTTTTTCTTCTTGATCGATCTCAAATCAAGGACGCTCTCTCTGTTTTTTTCTTTGGAAACAGAGGAATTTTATGGTTTCTTATGGTTTTTGGATTGTTAGTTTCTGTGATCCTTCCTTCTCTCGTTTTCTCCTACAATTGTGGAATGGATATCAACTTGGTGACAATTGAGACAGGCATGTGAGTATACGTTTGACTTACGGAATATCTGCTTAATTATCCATAATAAGCCTTTTAAATCTGCAATTAAACAGGACAACCACACAAAACTGTTCCTGAAATATATGTTAATCCCAAATTAGGATTATATTATATCATATTCTCATTGTTTCCTTGGAAACTTCTTTGGAATTAAGTATTTTTTGTGAAGTGGCCTTACAGCAAATAGCCAGGGAATGACCAGTACACTTCCCAAAATACTACTTTCATCTTTCTAATTTAATTTGAATAAATTAAGAAATTTAAATTAACCATTTAGTTATAAAATATGTGGCATTGGATCACTAATTTCTTAAATAATTCTCTGCCTTCGCGACGAACATGGGATGGATTTATTTTCACAAGGGAAAAAAAAATAATTTTAGGAAATTCGATAAGTTGCGATGTGATGAGAACATGACATTTAACTGAGCCTAATATGATATTCACATATTTTTCAGGAATTTTTTTGTCATTCTCCTTACAAAATGTATACTCATCGACAAGGTTAAAAGACATCCTTAAGGTTGATATAAATATATGGATCCTAACATTCTCAGGTACTTCTGGTTTATGTGTGTGTATATATATATATATATATTATTTTTTAAAAAAAAGAAAAAGCTAGGCCTCAATATGATTTATTTAAACAAAACGATGCAAGAGCAATTTGTCATATAGAACTCAACATAATTAATGCTTGTTTAAAGCTACTTATCATAAACACATTTAACTAAGTTTAGATCAATTTTTTCTTACATACTTACGTTATAATCAAAATTCATAATTAAAATTTTCTTACATACTTACTTTATAATCGAAATTTAGTTGATCCATCGTTCTAAACAAGCCCACTAAACTAGTTTTAAGTCTCTTGCCGCAGTTGCGCATGTAGTTTCATTTGCAAGTCCACCGTCACATCCCATTTGTGGCGACATGGGCGTGTTGTGCACTACATGTACTTTGCGTCTTTATTTTTTGCCTTTTGAGGCAAAATTAAAAGTGTGATTTTTCTGTTGAACAAATTATAGAGAAAACTTCAAATAAATACTATTTAAATTTTAAAAAATCTCAACAAAAATATGTTAACACATGGAATGATAAATAGATTTCAAGGGATTAATTTGAGATTTGAAATATTGTGCTTTAACCAAAATGTCCCTCAAGCTTTCTTTTTTTAAGAAACAAGAAAAGAAAAAAGGAAGTGCTTTAACTAAAATGTCCCTCAAGCTTTCTTTTTTTAAGAAACGAGAAAAGAAAAAAGGAAAGAAAAAAACCTCGCTTGCAGTGAAGCTCCGGCGGCCTACACCACACTGTCGTTAGGCCTTCAGCGGCCGGCTTCCAGAGCTCCTATAACAATTTGAATAATTGGATTGACTATTTAAGCCCCTTGAGCCCTATCAAGTGTCATTGAGAAGTGAATAAAGATAATGATAACTTAAGTATAGCCATTAATAACCTCAAGAGCACAATTTATTAATTGTTATATTCAAATTGTCATTGTTTTTATTCAACTTGTTAATGATGCGGGATAGAGTTTATGAAGCTTAAGTAGTCAATCTCATTATTTAAGTTGTCATTAGAGCTCTAGCCGCCAAAGGCCTACCTATGAGGTGGTGTCGGCCGGCGAAGCTCTAGCAGTGACGAATGTTCTTTCTTTAAAAAAAAAAAAACTTTAGAGGTATTGTGGTAAAAGAACAACATCTCAAAATTTCATAATAGTTCCTTGAAACCTATTTATCATTTTCATTCGGGGTTCTTTTAAGTTTAGATGATATTTATTTGAAAATTTTCCTAAATCATTTTCATTTTTAAAATTCATTAAAATATGTGAAAATGTCTAACTTTTTTGCCAAAAGAAAGAGTCTAACTAAATGAGTTAAAGATTGGAAAGAAGGAAGGGCCATGGGATAATTCTATCTTGGAAGTTTTTCGGAAGATAATTTTGTCCCAGTAATATATATATATATATATATATATATATATATATATATAAAGGGAACAATTTTGCCTTGACTATTATTCCAGTTAATTTTGATTATTAGTTGATCAAATATACTGAAATGATAGTTTAATGACATCCATATTATTTTTGTTAAGGTGTAAATTTGTGTCGAAGTCGATGTGTCATCTATTTCATTTTTTTAAAATTAAATCTAAAAATTTGGGGTAGATTTGCATATTAATAAAAATGACATAGATAATATGTGAACTATTAGCTTAGCATATTTAGTTAACTAAAAACCAAAATTAACTGAAATAATAACTAGGGCAAAGTTACTCCATTTTTTACACTTTGGGGAAAAAATTGGCCCCCAACAAACTTTCAAAGCAAAATTACTTGGTCACCTAAGAAGGAAAAAAAATTACGCACAATCATCTTAGAAGTGACACAAGGTGAATAATAACTCAAAAAAGTGCAAATTTAAATATCATATTTTATATTAATGGTAATTGTCTGTGGGCTTGTGAAGCACGAAGTAGGCTTTTAGGATGGGAATTTCAAGTCGTCCGTGTTTGCCAAATACTTAAAAGTGAGGCCTCAAGCCCAATAAGGGCACAGTTCAAATTGCCTACCATGGGCAAATCAGCATAAAAATGAGGCCTCAACCCCTCGTCTTTGGGTTCAACTGGTGTGGGAATTGGTCTTCCTTACCTTAAGGGAGGAGGTTCGATCCCTGCCTTGGTCAAGGCGCTGAAAGAGACATCTTAAGGATCTAGGAAGCAGTGGTAACGCTAGTAGAGGTGGAGGCATATGTACTCTCTAGCCAGTATCCTCTGTGGACTGGGCACCAAGCGCCCTGCCCTTGGACTGTGGGTCAGCCCAACCCCTTTCCTAAAATTTATATATATTAAAAAAAAAAAGTGGGGCCTCAAAACTAAGGGTAAATATTCTCACCCGATTTCATTGACCTAATTCCTTCAAATATTTCTAAAATGATTCATTGAATTGTTTCACGTGGTTGGATCAGCCGAAGCAATGACTAGTGATTTGGGTTTCTTACAAGTGCCTCCAATTCTAAGTGTAAGATATAGTTTATAATATAATTTGTATTATAGACTATGTCTTATATTTAGAATCAGATTAGTAATATTTTTGGACATCCAACTGAATTGAATTCAACATAAATAATGTCTTATATTTAAGATTAATATTAACTCCCTCTATATATATCTTATATTAAAGACACGATGGAGTACTGGAGTACATATAGCTTTTTTTATATATATATATAAATAGCTTTTTTTTATACTGAAGTACATATAGCTTACTAACAAAATTGCAATATATGTGCATTGGGCCATTGGATTCATTCAATGAGCCACACAAATGAATAATTGGGCCTAAAGGTGGAAATTTGATGATAAAGGGGGTGTTAGTTCAAGACCCAACAAGACATTGCGAATCTCAAGTCTCTCTCTCAAAGTACAACTACAACAATAATAACTGAAATTTTGAACTCCCAATTTTCTCAAATGTTCAAGGCCTATCAATATCAATATATTTATCAATATATCAATATATTTATAATAACACATACCTCAAGCTGATCAAGGAAACGGCTTAACTATGGCTCCTCTCATATTTTACTGTTCATAAGCCAGAATGAAATTCCTTGGACTGCGCATAAGCCGTTCTGCCTGCAATCCCCCGCCCCAATTTCAAATTCAAATCACTCATCCCCTTAATATATGCGCCATCACGGGATATTGATGTCCATCAAAAAACTTTTTGACTTCACCGTAAGGCTTCTCTTTATCTTCCCTGTAAGCTTCTTTGACGGAGGTGACGAAGAAGAATCAGAAGAGGGGGTATATCTCTAAAAATCATATGTGATTCTCCAGATTTATTTAGTCCTGAACTTTAAACTTGAGCTTCATTCCTTACTCCTTCTTCTGTCGTCCTCTCTCTCACGGCTCCATTTTTTTCCCAAACCATTCCTTATATCACTGATTCTCTAATTTCTTTCTCTGTTTACTGATGCTAATCTTGGGAAATAGGGCTCCGATATGATGATCTGTATTATGATCTGGAAATAGCGCTGCTTATCTTCTCTCTGAACTCGCCGAGAATGGTAACCACTTGCTTTTTTAATTTTCATATATTCCTGGAGTGAATGGTTACCAAGTCTGATGAGCTAGACCTTTCGGCTATTCTACATTTTTGCTGACTTTCCTACTCTCTCTCATGATACATTTGAGCTCTCAATCCGATCTGCAGTGATTCCGGTTTTGAACCATTCGTGCTCTGTAAACAAGTTGGCATTCATGTTCAACCACCTCCCATTCATCTTCTCGCTAATATTCTTTCGAAAAGACTCATTTCCCAACAAAATATGTTTATTTCTGTATATAAATTTAGAATGTGCAGATGTTGTAATCTGATCTTTTTTTTTTTTTTGGATCTTCCCTTTTCCTACTAAATGAAAGCTACATTATAAACTTTTCTGATTTCTTATTGTTGCCAATTCAATGAGGAAGGGGAAAGAGAAGAATAGAACATGTAATTGACATTTTTATGCTTATTTTCATTCTGGGGATATACAGGATGTAGATAGTGAAATTGCAGTGCACTTGAAGAGACTAGCCAAGAAGGACCCCACCACGAAGGTATATGCATGACTTTTACTAATATTTGTTAGGGAAGAAATAACTTTATGCTTAATGCACCTTTTTTTTGGTTCTTGCTGCTTGATCTCAACATGTACTGGGCAGCTCACTCTAGGCTTCTAGCTAGCTCTGGTTTGTTTACTTAGGTTACTACACTATAAAAGTTCTATTAATGGGCTATTGGAAATCATGGGTATGATGGAATATTGGAATATGTTAGTTTGTGACATCTAAGTCATAATATGTTCTCTCAACAGAAGTGATTCTTAGCTAAGGTTGGATGTCCAACTCTTTGGGAAAGTTAAGAAAACGATGTGTCATAATCTGTAAAAGAAATGGAAACCAAATTTCTCAAATGTTCCATCTGTTTAAGAGCAAGTTCAACTCATCTCAGCAAAGTACCTTCAGAATCTTTAGACTCTTGACTCTTTTTCAACAAAACACGCCAAATCACAGCGATTTGTAATTCATGGATCAAGGTTTTCTTACTTGTCTTTATTTTTAATCTTTTGCGGTTTTTTTGAAGGTTCCCCTTATCCTTATTTGTTTTTCTCATTCATTTTTTGCCGAGTAGAAGTTCATTTTTTTCTAATCCTAGAAATAAAGAAAGCTAAGTAGTATATTTACCATCATCTCATTGGTTTTTGTTTTCTGATTTTTTTTTTGAACTAACAGCTTAAAGCATTGGCATCTTTATCCGTTCTGCTCAAGCAAAAGTCTGTAAAGGACATTGTGCCAATTTTTCCCCAGTGGGTATGATTAAGCCAAAGTTCGACACCTCATGCCTTACTATTGGTTGCCTGAAGCTTAGATAGTGAGTTTCATCAACTTAACTGTTTCTCATGTAGGCATTTGAGTATAAGAAATTGCTGCTGGACTACAACAGGGAGGTTCGGCGAGGTACTCATGAAGCCATGACCAACATTGTCACTCTTATTGGGTTTCTACTTAACTGATTAAAACTGATGCATGTTTTATGCCTTTCCTAATGCGTGACTAGCTATTTCGATAAATAAAACATTGTTTACGAAAAATTCTGCTATAATTGTTTTGGGAGCACCAATGTAGCAACTTGTCAAATTTAAAATGGTAAACAGAGTTACAAATAGATCATGCCTAAGCAACCTGGCCGCAATCCCTATCATATAATTCTTTCAAATCATATCATTTTTAACTTTTGAGAGAACTTTTATCTTATCTGTCTGATTCAACATAGAAGTTGGCCTTATAAATGATAAGTTGATAGGTTTCATATTATTGGATTCTCAAAATATGTCAGTTCTTTGCAGATGGTTTGCTAACTAAGTTGTATACTTTTCATGAATTTGGTTTTCGTAGCACATTTTCTTAATCAACTAATGTATGTGAACTGCTGTAGTGGCTTTCAAGTTGTCCAAGAGAAAACCTGATGACAACCTGCAAATACTTCATAGTATACTTTTTGGGAAGCAAGCAAAGGTGAAACATCTACCTAGATATCTAGGATTCTTTGGGTTTCTTGTAATGAAAAGTTCTGCCTTTTCTTCACTAATTGTCTGTGAACAATAAACTTATGGCTGTTCATTGAATATTAGTGACATATTCCATAAACAGTCATACAATCATGGATTTCATGTCTGATATCTTTTTCCTAAAAATTTTCAATGTCTCAGGCTGTTACTAATTTTTGTAGCTTTGATTACTGTTTATACCAGGATAAACACAGAGCCAAGGTAAAGGAGAAGCTTGATAAGTGTGTAAAAGAAAAGTTGGTCGATTTCTGTGATGTGCTTAATATTCCAATATCCAAGGGAAGTGTGAAGAAGGTGAATATTGTTGTGATAATATCTTTCCTAGCTTAACTTGCAATCTTTTTAGTATCTATTCCTTATTTGATGGGACTTGCGTTTAGGAGGAATTGTCTGCAAAGTTGTCGGAGTTCTTGGAGTCACCTCATGCTACAACTGATGTTCTCCTTACTGATAAAGAGCAGGTTTAATATTCTGTAATTTTAATTAGTTTTAAATTGAGATTGTGAGAACTGAGTTCCTAACATGCTTTTGTATTGCAGAAAGACAAAAAGAGAAAGAGCAAGGCAACACCAAGCAAATCTTCTACAGAAGCATCTATTGCTAACAAAGCCTAAGCATCTAATCGTGCCATGCTCCTAGCAGCTGCAATATAGTTTCAATGCAAAGTTCTAGACCTTGGTATTGCTAAGGATGATGAAGAAAGTATGGGAAGGATCTGGGATGATGCTTTTGCTTCTGGAAGTAATATTCTTCTAACTTATACAGGTGTCTCCATGGGAGACAAAGATTTTATCAAGCCCTTGCTTGACAAGTGGGGAAAAGTGCATTTCAGTAAGGTTGCATCATGCTTCTATTTGAGGTTATTAGTAGAATAGATGCTAACATAGTAACATCATCCAACTTGGGTCATGGATGCAGTCCTTATGCAATAGTTGGCAAGAATAACGGAATATTAAGATTTCTCTATCTAATGCTTTGGTAGTTAAAGTTTGAAACATGGCATATTAATTTTAGTGTTTATCACTCTTTCAGGTGTGTCTTAAACCAGGGAAACCACTGGTATTTGCAGAAATTGTCTTTGGATCAACAGAAAATAAAATTCTAGCTTTTGGGTTACCTAGAAATCTTGTCAACTCTCTAATGTGTTTCCATATCTTTGTGGTCCTAGTGATACGCAACCTTGCAGGGTGGACTAACCCTCATCATCTGATGTCTCATAATCTTTTAAAAATTCTGTTGGTGTTTATATATGACATTGAGGTTATGCCATGTTTCCTTTCTCTTTGATTTATTCTATGTCATTTCTGTACAGTATACAAGCTCGGCTTTCTCAACGGTTAAAGACAGACCCAGTTCAACCAGAATATCATCGAGCTATTGTTACATGGACTGACAATGATGGGACTGGCGATCCTGGGTAAGTTGCGGGTGAATTTCTTTTCCTCAAATTGGTACAATCTTCATATGGATCTTATCTCTTAATTGTGTGTGTGTGCATTTTATCATTTGTAGGAGGGGGTTGTGATAGGGTGGGGCAATGAGTTACTGTTGATACCTATAATTTGAGAAAGACGCATGTGAGAAATTTCCTTGATACGATAACTGTGTATAAAGATGCATTAATAAATAATGAAATGCTTGCTCGGCTCTTGAATTTCAGCTTTGTGGCTAAGGGTACTTGTCATCAGATAAGCAGTTGACTCTTGAGTATGAAGTCAGCTAATGCATTGTTGGAGTTGCCGGCAACAGGCAGTATAATTTCAGCTGGGACCCTTGTATCAGCTATTGTAATTTCTGACCTGAAATATATGGCTATTTGCGGGAAAAATATGCCATCAAATCTAAATTTTGCTTTGCTAGGAAATAGATAACATAAAATGAGTGCGGATAGGCCAAGTGAAGCTGAATTCAGTGTTTCTGTTCTTACAATAAGTGACACTGTTGCAATGGAGGATGAACCTGATAGAAGGTATTGTCATTCATAAAGGAAAATAATCAGAACATTACTCCCTATCCAAGAAACCATGTCAACATTGATTGGCTGGGTTACACATTTTTTGTGGTGGATTGTTGGTGGAAAGTCAAGTTTCAATCATGTAAGCACAAAAGTACATGTTACCAAGGCATTCCAAATCCTGAAAATCCGAGGGAGTAGGTAAGTCCAACTGATATGCTTGACCACAACTTCATTGACTGTCATTCAATGTTTAATCATCAAGATCTACTTGATCTTTTTTAATTGCAGCACAAGCTACAAGGACAAGGCTGAAAATCCTGAATCCTCTCCTTTTTGTAATTTTTATTCCTATTACTTTTAACTATTCCTATTACTGATGAGTTTTTTACCCTTTCAGGATTTTTACCAAATGCACATATGGAAGGCATCCTAGATTCATGAAATGCTTCCATTGAGGGCATATTTACTGTCAAAGAGGAGGACCAAGAAAGCATAGAAGCTAAATGTGCAGGGGAGAAGGTCCTTCTTAAAAACTAGATATATGGTTTTGCATGAAGAATTATGTATATTCCCAGTTTCATTTCTGAATCATACTTCTTTTATGTATTTTGGATGTTAGGTGTACAGCTACTGAGTAACCAAATTAATAGTATTGATATTACTTTTTGGTTTTGGCTTTTGTTTATTCCCATGTTCAATCAAAATCAAAGAGGTTAAGCAGGAGTGATATATGGTTATGAGAGGATGATTAATTGTCATTTATGTAATCTAATGGCTAGCATGTTGATATTATTTTGTTGTTGCTTTTGAGCTGCTACATATGTTGTTAAACATGAAAGCTTACAACTACTAATGTTGCTATGGTGCATGTTGTGTTTTCAGATAAAGAGACAACTTATATTTTTGTTTGGCTTATTTGAAATACAGTTCTTTTTTTTATTTTTTTTTACTATACTTTGTTTTTTATTCAATTACTTAATAATTTGGATTAGTTTACGGAGAGGATACCCTATAGTTTTTCTAAATTGTTGCACCGCGCAACGCGCGGGGAGATTTCATTCTTGTTGGGATATAAACAAAGTTTACACCTCTTTTAACTTTCTTTTTCACCATTGTAGATCATGTGCGCTGCATGTCAATAAAGGAATTGTGTTCCTAGTAAATGCACCATTGTGGATCATGTGTGGGCATGTGCATTATGATATTGTTCATCAACCGTTCAATCGAAGTATTGTATATGTACTACTATTTAAACCCGAATGAAGTTGCACAAGCTTTTGATGGCCAAGTTAATTTATATTGTTGCATTCATTGGTTATTTTTCTTGTCATTAAAAAAAAAAAAGATGATGATGCCGAGAGCCTTTCAACCAAATTGTGAGAATTTAAGAATCACTTCAAGTTAATTAAATATAATAATTATGTAGAAAATTTATTTATTTTTTTTTCAAAAATGCCCCTATTTATGAGTGAATGATAGATAGTAATAGTGAGAAAAAGATGAAAGAGAATGTATGTAGTATAATAATTAATTGAGGGGAAAATGGAGAAAAATACATTTATTATTAAGATAAACTCAAAAACGATTTTACCATAAGAGATAAGACCATTTTAAAAAAGACTCTTATATATAAGGACGGAGAAAGTATTATACTCCACTATAAAAAAGTATTTTCATATTTGAAAACACTTTGTTGCCCAATGTTTATAGACCAATGTGAGAGGCAATGTAGCAAAGTCAAAGGATTTTGTTGATCCCTATTTTCTTTTTTTTTTCTTTTTTTTTTTGTCGTTTATAATTTCCTTGCATATTAAAAGTTGGTAATTGAAAAAGATTTGTTGTATTGTGATGTAATGATTTTTTGAACTAAAATGTAATTTTTAATTTATTTGAATTAAATTGAAATAACTCCAAATAACTACAAGTGATTAGTTAAGATTAAGAGGAAATGGATTTCCAAAATAGAAGTCAAATCATATTAATGCATGTATCAGGAAAAGTTGAAATTAGAGTTAAATAGTTGTAATCAACGACTTATTTTCAAAAAAGTGATTAATTCTAAAACAATTGTAAACAACTGCTTATCTTCAAAGACATTATACTCGAACAATTAGAATCTATTTATACATATTCTCTCTTAAAATCTATATAGGTTATATTATGTTGTTCTATTATTTCTCCATGTCAATTAAGTGAGTCATCTTTATTTTTTATTCAATTAATTGTTTTATCTCATATTATATTGAATATAATATATAATATGTTCAGGTTAGTGTTGTGCATTCATTTTAAAGAAAAAAATAATTTTTTTCTTAATAATATTCTCCCGCGCAACGCGGGGGATAAAAAGCTCGTTAAATTAATATTTATGGATTGGGCTCAAACTCAAACGAGTCACAATTAATTGGATTTTTTTTTAAAAAAAAAAAAAATCCTACAAATAACAAGAGATTGACACATCCAATTCCAGCCATCACAGCCGTTGGATCTAACAGCACTAGCAGCAGTCATCTCTAAGAAATTTTGGTTGTACTCTGCATATTCTTGATGCCTCCGATCTCCTTCCCCAATGTCCGAATTCACCTTCATATCAAAATTCCACCTTCAAACTCTGAGAGAGACACGTGGAAGACCTGAATTGTTGAGAAGATTCTTGTGCTTAACTGAAGATGATTTTCTTAAGCTTGAGTCGGTAGCAGAAGCGGTTGAATTTGCAGTAGGTGTGTGGAAACGAACAAGAGCTGCATTAGCCTTAACGGCCAGAGCACACAAATCCTGAAGCGAAAGTGTTGTGCGTGATTTAGAAAGAGGCAATAGGAAGTAGATATGTCCTGATTGAAGTTCTTCACTGGGACCCACATGAGGTATCGGAGATCCAACATACATGGATTCTGAGCTGCACATGAAAAAATTTGGATTCTGAGACAGAACATGCCATGCCTGCTTTGGCTCCTTCAGTTGTTGCAGCTTGCCCTCCATGTCTATAACGTTCACGCTTGATTTCCAACTCAAGTTTCCTCCTTTGCTTGTGTATTGAGGAGATGCACAATTACCCATATGGAATCACTCACTGATTTTCTTCTTCTTGATGGATCTTAAATCAAATACGCTTTCTCTGTTTTTCTGGAAACCGAGCAAGAGAAGCAGAGGAATAATATGAACTTTTTTTTTTCCTCTGGCTTTGGATGGTTAGTTTAGGAGGGAGTAGTTGTATTTATAGGGTTAAAAGCAAAGAGAAGATAACATGAATCTGCAAACGAAGCCGAGTCGCATGAGGATTAGGATGTTGACAAAGGGACATTCTTTCGTTGTTTCCTTTGCCATGAAAGGTAAAGTAATTTACTGTACACTCTCGTTCCAGGCTTGTTCATGGCAGAGCGTGGGCCACTTGACATTATCCAGTTAACTCAGATTTTTGAGGACTATTCAGATGAAGCGATGATGAGGAAAAATAAAAGAAAGGCGTGTCATCATGGAGAATGGGGGCAGCTTTTGGTCCACTGGTGTGAGGATCCGGTTTCTTTCACTTCTATCCCTCTCCTTTTTTCTTATAGTTGGATTTGGATTTTTTTTTTGTCTTTTTCAAAAAAGACAAAAAAAACAATTTTTTTTTTAAAGATTTAGACCGAAAAAGACAAAAAAAAACAATTTTTTTTAAAGATTTGGACCGTTGGATCAATGATCCAATAGTCCAGATCCACCTGTGAGAAAAAAGGAAAAAGAATGAAATGGAGAGAATCTGCTCGCACTGCTGCTGTGGACCATTCACTCCCCGTTCATTCATTTTTTTAAAATTAAAAAAAAAAAAAAAACCAAGACAGAGGTTCACTGTCTTGGTGGGGGCAATGAACGGTCCACAGCTGCCCCCATGGAGAATATACTCATACAAGAACTTATCATTTAGGTTTAGCGGCAGGAAACAAAAAATCTTTTTGGCTTGGACCTAAAAAATAAATATATTAAATTATTTATTAAATAGTATAACATAATATTGAAAACACAAATAAAATAATAATCGACAATTATTAATCAAAATAATATATAAGATGATACTAACCTTTTCTATAGGTATTTTAAATAAGAATTTTATTTTTCTCTCTCAATCCAATAAGTAATGAACTAAACATTGTCTTAAAGAAATCACTAACACAAGTATAATAATTATATGTATGATAAAATTTAATAAAATTATTTAAAATATAATAAAAGAAAAAATATATACTTAAAATTGTAAACAACGTTCTTTTGAATTGACAAAATCTTTAAGGATAGAATCAGTAGCCAAGAGAGGCACTGATATTTTTTTGAACTTAGATCTAACTGGGGCAGAAGAATAGCTAGGAGAAGCATATCTTTGTTTAAACCAACCAAACTGAGGACTAATTAGAAACACATATCTAAGAAGAAATCCTGTAATAAACCCTCCAATATGAGCAAAATTGTTCACATGTGGGAGGATCTCTACAGCTAGATTGATTGCAACGATAATCACAAGAGTGAAGAATGCTGCAAACTACAAAAAACTGAAAATTAGGATATAAACCAAAAATTTTCCTTTTGAGGAAATCAGATTTCAAATAGGAGAAGTTTTATGATCACCTTGTTATCATACATAGACCACTTAGTAATGAGTTCATAAAACATAGCTCCTAGCAATCCAAAAAGAGCCCCAGAAGCAGCCACAGGGATGTTTGACTAAATGAATAGAGTAGAAAGCAAGCTTCCCCAAATCCAGAAATCAAAAATAGTAATCCAATACGCATTATAATACAACAATATGAGAAATAGGAAAGTAGTCAGCGTTAAATAATGCAAATAATAACTCAAAATAAAGTATCTTTAATGTCATTTTGATATAGTTATGAAATTAAAAACAACACAAATCATAGCACCATTCAAGCATATGATTCAGAAACAGAGATTGAACCATCTTTAATTTCATTTTGTAATAGTTATCAAATTATAAACAGAACAAACCATAGCACCATTCAAGCATATGATTCTAAGATTTAACCATTGCATTATAACTTGTAAATAATCATTATGCTATTTTTTTTATTTTAAGTTTGAGAAAAAGTAGATAACAACAAGCATGTAATCAAATAGCAAACAAGTAATATGTACATAACTTTACTTTTATGGTAACAGATCAGGAACAGAACTACTTTGGATTAAGCCATTATTAAGGACAGATGTTGTGAGGATGATATTCATGGACTCAAAGGAAGATTTTCTTCAATGAAAAAAAGGCTTATCCTTTCTATTTTGTTTCGCCAACTATCAGTTAGGAGAAGAAAATCCACCTAGCAGTCTTAACTCTTGAAGAAACATAATCTAAACAGTTGCAAGGCACAAAGGAGAAAATAAAAGGTGTTAATTTGATATGCAAAATACATATAGAATCCAAATTATGGGGTCTAAAACAACTTCTAATTTATCTTATCTATTGATCATAGAAAAAATATGATGTAAAACGACATAGGCCGACAGAATCTCAAACACGAGAAGGAATCCCATACCTAATGGCGAGCGGACGTTGAAGAGAATGGGTAAATTGAGAAGAGAAGAGGTCGCTGATTCCGCTTTACGACCGTCCAAGAAAATCTCTCATTAACGTTGACGGAATGAAAAACGGGGACCCGGATTCCCTCCTTTTCCCTCCCCCTCAGAATCCTATCTGGACTGTCCAAATCTTGATCCAACGGTCCAGATTTTAAAAAAAAATTTACTTTTGTCTTTTTCGAAAAAGACAAAACTTCAATTTTTTTTTTAAAAAAAAATCTAGACCGTTGGATCAAGATTTGGACGGTCCAGATGGGATTCTGAGGGAGAGGGAAGAGGAGGAAATCTGCTCCCTGAAAAACGGTGGTCTGGCTTGGAGGAAGAGGGAGATTTTCTGACTTTGAGGATGGAGATTGGAGAGCACAGAGTAGAGTGGAGGAAGAGGAACTGAGGAAGCATGTGGAGAACATTTGCGAATTGCGAGTGGGAAAAATGTTTTTCTAAGAAAGAGTGTAATTATAAATAAGATAAGAGATTAACTAGCCAAAATAAAATATTATATAATTAATACTTGTATTTTAATTAATTTTAGAAGGCCAGCTATGGCCTTGATAAGATATTACTTAGAGTCAAATCTTTGACTAAAATAAAATATTAGATAATGCAGACATATATTTTAACAAATTTAAAAAAAAAGGATCACACACAGTTTTGCCATCATTTAGGTTATCAATGACCTACCTTTATTTAAGAGAGATAACCAACGTCACGCACCCAGTAATTAAGATGGTAAGAATCTCAATTTCCTACCCACTAAACCACACTAAGACCTTTTTTATAGATTAGAACCTTAACCAACCAACTAATCAATTGATTACACCTTAAAATGGCGCAAGGTTGAAGGAAGGAGGAAGCATCCGTGAAAGTTGTAGTTTCACATTATGAGGGTGATGGGGTGTGTGTGTGGCTGACTTGACTTCAGAGTCTGAGGGTAGCTTTATGTGTGTGCCTGTCATATTCACAAAAAATGTTAAAATGTTCTCTCCACGATCCTTCATTTTCTCGTCTTCTACTGCTGTATATATAATTTGTAACAAACCACGCATTGAGCCAAGTATCCAAGTAGAGAGAGTATACATTTGGCTTCAGGAATAACAGCTTAATGTATCGGCGGAAAGAAAAAAGAAAAACAACAACAACAACTTAATGATCTATGACTTTCAGCCTTCTAAATTTGAAATTAAATAAGGAGAATGGCACAACTTTCTTCTTCTTCTTCTTTTTTAAGACATAAATCCTTGAATTTCCTTCTTACATTAGATACCTTTAATATATTCTTTAATTAATCAATGTAAAACTTCTTTATATTCTAATAATGATAAGATAGTGTCAAATTTCATCAAAGAGTGAGAAAAATACTTATTTTATGAATATGCTTCAATGTTTGTACCCACTAAATGTGTGTTTGGACCAGCCGTAGTAAAAAGTTTTTTTTTTTAATTCTCAATATGGCTTTTACAAACTTAAGATTAGGTAAAAATCAAATTGTGTATTGTAATTTATATTTAAATTGACGGTGACAAAAATATTTTTTATTAAATTGGAATTTATTTAGATGCAAAAATCGATTAGACAAAAAATGAATAGATGCACGCCACATTAAATGTTTAAATCAACATTTAATGCCTAATGGTAAATAAGCTCATCCACCTAACTACTATGGCCCATGATTGGACTCTTGAAGGGGACCGGCTGGCTAGCGTTCGTTGCGCTGAGGGTTTTTTGTCATCCTTTTCTTCAAAACTGCGCCATTTTGGCGGAAAACATGGAAGACTAATGGCTTTTTTTCTTTTTAATATATCAAGGTACTGACGAGTACTAAAAATATATTTCAGGATATTAAACGATACTGATAAAATGCTTTATGATCATGAAAAAATATTTTGGGATCTCAAAAAAAATCTTGAAGCATATTTTTACTGTCAGTCAGTACCTTAAAATATTTTTTTAAGTTTATTAAATATTTTTTTTAGTATCCTAAAGTATCATTTTAATAATAGTCAATACTCTGAAATATTTTTTCAAGATCCTAAAGTAATTTTTCAAGATCATGAAGTATTTTTCAATACCAGTGAGTACTCAGTATTTTCAAGTATCTTTTTAGTACAATTCAATACTCTGAAATATTTTTTCAAGATCATGAAGTATTTTTGAAGTATCAATCAGTATCCTGAAGGATCTTTTAAGTACTTGTTAGTATCCTGAAATGTTAAAAAAAGGAAAAAGTAAAAGCCATCAGCCTTTACTATTTTACTCCAAAACAAAGCAGTTTTGAAAAAGAGGATGAAAGGAACAGTAAGCGCAGTGGACGCTAGGCGGTCCCCTCTTGGAGAGTAGCTTTTGGATTAACCTTTGCCTAAGTTAACTGGGCTAAAAGTCTATCCAACCGTAGCCTCAAAAGGAAGCCACCACGTGTTTTCCACCAGTGTGTTTGGGATGACGTTTAACCATTCAAAAGTAGTTTTTTGATGCCCAAACGTTTATGGGTGATTTTGTTTTTTGAAGATGTTTTGGATGCTTTTTTTTTTTTTTTCCAATTGAGCTTTTGGGGGAGAAACAGGTTTAAGTTAAGTCAAAATTTCTTGCTACCATGGGAAAAGAAAAGTAGCCTATGAAAGAAAAATGTTGGGTCCCACTTTTTTAATTGAAATACTATTATGGTCCTTCTTATAAATCATTATAGATGAAATTTTTTGTTCTAGATATAAATTCACTTACAAATTAATAATCATGACACTAATCTGATTTTGGTCTGTGAGAAATTTAATTGGTGAGAATTATTTAATATTTTTTTTTAAAAAAATCATGACAATACTCTAATTTAGGTCATTTTCACCAATTAAATTTTCAGTGGAATTTCCCTAAAAAATTTAAGTAGTTTAGTATTTTAATTTTTTTTTCAAACTAATTAGTTTAACTAATAAATTAATATATGATTTAAAAATACACAATATATAAAATGATTAAGTAACTTATTTAGCTTTCTTAATCTCTTCAAAGAAAATCAACTAACTCTTATAATTAGAACCAGAGGTAATCATTATTCCAAGCAGCGTGATTTGCCCCTCAAAAAGCTACAACTGCGTCTTTGTTTTTGGAACTCAAGCCCACGGAATACTTTTGGAACTCTGTAGACCACAATCCATTAACCAAAATAAATTTGCCTGAAAATTTTCAGCTGACCTAAATATCTATATACCACGAAAATTAACATATTATTTTTTAAAATAAATTATATTTGTCATTTAATATTCAAAGTTCATTAAAATATGTGAAGAGTCTAATTGAATGGGTTAAAAGTTATCAAGTAATATTGACACTCCCAATTTTCTCAAATGGTCAACGCCTATTAAATTAATATTTATGGATTGGGCTCAAACTCAAACGAGTCACAATTAATTGAAACAAATCCTACAAATAGCAAGAGATTGACACTTCTAATTCCAGCCATCAGAGCCGTTGGATCTGACAGCACTAGCCGCAGTCATCTCTCAGAAATTTTGGTTGTGCTCCGCATGTTCTTGATGCCTCCGATCTCCTTCCTCACTCACCCAATTTAACTGCATATCAAAATTCCACCTTCAAACTCTGTGAGAGACAAGTGGAAGACCTGAATTGTTGAGAAGATTCTTGTGCTTAACTAAAGATGATTTTCTTAAGCTTGGCTCGGTAGCAGAAGCAGTTGAATTTGCGATAGTAGATGTGTGGGAATGAACAAGAGCTTCATTAGCCTTAATGGCCAGAGCACACAAATCCTGAAGCGAAAGTGTTGTGCGGGATTTAGAAAGAGGCAATAGGAAGTAAATATGTCGTAACTGGAGCTCTTCCTTTGGACCCACATGAGGTATCGGAGATCCAACATACATGGATTCTGAGCTGCATATGAAACAATTTGGATTCTGAGACAGAACATGCCATGCCTTCTTTGGCTCCTTCAGTTGTTGCAGCTTGCCCTCCATGTCTATAACGTTCACGCTTGATTTCCAACTCAAGTTTTTTGCTTGTGTATTGAGGAGATGCACAATTACCCATATGGAATCACTCACTAATTTTTTTCTTGTTGATGGATCTTAAATCAAATATACTTTCTCTGTTTTTTCTGGAAACTGAGCAAGAGTGCGAGGAATAATATGATTTTTTTTTTCCCTGGCTTTGGATGGTTAGTTTAGGAGGGAGTAGATGTATTTATAGGGTTACAAACAAAGAGAAGATGACATGAATCTGGAAACGAAACTGAATCGCTTAAGGATTATGATGTTGACAAAGAGACATTCTTTGCTCTTTCCTTTGCCACAAAAGGTTAAGTAATTACTGTACACTCTCGTGCCGGGCTTGTTCATGGCAGAGTGTGGGCCAGTTGACATTGGCAAGTTAACTCAGATTTTTGTGGACTATTCAGATGAAGCAATGACAAGGAAAAGTAAAAGAGAAGCGTGTAAAGAAAGTGGAATCAGATAAACATCACGTCACGGAGAAGATGAAGAATTATTATTCACATAAAAGCAACGTACTGAAATGAAAACTTACCCACTTAGGTTATTACTGACCTACCTTCACTTTGAAATAAGATGGTAAGAATCTTAATATCCTACCCACTAAACCTGTAAGTGTGTGTATAGATTCGTTTTTAGAAAATAATTTTTACAATTTATAAGGTAAACGTATGATTGGAGTACGTTTTTTCTAAACTTAAAAAAAATGACCTTACCAATTAACCAGCGACGGACCCACACTGGTGCTAGTGTGGGCAAGTGCACACACAAACATTTTTATAATGTATATATATTGAAGGAATCCTATAACAATTTGTCAAGGTGGCCTAGTTGGTTGAGGGTCCACAGAGTTGATTGGCATAAGTGCATGACCCGTGTTCGATTCCTAGGCGCGTTTGTTCATATATTTTTTTAAAACAGGAAAAGCACATCCTTTGCTCCACCAAAAACCACACCCAAGTTTCATCCTTTGGTGCACCAACAACCACACCCAAGTTTCAAACTTGCGACGTAGTGTGTAAGGGTGCAGCCTAAGAGAAACCACTCCACCAATTGAGCGAACTTTTCATTGAAAGAAAGAGATGCAAAAACATATAAAAAGACTCATTTCATTTAGCTTACTTATCCATAATTTATTAATTACAAATATTGTCTTTTCATCCTTTAGATATTAATTTATCTTGTTTTGGATTACTTGCTAAATTGTTATAGAGTGCAAATTATTTAGTTGTTTTGGAATTAGAAATCATAGCACCAGTTGCTTAGTGTCCCTGTATGAAAAAAGATATAATTTTATAGGTTTCGATAGAGGAAGCATTGAGATGAGCTAGCTTATAGGTTGCAACATGTTTAAGGAAGAATGCTTTTGTAATCTTTCTAATGTAAATGTTAGTTGACTCTTGATTGTTATGTTTCTTGTTAAGTTGAAGTTTTCTTTTCTTTTATTATTTATATTCTTTTGTTTTTTAATGCATTTAGAATTTTTCTTTTTAAAAAATTTCGGGGTGCCCCTGAACCCCCAAATCTCACTATTAATTGTGCACCCACAAACCTAAAATCCTGGGTCCGTCACTGCAATTAACTAATGGATTAATTTCACCTCAATATTTCTAAAAAGGCGCAAGGTTGAAGGAAGGAGGAAGCATGCCTGAAAGTTGTAGTTTCACATTATAAGGGTGAGGGGGATGTGTGTGTGGCAGACTTGACTTCAGAGTCTGAGGGTAGCTTTATGAGATGTACCAAAATTCGCAAAACACGTTTGAACTGTATTGTGTGCGTCTGTCATATTCACGCAAACACACACACACACAAAGTTAAAATGGACTGTCCACGACTCTTCCTTTTCTCGTCTTCTACTCCTGTATAATTTGTAACAAGCCATGCATTGAGCCAAGTATACAATTAGATAGTATATATTTGGCTTGAGGAATAACAACTTAATGTTTTTTTTTTGGGGGGGGGGGGGGGGAACAAGAACAACTTAATGATTTATGACTTTGAGCCTTCTAAATTTGAAATTAAATAAGGAGAATGACACAAATTTTTCTTTTCTTTTCTTTTCTTTTCTTTTAAGAAAAACGTAAATCCTAGAATTTCCTTCCTACATTAGTTACCTTTAATATATTCTTTAATTAATCAATGTAAAAACTTCTTTATATTCTAATAATGATATGATAATGTCATACTTCATCTAAGAGTGAGAGAAATACTTATTTCATGAATATGTTTCAATTTTTATGTCTACTAATAGTGTATAATTGAATTAACAGTGATAAAAGTGGCCTTTTTCTTCTTCTTCTTCTTTTTAATATGACTTTTGCAAACTTAATATTATGTAAAAGTCTGATTGTATAATGTGATTTATATTTAGATTAGTGGTGATGGAATGTCTTTTATCAAATTGAAACTTGTTTGAATTAATGCACAAATTGACATAAATCATTGTTTTGGATGCTAAAAGGAAGCCACCACATTTTATGTTTACCATTGTTTGTTTGTGATGGCGTTTAACCACCAAAAAGTAGTTTTTTGATGCTTAAACATGCTTATGAGTGATTTTGGCATTTTGAAGATGTTTTGGATGACTTTTTTTTCAATTGAGTTTTTGGGGGAACAAAGCAGCTTTAAGCCATAAGTCAAAATTTCTTGCTTTTGACTCTTATGCCATGAAAAGAGAAAAGTGGCTTATGAAAGAAAAATAAATGGTCTTACTTTTAAAAATATATATATATATATTATGATCCTTATTATAAATTATGAAATTTTTTATCCTAAATATAAATTCACTTACAAATTAATAATTATAACAATAATCTGATTTAGGTCTATGAAAAATTTAATTGGTGAGAATTACTTGAAATTTTGTTTGTATAAAAATCATAACAATACTCTAATTTAAGTCATTCCTACCAAGTAAATTTTCAGTAGACTTTCCTCTAATTTTCCTACAAAATTTAAGTAGTTTAGTATTATAAATTTCTTCCAGATAATACATTACCTATTTTTATTTTTATAAAACTTATGTCTTTTTCAGTCTTTTACTTTTAAACTTGCTTTTCTATTAATCATTCAAACAAATTTTGTATTTTTCAACCTACACATAATCATCAAATTAATTTCAGTTTCAGAAAAGTTGCTTATAGTACCGTCAATCCACATATAAATCACATTACACAGTCTAAATTTTATTTAAGTTTATAAAAGCCATATCCGAAAAAAATCATTTTAATCATCATTATTATTTATTCCAAACACACGCAGTAGCGTGATTTGCCCTTCAAAAAGCCACAACTGCGTCTTTGTTTTTGCTTTTTGGAATTCAATCCCATGGATTGCATTACCACAATCCATTTATCCCTTTTCCCAAGTCACTCCCTTTAAAAAAAATTTGCCTGAAAATTTTTTCATGTGAACTTAATATCTATATACCACGAAAATTAACATGTTAATTTTTTTTAAAGAAAAAATTATATTTTTCATTTTGATATTTAAAGTTTATCAAAATATGTGAAAGAGTCTAATTGAATGGGTTAGAAATCGGAAAGAATATAAAAATACATGATATCTGAGAAGTGACTCACGGTAATAATGATGCAAAATTTAACTATAATATTTTATATTCAGATAAAAAATAAATAAATACTACTACTATATTTTATATTAATGTATTGTGTCTGTGGGCTTGACGTTGTGCAGTCGTGAAACACGGTTGGCTTTTGGATGTTTGAAATTACGAGTAGTTCATACTTTGTAAAAGTCTGAAAGTGAGGCTTCACAGCTAGGATTCAGCTTAGGTCCTCTGCGCACTGCCATCCTCTGCTGTAATACTGCGTTCGTTTTGACGCAGAATCATATTGATCCCTTTTTTTTTTTGGTTTAAAATAATATTAAGGGAAAAAGAGACGTTAGAATACTGAGTGGTACTGGAAAAAGACTTCATGATCTTGAAAATTATTTTAGGATGTTGAAAAAATATTTCGCGGTATTAATAGGTACTAAAAAGATACCTCAGGATACTGACTGGAGAGATTGGTACTAAAAAAATACTTCATGATCTTGAAAACTTATTTTAGGATGTTGAAAATTATTTCAGGATGTCGAAAATAATTTTCAATATCCTAAAAGTATTTTTTTTAGTATCAGTCAGTATCCTGAGGTATCTTTTTAGTACCTGTGAGTACTGTGAAATATTTTTTCAACGTCCTAAAATAATTTTTCAAGATCATAAAGTACCCATCAGTATTTTTCCAGTATCACTCAGTATCCTAAAGTCTCTTTTTTATACCCTTAATATTATTTTAAACCAAAAAAAAAAGGATCAGTATGATTCTGCATCAAAACAACGCAGTATTACAGCAGAGGACGGCAGTGGACAGCAGTGCGCAGAGGACCTAAGCTGAATCTAGGGGTGACCAGGCTTTCCTCTCATTTTGTTAATATTAGCTGCAGTCCTTTTCTTTCAAATGGTGCCGTTTTTTTTTAAAAAAAATAATTTACTATTCTAAAGTATTTTTTAATACCAGTCAGTACTCTGAAATATTTTTTTTAGCACCAGTCATCTTTAAAAAACATGCTTCAAAACTGACTGATACTAAAAAAATACTTCATGATGGTGAATGCTATTTAAAAAAAAAAAAATAGAACAATGCCATTTATGTGCCAAAACAACACCGTTTGGAAGAAAAGGACCACAACGGATATTAACAAAATCGGAGGAAAGCCTGGTCCGACTGGGATACCCCAGTCCTAGTTCCCAGTCCCTGTGTCGTCCCGATCTAGGTAGTACCGGTATAAGAATAGGGAATCGGGTTTGTTTTTTCTTAAAAATAGTTAACTTAAAAAAATATCATTATGATATTGAAATTCTCTCTATTTTATTGTTTAAAGTAATCATTTAACAACTAATAAGGCTACAATAATCACATGAATTAATCTACAGTTCGTGTCGGTTTGAGTTAGCATTCAAAAAATATGTTCACGCAAGTTGAGACAAAACTTCTCCCACATACTTGCCTCATATACCTTAAATCACGTTGAAAAAACATCTTTTACTACTAATTCAAACAGGCACGAAGAATTACATTTTATTATCATTGTTATTATTGTTATTATCTTTATACAATATATAGTTAGGATTTGTATAAGGATATATGCGGTTTAACTCCAACTAAAAAAATGTGATACACATTTTATTAAAGAATAACTTAATTTATGGGATAAAAAATACATACATAAAAGGATAATTTAATTTATAAGATAAAAAGTTAAAAGAAAAAAGGGGACCAAGATCTTAAGGGTAATCATATTTCTCATCCCAGCTAGTCCCAATCCCAATATGTCCTAGTCTCGGGTGGTCTCAGTCCCCTGGATGAGACAGAAGATTCCGCGATCAAAATGTTCGAGACCGAGCCGGGCTGACTGGAACCGAGATACTTTGAACACCCCTAACAAGAGTGGGATGTGAAATTACAATATACATCCCTAGATCAGAAAGTTTGCAGATGCACTAGCAAATGAGGGGTTATCTAGCTCTTTCATTCTAGATTCATGTCCGGCTAACCTACAGACCTTAGTTGATTGGGAGTGTTTGGGATTTAATCTCCTTTCTTTTTAATATTGATTTAAATTTTTGGGCAATAGCCCTCTCATGTAACCTTAAAAAGAAGTATTGAATATATTGAATTAGGTTCTTCTATTGTTTTTTCTCTTTGACATCGATTCAAAAGTGAGAGTTCAACATTAAAAATATTTATTGTATAGATTATTTGAATTGGAACGTGGGATATTAATAGACACAATTAAAAATAATCATAAATTTAATAAATAAAGGCTACTTGATGCCGAAGAGCATTTGGTCTAGCAGCAAAAGATATGCCTTTGACAGTACCAGGTTTGAAGTTCAAGCCCCAACTCTTCATTAGATTATATCTGCCGTCCAAATCAAAAACAAATAAGTTATTGGTATCGACAGTGCCTGGCGTCGAATAAAATTACCTTAAATCTAACAAGCAAAGTTGACGTTTACCGTTGAGAATCTATAATCATGGGAGTGTTGATAGATGAGACGCAATCAGGACAACTCCATCTTGACCAATTGCAAATTATATCTTTTCAGTAGCATTAGTTTAAAGTTATAAAATAAGGAAAACATGGAAGAGTAGGGGCTCAATCAAAATGAACAAGTGAGAGAGACATGTCAACTGTCAAGTAAGGGGGAAGAAGTGGGTAGGTATCGGACCACAGAATTTAAAGTGGAACAATGAATAAATGTTGGATTGAAGGCATAATTCAGTTATTGACAGAGATCAATCACACTTCATTATTACTCATCACCCACAATGGCACTACAACCTAAGAATCTCACATATTGGTGTACAAAAGAATAAATGTTCCACAAATCCATGAAACGCCCGCATGTCTGTGTGACACCACCACTACTGCACCTACATCATCCCTTACAAGCTTTGTTGTTATCTAGAATCACTTAATATTTAAAAAGCATCAACTGCATAATACAGTGCTCAAGCTAAGTATATATAAACTATTAGAAAGAACATGTTGTAACAAGTTTAATACGCAAGAATCAATTCACGGTGGACGATAGGTGGACAATAGTAGTACCATAGGTACGTGGTCGGACGATAGTACCATAGGTAGGTACTATCGTCGGCATTTTATATATATATATATAAGGGGGTGTTAGTTCAGGACCCAATAAGACCTTACCAATCTCAATCTATCTCTGAAACGTACAACTACAACAATATCTCTTTATAAGTTTATATCTTGGGAAATTGTCAAACATTTTCAATGACATTTACTGAAATCGTTATCAGCTTCGAATACAGTGAAATTATCAAAGATTGATGGTAATGATGATTTTCATATCTCACAAGAAGCACATTTCACTGCCAAATTTTTTTCATAAGTTCTTTTATATCTTGACCCAATATTACCGCCTCAAAAACCAGGTTCAAGTCAGCTGCATCACTGGTATAGAGTTCAGCAACGTACAACCTACGATAATAACTCAGTTACTGAAATTTTGAGGGAGATTGACCAAAATAATAAAAAAAAATAAAAAAATTACCAGATTAATGCAGATTGAAAACACTTTACTAAAATAATGCAGTTTGTAGCGTTTTACAGGCTCACAAAATTGATGGCGCAAAACAGGTTCACGCCACTGACACATACTGACAAAATATGTGTCAGTGGCGTGGGGGAAAAACACGCCACATGTGGCGTGGACAACATCCACGCCACTGTGGCGTGAAAAAGTGGATTCAGACCAGGGGCGAAATCAGGATTTAAAATTAGGGGGGCAAAAATTACATAATATAATTTAGTGAAGTTAGCATTTGAAATTATGGAGAAAAAAATATAGAATTGGACCCAAAATTTTAGGAAATTATGCTTTAACCTCATAAATATTTCAATATTTTCAGTCTAGTCCCTCTATGAGACTTGTTGATAAGGACTAAAGTGAAAATATTTAAATTTTCTGAGGCTAAAGCATAATTTCCTAATTTTTTGGGTAAAGTTCTGTAATTTTAGGGGGGTGGGGGCCACCCCTAGCCCCCCTAATTCCGCCCTTGGTTCAGACCCACTCAATTGGATCTGATCCCATATATATATATATATATATATATATATATATATATATATATATATATATATATATATATATATATATAATTAAATTAAGTTAATATTTAAAAAATTAAATTAATATTATATATAATAATAATATATACTAATAATAAATTATGGAAAAGGTGGAATAATTTAAAACTCTACTTCATTTAATTTGAAGTCAAAAGAAAGAAAGTATGGAATTAAAATAACTCATTACATAGTACAATTTGGTAATTTAAAACTCTATTTCATTTAATTTGAAGTCAAAAGAAAGAAAGCATGGAACTGAAATAACTCATTAAGAACGCCTTAAATAAGTAATTTTTTAAAAGGCGTTTTTAATGAGTTATTTCAGTTCCATGCTTTCTTTCTTTTGACTTTAAATTAAATGAAATAGAGTTTTAAATTACCAAATTGTACTGCGTAATGAATTATTTCAGTTCCATACTTTTTTTCTTTTGACTTCAAATTAAATGAAGTAGAGTTTTAAATTATTCCACTTTTTCCATCATTTATTATTAGTATATATTATTATTATATATAATATTAATTTAATTTTTTTAAAAAAATATATATGGGATCAGACCCAATTGAGTGGGTCTGATCCCACTTTTTCACGCCACAGTGGCGTGGATGTTGTCCACGCCACATGTGGCGTGTTTTTCCCCCGCGCCACTGACACATATTTTATCAGTATGTGTCAGTGGCGTAAACCTGTTTTGCACCATCAATTCCTTAAGCATGTGAAACACCACAAACAATATTATTTTGGTAAAATGTTTCCAATCTGCATTAATCTGGTAATTTTTTTATTTTTTTTTTATTATTTTGATCAATCTCCCGAAATTTTGAACTCCTAATTTTCTCAAACGGTCAAGGCCTATTAAATTACGAGTAATATTTATGGATTGGGCTCAAACGCAAACGAGTCACAATTAATTGAAAAAAAATCCTACAATAACAAGAGATTGACACTTCCAATTCCAGCCATCAGAGCCGTTGGATCTGACAGCACTACCGGCAGTCATCTCTTAAGAAATTTTGGTTGTACTCTGCGTATTCTTGATGCCTCCGATCTCCTTCCTCAATGACCCAATTTAACTTCATATCAAAATTCCACCTTTAAACTCTGAGAGAGACACGTGGAAGACCTGAATTTTTGAGAAGATTCTTGTGGTTAACTAAAGATGAATTTAAGCTTGAGTCGGTAGCATACGCGGTTGAATTTGCAGTAGAAGGTGTGTTGCAACGATCAAGAGCTGCATTAGCCTTAATGGCCAGAGCACACAAATCCTGAAGCGAAAGTCTTGTGTTGGATTTAGAAAGAGGCAATAGGAAGTAGATATATCCTAATTGAAGCTCTTCACTGGGAACCACATGAGGTACCGGAGATCCAACGTACATGGATTCTGAGCTGCATATGAAACAATTTGGGTTCTGAGACAGAACATGCCATGCCTTCTTTGGTTCCTTCAGTTGTTGCAGCTTGCCCTCCATGTCTATAACGTTCACGCTTGATTTCCAACTCAAGTTTCCTCCTTTCCTTGTGTATTGAGGAGATGCACAATTACCCATATGGAATTACTCAGTAATTGTTTTCTTATTGATGGATCGTAAATCAAATATGCTTTCTCTGTTTTTTCTGGATCCTGAGCAAGAGAAGCAGGGGAATAATAATATGAATTTTTTTTCTGGCTTTGGATGGTTAGTTTAGGAGGGAGTTGTTGTATTTATAGGGTTAAAAGCAAAGGGAAGATGACATGAATCTGGAAACGAAACTGAATCGCATAAGGATTATGATGTTGACAAAGGTACATTCTTTGCTCTTTCCTTTGCCATAAGAGGTAAAGTAATTTACTGTACACTTTCGTGCCCGGCTTGTTCATGGCAGAGTGTGGGCCAGTTGACATTAGCGAGTTAACTCAGATTTTTGTGGACTATTCAGATGAAGCAATGATAGGGGAAAATAAAAGAGACGCGTGTAAATAAAGTGGAATCAGATAAACATCATGGAGAAGATGAAGAATTATTATTCACATAAAACCAGCATACTCATAAAAGAATTTACTCACTTCGGTTATTACTGACGTAGTTTCACTTGAACCAACGCCATTCAGGAACTAAGATGATAAGAATCACAATATCCTATCCATTAAACCACAGTAAGACCTTTTTTATAGAACCAACTAACTAATCAATTAATTTTACCTTAATATTTCTAAAAAGGTGCAAGGTTGAAGAAAGGAGGAAGCATACCTAAAAGTTGGAGTTTCACATTATAAGGGTGATGGGTTGTGGCAGACTTGACTTCAGAGTCTGAGGGTAGCTTTATGAGATATGCCAAATTTCGCAAAACATGTTTGAACTGCATTGTGTGTGTCTCTGTCATACCAAAAAAAAAAAAAAAGAACTCCCCGCGATCCTTCCTTTTCTCGTCTTCTGCTACTGTATAATTTGTAACATCCACCGCATTGAGCCAAACATTCAAGTAGAGAGTATAAGTTTGGCTAAATGAAGAACAACTTAATGTATTGGCAAAAAAAGAAAAAAAAAGGGAAAAAACAACAACAACAACTTAATGATCTATGACTTTGAGCCTTCTAAATTTGAAATTAAATAAGGAGAATGGCACAAATTTTTTCTATTTTTTTTTAAACGTAAGTCCTAGAATTTCCTTCTTACATTAGATAACTTTAATATATTCTCTAATTAATCAATGTAAAACTTCTTTATATTTTAATGAGGATAAGATAATGTCATATTTCATCTAAGAGTGAGAAAAATACTTATTTCATGAATATGCTTCAATGTTCGTGTCGTGTATTTGGATCAACAGTAATGAAAGTGACTTTTTATTATTTTTATATGAATTTTGTATAATTAAGATTAGGTAAAAGTTAGATTGTGTAATGTAATTTATATTTAGATTAGCGGTTACAGAAATGTCTTTTATTGAATCAAAACTTGTTTGGATGCATGAATCTACAAGACAAAAATGAACAAACACACACCACATTAGATCAACATTTAATGCCTAGCGTTAAATCAACTTATCTACTTAACCAACATGACCTATAAATTGGCTTTTGGAGAATAGTTTTTAGAATAACCTTTGTTTAAGTAAAATGGACTAAAAGTTTATCCAAACACAGAAAAAGGAAGCCACTACATGTTTAGTCATTTACCACTCTAGTGTGTGTTTGGGATGACATTTAGCCACCCAAAAGTAGCTTTTTGATCTTCAAACATGCTTATGGGTGATTTTGGCTTTTTGAAGATGTTTTGGATGATTTTTTTCCCCCCAATTGAGCTTTTGGGGGGAAAAAGCAGCTTTAAGCCATAAGCTAAAATTTCTTGCTTTTAACTCTTCTACCATTGAAAGAGAAAAGTAGCTTATGAAAGAAAAATATTGGGTCCCACTTTTTTTAATTGAAATACTATTATGGTCCTTATTATAAATCTTTATAAATGAAATTTTTTGTTTAAAATATAAATTCACTTACAAGTTAATAATCATGACAAAATCTGATTTAGGTCCATAAGAAATTTAATCGGTGAGAATTACTTAATAATTTTTTATACAAAAATCATGACAATATTATGATTTAGATCATTCTTACCAATTAAATGTTCAGTGGACTTTTCCCTAATTTTCCTAAAAAATTTAAGTAGTTTAATATTATAAAATTTTTTCAAATAATACATTACCTATTTTTATTTTTTAAAAAGTTGTCTTTGTCAGTCTTTTACTTTTAAACTTGTTCTCCATCAATCATCTAAATAAGATTCTGTATTTTTCACTACACACATATAATATATAGGGTTAAGGTGCAGATTGGCTAACAAACTTTTATTCACGAGCGGCCAACACAAATTTTTTTTAAGTGGAACAAAAATACCAAAAATTTTTTAAAAATGTAAAGTCAGCACAAAAATTTTAAAAAATGTAAATTCAGCACAATATCATTAGAAAAACACCAACGCCCATTAAAATGTAAACTTTTTAAGGGTTAAAGTGAAGATTAGCTAACAAACTTTTACTTCAAGAGCGCTCAGCATAAAAAAGTTTTACTTTAAGAGCGCCAAACACAAAAAAGTTCATGTGCAATCCATCCAAAATCTGACTGATGCAAATCCTTGTCTGGACCCCCAACCATGTGCATTGAAGTTAGGAAAAGTGAATGCAACAAAAAACTCATAAATGTAATGAGTAGACTTCATTTTTAAGTAAGGGTGGTAAGTTTTCGAACGTGCCCGAGCAAGTCTATACGCAATCCATCCAAAATCCGACTGTTGAAAATTCTTCACCAGACCCCCTACCTATGTGCATTAGGATTAAAAAGAGTGAGTGCAACAAAAAAAATCACAATGTCACTAAAGTTAGATCGCATGATTTTCCCCTCAAAATCTTATATTACGCTGTATAATTTAGTTATAACAAAGCGTAAAGCGTGGATCATCCATTGAGTTATTGTAAAATTTTAATTAGTGAATTAATTATTTGACTAATTATTGTTTTATATTTAAACTTATCTTATCTATCTTAGGATACCTTATATATCAAATTGTTAATGCACAAAATATTAAATAATTAGTTATTAATAATTAATTAATTAATTTACTAATTAATCTTGTTCCTAAAGTTTATAATAAATTTTAGATATTTTAATTTTCTTAATTATTAATTAAAATTATTATTAATTTTTTATTATTTATAATTAATTAGATATTTAGTTAAAGTATTTTAATTATTTTTTTTATTAATCACGTGAGACTCTCTCATGCCAATGGTGTAGCGTGAGAGAGTCTCACGCCACTACCCAATAGCGTGGGCCTTTCTCACGTGACTAGTGGTGCGATTCTAACAGGTGCCTTCAACAACATTACTTCAGTATTTAGTTTGGGAAGTACATCTATCTATCTGGTAATTTTTTTTTTAAATGTGATTATTTTGGTGCTTTTCCTTCATGAGCTCTTTTATATCTTGACCCAATATTGCCGCCTTAAAAACCAGGTTCAAGTCAGCCGCATGTCTGGTATGGAGTTCAGCAACGTACAACCTACGATAATAACTCTCAGTTACTGAAATTTTGGACTCCCAATTTTCTCAAACGGTCAAGGCCTATTAAATTAATATTTATGGATTGGGCTCAAACTCAAACAAGTCACAATTAATTGAAAAAAATCCTACAAATAACGTGAGATTGACACTTCCAATTCCAGTCACCGTTGGATCTGACAGCACTACCAGCAGTCACCTCTTAAGAAATTTTGGTTGTACTCTGCATATTCTTGATGCCTCCGATCTCCTTCCTCAATGATCCAATTTAACTTCATATCAAAATTCCACCGTTAAACTCTGAGAGAGACACGTGGAAGTCCTGAATTGTGGAGAAGATTCTTGGCTTAACTAAAGATGATTTTCTTAAGCTTGAGTCGGTAGCAGAAGCGGTTGAATTTGCAGTAGAAGGTGTGTGGGAACGAACAAGAGCTGTATTGGCCTTAATGGTCAGAGCACACAAATCCTGAATCGAAAGTCTTGTGTTGGATTTAGAAAGAGGCAATAGGAAGTAGATATGTCCTAATTGAAGCTCTTCACTGGGAACCACATGAGGTATCGGAGATCCTACATACATGGATTCTGAGCTGCATATGAAACAATTTGGATTCTGAGACAGGACATGCCATGCCTTCTTTGGTTCCTTCAATTGTTGCAGCTTGCCCTCCATGTCTATTACGTTCACGCTTGATTTCCAACTCAAGTTTCCTCCTTTCCTTGTGTATTGAGGAGATGCACAATTACCCATATGGAATCACTCACTGATTTTTTTCTTCTTGATGGATCTTAAATCAAATATGCTTTCTCTGTTTTTTCTGGAAACAGAGCAAGTGAAGTAGAGGAATAATATGACTCTTTTTTTTTTTTCCTGGCTTTGGACGGTTAGTTTAGGAGGGAGTGGTTGTATTTATAGGGTTATCAACAAAGAGCAGATGACGTGAATCTGGACTGAATCGCTTAAGGATTACGATGTTGACAAAGGGACATGCTTTGCTCTTTCCTTTGCCATAAAAGGTAAAGTAATTTACTGAACGTTCTCGTGCCGGGCTTGTTCATGGCAGAGTGTGGGCCAGTTGAAATTAGCGAGTTAACTCAGATTTTTGTGGACAATTCAGATGAAGCAATGATAAGGTAAAATAAAAAAGAAGCGTGTAAATAAAGTGGAATCAGATAAACATCACGGAGAAGATAGAGAATTATTATTCACATAAAAGCAGCATACTCATCTAAGAATTTGCCTACTTAGGTTATTATTTAATCTACCTTTATTTGAAAAAGATAACCAACGCTCAATATCCTATTTATTAAGGAAGCAGCTACGGTCCTCTACCTTTAGTGTTCATTGTTGTCTACATTGGCTTCTTTGTCGACGGATAAGTCGAAATGGACGCATTTTCTTTAAAAAAAAAAACAGACGAAAAAACGACAACTGCTATCTACTTCACGGATAAGCTGAAGTAGGCAGTAGTGGACGGTTGGACGCTAAGGCAGAGGACCATAGCTGCTTCGATCCATTAAACCATAGTAAGACCTTTTTTTTTTTTAATAGACAGATTAAGATCTTAACCAACTGATTAATCAATTAATTTCACCTCAATATTTTTAAAAAGGGGCAAGGTTGGAGGTAGGAGGAAGGAAGAAGCATGAAGCATCCGTGAAAGTTGCAGTTTCACATGATAAGGGTGATGGGGTTGGTTGACTTGACTTCAGAGTCTGAGGGTAGCTTTATTAGATATGCCAAATTTCCAAAAACACGTTTGACCTTTATTGTTAAAATGGACTCTCCACGATCCTTCCTTTTCTCGTCTTCTACGACTGCATAATTTGTAACAACCCACGCATTTAGCCCAGTATAAAAGTAGGGAGTATTGGCAAAAACAAGAAAAAAACAACAACAACAACTTAATGATCTATGGCTTTGAGGCTTCTAAATTTGAAATTAAATACGGAGAATGACACAAATTTTTTCTTTTTTTTTAGAAAAATGTAAATCCTAGAATAATATTATGGTACTTATTATAAATCTTTATAGATAAAATTTTTTATTCTGAATATAAAATCATTAGTTAATAATTATGACAATAATCTGATTTAGATTCATTAAAAATTTAATTGGTGAGAATTACTTGATAATTTCTTATATATAAATCATGACAATACTCTGGTTTAAGTCATTCTCACCAATTAAATTTTTGATGGACTTTCTCTAATTTTCCTACGAAATTTAAGTAGTTTAGTATTGTAATTTTTCCCCAAATAATACATTATCTATTTTTACTTTTGTAAAATTTATGTCTTTTTCACTCTTTTACTTTTAAACCTGCATTTCTATCAATTATCCAAACAAATTTCTACATTTTTCACTTCATACATAATTATCCAAATAAATTTTAGTTTTAGAAAAATCATTATACTACAGTTAATCCAAATACACTTCACATTATACAAACTAACTTTTACCCTCAAAAAGCTACAATCACATCTTTGTTTTTGGAATTCAAGCCCACGGATTAGGTTTGACAGAATATAGGCCACAATTCAAGTTTCAGTTTTAAAAAAGTCATTTATGTTATCTTTAATCCAAATATAAATAACATTAAACAATCTAATTTTTACCTTAAAAAAGCTACAATTGCGTCTTTGTTTTTGGAATTCAAACCCACGGATTACATTTGGAAGTCTATAGACCACAATCCATTTATCCCTTTTCCCACTCCCCTTTAAAAAAAAAAAAAATCCAAATTTTTTTTTCATGTGACCTAAATATCTTTATACTACTAAAATTAACATCTTAATTTTTTTAAAATAAATTATATTTGTCATTTAATATTTAAAGTTCATTAGAATATGTGTAGCTTAAAAAATATCATTATACTATTTAAATTCTCTCTATTTTATGGTTTAAAGTGATCATTTAACCACTAATAAGGCCATATAATTACATGAATTAATCTAGAGTTGAAGTGCTTGTTTAAGTTGGTGTTTAAAAAGCACGTTTATGCAAGTTAAGATAAAACTCACCCCACATACTTATTTCGTACATCGTAAATCATATTGGAAAAATAGCTTCTACCACTAATCCAAATAGACACAAATATTGACATTTATTGTTATTGTTACTATCTTTATATAGTATATAGTTAAGATTAGTATCAGGATATCTGCGATTTAACTCCGGCTAAAAAATGTGATACACATTATTTATGGGTTAAAAAATACTTAAATAAAATGATAACTTAGTTTATGAGATAAAAAATAAATGGGACCAGGATCTCAAGGATGATCCTAGTTCACATCCCGTCTCAGTCCAAATATGTCGCGGTCTTGGATGGGACAAGAGATTCTGGGATTAAACTATCCGAGACTGAACCAGAATGATTGGAACTACGACACTTTAAACACCCCGGCCTAACAAGAGTGGGATGTGAAATTACAATATATATCTCTAGATTAGAAAGCTTGTGAATGCACCAGCAAATGAGGGGTTATCTAGCTCTTTCATTCTAGATTCATGTTCAGCTACCCTACAGACCTTAGTTGATAGAGAGTGTTTGGGATTTAATCCCCGTTATTTTTTATGTTGATTTAATTTTTGGACAATAGCCCTCCCTTATAACCAAAAAAGAAATATTGAAAACATGTATTGAATATATTGAATTAGGTTCTTCTATTGTTTTTTTTTTGACATCGATTCAAAGCTGAGATTAGTGGCGGAACTTGAAGGAAAAGTTTGGGGGGACTAAATAGTGGTAGAGGGATTTGGGGGTCTCGAAAAATTTTTTAAAAGAAAATTTTAAATTCATTAAAAATGAAAAGAATGAAAAAAAAATTCATAAAATCAAGTTAATTAACTTCATCTACAAGTATAGTGTAGAATGGGTAAAAGCATAGTAGGGGATAGACCAAAAAAGTAAATTTCACTGATAAGCTAAAAATTTCAGATAATTAGAATGAAATATAGAAAAGAATGACAAGATTAACATAAATCGTATAAAACCCCACATAGAACAAAGATTGAATTATAAGCTGATAGGGCAAATTTAAAGCCTAAAAAAAACTCCGCAAGTGCACGGGCCGTATCAAGTAATAAAGTGATAAGAAAAGTATCGTTCCCACGAGGACTTAGTATCACAACCTTTAGTTAAGTACTAATTTCATAATTTCGTTTAAGTTGAGTAAAATAAATTGAATTTAATTAAGATAAAGAAAAACAAATCAAAACTAAAATAAAAATAAGAAAACTACCACAATAATCAAATGAGCAACCTAGAGTCACTAATCCCTTATTTGTTTCCTAGATTTTATCCCCACTAAATTAACTTTGACTAAATTTAATCAACTAATCTATAGTATTAATGTTTATAAGTGCCTGTCGGTCCACTTATACACCTACCTTAAATAATTATGCAATGTCTCACACAATTAATTAAGATGCAATTCAAATCGGGCTCACTCTAATTTGACTATGCGGAGCTTCTAGGTATATGTCTATCCTAGACGCAAATTAGATTAAAACCTAATTTCTTTATTAGATTTAAACCTAATTTCACATTATTTAATCCCAAGGTCAATTTAGGATTCCCTCTTTCAAGTCCAACCCTAAATCCCCAAAACATGCTCAATGGTGATCAGTCAATAAGCAATAACAATAAACACAGGATTAAATAAACTGAAATAAAATTAAGCAAAACTAACAAGTGGGAATAATCTCTAAAACCCAAACAAGTTCATAGATTCTCTAGGTTGCAAAACAAACTAGCCACACATGGCTTTATTCAAATCCATAAAAAAAGATGAAAATTCAAGTTCAAAGAAGAAGAAGAAGAAGAAGAGAGAGGAAAGAAAATTTCTTTGTCGCCTCCACAGTCCTTCCGTGGAAATGATGAAGAGAACCGAAACGCTCAGCCTCTACTTCTCTGCTTCTTTGTCCCTTCCTTCTCGTTCTGCGTCTCCCAATCTTTCTGCTCCGTCCTCTCTTTTGCTTGTCTCTGCTTCCTTATTTATAATAATTTAGATCTTAGGCCATTGATTCTCTTTCACTTATTATAAAGATATCTCATATCTTGTAATTTACTCCATCAGATCACACAATTGATTTTGTTTCTATTTTTCTTGCGTGAGACCACTGAATTTGACTGATTGCATATCCTCTTATTGCCTTTTTCTACTTCATTCCAAATCAGCTAATATTTCCTGCACAATAAAAATAGGATATGAGTAGATTTGATGTCGATTTATTCTTTGATCCCAAGTTTCATGCAATTATGGAAACGTTCATAAAAGATAATTAAATAGGTATATAATATCAATAATTCCAATTAAATCTCATAAAATATACACCTATTTAATCATAAAATATATACTCATCATAAGCCTAAAATATAAAAAGAGGGAAAAATGTAAAAAAGAAAAAAGAAGAAGAAGAAGAAGAAGTTGAGGGGCCAAAGTTATATTCACTACTTTAGGGGGGCCAAAGTTGTATTATTACACTAAAAAGGAAAAATTTCCACTAAAAATTTTTAAACAATTTTTTTTTTTTGGGGGGGGGGGGAGGGCCATGGCCCCTCTATGTCATATAGAAGTTCCGTCATTGGCTAAGATCGAGTTCAACTTTAAAATACTTATTTTTTAAATTATTTGTATTGGAACGGGATATATCAACAGACATAGTTTAAAAATAATAAAAAATTTAAGAAATAAAGGTTACTTGGTGCCGAAAACTATTTGGTCTCACGCACCAGGCCTAGACTTCAATCCCCAACTCTTCTATCTACCATTAAAATTAACAAGAAAAAAAGGGAAAAAAAAAAAGGCTACCAGCATTGACAATGCCTCAAATAAAATTACCTCCTATCTAACAAGTGGAGTTGATCTTAACAGTTGAGAATCTACAGTCAAGGGAGTGTTCATAGATAGATGAAATCAGGACAACTTCATCTTGACAAATGACAAATTATGCACTTTTCAGCAGCAGTAGTTTAAAGTTATAAAATGTAGGGGCTCAATCAAAACGGACAAGTGAGTGAGACATGTCTAGTAAGGAAGAGGAAGTGGGTAGGTATAGTACCACAGAATTTCTGCAAAAGTGGAACAATGAATAAATGTGTTATTGAAGGCATAATTTCATCCTTGACAGAGAGATCAATCGCACTCCATTATTACTACTCATCACTCACACTGGCACTACAACCTAAGAATCTCTCGTAATGGTATACAAAAGAACAAATCACCCATCCCATATGTCTGTGTGACAGTACACCTACCACTACTGTACCTACATCTTCCCTCACAAGCTTTATTGTTATCTTCAATCACTTAATATTTTTACAAAGCATATAATATAGTGCTCAAGCTAAGTGTGTATGACACCTATGAGATAGAACGTTGTAACAAGTTTAATACGCAGGAATCAATATTCATGGTGGACGATATATAGTACTATATATAGGTGGTCGGCATTCTATCTACAGATATATATAATGGAAATAAGATAGGGATGATAAACCAATTAGCTAGATAATGTCGTTTAGGTTTGATTTTAACGAACAGACACGATATCCATCGGCATACACAAAAGCTTAGAATTCTGAACTTCTGATTATGAAATACGAGGAATCTATTCTTTTGGTTGTTCGTTTAATTTTTAATCTTTTAAAACTTTCTGTTACAGTGTGGTAGTATATATTTTATTCTCCATATATCCCTAGGCGCTTTCATATCTCAATGAATCCACTCTAACAAATATCCACAGCCTTTCATTCTTTGATTCATTCATATATATAAACATCCTGTGCTAACCCTCCACTATTTCTATAAGATATATTTGGGGAGTTAATATTAATTTTAAATATAAGACAGAATTTTCATATTTATAAACACTTTCCTAATTTACTCATATCAATATTCCCTTAACAATAATCAAGAAGAAGGGGAGTGAATGTAGGAATTGAAGAAGATGACTAGGGCATTTTAGAAAATACAATTATATTAACTAACTCAATTAACTTTCTTAATATAATCAAATTAAGTAAATATATCTTATATTAAATAAGGATGTTCAAAAGGATCCCCCAATACTGGTTCTTGGTCCCGGCTTCTGCCCGAAACGCAAATTGCATCCCGGTCCCCATAATCTCAAGATCAGGACCAAGAAACTAGCTGTTTTTTTTTTAAGTGAATTTTTAAAAATATTATTATATTAGTTAAATTTTTCATAATATATTGTTTAAAGTGATCATTATTTAACAACTAACAAGTCCATAATAATCACACAAATTGATCTAAAATTGAAGAATATTATTTTATCATCATCATCATCATCATGTTCGTTATTATCTTTATATATTATATAGTTAGAATTAATATCATGATATATATATATATATATATATATGCGGTTTAACTTTAATTAAAGATGTGATACACATCTTATCAATAATAAGTTAATTTATGGGCTAAAAAATATATAAAGAAAGGATAACTTAATTTGTAAAGTAAAATAAAAAATAATATAAAAATAATATACCGGGACCGGGATTTAAGGGTGATCCCGGTTCCAATACTGGTCTTGGCCATAACGGGAAATTTCTGGGATCAAAATGTTCGGGATTGGGCTGGGCGATCGAGATTGGGATACTTTAAATACCCCTAATAATAAGAATCGGAAGAAGTTTTTTTTTTCCTAAATAGAAAATAAGAACAATCAAGTCAAGTAATTCAGTTCTCTTCAACTTATATTAATGTAAGCTTGCATTAATGCCAATATGCCATATTCTTATTTAGGAAGAAATTCCTAGAAATTTTGAATAACATTTTTGTCCCCGGATTCATTAATTGATTGATATTCCATTCACACAAAATAAACTTAATTATACTTTAATACGAAATAAAGCGTAGTTACTATGTGTTCGTAATATTGAAAGGGAGGTATCTTGAGTCTCATTAATCTCATGTACAAGTACTTTATTCCATTCATACTTTATTTATTTTTGTGCGAACATAGCATAGCAAGAGTACTTAACATGTACAACTACATATATCCAGGCTTAGATTTGAAATCTCTAGTTAGATTAGCGTGTTCTTTTGCCTTATAGGGTGGCTTGGCTTGTATAAGAAAGAAAGAAATTTCAATGTGATGTTCAAAGACTAACAGAAGGAAACTAAATTAACTGAATATTATCAGGCTAAAAAGAGATCATGCATGCATGCATGCATGGAAAGCTAAAAAATTCGTAGCATATATTCTCCTCGTGGGACGTGACTCATCAATGTGCCGCCCAACAATCTGTCTCCCTCTCTCCCTTCTTGTTGACATGGAAATTCCCAGGAACTTCCACCATTATCACCTCATCTCCAAGCATAATTCTTTCCCATTTGCTTCCCCCACAAGCCACCACCCCAACTCAAACCTCAGCCCCAAACTTCAAATCACACCCCAATCATCAATTCTAGTTCAATTCATATATAAATCCAAATACCTCTTCTTCACCTTCACCATCACCTTCACCTTCAGGCAATATATAATCCCCTCTGAAACACGGCCATGAAATACTGCGAGATCTCTCACTTCACCCACCCAGAACACAAGCTCAAATTCGAGTACTCAGAATTCCCATTCAAATGCGACGGCTGCAACGAAGTCGGAATCGGATCGCGATACAAATGCTCGATCTGCGATTACGACCTTCACGTCCATTGCGCCGTACCATCGCCGTCCATCTGCCACGCGTTCTACAAGAAATGCTCGTTCCAGTTCCTGACCGTGCCGCCAGGGGATCTGCCGCGATACTGCAATGCGTGCGACAAGGACGTGAGCGGATTCGTGTACCACTGCAGATCTTGTGGTTACGATCTCCACCCGTGCTGCGCGAAGCTACCGATGGTTCTTGACGACGGAGAAATCAAGCTGTACCTGTACAGGAAAGCGAGATCGGCGTGTCACCGGTGCGGGAGAAAGGGACGGAGCTGGAGTTACAGATCTGAATGCAAAAAGTACAGTCTACATGTGGCTTGTGTGAGGGAGATGATTGTGGAGAGTTGGTATGAGATATATAGGGAAGGGAATAAGGGGAAGGGATTGGGGATGATGAGGATTCCGAGGTTGAAGAACACGCTTCAGAGCAGCCATGGAAGTGGTGGGAGGAGTAAGGGGAAGTTGAGGAAGTGCTGTGAGATTGCGGGTCTGGCGGTTCAGTTTGTGATATCGGCGGTGCTGGGAGATCCGACGGTTCTCATAGCCGGAGTTGTGGGATCACTCATGTCAGGAGGTTGAAGTAGTACAGAAGCCATTGTAGGAAGTGCTTCCTCATGCATGCCAATCTCCACTGTAATTTACTCTAACAACTTTCATGACTCTTTCCCCAACTGTTGCTGGGTTATACACTTCATGAATCTAGAAAGTTAAAAAACTTGCTCAATCACGCATCAACTCAAATTCATACCTTGTAGTATATGATTTAATTTTGGGAAAATTCACATGAGGGTCCTTTTAACCCTAAAAAAAAAAAAAACCTAAAAAAGGCCCAAAGATTATGTAAATCCTAGAAAAGGCCTTTTCTGGTATAATTTCATTAAAACGTTAATTATTAACGGGACTGATAGTTGTTAACGGGTACTAATGTAGTTATTAACGGTATTGATTTAGTTGTTAGGATATTGTTGTTAATGGTACTGATTTAGTTGTAAATGACCTATTCATTAACAACTATATCAGCCCCATTAATAACTAAAATTTTAATGAAATTATACCAAAAAAAGGCCCCACGGCTTTGACTTTTTCTGAGATTTTCAGAATCTTGGATATTTTTTAAATTTTTTTTGTTAAAAGGGCCCATTTGAACTTTTCCTTTAATTTTTATACACAAGGTAACAAATTGACATAGATAAAGCTTACGGTGGCAAGAGCACAATTTAAAAGATGTGAATCAAACAAACATCGGATCGCATTACCTGCTCCCATCATCCTGAGCTCCTAAGCTCATGGATATACATACTGTGCATGTAATGTGGACCCCCAAACATATACAGGGACTATTCAAGTCAGCATATAGTAATAAAAATAAATTACACTATTCTTAAATTTTTATATTCACTTTATACCTCTTTATAATAAACAATTATTATACAATAATAATCCAAAATTATGATTTTATCAATTAATATAGGGAAAATGACAGCTAGGTCCCAAGAACCATAAAAAATAGCAAAAAAAGTCCCTAGTAGTCCTAACAAAAATTCACATACTAGGGACTTTTTTTATATTATTTGTATTAACAACAGGAAGTATTATATATACAACAGAAAGTTCTGTATTCACAACAAAATTTAAAAACCTGGCTATTCACAACAGAAAAAGTCATATTCTCAACAGGAGGTGTTATATTCACAACAACATTTAAACATTTGGATTTTATTTTAAACTTAAGTCCCTAAGCGTACAGAGGTCATTCACAACAGAAAAAGACTAGATTGACAACAGGAAGTACTATATTCACAACAAAATTTAAAACTTGGTCATTCACAACAGAAAAAGCTATATTCACACTAAGAAGTGCTATATTCACAACAAAATTTAAAAACATGGATTTTGTTTCAATACAAATAACTATGTGAATTTCTATTGAGACTTTAATTTTTTGCTATTTTTTATGGTCCTTGAGACCTCACTGTCATTTTTCCATTAATATAACCCTAAAAAAAGAGTAGGTGTAAAATCTTGATTTTATCAAATGAAATCAAATTGATTACATATAGGTAATAGTTTGCCTAAAAACACTTTTTATTGGTTTGATCCTAGATTTATCCCACCTAAATCTTACTATTTAAATAATAAATAGGTAAAATATCGCTTTAATTATTTTTGAAAAAGGGTGGCCCAAACATGCTCCCAGAGGTTGAAAAGGCAAAACTCAGAATGAAGGCATAAAGGGTGAAAGAGTGAAGCAGAAGCAAGTTTTCAACTTTTTGCTTTGGGTAAGCGTTAACGTCAAGGTTGATGAGCAATTGACAGGCCCAGAATGCTTCTCGCCTCCTACGTATCATACATGGCATTTAATACTTAATTAATCTATCTATATAGAATTTGCCTTTTGGGTTCTGTACTAGTTTCTATAATCAGTTTCTTATTTTTGTGTATCTTCGTACCCAAAATGGGCTGTGAGCCTTTTGAAATATTTTCTCCATCATTACGACATCTTTTCCTTTGTGGGGATGGGCTTCATGAGAATTTGCAGATTTCATCATGAATCGTGAATCACCAGACTGAGTTCATGTTTCGTTCCATGAGTTAACAATTCAGCTCCCTTTTTAGTTTGTGACTGCACTAAACATAATTAGGTACTCATAATCTCCTAATAACCAGCTGCGTACATCTTTTTTATATTTAGAAGGTTACATACCAACGGCTTGAGATTACCAACCAGATTCAATCCGCAGCTTCCGCTTATTATAGAGTTTTCATATCACTGTAGGCTATAAATCTATTGGCAAGAGTATGTGTATCTTTTGACTTTTTGGCACCAATAGACCTCGTAAATTGTGTGTCTCAGAATTCCAGAAAGTATGTAGTTGTTATAGCTCAAGAGATTTGAAATTTTTATTGAAACTTAGTTTCAAGTTGACACATATATTCCATTCCCATATACAATCCAGTTCTTATCAATTAGCGCTTCTCTGTCTATCCTTTGATTCTTTCTCACATAAAAGTTCTGACATTAATTATAACAATATTCCAATTTGCTTCTTACTGGGATTTCTGATTCTATAATTTACAAAAGAACAAATTTATAAAAAAAGGGGGGAAATATCATAAATGAAATATGATATGAACTTATGGTGCTAAGATGAAAAGAGAATCACAAGGAGGGTAATAGCCAAAGGTTGAAAAGAGAGGATGCCAATGACAGAAGCCATGACAGAAACGCCATAACTGCAGATATCTGATATCTGCTGCAATACTTCCAAGGGCAGTATGAACCATGCGAATGCATCAGCAGATCCACAACACTCGCTGTTGAGCACGCTCCTGCTAGTGTCAGAACAGATAATACCTGCAACAAATAATTCAAATTCCTATATTCTTTGTTTTTCAATGGAAAATATAACATGTCAGCACCTAAATCATGATGGAATCTACATACCCAATCTCCCACAGCAATGATGAGCAGTATTACTGGCTGATGAATGGGGCATTTGAGGAGAACAGAGTATCCATCTACCAATGCTAATGTGAAGCTCCAAGGTATGACCAAACCCATAATCGTTACCAAGTAACTGCAATTTTGGGATGACCCAAGTTCAAAACACAGGAATCAACAAATTTACATACGCATTGAACAAAAGTAGAGGGGATTGTCCAAGTTAAAAGCAAAAAACAGAAACAGAAGTTGGTTTATCCATTGCCTTGATGAGTAAAAGGGATTTTAGCTTTGAAATTTTGCCAGACTAATAGTTTTATGATTTGAAGGAGTTCAATCACTTCTCGTCCATGGAAATGGGCATCACTACATTGAATCTACATGTTTTGTAAGACGTTTAAGAATCTTAGACATAAAATCAATCAACTATTTCACAGAACAATAAGCATAATCAGGTAAATAAACTCAGGTTAGACGACTGATCATGCTAATATATGGCTAATTTGTTCAATGATCCCATTTTCTATAAGCATTTAGAAGATCCTAAAGACTGCAGAATCTCAAGGCCCACACAGTGAAGCAGCAGAAAACGAGAAGAAAGTATACCAGAAAGCTGTGTAGCTGTAGAATTCGACGCCAAAAGACATGAAGAGAAGAGAAGCAGAAGAGAAGACAGTCTGACCCAATCTGAGACTAAAGCTGGCTGTGGTACCAACGGAACCAGGAAATAATTCATCCATTCCCTTCTTAATCTTCTTGTTACATGACACCCGAATCTAAAATCAAAATCTAATTCAATTTCATGGTTTGCCTTTTCCTTTTCCTTTGTGTTTCCTCATCAATTTTCCCTTTCATTTCAGAATCATAATAACCCACGCCCCTCATCAGTTGAAATCTTCTGATATGATCTGTAATGGAGAAGAATCACAAATCCCAAGAATGGTATGCACAGAAATTCTTGACCACTTTGTTTCCGATTCTAGTGGCTATGAAACATGTCAAGAAGACAGCCAAATTTACCGTACTTTATGGAAATTAAGACCACTCTTTCCCAAACATTTAAGTCCTAACCTGTAGTTGTCTGGTAAGTTTGTTGGTGGAAATTTGGACTATTGCAATGAAGAAATTTGTTAAGTGAATCATGAATGAATAAAGTGGGTGCCACTAAGATAAAAGTAAGATTTTGTATATTTTTATCATCAACTTTTTTAAATTAACATATAATATAAGTAAAAGAATGATTTTTAAAAAAAAGTTCAAATTGGCTAGTATGAAAATATATTCATGTTTTTAATAATTGGGCTTAGGGGCATGCTTCACTTTCGTCGACAAATCCAGTCCATGCATGTTACTATTTTGTGATTTGGTGGTTGAGCAATAATGTTGTTTCCATAATTATGATAGATTTGACAGTAGTGAGTTGACACATGGGTTGCTTTGCTCTTTTAGGAAAATTACAATTAAGAACCAATAATAGTGATTAAAGGTTTTGAAAATAAAGAAGTTATAACTGAATAATTTGTATTACTATATCATTATGTACAAATTATAAATAACGGATGAAAATTGCTTGTACCAAAATATATTCCAGAAAAATACTTTTAAAATTGATAAATAAAGAAAGCCAACATCTGAAATTAAAGTTCGACCTCATGGAGAAATCTGGAATTAGAAAATGTGTGCAAAAGACCATCATGCTACTGTGTTAAGTGTTTAAGTTCTTGATAGGACAAAACTTTATAGCCTAAAAACTCCGTAAGTGCACGGATCGTATCAAGTAATGAAGTGATAAGAAAAGTATCGTTCCCACGAGGACTTAGTATCACAATTTTAGTTAAGCATTAATTTCACAATTTCGTTTAAGTTGAACAAAACAAATTGAATTTAATTAAGAGAAAAAGAAATCTAAAATTAAAATAAACAACTACCACTAATTAAACGAACAATCTAGAGTCACTAATCCCTTATTTGATTCCTAGATTTTATCCCAACTAAATTAACTTTGACTTAATCTAATCAGCTAATCTAGAGTATTAATTTCTATAAATGCCTTCCGGTCCATTTATATACCTATCTTAATTAATTATGTAATGCCTCACACAATTAAATAAGACGCGTTTTAAATCGGGCTTACTCTAATTTGACTATGCGGAGCTTCTAGATATATTCCTATCCTAGACGCAAATTAGATTAAAACTTAACTTCACGGTATATTCCTATCCTAGACGCAAATTAGATTAAAACCTAACTTCACGTTAAATCTAAACCTAATTCCATATTATTTATTCTCAAGGTCAATTTAGGATTCCCTCTTCCAAGTCCAACCCTAAATCCCTAAAACATGCTCAATGGTGGTCACTCACTAAGCAATAACAATAAACACAGGATTAAATAAACTGAATAAAATTAATCAAAACTAAAAAGTGGGAATAATCTCTAAAACCCAAACAAGTTCATAGATTCTCTAGGTTGCAAAACCAACTAGCCACACATGGCTTTATTCAAATCCATTAAAAAAATAAAAAAAAAAAGAATTAAGGTTTGAAGAAGAAGAAGAGAGAGGAAAGAAAATTTCTCTGTCGCTTCCACAGTCCTTCCGTCTTTCCATGGAGATGATGAAGAGAACTGAAACGCTCAGCCTCTGCTCATTTGCTTCTTCGTTCCTTCTTGTTTTGCGTCTCTCCCATCTTTTTCCTCCATCTTCCCTCTTTTTGCTGGTCTCTGCCTCCCTATTTATAATAATTTAGATCTTTGGTCATTGATTCTCCTTTTCTTATTACAAAGATATCTCATATCTTGTAATTTACTCCATCAGATTACACAATTGATTTTGTTTCTATTTTTCTTGCGTGAGACCACTGAATTTGACTGATTGCATATCCTCTTATTGCCTTTTCTACTTCATCCCAAATCAGTTAATATTTTCTGCACAATAAAAATAGGATATGAGTAGATTTTATGTCGATTTATTCTTTGATCTCAAGTTTCATTTGATTATGAAAAAGTTCATAAAAGATAATTAAATAAGTATATAATATCAATGATTCCAATTAAATCTCATAAAATATACACCTATTTAATCATAAAATATATACTCATCAGTTTTCTCAAGTCCTTCCTCTTCCTCCTCTTTCTTCTTCCTCTTCTCACACTCTCTCACCGTCTACTCCACCCTCCATGGCCTTCTCCTCTGTTCTTCTTTCTACGGCGAACCCGCCATGGGGGCTGGACATGGAGGTGGAGGTAGTGGCGGCTTAGGTGGTTGTGGAGGAAGTGGTGACCAGCCTCCTTCGATTTCCTTCTTTGCTTCACCAAAAATGTCGACCAAATCCCAGCTGATTGTTAGGAGGTGGTTGAGCTGATTTCGATGGGGTGGGGAGATATGCATCTAGAAGGTGATCTTCTTGCAGAAATTAAGCAGTGGTTGGAAAAAGATTGGGATGCGAGTTTGGTCTGGTGATGCAGGGATGTTAATATGGCAGCTTATCGTTTGGCTAAAGAAGCTCACGAGCTCGCAGATTGATTTCATTTGTTTAGTAGTGTTCCTTCATTTTTGTTTGATGTAATTCATGCAGATGTAGAGATCTAGTTGGTGTTGTTTTTTCTTTAGTAATCGGGGGGAAAAGATTTCAAATGGTAATCAAGGGCATATTGATTAATTTGAAAGATTTAGAAATCTCAGATTCTTCCATCAAATCTAACGTGGAATTTTGCAAATTGGTCACGTACACTTATTTATCTTTTGCTTATTTTTATACCTTTTTTTTTCTTTTTTTGCATTTTCCCATATATAAATAATAGTATTCCTCTGGTCCTAATTATTATTATAGGACATGTTTTGTATTAGAAATTATTGAGATGCTACAGTTTGAGAAACATTTATCAATATGGCAATATGTCATAGCTAAACTCGTTCACAGTTGGAACGAGTTTGAATTTGTGAAGAAATCGTTTCTGACTTGATGAAGTTTCATTTTGTTTTTTGTGAAGTCAAGAAGCCTCCAAACTTAAGAGCCTAAGCCTTGTTCTCCAAACCAACCTTGAAGAAATCAAGGCATGTTAAGCTATATTCGCCTCGCAAATGTACGAGTTTCGCAAGTAATAAAGTGATAAGTACAGTATTGTTCCCACGAGGATTTGTTTAACAAATTGGTCAAACAAGAGGCTTAGTGAATTCAATCTAGTTGAGCTAGAACAAAGTTTTCATGTAGAATGAGAATTTTTAAAGACTTTTTCTAAAACTAAAAATTGCTAAAAGAGAATGGCTTTTGACTTCAAGAAAAATGGAGCCTATGATTCTTCTTCCCCTTTTGCATTTCATAAAACTTGGTTAACTTCCTCTCTAGTAACATTTCAATACATATAAGTGTTAGTCTAGGGTTCAAAAAGCACTTAAAACGCTATCTCAAGTCAAAATCAAGTTTCTCTTCTCATTAAATTGCACAATCTCTTGCTACAATTAGTGAGAATCAATATTTAAGCAACAACCATAATGTGACAATGCAAGGTTAGTAAATATATCTCTATTTTATCAACAAACCATCCATTTATCAAGTAAACTTCAAGACAAGCATGATTTCAATCAAGTTCTACACCTAGATTAGCTCTCTCGAGTCAAAACCTATGTGAATAAATCATCTAAATGGTGGCCAATCACTTAGAAGCATTAAGCCAAGGTTGAAATCAACACATATATATACTTATCTACCAAAAGAGAGGAAAGTTCAAGTATTAATCCATACAAAAGGGTAAAAGAACCCTAGAATGGAAGGTTTAGGTACACAACTACACATGTTCAAATACAAAGAGATTCTAAGCAAAGAAACTGAATACATGAAGTAACAAAGAAGAAAAGAGGAGAAGAGAGGAAAACCAAGGTAAAATCTCCAAGATCTCTCTTGTGAAGAGCCCCCAAGCCTCCAAATTGCTCCAAATCTCTCTTCCAAGCTCTTCCCTTGCTTGCCCACTTGTTTCCCTAGGTCAAGAGTGTGTTTTTCGGCCCTTCCCTTTAGGTTAAATAGGGTTTTTCTGTTTCTGAAATGAAAAAACGCGCAGCTGTACTTTCAGCATTTTTTTACAACTGACTGCGGCCAGTGGTCCACTGGCCGCGGCCAGTGACACAGAGAACTACTTGCTGCGGCCAGTTGCACAGGTTCTTCTAATTTTGCACTGCTTCACCTCCTTTCTTTCTTTCCTTGTTTCTTGATTCCTATAATGCTTCAAAGCTTGTTTCCACCTTCCTACAAAAGAGGAAGGAATTATCAATTTTCAATTAAATCACAAACTCTATAGGATAAAACAATGATTTCTTTGATATTTGCCTTATACTTTGATATGCACATTTTCCTCTATAACCTCATTTCTATGCACATTTTGAACCAAAAATAGAGCAAAGGAGAGAGAAAATGTGCTGGAATGTTGTAAATTTATAAGAGTTAACACGCTACTACTGTGAGGTATTCTTAACAATATTACTTGGAAGACAAATTAAGAATATGTAGCTTCAAGGTAATAAGTACTATCAAATTGATTTAAACTATTTTTATAAAAAGACCAACATGACTAATATATATACACACACATATATAAATAATATATGTATATTATGTGTGTGTGTCCATATATGCATTTCAGAAAAAAAAAAAAAAAAAAAGTAGAGAGTAGCAAGAGTTGGCTCAGAATTCAGCTCAAAAGCTGGGGTGAAGTAAAGAGTGTGTTGGAGTGTTGGTGCATGGATGGTACAGAAGCCAATTGGTAGAGCATGACATGAAGATTTTTGAGGCATTGTTTTCGTGGGAATGTGTAGAAAGAGCAGCATCAGATATGGATCCATAATGAATGAGACTACCAAAAAGATTTGAAGATCGTGGAAGCTATTTTGCTGAAAATTAACATCAATTAAGATTCACTTATTGGTGTAACGCCAACAATATTGCAGAACCTGTACTTCTTTAATCATTTGATGCTCGCCAACAGTTTTTACACACACACACACACGAGTTACCCAAATTAATACGTAGTATGTGTATTATAAGGGCACCCTCCCTTTACTGAAATGCTTTTTATCAAATTTTCACCTCTTGATTTAGGGTATCCAGGTTATTAAATCTTTCTAAAAAGCCTATTTCGGGCATCCAGGTTATTAAATCTTTCTATCGTTATTAAAAAGCCTATTTCGTGAACTTGCTGGTGACTTGTGGCAGGTCTATTTACATGTATGCGCTCACAGTGTAATATATTTAAAGAATACAGGACAAATTAAAAAGTTTAAAAATATATATATATATTGGCCCATGCAGGTCTCGAACCTGCGACCTTCGCGTTATTAGCACGACGCTCTAACCAACTGAGCTAATAGGCCACTACTGTTAGAAAGTTAAACTGTAACAATATTAGTTTTACATTAATTATTGGCATTCTGTGCTTTATACTAGTAGCTACCCTTTCCAGTTTCGAGAGGCACAATTGACATGGAATAAATATATTAGAGGTAATTTATATTAGAACTAATTTTTTCTCCCTGCTATTAACACTAAACTTTTGATTATCCAACAAACTGAAATTGTGTCTGTCTCTGCTGGTCAATCAGTTTCATTTTCTTGGACCTCCAAGGCTTTAAAAAATTATAAGTGTGTGTGTGGAGGGAGACACTAGACATATAGAGAAAGTCATATAGTAGAAGTTTAATGTGATGTGAGGGATGAGCTCTATAGTGTATGTACTTAGGGGCTCAATTTATTTTGCATGAACATTGAGAGCACACACAAAAGAAGATATTACAGAGTGACTAAGTGATGAAGAGGATGGGAGATGGCATGCGGTTCATGTTGATGCATTATAAGCATCTCTCCCAAATTAAAGCCTCTCGATTCAGTGTTATGAGTTTCGTATGAGAAGCCTCACAAGTGAAATATATGGTTTATATTCCTCCAGTTATAAATATAAGATATAGTTTTCATTTTAAATAACTTGATCAATTTCATTAATTTAATCAAACTAAATAAATATGTCTTATATTAAGAACTAAACAGAATATAAATTTAAGGGACTCTCTCTCTCTTTTAACAGATAGCATCAAAGTCTTCCTCTAAACTTGCATGTTGTGTTCATAACTCTTGGCTTCTTCATGGTTAATAGTAATTTTCAACACAGCATGCACATGCACATCCTGATCCACCAGGCCTCCTTTAATTTGATGGTCTCATAACTGTCACATCCTCATCTGCCTCCTTTGTCTGTCTGTTTCAAAAATGGCAAAGGCGGCTACGTACGACCTAAAAGAATTTTTCCTCTTTTTCATTCAATCGTTCATTCATCCATAATTTTCCTCTTAAATGAGGTAAATTTATACAAGCAAAGGTGTTATCTGAGCATAATAGTAGGTAATAATCTTTCAAATATTCCTCTTTTCTAAATAACTTATTCTAATCTAATAACAATAATTCAAATTCAAATACTAATAATAATTCAAATAGCAGCAATACTTCAAATTTAATTCCTTTCTTCAACACTCACCTTAAGTTGGTGCATGAATGTCATTCATGTCCAACTTACCAATCATTTCTTCAAATGCTTTTTTTGAGAAGATGTTGGAATTGGAGACATAGAGACAAACAACTAGAGTTCTTCTTCTCCAAAGATCTTGAGTAATGAGATCCAAAGCATTCTAGTACATTCATTAATAAATGATACATATTCGAGTACATTTATCAATAGATGATATATAATAATAGTAAGAGAAAGAAGGGATTCAGTGGTTTTTAGCCATTACAAAGTGCCGCATCACAGATTTTGTGGGCAGATTCATTAACGGGTGCTCAAAGATTCTCTTTCCCAATTTGGTATGAAACTGATGATGGATTTGGATAAATATTAACAGGTTAAAACGCACGTAAGCCCTCCATATTGTTTTCAACAATATATATAATACTGCTGTATCATTTTGTTTTCCTAGGAATTCTAATTCAATTTCGCTCCTCCAGCTTGTCGATCCATTCATATATAATTCACAAGATATCAAGTCATCTTAAATACAAAAAAACTTGGTGGCAAAAAGATGGTGTAAGAAACGACAGAAGGAAAATCTTTTACACAACAATGAATGACGATGAAGAAAGTAATCTGAACAAACATCACGAGGCCGCAATCAAATCCAACTAGATTCACAAAAACACGCACGTGCCAAAAGTAAGTTAATCATTATAATTAAGACAAGGTGGTGGCCTTGGTGAAGGACTTAACGGTGACGGTGGGGCCGATGGTTGGGGTTCCAATTTCCACCTCAAATGTGTCGTATCGGAGGAAGAGTTCCACCAGAATTACCCTGAGGATGAGCACCACCAGATTCTTTCCTGGACATTGCTTGTTCTCTGGACTCGGATCCTCTGTTTCTCTCCCATTCGACCAATACACATACTTCAACAATCTCTCTCCATCATCTCCAACGAATCTGTCCCCTACAAACTTCTCTGCGTCCTCAAACACCTTAGGATCTTTGGTCGCAATTGGTTGGAACCCAAATATCATTTCCCCTTTCTTCACTTCAAATGCTTCCACGTGGCTTTCTATGATCATGTCTTGCTTTGCCTTGCCGTACTGGTACGGCACGGGAGGTTCTATCCTCAGCGTCTCCCACACCACTGATTTGGCCAATGGCATCTTCTCTAGGGCGTTGTAGGTGACCCCACCTTCTTGATGAACGACGGTCCTGATTTCTTGGGCTAGTCTCGTGTGTAGAGGCTCCCCAGCCAACCCCACCCATTTCATGAGGGTGGGGACCACTATCTTGAGCCCACCGTAGCTGTTGAAGCCCAGGACGAAGAGGATGTTGTTGGTGGCTTCTTCCTTGGTGAGGCCGAAGCTTGGGGCTTGATCCAGTGCTTCCTTTGCAGATGAGGATATGGCTTTGAAGAGCTTGTGGTGGTCCCATTTTAGGGACCAAGCAGGAAACGGCACCGTATGGAGTAGGAAGTCTTCCACCACGTTGATGGGGAAAAAGTACCATGGTAGCCCTGCATTCATTGGAAAGTGCTTCATCAATTCTAAATATAGAATTAAACTATTACAAAAATGAAAATAATGAAGCCAATTACTTATAATATACTATTATGTCAACTCGTCTAATTCTTGACCAAAAAAAAAAAAAAACTCGTCTAATTGGTCATCTGTCTTATTTTTAAAATAATATTATTATTAAACCATAAGCGCTTATAAAAAAACATAACGCATGCTCATATGTGATTCAATGCATGAATATTTAAAAAAAAAACTTAATTTAAGTATTTTTCGTTATTAAAGAAATAAATTCATAAATGGTAGATGTGCCCATTCCTATGTCTGTGCCTAGTTCATGCTTAATTAGGTCAGAAGAAGATGCGAGACTTCGTTTTCAGGTGGAGCCAGCGTACGACAATACACAAAAAAGGGTTGATTTTTATTGGCCCAAATAAAAGGGGGGGGGGGGGGTTAAGATCGAAGAAAATATTTTATAAAAATGAAAGTAATAATTCCTAACACAAAATTTAAATAGCATAAAAAACCAAAACATGAGATACTAGTATATTTTAAACTGAGAATTATAATATTTGAAGAATAAAAGAAATTAAAAAAAAACATTTTCAGAACACGGTAATTTATATTTTATACCTATATTTAAAACATTTGCTTTGCTTGTTTTCTAACTGAGCAGGTAATATTTAATTAAATTAAAATATCCAGAATTTCATTGACTTTGACTTATCAACTCGAAAAGAACTCTCTTTACTTTTTTTTTTTTTTTGACAAAGAACCTTTCAAACTTTTGAAGTTCAAGAGAATAAATAAATAAGTAAAAAGAAGAAGAAGAAAAGAACGAAATGAAAGAAATCAGATTTCACCATCATCAATATATCCTTCTAAACCTCCTAGCCCTCCAACTATTGGTCCAAATGTTACCCTTCTACACCTCCTATCCCTAAGATTATTGGTCCATCTGTTTTGTTTGTACACGTCAACCACCATATGCTTGGAAAAAACTGAATATATTCATCAGTTTGAAACGCATTTACCATGGCAACACTTTTTCAACCGAAATTTTAATTTCATTGGTTACGTCCTTCGAGGCAAGTGAATATATTCAAACTGATGAAAGGCATTTACGGTAGAAACATTTTTTCAACCCATCTTTTAGTTTCATTGGTTACGTAAAATGATGGATCATTGATGAGGCATTAATGCTTTCAATATTCCGGTGATACATGCATCTCGCCCATGCATTTTTCCCCGCTCAGGCATTTTAATCTTTTTGTCATTTCCGATGGTCATTACTCAATGTTACTGCTATTTAACTATCATCGTCTTCACAGTTCTACGGTTAGAGGTAGAGTTTCTAATTCTGGTCCTCATTCTGTTCCTCGTCGTCAATATAGCGTTGTTGGCTACCATGTCAATGGAAGATGTGCTCTCATTCCTTGACGTTAATGGTTGTACGAACACATGGTGTGTATCGTGTAAGGTAATTAAAACTTTTTGGGATATACCTTACACAAATAAACGTCATCCCATCACATTCAATGTTGTCCTTTGTGATCCAAAGGTATAATCTCAGTCTCGATCTGTTCAATACTGACATCTTCATTATTGAGTCAAATGCCTTTGTAACTTCATATACCATGTGGCAGGGTTATTTGTGTCTTGCTGTCTTGCGCCGCAGAGACGTCATCCGGAAATTTTCTGGAGTCTTTGTTCCAGATAGTTGTTTTGTGTTGTCTCATTTTGCTGTGGAACAAGGCCCCAATATTATCAACCCACATCTGAAGATTGTCCTTGAAACTGATACTCGGATCAAATATGTCAGCAATTTTATATCGACTCCTGACACCATATTTAAACCTCTACTTCCATTATCCACCACTACACTGGTTGAAACAACTTTAATAAGTATTGGCTTCAATTTCATATTTACTCATAACAATTTCAGTTACAAAATGCAGAGCTTATTGAATTGCCATTCAATCATTTTTCAGGTACCGTAGGACTGGTTTCTGATTTTCATGAAGTATGTGAAGTCATCGATCAAGCAGAAACTATCTATCAACTTAATTTTCAGATTATGGATGAGTGGTCTGGGCCAAATATACATTTTCTTTTTTCCACTTTCCTACCATATTAACGTATGTATTAATGGACTTTTAAATTTTGTAGTGGCAGTTCATTCCATGTCTGCTTCCGAGATAGCCCTGCATTGTTGGCTGAGGTCAGTTATTCCAAAGTTATCAACAAAGAAGACGTTGTTGTTGCATTGCTTTTTGTGGAGATGATTATAGCCGGAGGTTTTACTTTCCTCATCGTTCCATTAAATTCAATAACCTTCATGTTTTCACTACCATTTCTCTTCATCAAATCTATTATTGTTTTGTCATGTTGTCATTACAGATGGAGAAATTATCTTCCTTAGTCACTGTGACCTTTCGAGGGCAATTTTCAACCACAACCACCCAGCTGTAGTGGACTTTCGTCTCAAGCTTGCACGTGCGTCCAAGGAAAATGACTCTGAAGTCAATTATTGTCGTGGATCACCACTTGAAGTAACTGATGTAGTGCCTTAAGTCGTGTGTTTTAAAACGCATAGTTAAGTTTACCCTTTTATTGGAAGTTCCAGACAATTTGATCTGTTTCGTCATTGACTATTGTATGGATCGCCTTTCTTTTGTTTTACATGTGTCTGATGTGTTTTACCAACACTAGTATAAAGGTTATGATGAATTAAAGTGTCTAAGTACACTGTTACACTTTCGCATAAAAATATTGAACACCAGTCAATATTTTAAATTCTATTAATGCGTTGATTATTATACTGCATCCAAGAAAAAAATGACTATATTACAATAACATGTGGGATTTATTATACTGGGGAGATGTTAAAAGACAGGTAAAAATTTGTGAACAACTGTTTTCAGATTGAACAAGTAAAACATTCATGTTCACTATCTAAAAAACATTCTAAATATACAACCTTAAGTATTATAACCAAAAAAAAAAAAAAAACTTAAACCTTCATGGTCACTGGAATGATTATTTTTAGATTGATAAATCACTGTCATTTATGTTCCCCTATTATTTGCGATTGCATAAGCAAGTCGATTAATCTAAAATAACATGGTGCATATTCTCTGCAACTTATTTACAACTGAAACACTTCTTCAACCACTTAATTATGCCACAACAACCTGATCAATATGTCCTTTTAAACCACATAACATTTAAAGTTTTGGGACAACTGTTAAGTATTCTGGTGGTTCAAAAGGAATTACTTCTTCAACCCTACGAGATGAGCATTGGCTAATTCAAACGAAGGGTCAATGATTCTATTTATATACTTAAATAGATTCGATGATATATGCCGTCGATCCAACTTTTTTTGCACCCAAGACATTATCAGGTTGACAAAGTGTTCTGCTGCGTACCAACGTCTCTTAATTGTCATCCGTATAAGAAAGTGGCGTTTTAATATTGGCTACTGTTCTCCTTTCAATTATTGCCCATAATAACATATGGCCACTCTTCTAGATATGAAAAGGCGTGTATATATGTCCCTTGACCACGTATACAACTCCATTCTGCTATAACCGCGTTTTGAAAGTCCTTTATCGTAAACCATCATAACCGTTGGAATATTACACTTACGCATAAAGTAAGTACGTTACACCTTTCAACCATTCGTCACATTGGCGGTTGATAGAGAGTTTTTACACAACCCAATGAAACAATTAATTACCGATTGACACTTATACGTAGGACTATAAATATGAATACTAATTAACATCTTTTCTTCAAAAGCAGACAAATCATTATGGAGTGTAAGTGGAATACTTCAGATATGTGGTCACCGGTTGAAACCAGTTTGCAATCTTTAACTGTTGGGGTTCCAAACATCATCCTAGAAATTAAGGTTGATCGAATCATTACCAGATATTCGGAACGTCTCTGCGGCAATGACGATCGACCGTGCCTTGAACTTGAGTCGGTGGATTTTATTATTTTCGGAACCACAGTAAGTCTTTCATTATACTTGTCAACCTTTCAGTGAATCACGATTCTCTTCTTCTAACTACAAACCTCTATCACGCAGAAAGACATACGGATGATGGTCAGAATTATGTCAGTTGAGTTGATGGAAATGCATTGTTGGAAGATATTAGAGGGTCGTTGTTATCAGATTGACAGGTTTTTTGTCAATGAGGGGGGCCAAGGCGTTCACGATTCTATGCATTTGGTTTTAGGCCAACATTCAACCATTATTCCTTCCGTTAACAATCATATTCCAGATAGATGTTTCATCCTTAATAGTGTGGACGAGATCAATTGGTGGGGTTATCCAAGTAACAGTAAGCTCATCGGTAATGGTTTCATCTTCTCAACTGGTTTACATTGGAATTTCAATTACTACAAGTAGGATTATAATGCATCTTACAAATTTACATATTTCAGATGTATGTGGTCTTCTTCGTTCCTTCTATCCATCATCAAAATACAAGTCCAGAGGGATTTATTCCATGTCATTGGTTATGGAATTGGAGGACAAGCGGTCTGTACCAGTTCTTTTTACATACCATTGTTGCGTTTACATATTTCCAAAACCATAACTATTCTTTTTCACATATCATTCTTTCTGTCTACTTGTCATTGATTTCAGTAAGAAGTTCATTATTAGATGTGTATTGATGGGCGATGCTTTTGAAATGGCACTTCCTTTCCTCAATGATGTGAACCATTGTTCTGGCGTTTTTGTTGTTGTCAAGTATGCTAGAATCACTCAAAAATTTGAACGTGGTAATGTAACACATTCTATTTGACTTGCAACAATTTTCGCTGCTAATACTAGTAACTAAGTGATGTTATTGTTATTTAAATACCAGGCATTGAGTTATCTGCCATCCAAGGAACCACTCGTGTTTATGTTAATCCGGATTTTCCAGAGGTAGCTGCGATGAAGGAAAAAGTTCTCCCCAGTTGAAATTTATTTGTTCCTTTTTAGTATTATGTTATCAGTTCCATGTAATGCTTTCCTTTTAAATCATAACTTCATATCGATGTCAATAAGACGCGGCTGTCATCAATTAATGTATTCGGAATGTTATTATGTTTTATATACTTTGTTTTCCTTATTCCATTCCACACACATTCATCAATGCCATTAAGTTAGATTTTCATACAAATTTTTGATATATCCAAATCTATGCTGAATGATTATCGGTAATTTGTCATGATTCAGCCTACATTTTAGCCATAAACGTCGTTTATATTCCCAAATAATTATTCAATCTCAATTACATTTTAATAGTTTTGTGCGATATGTATGTCCTTTCAATGGTGGATATTGTCGACAATGCCTTGAACTTGAATCGGTGAGTTTTAATATTAACGGAACAACAGTAACTCTTTAATTTATACCAGTACAAACGTTGAAAAGTTGAAATCGCTCATCAGACGTTATTACTTGCATCTTTAATATCAATAACTTCTACTAACTGCACTTATATTGTACACAATTCTCAATATAAAGCAGTCACAAGTTCAAGTAAGATCCCTTTTGAATTTCAGAAAATATTAAAAAGATTACAACTTGTGATTATCTTTTGGTTAGACTCATCATAATAAACAAAATGGCTTTGGAAGTCGTGTTTACAACTATTTTATGTTTAAATGGTTATTTTTTACATCCTTAATAAATGAGGAAAACGCCTGCTAAATATACCTTTTTTCAAATCAAAGAAGATGGCATATGATAAACTTCGTCAATACAAACATTAATGCATTAATTTCTTTTTACTAATTTCAAATTTTATAGGAAAGTCAATTAACAAAAAGTTAATTACGTACATGCTCATATATAATATTTCACTCATATCGATACTTTGACATCATGTTTAGCGGACAATAGAAGTTGATTTTTCTTACTTTTTAAATGATATGTTAATTGGTTAATCATCAATGAATATTTTCATGAAATCATAAAATATTACTGGAGTTGTATATTACACATATACACCAAACTTTTAAAAACCAAATTTGTTGTTATATCGTTTTTAACAATTTGGTTAATGTGAGCATCTACGTAATCACAACTTCATTATGAATTTACGTCTCTTCGTCATTTACGTTGATTAATGGGAAATCGAATCAACGTCTCTTCTTCGCTTACGTTGATTGATGGGAAATAAATAAGATCTCATAATTTCAAGACGGTTTTCCTTACACCTGAAATAAATTAACGTCTCTTCGTCGTTAACGTTTATTGGTGGGAAATCAAGACTAATTAATATTTCTTCACCAACTGATCAGATCTTCTTCATCTCAGTGTACTCTTTTTTACACTCTAAAGCTTTCTCTGAAATGCGGTGAATCTGTATCCTTACTATGATGGCAATGAACATCGATACCTGTTTGCACAACCACCGTAATGGTTCTTCTGACCTGGTTCTGAAGGTCAAAGTTGATCGAATCATCCATAGATATGTTGAGCGTTGTTCCAGCAGTAATTCTCGACCTTTACTGGAACTTCAGAGCATAGATCTGATTGTTTTTGATACATCGGTGAAGTTTTACTATCTTTTTCTCTTTAATCTTCCATCATGATTTGATCACTAGCATTCCATATATGTTTTTCTAAAGAAACTTATTTCTTCCAGCAAGATACACGCATAATGGTTAGGATCAACTCCGTTGAATTAATGCACAAACACTGCTGGAAATTAACCGAAGGAGCGTGTTATGATATTGGCCGTTTTTTGGTCCGGGAAGGTGGTGAAGGAGTACACCAGTTCTTCCACATTATAATATCAAAGAATTCCACAATAGCACCTGCACTACATGATTCAATTCAAAAACGCAGTTTCATCCTTAACTTGGCTCATGACACCAATTGGTGGGGTATTCATACAAACAATCAGATCATTGGTAATAAATTTGGTTCCATACTTTACATTGTAAATCTTAACGTCTTATTCAACAACCTAAAAACTACAATGTTGTTTTATTTATTAGATGTCTGCGGCATACTTAGATCGTATCAGCGGTCATCGAATTACAAGTGTAGGGGCGTTTACTCAATGTCATTGATAATGGAACTCGAAGACAAACGGTCTGCGCATTAAGTATATTGTGAAGACGTCATTTTAAGTATAACAACATTTTGTATAATATTCCCACTATCTCATTTGGGATTTCCTCATGTTGTAGGAAGAGATATCTGATCAAGTGCATCTTGCAAGGTGATGCTTTTGAGAGGACACTACCACTATTGGAAAATCTGAATGTCCAATCTGGAGTTTTTATTATTGTTCAGTATGTCCAGATCTTGAGGAAGATAGAAAGAGGTTCATTTACATTGACTATATAATATTTCGTTTTTCAACAATATCTTTAGATGTTTATCTGCTCAATGGTAATCTTTTAATTATATATATTTTGTAGGTGTCGAGCTTTCTACTGTACTTGGCGCTACACGTGTTTTCGTTGATCCCAACTTTCCTGAAGTTGCAAGGGCAAAGAACATTGTTCTTGGACAATGAACTATATGTTTTTTCTTTTCTCTTTTTCAGCAACTGGATTTGTCATCCGCTTTCCTTCTATAAGTTTGTTCGAAATGATATAGTTCAAACTAGTAGTTTCCTGGTATTTGTAAACATATTATACAGTTTTACTTTGTGTGGTTGAAACACTTAGCTGTCGTTTATTTAATGGTAGTTATTTCATGCTGTCAATATTAGATTGTATGCCAATATGCCATACATTGTAGTCATGCGTGGCCATAATCTGCTTGACAATATCTATTAATGATTAAACACTCAATGCAGAAATGCTGTTTTTAAAAACTGATGAATGAAATGAAGTGATGGTGATATAAACACTCAATGATATAAACACTCACTTTTAGTGGTCTGGTATTTGTAAACATATCATGCTGTCAATATCTATTATTTCTTTGACTTAAGTTATAGCAATATAATATGCAATTCTAGAAGAAATTGTGATATGAAGTGATGGTGATATAAACACTCAATGCAGAAACGCTGTTTTTATGTTTGATATTATGATTATTTCAAACTTATTATATAACTGATATGACGCATACATCGTTCTATTACTGGTGCTATTTAATTAACCTTTGGCGTGAAAAATAAGTAGTAACTATTTCATACTTGAACGTTTGTAAAAAAAAGTTCAATTCGATGATACATTTAACGCATATGATCGTTCAAGTGTATTAATTATCTGTTTTCAAAATAACCATCCAATATGTTCAACATACAGATCTCATGTGTACTTCACGTAGCACTGGATTTTGTAAACAAATCATACAGCAACTTCTAAATACAAGATATATCAGATATTATAGGTGCATACTTGGACGTAAGTTTACGTTTATTGCCTTCGTTAAGTGTGCATCTGTTTTCATACTGGAATGAAACTTAAACCTTCATGGTCACTGGAATGATTATTTTTAGATTGATAAATCACTGTCATTTATGTTCCCCATTATTTGGGATCGAATAAGCAAGCGGAATAATCTAAAATAACATGGTGCATATTCTCTACAACTTATTTACGACTGAAACACTTCTTCAACCATTTAATTATGCCACAACAACCTGATCAATATGTCCTTTTAAACCACGAAATATTTAAAGTTTTGGGACAACTGTTAAGTATTATGGTGGTTCAAAAGGAATTACTTCAACCCTACGTAGACGAACATTGGCTAATTCAGACGAAGTTATGTTAACCTTCTACACCTCCCATCCCTATAATCATTGGTCCATCTGTTTTGTTTGTACACGTCGACCACCATATGCTTGGAAGAAACTGAATATATTCATCAGTTTGAAACGCATTTACCATGGCAACACTTTTTCAACCGAAATTTTTATTTCATTGGTTACGTCCTTCGAAGCAACTGAATATATTCATCAGTTTGTAACGCATTTACGGTAGAAACACTTTTTCAACCCAACTTTTAGTTTCATTGGTTACGTAAAACGATGGATCATGGATGAGGCATTAATACTTTCAATATGTCCTTTTAAACCACGTAATATTTAAAGTTTTGGGACAACTGTTAAGTATTAGGGTGGTTCAAAAGGAATTACTTCTTCAACCCTACGTAGATGAATATTGGCTAATTCAGACGAAGTGTGCATCTGTTTTCATTCTTATTCCTTACGCAACAATAAATATGTGAACTACCCACATCTTCTATTCCTATTGTCTACTGTATCATATATTACTTCATTGAATACGATTAGTTGTTATTTAGTGTTTCAAGATAGCTTTGAACTAATTATGCCAACAACCAATGCCACAACTACCTACGGAATGTTGAACGACATTAGTAGATCAGTCCCTTGGAACAAATTACTATATGTTTACATACCATCATACTCAGTGGCCGACAACTGAAATTGAATATCTACAGGGAAACGTTAATTCCCAATGCACCAAATACAAATTACTAAGTTCAAGTCTCCACGTCATATTGGTGTTCAATACCTATTTTTGGCGTGAAGCATATACAAAGCATTTAAGTGATGTTATTGTCCCGCCAATAGCACTTTCACTTTATATAATTCTACCAAATTAAGCGTAGTACACCATCAACTACAAAGCAAAGTTCTTTGACTCACTTCTATCAATATCGAATCCACGTTCTGTCTACTTCAAACAGTATAGTAACGAACTAATGCTTCATTCTGACTACGTTCTTCAATCTATATCTTCTAATTTGGGTAAATATTTCCTTCCTTAATGAGCAGATGATTACGTCTTTCTTCTCTGACGTTGATGATAGCAAAGACACGTGGTCAGTGGTTGCAAAGGTGCTGAGGAAGTGGGTCGTTAGGAAGAAGGTTGCACCATACGCTATATGGAAGATAGGAATGATATTAGTAGATGGAATGGTACGTTATTGTTAATAGTCTTAATTCATAAAAACTTTTATTTCATTTTAACTAGCCCTTCATATTAAACATCATTTATATAATTTAAACGTCTACAAATGAATGACGGACTTTCATAATGTTACGGATGTTATGAAACTACATTCTACTGCGACGTTTTAATTACATCAAAGTAAAAATTTCTTCTCTGTTTTAGGGGTCGACGATTGAAGTTTCTGCTACACATAAGAATGTCATTCCAAAATTGCTTGATGATCCAAAAGAAGGGATGGTGTACAACTTCCAAAACTTTGAGGTAGTCAATAATGATGATAAGTATAGAGCAACTTCAAATCCTTGGAGATTGAACTTCCATACCCACACGTTCATAGAAGAATCTGAAATTGCCATCAACCAAGAAGCTTATAACTTCAAGTCCATTGTAGACATCAAACATGGAAATAGCATTGAAACAGGGCTAATAGGTTTGGCCTTTTTTTACCATCAAATATTTCTATCCATCAAGTATCTATTCATTCTTTACGGAAACGTGAATTCAAATTACTTTAACACATAAATGTCATACAAACAACCGCAGACATAATAGGGTTTTTGCAAGCTTTCGGACGTTTGCAGGATCAAAGAAGGGAAAGTGATATCACTAAGAGACTGAACTTTACCATTGCTGATGAGAAGTAGTGTTTTCCTCTATCTCCGAAGCTCATCATACATTTATTGTACCATTTCTTTAAACAATACATCCGTAAAATTATTTAAATGTATTTAGAAAAACCATTTTCCCATGTGTTTTAGTGAAAACATTATAAATATCACTCTGTGGGGTGAATGTGCTGAGGAGACCTACGCAAAGAAACATGAAGACATGGAACCTCCAATTATTGTTCTTGTGCGTTTCGCCAGAACAAATAGGAATACAGGTTTTGCATCTTTGTTTTTGTTTTTTACCGCTCTTAAATATCTCAAGATTGCAGATTTTTCATGAATAATATATCGTCAAATATATCTTTGTATTAGATTATGGTCATCTGAGTAACGCATTTAATGCAACTTTAGTTACTCTTAATCCGAATACACCGGAGGCATCATTGTTGAAGGAAAGGTTAGACCATGAGTAATATTTCTTTAATTACTTATATTATTATTATTTTTGTGTTACCTTACACCAATCGTACATTCACCGTTTTTGCTAGACTTACACAAGATTCTGGATCCAGTCAGCTGTTTAGTCAGATTTCAAATGTCGAATATCCAACCTACTCAGTTGAATCATTGCTTAGTTTCCGCACCAGAATTCCATTGTCTGAAATTTCTAAGTTAGAGCAAGTAATTTTTGGGAAACAGTTTTTCTCTGATATTTAATTTATTTACTTCATCTATATTGTTAGTCAGATGCTAACCAATATTTCACTTGCAAATAAAATAATATTAATACTTCGTCAAATGTATAGGAGTGTGACGTGGTCTCAAAGGTCACAATTCAAAAATGTGAAACACTGTATGGGTGGTTTTATGATGCATGTCCTTGTGACAAAAAACCTGAGTACATGCCTAATGGTACCCTTCGATGCACCAAATGTGAAAAGGACGTACTTATGATGGTCCCGAAGTATGTTTTTCAACTTAACCAATAAATATTGATGCTTTACTTAATACATTATACTAATAAATTTACTTCATATCTATTTATATAGGTTTAAAGTTCACTACAAAGTTTTCGACAAAACTGGAAAATGTTCAATCATGTTCTTTGATCGTCATGCAACTGAGTTGTTAGGAAAATCTGCATCCCGGATAAAAGAGGATATGCACAAGGTAATCACTATGTTATATGCTTATTACGTCATTTTTTATGTAAATTATTATGAAGTCTATATGTTTTAAATTCCAATAGGAGGGTAGGAATAATACAATTCCGAAAGAGTTGGATGCAATAGCTGGAAAGGTTGTAATTGTCAAGCTACGAATTAGGAGCCATAATATAAAGCATAGGACAAGTAGCATTGGGGTCAGTCAATTGTGTGTAGATACACACTTGGTACAACAATTCCAATATACAAATGTTGAGGTTAAGTTCCTCTAAACTTTGCATTTCAATTTTTTTTACAATTTTGGTCCTATGATTTGTTAAACTTACTCTATTTACATGTTTTAATTGCAGCAACACACAACCTCCATGACAGAGGTAGTATTGCATCTTCTTCATCTTTCCTTATTGTATTATCTTTTTAAGAATGAAATATGGTTACACTATTTTGATACTTACTCTACGTATATGTAGGAGTCAACTGCCTCAAGGAAAACTGGCAATACATCTTCACAAATTAATGTCAATGAAGATGACACTAATAAGTCCTCCCAATTTGCAACCCCACCTGAGTCCAACACGAAAAGGAAGAGTATTACAACTGATGTTCCTATTGAGTGTGAAGACCTTGGCCTTGCAGAGATGTGCACACCAAAACTGAGCACTACCAAACCTCTTAAAAGCATCAAGAAAGAGAAGTGACATTGATATCTTATGTCAATTATTTACTAGGCTATGAAGTTTAACTTTCTGCAATTGTGGTTGTAATAAAGTTGTTTTAAACTTTCTCTTGAATATTTTATAAATTTCCATTTTATAAAACGTCATTGCACTTTTCTTACTCAACTACATATATTGGGCACTTCGATTTCCCTGGAATACATACATTGATATCAGATTTACAAATGTCTAATGGAAGTGCTATAATAACAAAAACAACTACATTTGTTGAAAGCATACAGTAAATATATTTACGCATTAAATTTATTAACACTTAATATATTAATCATAGTTGATTTAAAGTTTTGTATTGGTGATTAGAATACCGAAAAATTCTTTGACCAAAAAAAAAAAGAATACCGAAAAATTAAAGGCACGTTTGTATTGTTAATTATAATTGAATACCAAAAAATTAAAGGCACTACTATTACAAAATGATAAATTAAGCGTAATTTTAAAAATTAAATAGAACATTTTTTTAAATAAATCTATTTAATGATTTAAAAATTATTTCTAATTCATTTTTCAAGCAACTCACTTTTTCCAATGAGTATTACGCAGAATTAATGATTCCAAGTATATTGTTTTTCAATGAGAGTTACTCATTAAATCTATTTACATTAGTGATTCATCTTCATTTATTTCTGTAAACAACTTCCAAGCAACGTTTAATACAAGTTTATACAACAACTGTTGTATAATGACCTATAAACATTTTTAATTACGCTAGAAAACGGTAAACAATGGAAAATGTGTCCATCTGGCGATCCCTGTCATGATTCTCTCACATAATTATAACAACAGTAATTACTTTCATCTGACCATCCATTGGAAATGTATTAAGATATCAATCTTTGTAATTACTTTCATGACTGACCGTCCGTTCGAAATGTTTTAAGATATCAATGCCTTTGTGTAGATACAGAATTTATGCAATGAAATTGATGTCCTTCATAAAGAAAATTCACATGCTACATATATTTCAAACCAAGCGTGGTTGAACATTTGGTTTGCAGGTTATCACCTCTGTATCTAATCTTACTCAACAGTGTCAGAAAAAAATGAGGAAGAAAGAAGCATGTCATACGAAATGTCTACAACTGCAAGGAATAGGTCAGTGTTTACAAGTTCTATCTTGCTTATTCTTGTACATATTATTCTGCTTAATTACCAATGTTCATACCCTGGACTATATACATTTAATTTAATGTGTATCCAGTTGCTTTATGATTTCCCATTCGATGTCTTTTTTGCTTCTCGTATCGTGTTCATATCTATAAAGTTTAATGCATGTATAACTGATTTTGTAGGAATCACACCGACGCTTGTGAATCAATCAGCTGAAAATGATATACAACCTGTTCTGTCAGATATCACAAATCAAGCAGGCAAATATCATTTACGACATAACAGATAACTTTTGTCTGTTAGCACGTTTTCTATTTATTCTGTTTACTCTCAATAACCACTTATTCACATAGTTGATTTCAAGAGATTATCCTTAACAATGTCTCTTTCATGTTTGTCCATTTCAATATGGGTAGCACAAAGTTAGCATTGTTCAATTATGACAAAATCTTTTACAACTTCCATCAAACTTGGTTAACGTTTGACAGCAATAGACGATCTTAAGGATACCACCACGTTTCAACATTTTTTTGTGATTTATACAATATACTTATTATACTGAAATCAGTTAGCAATACATTTTATATTAAAAATTTTGACAGTACGTCCTCATTAACGCTTTATGAATGAACACGTTAGTGTTCTCTGGTGCTTTATTATTTGTAGGGAGCACATTCGTAATTTATCACATTGTGGCTAAATCATTTGAACATGCTTAATATAACATCGTGTTAAAACTCCAGTATCAAAGTTCACTCCGTTCACTCTCATTTTATGTTCATGTCTCTCAAGTGTAATGCTTACTGATGTAATAGGGGTCACACCCTGTACGATTATGAACCAATCATCACAAAATCGAAGGAAACCTGTTGTCTCAGATATCACAAACCGACCAGGCAAGTATCATAAACGGCGTACAGATACTCTGATTTCATAAGTTACGATGTCAGTTGCTAATTGTATATTATCCTTACAGTTTTATGGCCAATATATTATAATCTCATATGCGACTTCGTAATGTAGGCAAACGACCGTGTTCAAAGGAATCTTATTCACTGAACTCTGTTGGGATGAATCTTGGATTGGTTGTGACAGAGGACGAAATGCAATCGCCACAGTCTACTGTTATGAATCCATCAACAGATAATCGGAGTTTGTCTGTTCTCTCTAATATTACTAACCAACAAGGGTACCCAAATAATAACCATCCACATACTAGTGGATTAACGGATATTGGCACGATATCTCAAGTTCCTTCTGTTAACTCTTATTCAAAGTCAGTCAACAAACAAAAGCTGACAAAGAGGTCATTCAATAAAATACGTGAACTCGCAACTGATTTAACCCAAAGATTTCAAGAACCAACCAATACATGTAAGTTTTTGTCGGTCATAATTTTGTTCGATGTACGCTAGCTCTCATTTATTGTGAATACTCAATTTCCCTTTATATTTACATGCAGTCCATTTGGAAGTCAACCAGGATGAAGGAGATGATGGATATGTTCTTGGACAAGATCAGTCAATTTTTAAACGTTCATTCCAGTCAAGCTACTTAGACGATGGTGATGCTACCCATGAATGTCATTCATGTGGTGCACAAATGTGGCTTGCAGAAAGCCTTAAAAGTGTAAAGAAAAATAACACACCACAGTTTGGGTTGTGTTGTTGTAATGGGAAGATAATTGTGCCTCTATTAAAGAGAGCCCCTAAAGAACTTGAGGACTTATTTTTCAACAAGCAGTCATCATATTCAAGAAATTTCTTGAAAAATATTCGCTCCTACAACAATAGGTTTTGCTTCACATCAATGGGTGGAAAAATTAACCATTCTATAAACTCAAAAGGCGGAGGGCCTTATTCTTTTGTCCTTTCAGGCCAAAACCACCATCTTATCGGGAGCTTATTGCCACCACCAGGGAATCCTCCGGTATACGCCCAGTTGTATATTTATGATACTGACAATGAAGTTTCAAATAGAATTTCGTCAGTGAGGTTAGTTTTAGTAATAACTTTTTTCACTAACACATGCAAATGTTTTTTACAATACAAGATTACATGTTTTAAATAATAAGCCATTATTTGTTAACCTTACAGCCGTCATGTTAATGCTGGAAATTTGGAACCTACAATTGTTCAATTGTTGAAGGATTGCCTTGATAAGCACAATTCAATAGTAAAGAATTATAGGAAAGCTGCAGACATAGTCAAGGACAACGTTGCCCATGATATTAGCATAAGGCTAATCAGAAATAGCAATTCAAGCATGCTATCTAGGCAATATAATATGCCAACAACTTCTGAACTAGCAGCACTAATTGTTGGGGATTTTGACAAGTCATACACCAAAAGAGACATTATTGTCAGACGTCAAAGTGGAAATTTACAACGAATTGATGAGCTACATATGTCATATCTACCACTTCAATATCCTTTGTTATTTCCCTATGGTGACAACGGCTATGATTCAACACATGAGCATGCAAATGAATCATTGTCAACAACAAAGAAGAAAAGGAAACTAACTCCTAGGGAGTACTTGGCATTCCGTTTAATGAGGAGAAATTCGGAGCGGTCTCTTATTTTGCAAGGTCAAAAATTACTTCAACAGTTTGTTGTCGATGGATATTCCATGGTAGAAAGTGATAGACTTGACTACATCAGAAAACATCAAAAGGAATTAAGAGTTGATCTTTACAGCGGACTTTCAGACGCTGTTACAAGAGGAGAGACAGATCCTTCATCAACAGGACGACGAGTAATCCTACCATCTTCTTTCACTGGGGGCGCACGATACATGCTTCAGAATTATCAGGATGCTATGGCCATTTGTTCTTGGGCTGGTTATCCAGACATTTTTATAACATTTACATGCAACCCCATGTGGCCTGAGATTACTCGTCATTGTGACCAAGATGGATTGAAACCATGTGATAGACCAGAAATATTGAGCAGAATATTCCACATTAAGCTAAGGAAATTAATGCAAATTTTGAAGGATGATAAGATCTTTGGTTCAGTAAAAGCAGGTATGTTTTTAAAAAACCATAACCTAATCTTTCCTTCTTTCAAATTATTTAATGTTGTCATGACTGATATATTTATTTCTATTTTAATTTCAAATAAGAAAGAATTCATAAGAAACAAATTTTGATTGACAAACATCGTTACAAAAGCAATACTTGTATACTATAAAAATTTATTCTTAGTGTGGAGGAATTTGCATATTTTTATTCCTTGAGTTCTGGTGAAAAAAACAAATAACTATTAACATCTTATTTTTGGTTCAAAATATCAGTATTTAATTAGTTCTAGAAATGTATAATTTATTGTTCATTTCTTTGTATTTGCAGATGTTTACACCATTGAATTTCAAAAAAGAGGGCTACCGCACGCGCACATCATATTATGGTTGTCAGACTTTGACAAAATAAAAACACCATTCCATGTTGATAGCTTAATATCTGCAGAAATACCTGACAAAGATTTAGACCCTGAATTATATGAATTAGTTGGTAGTTATATGGTTCATGGTCCATGCGGTCGATCATCTAACAATGCACCTTGCATGAAGGATGGTAAATGTTCAAAGTACTTTCCTAAAAGGTATAATACATGTACTACATTGGATGAAAATGGATATCCAACATATCGAAGGAGAAATGACGGACGTACAGTGTCTAGGAAGGGTGTTCATCTAGATAACAGATTCGTCGTCCCTTACAATGCTAGATTGCTAAAGCTGTTTTCTGCTCATTTGAACATTGAGAAGACAAATCAATCACGAGCTGTGAAATACCTATTCAAATACATCAGCAAAGGGAATGACCGCGTAATTGCAGGCATATATAGCAACAATGATACCCCAGGATCTACACAAATATTTGATGAAATTTCTCACTATCTCAATTGTAGGTATGTATCTTCATGTGAGGCTTCGTGGAGGATTTTTGGCTTTGATATCCACCATAGACAACCACCTGTTGAGAGACTAAGCTTCCATCTACATGAACAACAAGCAATTTATTACTCTCAAAATCAATCGATGTCATCCCTTATCAACAATCCTAGAGTCAAAGAATCAATGTTCCTTGCTTGGTTTGAAAAGAATAAGGATGATCCTTTTGCAAGAACTCTAACATATTCTCAATTCCCTAACTATTTTACATTTGTTAGGGAAAAAAGAATTTGGAAGCATCGTGAACGTGGTTTCTCTATTGGAAGGCTTGGTCATTGTACACCTGCTCAAGGAGAGTTATATTACCTTCGTCTACTTCTGACAAAGGTTTGAGGTCCAAAGAATTATGAAGACATTAGAACTGTTAACAATGTTGTCTACATGACATTCAGGGAAGCATGTCACGCACTTGGATTGTTAGATGATGACAATGAGTATATCGATGCAATTAAAGAAGCAGCATTGTGGGCATCAGGCAATTACCTTCGTCGCTTTTTCACCAGTATGTTATTAAGTCATTCCTTGTCACAACCGGGTATTGTGTGGGAACGGACTAAAAATATAATATGTGAAGATTTGTTATATATCACACGAGGCAATCAACTCTTTACAGGTACGCTTCATTCTTAATGAGTTATTTTACTATGGATACTTTATAGTTGTAACAATAACCAATGAAGCTGATAAACAAATAAATAAATGTTTCCTTTAATTTTTCAGATTTGAGTTTTTCAAGTGCCAATAAAGAAGCTGCTGGACTATTTGAAATTGAACAACTTTTGTTGCGAAACGGCAAAAGCTTGAATGACTATCCATCATTGCCCAAACCAAACGAAGGAAACCTGATCGACATGTCTAACCAACTAATACTTCAGGAGTTAAACTACAATAAAGAAAGAGAGAGCAATGAAGCTATTCGGTTGCAAAATCTTATGACTGATGAGCAAAAGGAGGTATTTCATAAAATATTTTCATCTGTTTCTTCACATAATGGTGCATTCTTTTTTTTGCATGGATTTGGTGGTACTGGGAAAACCTTCATTTGGAACGCATTGACAGCTTCCATACGATCTAAAGGAGGTATTATATTGAATGTAGCATCCAGTGGAATTGCAGCTACTTTACTACCATCAGGCAGAACTGCACATTCAAGGTTCTTAATTCCTATAGACATCAATGAAGATTCTCTTTGTTCAATTAGTCAAAATTCACCAACTGCAAACTTGATTAAGGCTTCTAATCTAATTGTTTGGGATGAAGCTCCAATGGTGAAGAGACATTGTGCTGAGGCTTTAGACAAAACCTTAAGGGACCTAATGAAGACGGATTGTATATTTGGAGGGAAATGTGTCGTCATGGGAGGTGATTTTAGACAGATTCTTCCAGTCATTCCTAAAAGTGGACGAGCTGAGATTGTTGATGCATCTATTAATGCATCTCCTCTTTGGAATGAATGTCAATTATTGCAACTAACGAAAAATATGAGACTACAGTCTTCAACAGATCCAGCTGAGCAAGAGAAAGTCAAAGCATTTTCTGAATGGTTACTGCTTGTAGGAGAGGGTGTTATTGGATTACCACACGATGGTATTGCAAACATAACATTACCATCTGATTTGCTACTTTATGATGATGAGAATCCAATAAGGTGTATCGTTGAATCTACTTACCCAAATTTAGTTGAGCATTTGTTCAGAGATGATTACCTAAACAATAGGTCAATCCTTACACCAACTACGGAACATGTTGATTCCTTGAATAACTACATTTGTTCTTTGTTGCCAGGAGATGAGGTTGAATACTTTAGTGCTGACTCTATAAATGGTATAGATCATACAAATGAGAGTCTCGATGATCTGTACAATACAGAGTTTCTGAATTCAATTAAATGTCCGGGGATTCCTCATCATAGATTGGTTTTGAAGGTGGGAGTGCCTGTTATGTTAATAAGGAACATTGACCAAGCATCAGGATTATGCAACGGTACAAGGCTTCAAATTACACAACTAGGCAAGAACGTCATTAAGGCAAAGGCGTTGAATGGAACTAGCGCTGGACAAGACATTTTAATACACAGGATGGACATGAATCCATGTGAATCAAAACTTCCATTCAAGATGACTAGAAGACAATTTCCAATCATCATTTCATTTGCCATGACAATTAACAAAAGTCAAGGACAATCAATGTCAAATGTTGGTCTTTACCTACCAAGTCCAGTTTTCTCACATGGACAACTATATGTTGCTTTATCAAGGGTAAAGAGTTTCCAAGGGTTGAAAATACTTATTTTGGATGAGTTTGGTAAATGTAGTGACACCACAATTAATGTGGTATATAGAGAAGTTTTCCAAAACATTTTACCTCACTAATAGTTGGTAGCTGGAACTTTGTTCCACTTTGCCATTGTTGAGCTTCCAATTTAATTGTTGTATAATTTCATCTTTTTCGTAGTTCCAATAGTGTTTTTTTCAGTGGTCAACAATTTATGTATTACTCAACCAAAATACAATGATATTACTATCATGCCTAGATGTCGATATTTAAAAGTAGGCACAAGCTCCACCCTCCGTGCAACGCACGGGTCCGAAGTCTTGTTTAGAAGAAACCAATTTATTAGTTTTTTTTTTTTAAAAAAAATCAACTGTTTAATTTGTTGTGTGAGTGAAAATCAGGTGAACTGAACCCAAGAGGGAAAAAAAAACGGCCTCTAACCTGCAGAACCGACGGGAAGAAGCTGCGGATAAACCCAAAGATCAAATAATCTGGAGCCGCATGACCCGAGATTTGTCTGGGTCGGGTCTTTTCCACAGTAGTAGCGAAATATGAAGTTGAAGAGTTCATTGTCGCTGATGGAGTTGAATTGCGCTTGACCTTTACCGGCCACCTTGTCTTCCAGCTTCTGGAACAGCTCCGACAAGTGGCTCCGGAGGAGCGGAATTACCTGGCCATGCCTGGATGAGAGGAGAGAGAAGAGGAAGCTCTTGATCTGCTGGTGCTTTTGCTCCGACGGATCCAGGTAGGGGCAGACACGGTAACCGCCAGTGAAGTCAGTGGATGGCATATAAGTTCCGGTGAAGACGTCGCGCTTCTCGACTTTCGACGTGTCGAAGAGCACGGAGAAGCTGGCAGCGTCGAGGACCGCGACGACTCTCGGATCGGAGGCGTTGAAAGGGCCGGGCGGCATGTTGGTTCGGAACACGGTGGAGTTGTACTTCTGGATCCGAGAGGAGAAGAATTTTTCACGGCCTTGGTTGTAGAAGAAATCGAATCGGTCGGCGATGGCTCCGAACAAGGGGAGGCCATAGCCGCCGGGGATTGTTCTTATTGGGAGCTTGGAATTATCAGAGGTTGAAGAAGACATTGTTTTTGGAATTTGCAATAATCAAATACTCGACGAAGTATTAAAACAAACGAGAGGGGGGCCCGAAATGAAACGTGATCAATTTTTTTTTTAAATCTTTGTTGGATCGCCATTATGGCATTTGTCATTGTCTATTTGTCTAATAACAAATTATGGCATTTATCTATTTTAGTGATAATTTCAGAGCAATAGAAAATACAATAAAATAATATTTTAAATTCTTAAAATAGTGGTGAAATTCTGTTAGATTTTTTTGTAATATTTTTTTTATTTGAAAAGACACGAATGTCCTCATAAAGACTCATAAATTTATCAAGTCAGACACATAAATTTGTTAAAATATACTCATAAATTTATTAAAATAGGTTGATGAACTTATCAATACAAGCATATAGGGCATTTATGTCTTTTCACATATAAAAAATATTATAAAAATTCCCACCGGACTTCACCAGAATTGTGAGATTTCAAAGAACCATTTTATTGTATTTTTCTTTGCTTGGGACTAGATACAATTTTCTCTTTATTTTACAATATTTTATTTATGGGAAAAAGATTTCTCCTGTCACTGGAGATAGAGTTATCTCCAATGACCCCAAAACTACGTCGTTTTGAGTTAATGAAGGGTTTGTTAGTAATTTCAGGTAAATTAATGAAGAGTATTTTAGTAAAATGAATATGATTAAAAAATAAACAGAATTACAGAAACATCCTTCATTAATTCACCTGAAATTACTAACAAAACCTTCATTAATCCAAAACGACGTAGTTTTGGGGTTATTTCAGTGACAGGAGAAATCCTTTACCCTTTATTTATCTGCAATTATCACCCCAAAATGAAGAAAAAGAAAATCAAAATATCTGGGCATTTTTTATTTTTAATTGTATGCTAAATGGAGGAACCTAGCTCACGTCTCTGACCAAACCGCACAAGTTGAAGGAAATATTGATAGAAGATGTGGAGAGTAAGGGAACAATTAAGAATTAAGTTTTACAAATATTAAAAAAAAATCATTGAAAAAAAATGCCTCAGAAACTCTTTGGAAAATAGGGTTCTGCATTATTGGTGGCTTTCTTTTTTCGGCTAAGATATTGGTGGGTTTCTTGAGGAGACGGTGTTTGAATTTAATGGGAAGCAGTTGCCGATAGTGGCTTGAAAGTCAAAACAGGACCCATACCCAAATTAAGTTCTTTTAAGGCTTGGGCCACAAAGAGGGTAGGATGCGCCACGATTTAATTCTAACCCAAAACTCAGGTCGTACATTAAAAACATGATCATAAAAATGAATAGACAATTCAACCAATTCTTTATACAAACAGTTGGCTTACAAGTTGTTTGAGTTTTGTTGGAACTATTGATAAATACTCATTAGAATGACCTAAGCAATGGCAATATTTTTCTATGGTCAAACATAAATAATTGCTCTTATATTGTTTTGGGTATACACCTATTCATTTATAGTACGGTGGCACTTCTAAACCCATGACAAAAGCATCGTAAGACTCTAATTCCCTTTTACTAAACTAAAAAGGAAAACAAAATGCTAATTGAGGAATTCAGCTGCTATAATTCATTGATACAGTTTTAGAGAGGTATCTAATTCGAGCACCCTAACCATGAAAAATTAGCACAGAAAGCCACAGACAAATTCAAAAAAAAAAAAAAAAAGGAAGAGTGGTAGGTGACGGTGGAAAACAAACAGAGGAAGCGATAGTCTGAAAGTGTTAATACTACCATGAGCATTCATACATAAGCAATGTCTGAAAGAGTGGTACGTTCCCCTCTGAAAGCGTCGGTCGTTCTGGTGTTAACTATTACATCCATAGTTTCCTGAATTGGTAAATTAGATGGTCAAATTATAGAAAATTCCAGTTTTCAGCAAACAACAGTATCATACTATCATCAGTATTCATACATAAGCAACCTCTGACATATATTGATCAAATATTTCAGTACTTAGGCCCCATTCGGATCAATAAAAATTCGGCGATGGAAAAGGAAAATTCAATTTTTTTCTCTGGCGGCGACCGTTTGGATCAAATTCTTTGTAGGAAAATATTTTCCTTCAAGCGTCATTCTCCCACGTTTAAAGAAAGGGTTCCACCAAAAATGGTGGGAACCCATTTTCCAACGCTTTTGAAAATGGGCGAAAGTCCCATTTTCCCTTGTTGTTCTCCATCCTTTCGGTTCTAGTTTTTGTGTTCCAGAGAGATTGTTGCAGAAAGAGTATAGTTGGAAATGGTAGGACCAGTTCTGTGATTGGAGATAACGAACGTCGGTTAACACTGTTAGCTCTCGGTGTTTTGATAATCACAAACTCTGAGTTATTGAATTAAGTAATTTGTGTCTAAGGTGTGGGTTGCTCGAGCAAGAGTTAGTTCATGCCCGAACATACTCAATTTAATGAATTGTTTAAGTGTTTCAGAAAGGCTACTTGAGCAAAGAACATGATGCCCAAGTATAATTTCACAATTGCTCCAGTCATGCTCGAGCAGAGCAATTGACGTGCCCGAGCATCATCAGGGTAAGAGCAAAATTTGCAAAGTTGAAAGTCATGTCCAAGCAGAATGTAAGGCATGCTCGAGCAGGATGCTCGAGCAGAGGTAAGCAGTGCGCTCTAGCAACATCAATCGACTCTTCATTCTTTGACTCTGAATAACTCGTGCTCGAGCATGATTATGACATGCTCGAGCAAAGGAGAAGCCATGCTCGAGCAGTATCACTAGATCTATAGTCATCACCTCTGTTTGTCTTATGCCCGAGCAATGTCTCTAGGATGCTGGAGCATTAGCAACATTGAGTCGGAATGATGCCCGAGCAGGAGTCTCAGTTGCTCGAGCATCAGCGATAAAGGATGTTTTTTAAAATGCACCATCAGAAGCATGCCCGAGCAAGCATAGTTGAGTGCTCGAGCATGGAGTGATTTTCTACACTTATCACATTTTTTTCTTTGATGCCCGAGCATACTAATAGTCATGCTCGAGCATGATCATCTTTGTTTTCAAAATCACCGTCTTTCTAATTCCTAAATCATCTTGTGTGTTTTCATTGCTATATATCATTACTCATTGCTATTACTAATTGCTTTTAATCAGTTTGCTAATGAGTTTTTGATGATTATATCATGGATTAACAACAAAATTGTCATAAAGCAACTTGTGTCAGAGAAGCATTTAATGCAATTCCCAAATCAGTCATGTACACCATAACCAATCCTCTGATCGTCCTAAAGCTTTTGCTGCAATTCCATCCACGCATTTAATGCTATTTCTCAACAGACAAAACAAAAGGAATGAAGAGAATGTCGTGACTACAAATCCACCTGGGTTATTTAAACAGCGAAAGTATTAACCAAGCCTCATTTGTCTAACGGACATATTCAAGAGTCTCAATGGTTAATCTTCAAGCTTCATCAACGGTCATTAATTGCAACATCTTTAAATATCCAAAGCATTGAATTCGCCACCTACCGAAACTCTGCACATTCAACTCTGTATTATTGCGATCAACTATTGCATTAACTTTTTTCACCTAATATCTTCGGATACTTCTTGTACTTCAGTGTTCATTTATTATATACTCGTGAGGAGTTGTAAAACACTTATATTATTTCCTGTTTAAATCTTAAGGTTGTGGAACCTGAGTGGGTGTACAATTACAACTTGTAAGGGGAGCGAGTCCGAGCGAAAAGATCATCCTAAGTTACAGAGTGTGTAATTGTGTTTGAAGAGTTTGTGGAAATCCTAATGTGTGCTTGGGACTGGATGTAGGTCGAAGTGTTAGACCAAACCAATATAAGTTGCTCTGTGTCTACTTCTCTTCTCTGTCGCTGTTTATTTGTCCTCGTGAGCGATTCGCGAAAAGTTTTTTTTTAAATCACCTATTCACCCCGGTGATATTCCACCTTCAAACCCATGTGGATTGGTCACACAAGTCTGTTGATTTAAATTCAGATGGTAAAATCCTGATCGGGTAGATGAGAAAGTGGTAACTGTGAAGTTGGTAGAGTTTAGGAATGTGGACCAAGTTGGAGAAGGAAGCAGTGTAGAAGACATGGGAGAAGCAGTGTAGAAGGAAGTAGTGGTAACAGTCGAGTCAACAGTAGCTCCCCTCTTAGTTGGCTTTGTCGAACCCACCTCGAGGCTCCCAAAGAAAGAACATCAATGACGACCGCATGCCTCAAGCCCAAACCACGTCTCTCTTCCCTTGTTTCAGTTCGCATCTTCTCTCTTGAAGGAAGAAAATGAACAAAGGCAGTGTCACTGTGTGAATGTGGGCAAATGTGAAGCTGAAATGCTTTACACTCAAGTGCAAAGTTTCAGCACTCCAGTGCTAAAAATTTACACTTGAGTGTGCTGGATTGTGCCCACGAATTGTGAGTGTGCACTTTACACTGGTTTAAAATAATATTTTATTTTTAGGGGCAAAATAATATTTTGTCTTATTTTTTTACCTCATTTTCTTTCAACCAAATAAAATTTTTCTTATCAACTCATTTTCTTTTCAAACCAAATAATAAAATATTTTTCATTCTTTTCCTTTCAATTACTACCAATTCTTCGATCCAAACGGGCTTTATTAGCAAAGAAAGGAGAATAAATTTGCATCTGTAGCTATCAGGTGAAAGAGCAAGAAGTCAAAAACCAAGAAATATGATTTTGGAGGAGTTTGGTCAATCACTCACAATCTAATTAAGTTAGAGAGAATATAGGAAATGCTAAATGTAATTTAGTCTTTTTATTTTGATGTTTTAATTTATGGTCCTTTAAGATAATTACTATTTTTCTTAGATCCTTTATTATAATTTTTCTAACATTTAACTTAATATCATTTTTTCACCACGAAATTGTTTTATCTGATGAAGCATTCAAGCATGAATTTTAAAACCCAGAAACATATTTCATCAAATAATTTAAGAAAAGGATCAGAAATATTCATGACTTGGATGTAAACTATGTCCCAAAAATGATTGACTGACTACAATAGAATTAGAGCTTTTTTATTTTTTTTTTTTAGGAAGATTTCAAAAGCTAGGTTTTGCTTTCAGTTTGCGTTAGAAGCTATTCTGCAACCAAAACCTAGGTTTTAGGAAAGACTATTTTTTCAGCCTTTTCTCTATCCTTTGCCATCATCAATATTTTTTCAGTAATAGTCAGTACCTGTCAGTACTCTGAAATATTTTTCTAAAATAGTCAATACCCTTAAATATTTTTTCAAGATTTTAAAATAAATTTTCAAGATCATGAAATATTTTTTCTATATCCTTATGTATCTTTATAATACCTTTCAATACCTTAAAATTTTCTTTAAAGATCAGTTATTACCCTAAAATATTTTTTCAATATCCTAAAATAAATTTTTAAGACCACGCAAATTATTTTTTCAATATCAGTATCCTTATTATAAATTTAATGTTAAAAATATTTAAAATACAACTTTATCCTTTATATTCAATTATACCAAAATATTTTTATATGTTAAGAATATTTTTGTCTATACAATTTATTAATACATACATGTTTGATCTAATTTTTATCATGTTACGTAATTTAGTAATGGTAGAAATTTATTTTTTCTAACAATTTTATGTAATTTTTGGTATTTATTATGAAATATAACATTTATAATATTTAAAACACAATCTTATCATTTATATGTAATTATACCAAAAACCAATGTCCTTTCTAGTAAATTTAACTCTGAAAAAACTATTCTAATAACAATATCCAAATACTATCATTTTTATTCAAAAGTTATTCTCTAAAAGCTAAATCCAATTGGCCCTTGGAATGCTAAAGTAAAGATGCCCAGGGATGACTGAAGTTTCATTCACTATGCTCCTATGTTTGACTTGCTAGCAACATAAAGCAAATACAGAGAATCTGAAATGTCAATGCACAACCCTGTTGTTAGTAATTTAATGGAAAAACAAAGTAATATCTCCGGGCTTTAATATAAAATTTAGTTTATAGTGCCCAGGTAGTATTAAAGGTTACATACTTCACAAGATCGGGCATAAGGAAAAAATGTAACTGAGCCGATGGTGTGCTCCCTTTGATTATACTAATCCATGTCCAGTTTCTCCAAACCTGCACCCTCCATCATTCTGATTTTGTCTCCCTATTATGCCAATCTAGTCTCAGAAGATAGACAAATCTGGAGGCGGTCCGTATACAGTCATCCAAGAGAGTGGAACACGCCATTTATCAGCACCACTTCCTGAAGGAGTAATGATATCAAATAAACTGATGTAAGAGTGAGTGCATTTTGCTACCAGACACAACTACTCATTATCTGCTAAGAGAACTTTTAATACTGAGTAGGCAAAAGATTATGCACTAATATGGTTTGAAAGCAAGAAATGTTAAAAAGGAAGTTCTAAGTCAGGTTGTATGTCTATATTTAAGTTGAGTCTGGCGAGTTGCTAATTGAAATAAATCAAAGTGAAAATATCAAATTATTTAAGATAAATAAAAAAAGCTCACCATTGGGACTCAGTGTAAGCAGTTTGCATGCAGCATCAGCTAATTGAAAAGCCTCAGGCATGTTGTCACCCTCCGAGCAATAACATAACAGGCAAGTCACCTTCATGCCCTTGGCCTAATACAATAAAATAGAGTTTGTGATCAAGTGAGCTTTAAACTTTCAGCCACACGCAAAAATAACCTCAAGTTCATATTGTTCATTATGTTCTTTCTCTGCAAGAGAAAACAAAATAATAGCCATCCCCATTCTTTTTATTTATTAGTCCAAATGAAGGAGTGCATTTGTAGGTATTTAATCCACAATGCACAGTATTGCACAAGCAGCTGCTAGATTTCACCATCACTGACATGGTAAGCAGATCATGACAAAGGTCCGAAACTCCAAACAGATGTATTGCACAAAATATACTCCTAGGAAGCAAGAGGAAGATACGATAACACTTTCTACATGACAAGGATTAACAAAAATGAGAAAAATCATAAATTACACAACACAATGATTACCTTGAGGAAAGAAAAAAGAGCAGCAAAAGGCAAGCTAGCATAATAATTTTCTTCTTCCAATTCATCCTCTAAAGGAGAGATTGCTTCCCTAGTCGCATTTCCTTCAGCTAAGTTGCTAAGATATTTCCAATGCTTCTCAGAAGGGTCGTATTCCTGAAGTTTCTTCCACCCAAGTTGTTCACACTTCTCATCCACTCCATCGCTGTTGGAACTAGAGAGGTAATATATCTGCAAACCACTGAAGTGATAGTATGCATATCAGGAATTAGATAGATGCAGTGTGCACTTGTTAGTGATATTACATAGGTGGGTGCTTACATTTACAATATTGTCAAGGTGATTCATTTAAGACATGGTCTTGATGAAGCTACAATTTTAACACCAAATAAAGTGTATGAATCCAAAGAATATACCTTGACACGTCAACTCTTTGCCACTTCCCAAAATCTAAGCTGGAGAGCAAAACAATATGCTTCTTTCCACAAGCAGCAACAAAATCAGACAAGTTCTTTGCAAATTCAAGCATCATACCCTGCTCAAACGAAGACATAAAATTTTAAAACTTTCCCTCTCCATTCCAAATGACAGGTTCCAATTAGGCTAATAAAAGCAACTATACATCACCAAGAGTGAAACTAGCATCAAGGTGAAGCAAGGCATAGACACAACAAGAACAATAGTAAGCTAACTTATAAAGCAAGCAGTAGTCAATGTTAGCTTTGAACAGTAAGTCAATGTTAGCTTTGAAACAGAAAATGAGGTGAAAGTCACGCATAACATTCGTCATGTCTTCTGTAAAATGGATATGCATTGTCTTAGATATGCTTGGATGTTGGATGTCTACGGGGACAGTCACGATATCCAGCATGTGCATGCTTAAAAGCACTAGTCAGTGAATGAATCATGTTAAAGCTAAAATGTGATAGCCGGGAAGAGATTATGATATTCAACTGAATCAATTTAAATGAGAAAATTTGGCCTTGAGTGATACCTTAACAACTGGGGATCTCTGTTGGATAACAGTGAGCGCATTAGAAGGAGAATCATAAACTGCAAAACCAGTAAAAAGGGAATAAGAAAGAGTTGTCTATTTTTAGCGCCACAATTTTAATGCAGGAATTAAAACTCTCACAAATTACAACCAAAAGAATAAGGTGAGAATCACCTTCAAGAGGAAGCGCAACTTCGCCTTGAGGAACTGGTCCATAAGCAGCATTCCCAACACAAGGGAGAACATGAGGATCATCCAAATATCCAACTCGTTCTGATCCCAAAGATGAAACTAAAAGGTCAGCAGCTAGCTGCCCCACATTCCCAATCGACAAGGCAGGCTAAACACAGAAATATTAATATTAACGAAACAATAGAGCTAGAAATGAGTGAGCTAATACCGCAATTTCTCTAACGGTAAACCAAAATTTTTATATCCTTCTGATTCGCCCGTTTGGTTATAAGCATATAAGAGTGAAATACCATCAAAATTAGTAAATTCTTCGAGAGACCCATAGCTCGTCGACAGAGAAGGTAAAAAAATGAATTGAATTAATTAAGACTTAAAAAGAAAACAATAGGAGAAACCCTAGAAGATCACACGAACCAAAATCAAAGTGGAGCAATCTCCATGAAGGTGCTTGCCTTCTTCGGGAACGAACTCCATAGCGAAATTTTCTACTGTGCTTTCTTGTCAGTCCGGTTAAGCTGCCGGGGTTTATTGCCATTTGAACCTCGAACGATTTAGCTTTTGGGCCTCGTTCTTCGCAGTTTGGGCTTTAAGTCCTTTAAAATTTTTTGTAAGCTTTTTTTTTTCCCTAAGATTATAGACTTATAAAACGCATTAGAATGGGCCTGCTGTGAACCCAGGTAATATTGGAGACCCAATGTAAGCCTATATAAGAAATAAGTCGAGCTTCGTAAGTCCCCAATAAGTGCTTATAGAGCTCGGGGCCTTGCCCTGGCCTTAGTGGGGAATTGATGCCGAACCCCTCCAAAACTTTTTCTTATAAAAAAAAAAAAAGGTCGAGCAGTTTTGTGAGAGAACAATTCACCATTTAAAAAAAAAAAAAAAAAAAAAAAAGGTCAGAGTATGCCCACCAATCATACAGAAAACTGAGAAATAAAACAAAATAAAGGTCGGCGGTTCCCCTTTTTTGGGGAAATCATTTTAAAGTCTTGAGGGATTAAAAAAAGGTCGGAAAAGTCTCACATAAAATTTTAATGTCAAAAATATTCTAAAAAGTTGTTAAAATCTACCGATGGAGTTGTTAATCACCTACTGAAAAAGTTACTAATAAGACTTTTTTAATATCAGAATTTTTTTGTATGGCTTTTTTGACATTTTTTGTTCCCTTAGGACCTTAAAGGTATCCCCCCCTGGTTAGAAATGTTTATTTAAATTTTCTTCCATATTATACCTTGGCAAGATTTTAATATTCATGTCCTATAATTTCACTTCATTTTTTATTTTAAGTCATTATATTTTTTTTTTATAATTTTTTAATTTATAAGATAAACTATGTTAGTAGGTAATTATATGGCCCTCACTCGGCATTCCTTTGACTTAATTTTGCCACATGGATCTAAATAAAAACACAATCAATCATATTACGTATCATATAGAGATGCAATGATTGTAAGCACATTAATTCTTTATTTATATCTCAATAATAAATTATTTTTACTCCATCCTTTCATTTTTAAGGAAAAAAAAATGAACTCTTTATTTTGTACTTTGTGGCACCTTATATGTCACTTACCTAACATCCACATAATCCCTAATTAACAGATTATAAGTGTATAAGGATTAATAACTGCAATTGAGAAAACCGTAAGAACCCAATAAAATAAAGAGAACAAAAACTACAAGAACCTGGTTACAAGTGCTTTCTCACATTCAATCTATATATATTAATTATAAATATAAACATTTGTACTTTAAAATTCATAAGAAGTTAACTACACTATTTATAGACCACGAAATGGAAATTAAGAGCACGAGAATTGTATACTTTAGCTTTTTATAGTGTATGTTTGATTAATTGGTTTGTAAGAACCCAATAAAAAGAGAATAAAAACTACAAGAACATGTTACAAGTGCTTTCTCACATTCAATCTAGCTATATAAATATAGACATTTATATTTTAAAATTCATAAGAAGCTAACTACACTATTTATAGACCATCAAATGGAAACTGAGAGTAGCTTTTTTATAGTGTATGTTTGATTGATTGGTATGACGATAAGGAGAAAAAGTTTATTTACAAGTTGAATACGCATTCATCTTAGACTTGTATGAGCCATAACGTTTGAAACGTATTGATGCACACTTATCATGGAAGAGATCACTAGAGTCTACTACAAGTAGTGTGAGAGGGGTAACATGGGCACGAAATGCAGTGATAATCTTAAATATTTAACTGAGAAGACAAAAGTGGGATTAATTATTATATATGATATCTCTAGAGATTGCAATCATACATTTGATCGAAGTCAACATTATCCTCTGAACTTTGGTCTCGATGAACAGAGAAGAAGCAGACACGTATGTAGCTACAGCTAGCTAGAATTTGTTGAAATTAATGTCAACCACCTCGTTCTACTCAGTAGTCACAATCTCACTTAATCAGGCGATCAAAGAGAACTTATCCGACAATAATATAATTATCCACATGAATGATTATGAGACCACAACTAATCCAAATTATCTATATATACACATAATCCTGAGGGGACCATATATATATATATACATACATATATTGCATTGCATGATGATAATAACGTGGGGATATTTTTGTGTACTGTGTGGATGGCTTGAAAAGTGAAGGAATATTGTTGTTTGGAAAGTGGAGAGATAGATGGGCAAGTGGGGAAGCACAAAGAGTGGAGTGAATAGTGTAGAAGGAAGACAAGTGTATAGCCCTAAGTTAAGTTAGGGTTCTTTTGTGGCGCACCTTCTAGATATGCTCCCCACTCATTTGTATGATTTCTTTTGCCACCATTTCAAGCATCAATCATACAGCTCCAATCAAACCCCCACTATTTGGACCCTCACCAAACAATTGTGACCCTCCATTTTATCATCCTCCTAACTTCGTGTCAATTAATGATTACTTGTCCTAGCTTGTAGCAGAGCACTACCCGTCATGTTTGAATAAGATTTCAAATTCAAACCAAATGTTAACATGTTAACATGTATATTTGAATTAAACCCGGAGTCCTCCACTCCGTCATTCAAATATACAACATTGTTTATTTACACACTAATCTGGACGGAACCAAATTGTCTTCTGATTAGGGCTGAATCAAAGGGTTTTTAAATTTAGGCAGAACGAGGCGGTCTAAAGATCTGAACGAAAGTATATGGTCAAAAAACCTGGGCTGAATTAGATGGTCAAAAGATCTGGATTGAACTAGATGGTCAAAAGATCTGGGCGAAACTAGATTGTCAAAACATTTGGACAGAACTCTGAGATAGAACCAAATAGCCTGCAAAGAAAAGAACACATGCATAGCAGCACCCACTACACACTAGACGAACGAAGGTGACTAAAGCTAGGACTAGGAACTCTTTCATAAGTCAAGAAGAACGAGAGAGAATGTGAGGAAAAGTCATTCTTGTGAACAAAAAACAAAAAAAAGGTTCATGAGCATTAATCTTTAATGTTCAAGGAGTTATAACAATTAGATAGTAAATCTACTACCACAGTTGAAAAGGAATGGACATTCTCCATGTTTTCCTTCTTCATTCTTCTTTGTTAGAATTTGAAGGATTCAAGTAGAGAGGAAACAAGAGAACATCTGGATATTATTAGATCCTGAATGTTTAATCCGTACAAGAGTTTTTATATAGACAAAGCATAGCCTAAACTAATCCTAGAATATAATCTCATCTAATATAAATAAATCTAATCAAATCTGAAATCTGATAATAAACTTCTAAGATATATGAAATATCAACAAATGATACATAATATCTCAATATAAGAACAAATTAAATATTAATATAAGATATAATAATATCTTAACACCACCAATGGAAAAACTTTTAATATATACAACCAACAAAAATAGTTTGCGGAAAACTTCATAAATTTGTGAGGTAAAATTTATTGGTAAGGTAGACCCGTTAATTAGCTCTTATGTTTATAGGATTGGGAGGAGTATTAAGAAAGGATAGAGTCAAAAAGTTATAAAAATTATTTATTTACACGTTGGAAGTACCTTAATTACATGGGGCAGTTACTTTCTGGAATTGAACTCGCTTAAAAAATAGTTGCCATCTCTATCATCAACTTGCATATTTTAACCAGTACCATATAACTCAAAATCTGGTTTAATTTCTTTTATTTATAAACTCTCTCGCACTCATCATTTCTCGCTAGCGCAGCTATCTAGTTCATAGTTCAATACTGTGTAAACTGATACACACACACTAATGATTCAACTGAAACATATATATACACACACATACATACTAGTATTGTACATCATCAATGAACAATATGTAATTAAACGTATGCCTGCGGCGGCATTTTGGTAATTGTAGGAGGAGACAAGGTGGTTCATCACAAGTACTGTACATGTCCCATGACAACTGTTTGCCAAGATATTAGAAGCTACTTCTGCTACCTTGACTCCAAGATATATTAGATAATTTAGATTTACTTGATTTTTTCAGAGTGATTGAAAAAACTGATAAATTATTTTAAAGTATTCACATCAATCGTCTTTTTTAAAAAAAAAAAAATAATTAGTTTAATTTATAAACTAATATATGAACAATTGATACATTATATATATTATGATTCAGTAATATATTTGGCTTTATTAATCTCTCAGAAAAAAGTCAATTGAGTCTTATATTTAAGAAGAGAGAAGTGTTCAACCAAATAGATGCTTATATATATATATATATACACGCCAAAATAATTAATGAGGCTACGAAGCTCACACGCAGTGTGTATATTATCAGGTGATCACCAGAATGATCTGTACGTCTCCCTCATAGCTGTTCATTACAATCAGGTTATCAAAGCAGCAAGTTTTGGGATGTTCACATAAAGTATAGCCTTTTCAACTTGCCTTGTTAATCCCTATTTATGCTCAATAATGAATTTGAACTTGCCTGAATATAGAGGCAAAAAGACCAGACAACTTTACTTTTCACTGTGCTGCTCTTTATAATTATAGCATTGTCCATTTGTATATAATAGGAAAAACTAATCGAATCTTTTGGTAGCTATACTTTAACTCTATGTCTCTGTAGCTGAAACTATAATTTTAATTACAATAATTTTCTGTGCTGGCCCTTCTAATTATAATTTGGTGGCGTGTGGTTCTATGTCCGGTGAGCAGCAAATAAAGTTAAAGACGAAGTTTGCGCTGACTTGTGAGTAATTTGTCTATATATATATATATATAATCTATCTATCTCTCTGTCTCTCTCTGTATATATACACTCTCTCCTTCATGTCCTACATATAAGACATAGTAACTTTTTTAAAATATTAAGAAAATTAAATAAGTTACTGAATCAGGGATTTTGACCAAAATAAAAGCAAAAAAAAAAAAAATTATTTACCAGATTAAAACTTATCCCAAACTATTTTCCAAATTAGGGTTCACGCCACCGGTGGCGTAGGGGGTCCCACGCCACGTCAGTGGCGTGCATAGGGTCCACGCCACCAGATGACGTGGACCAATCACAGGCTCTGATTCAATATTTTAAAAAATAGTTTGAACAGTGCTTCAGATTGGTAAATTTTTTTTAAAAAATTATTATTTTGGTTAATTTCCCTACTAAATCATATATTATATATCCTTAGATTATATATTAGTTTAAAAGTTAGACAAAATAGTTTAAAGAAAAAAAATGATAAATATCAATATTTTAAATTAATTTAATTAAGTTTATTAATATCTCTAAATTTAAAAAAAAAATCAACTTTATTTTATATTTAGGATTTGGAGGGAGCATGGAAGTGTGTAGGTGTGATCGTCTGACGTCTAGTTGTGATCAGCACTTAGATCTCTGGGTTTAAACCATTTTAAATGCAATTAGTTTATGTAATCCTGCCACGTCGATAGATGATAGTTTGCCACTAAAGCAAATATTACGTGAGAATTTGTTCTGCACTCCCACTACCAGAATCAACCTGTTTGAATCTTGAGACATGACATACATCAGCAGTAAACCTTAACTAAATAAACTTTGCTTCTTCTTTTTTTTTTATTATTATCCATCAATACGTAAAAATGCTGAAATGAGAGATGGAAGGTCAATTAATTAAGGCATTAATATAATATGGGCGAGTTACGTTGGTGCACAATTGAGTTTGTAAGGGTGTGCATGATACCACTCCTAAAATGACTTTTTTTCTTAATTTCTGTGCCTCGAAATAAAAATGAATGGGAATTGTGTTTGGTAAATCCAGTTTTTTTTTTTTGCTCACGGGATGAACCAGTTTATTTTTTATGCTGGAGAGTAAAAAAAAGAAGCTGAAAATTTTAGCTTCTCTATTCCAGAGCAAAAAATCAGAATTTGTTTTTTTATGCTGGGAAGTAAAAAAAAAGAAGCTGAAAATAACTCATTAATCCTTCATCTTCCTCCCTTACTATTTTTTTAACTCCCAAACAAGGGGAGGAAAAATGTGTTACCAAACGTAATTCTGATTCTCGGAGTAAAAATAAAATAGGTTAACAAACGTAATTCTGATTCTCAGAACTCTTGCAAAGCACAAAATCAGATAAACCTTTTCATCTCAGAAACAGTGCTGGACAACAAAATGGTTGTCATATACACCCTAAATCATCTATTTGTATCAGAACACCAGCTAGTTATAATACGAAAAGACTCCAGTGCATGAACATGAATTGAAAGGTTGGTGAAAACAACAGGATTACTAAAGAATTATATTAAAAACTATTTAACATATATCTTTAATTTATATAATTTTGGTGGATTTTCGGTATTTTGTAAAGATAGCAGGATCCTCTCGATATACTCTTCCTCCTGATCCTAATTATAAGACCAAGTTTTTTTTTGTTGAGATTAAAAAAGCTAATTAAATTAATTACTCTAAAATATATTGGTATTTTTATTTTTTTTCTCTAAATTAAATAATTTGACTAATTAACTAATATATAATATAAGAATATATAAGAAAACGTGAAGATGGAAGATTAAGATGGAAGGAAGAAGGGAGATTAAGCCAAGTGTAAGTAATGTAAGAAGATTTGGAAGACGCGTCATGATGAATAGAAACGTCGTATATGTAGAGGACTCTAATTTAGGTAAAATGATGCTGGTCAAAAAAAGACAAATTCTGAGTTGGTGTGGCTGTTTTTGGTGACACGTAGAATTTGAGGTCCTCCAAAATAAGGTAACGCCTCACGAGTTATTAGATTGATTTTGTCACGCTCCGCAATATGATCAGCACGCGCGTGTCCACTCCAAGGGAAGGTTCATGCATGCCGAACAGATTCCAGAATATTCACACGCGCATTTCCATGCCTCTCAAACTGACCCAATCGCTGTTACTGCCGCGTGTATGCTGCGCCATCATCTAAGGTACTGAGATTATTTATAAGTTTTTTAATTGCCTTTATTTATAAATATATATTTCTTAACTCTTTTTTTTTCTCTCTTTATTATTATTAGTATAATTAATATAGATAAAATTATCACAATTTCATTTTTAACTCTGAAACTAAACTTATAAATAAGACTAATTTTTTTAATAAAAAATAACTTATAGATAGAATCAGAGTGATAGTTACATTTTCAATATCAAACCTTTAAATGATCAATGTTGCGAATCATATCAAAATTGTACATACTGAAGTAATAAAAATTAAATACTCATCCTCCACTATTTGTAAGAACCTTTCAGGGCATCTTAAATATAAGACATGCATTTATCCATTTTATATATAATATTTATTTTTCATAAACTAATTTACTATAATTAGAAACTGATATATAATAGGAAGATAGTTTTGAAGATAACATGACGTTTGTTGTAATTAAATAATCTATATAGTTTTTCTAATTAACCCAAATAAATTAAGCTATACACCTTATATATTTAGGAGGAGTAGAAGAGTCTTATCACTACTACAAAAAACCGTTTTGGCGTCTCAGAAAAACGTCCTATTTTTAAAAAAGGAAGTGAAAAATAAAGACGGTGGCATTTTTGTAATTATATGTGATAAAAATTGACTTTTGGAGTCTAAGTTTAAAACTCAGACTCCAAAAGCATGGCTTTTGGAGTCTAAGTTTAAAACTTAGACTCCAAAAGTCAAGCTTTTAGAATCTAAGTTTAAGACTTAGACTCCAAAAGTTTACGTGTGGGGCCCGCGAGAGACACTTTTGGAGTCTAAGTTCTAAACTTAGACTCCAAAAGTCAAGCTTTTAGAGTCTAAGTTTAAGACTTAGACTCCAAAAGTTTACGTGTGGGGCCCGCGAGAGACACTTTTGGAGTCTAAGTTCTAAACTTAGACTCCAAAATTCAAGCTTTTAGAGTCTAAGTTAAGACTTAGACTCCAAAAGTTATGTCGTACAGCAGAAAAGAAGGTCACGTCGTGTAGCAGAGGGTCACATCGTGCAGCAGGGGGTTATGTGTGGGCCCCGCGAGAGACACTTTTGGAGTCTAAGTTCTAAACTTAGACTCCAAAAGTCATGCTTTTGGAGTCTAAGTTCTAAAACTTAGACTCCAAAAGTAGTCCTTTTTCCCACCCGACTTTTCATTTGCCGCCCATATTTCCAAATTCCCCTCCTTTTTGGTCATTTTTGAAGTCTAAATAAAAAGCTTAGACTCCAAAAGTTTTCATTTACCGCCTTGTCTTTTCAGTTTTCTTTTTTTTTTCCTTATCCTCCTTCGTGTTCTCCGCTTGTTTTTTTCCTTTTTTCGCTCGTCCTCTCTCATTCATCTTTTCATTCTCTCAGCCTTTGCCGCCTCCAAGTTCTCATTTCATCCTCTCAGTCTTTGCCACCGCTCCTCCTCATCAGACTTGTGGAGTTGCAAATCTGGCCGTCTCCGTCCTCCACTCCCATCTCTAATGGGGTCCTTTGCTCCCATCTCCTCAGATCTGCGAAAAAAGGAGGTAGATCTGCTATATCCTTCGCGTGGCCACTTTTCTGCTCCCATCTCCTCAGATCTGCGAAAAAAGGAGGTGGATCTACCATATCCTTCGCATGGCCACTCTTCTGCTCCCATCTCCTCAAATTTGCGAAAGACGGCGAGGACAAAATCTTTGGCTCCTTCGATTTCAAGTCCAACAGCTCGATTTTTTTTGTGGTACTTGAGATTTTGTGTTTCTGTTGCGATTTTGCAATTTGTTTTGGTTCTTGATTTGTTTTGTTTATGAGATTTTGCATTTATGTTGCGATTTTGCTAATTATTTTGGTTCTCAATCTATTTTGTTTGTGCGATTTTGCTTCTGAGATTTTGCGTTTTTGTTTCAATTTTGCGATATGTTTTGATTTCTGCTATTGTTTGGAAGAAAACCAGTGGACGTGTCTCAGCTACCCAATCACGAGAATGTTCTGTTTTATTTCTGGGTTTTTTCTTCTGAGATTTTGTGTTTTTTGTTTCAGCGAGTTTGCATTTTTCGATCTGTCTATCTCCGGCGTCTGCACCTGATCAGAATACCGGAATACGTTTTTGCGTTTTATTTATTTTTTTTAAAAAAAAAAGTACTTACGGCGTCTAAGTTAAAAATTAGACGTTGTCAATTTTCCTTTCTTACGCCCCCCAGATATGCGTCTCCATGAAATAGGACGTCAAAAAGGCTTAAAATAGGACGTTATTGACCCTTTTTGTAGTAGTGTATATTTTGGGAAAATTGCATGTCTTGAACAAGGAAAAACATGATAAAAAGGTTCCTTAAAATATCAAAATTACGGTGAAGTTCTATGAGATTTCTTTTGCAAAATTTTTCATATGTAAAAAGGTGCAAATGTCACATGAAAGCTCATTAACTTGTCAATGCATATACATGAACTTATTAAAACATGCTCATAGACTTGTCAAAATTAAACAAGTTCATGAACTTGTCAAGATATGCTCATTGTCAACACGTACATATAGGCTAACATACTCATGGGCTTATCAAGACATGTTTATAGACTTGTTAACACAAATATATTGGGATATTTATGTCTTTTCATGTATAAAAAATATTGAAGAAAAAAGTTCCCCCTAGACCATCACAATTTAAAGATTTCAATGGATTGCACTTGAGAATGGACAGCGTAATGAGTAAGATACGTGTGTGTGTGTGTTTTTAGGCATTGTAAATGCACGCGCCTGGGTATAGTATTACCTCCGGTCTTAATTATAAGAGCTAGTTGACTTTTTTTGGAGAGGTTAAGGAAGCTAAATAAGTTACTTAATCATTTCATATATTGTGTATCCTTAGATTATATATTAGTATATTAGTTAAACTAATTAGTTTAAAGAAAAAAATAAAAATAAAAATACTCTAAAATAATTTAATTAGCTTCCTTAATTTCTCCAAAAAAGTCAACTAGCTCTTATAATTAAGACCGGAGGGAGTAGAACTTATATATATTAGTAGTATATTCTTATCATTATTTTTTTGACAAAAAAAAAAATCATTGTTTTGAATTGAAGTCAACGCGTAGGTGAAATTGTTTGACAACACCGTATTGAAGAAAAGCTTGCTACGAAGGTGGCTTCCCTCCAAATTGGTTTACCTTTCCAACCACCAAATAATTATCCTAACAATTACAAGAATTCATATTATATAAATGTAGACACTTTTTTATCCTTTAACGTAGTTTTTGATTTTTTTTATCAAAAAAAAACTTCATAAAAGTTTAACTACGAATGACTGATCATATATATATTTTGATGACATTCTAATGCAAAATTTTAAAATTAAATTAAAACAGTAAATTATTTCACTCCATATTAGATAATGCCTGCACTTTAAGATAATGAAAAACTATAACTGAATAATTTTTTTTAAGAAAAATAATAATTGCATGATTCACTATTTTTAAATGTATTGATTTTTTGATGCCATTTGACAATAATATCTATGCCAGATTGGGCTCTTTTCGTGTTTCAGATTATATAAACAATTTGGGATTAATAATTATTGACTATTATGTAAACAATCTCGTCATGTAGACCAAATAGTGCTCCAACTGGAGGTAGCAGGCAGACAATATCCAATCTACTCAGGATGTCAAGAAAATAATAATAATTATTTTTTAAAAAAAAAGAGATATTTTGGTTGCAACAATGAAAATGGACAAATTAAAATGTTAAATTAACATATGATTATACCTTGCTTGTTTGGGAAAGAGCCAGTGGGAGTCATCACGGCATGAACCTTAATTTCTAACTTTATATCTATAAATATAAACTAAATAAATTCACATCACGTCACATCGTAATTTAGGCCATCCTAATTGAACAACTTGAGAGCCACATGTTATTTTAAGCCTTGGACATACAATTATCTATTTCTAAATAATTGTGTCTGCGAGCCATGTTAGAAATTAGGACAGTTTTAATATGATATGATTTCTATCAAACGAGTGGTTTTATGGGTTTCTTGCTGTAGTTTTCACGTGCTAGAGGAATACAATTAAAGGTAATTAGTCAATAATTTGAGTGTTATGTTGGAGGAGAGACAAAAAAAAATTCTTTAGCCTGGATCAAAAAAATAAACATATTGAATTGTTGACTGAATAGTATCACATAACATTAAAAATACAAATAAATAATAAACCAAAACAAAATATAAGATTATACTAATATTTGCAGTAGGTCTCTCAAATAAAAATTTTACTTTCCTCTCACATCTCAATAAGTAATGAGCCAAATATTGTTCTTCTAGAGAATATAAGAGATTAGTTGAAGCCAAATTATTGACTAAAATAAAATATTATATAATAAATAATATATATTCTACTCCCTCCGATCCTAATTACAAGATATAGTTGACTTTTTTAGAAAAATTAAAGGAGCTAATTAAATTATTTTAGAGTATTTTTATTTTTATTTTTTTTCAAAGTAATTTAGTTTGACTAATAAACTAATATACTCCCTCCGGTTCTAATTATAAGACCTAGTTGACTTTTTTGGAGAGATTAAGGAAGCTAATTAAATCACTTTAAAGTATTTTTATTTTTTCCTTCAAACTAATTAATTTGACTAATAAACTAATATATAATCTAAAGATATACACAATATAAAAAATGATTAAGTAACTTATTTAGCTTCCTTAGTTTCTCCAAAAAAGTCAACTAGGTCTTATAATTAGGACCGGAGGTAGTATAATCTAAAGATACACAACACATAAAATGATTAAGTAACTTATTTTATTTCCTTAATTTCTCCAAACAAAGTCAACTATATCTTATAATTAAGACTAGAAATACATAGTAACAAATTTTAGAAAGTCAAGCCCCAACTAGCCAGTAAGTGGTTCCGTCACTGTTTCTCTCACATGTCACGTGTGTTCGAGTTTGAAACCTTACAAACAACGATTATTGGCAATTAGCTCAATTAGGGATGATTACATTTAACCGACTGGTATTTATAGGTGCCATATCCTCAATCTTCGGCCGTTAAACATGCCCGCTTCGTTATTTTATGGGGCTATAACGTAACATTTCATTTCTTATTTGTGTTGCGCGCCTTATTTTTTTTTTCAAAGGCCTCTTCGATTCTAAGAACACAAGTGTCTTATTTAACTTAAGGAACATAAATATCTAACCATAAAGGATAAGTGTTGGATTGATTTAGGATCTGATGCTCTCTCCGAGATAGGAGATAGGGGTTCCGAAGATGAGACAGTTCTGTGATGTCTATGAGAAAGACACCAAAGAATATCAATCGATCACTATGTCACACAAGAATGGCGTTAAGCCAAGGAGGTTGGGGTGTGTGTACAATGGCGGAACCTTTTGATGGTCAACTGGGGCCTTGGCCCTAGCGGTCTCAGTTGATCTTATAAAATTTATTAGTGTATATATATATTTATTATATAATATTTTATTTGGCCACAAATTTGGCCCCAGCTAATTTATTATCTTCTCTGTAAAGATAATGTTTGTTTCATTACTCATTGAACTGTGAGAGAAAAGTAAAATTCAAGTTTTAAGATATCAAAAATGTTAGTATCATCTTATATATTGTTGTGATTTATAATTATCAATTATTATTTATTTGTATTTTCAAGGTTATTTGATATTATCTAGTAAATACTCTCTCTGGTCCTTATTTAAAGAATCAACTAACAATTTTCAGAAGTCAATAAAAAACAATTAAAATCATTAAATTTGTTCTAAAATTTAAGTAATTTTCAATATTATCCCTATTAATCATACTAAACTCTAATATTATATTAATTATTACTATTTTTTTGCTAAAAATAATAATAATTAATTTTATTAATTATTACTCTTATTCACTACCTTTTTAATTATGGGTATACATGGGAAAAAATATCTAAGGCTATTTGAAAACAAGCAAGTGCCTTATAAAAAAAACTAAATATACTTGTTAGTTGATACTTTATAATAAAAACTGAAGGGGTAATTCAATATGTTTATTTTTTGGCCCGGGCTAAATTTTTTTCCTGGTTCCGCCATTGTGTATACACAATGTAACAGTATGGTAAAAGGATATGAATTGGAGCTGTACACCTGAGGGTAATCTTCTATTTATAGAGATTACATAGGGTTTTGTTCTGAAGGTTGTACATCCGCCCCTTGAACAACATGCAGCTCCATATCCAGCAAATGCCTATTCCACTATCTGACATTTCCTGCTCCACTACCTGTACTGCCGAGATTAACGCCTTGATTACAGGGCGATTAGCACTTTGCCTACATAAACCGGTCTTTTGCCTAAATGAGTCCTTGTTGGGCCATATTGGATCAGGGCCCAATATACGAATCCCCCAACTTATTTTCATGTAATGTTTGGATTAGTTTTTTTTAAAAAAAATAATTTTACTCTAAGTATATAAGAAGCATTTAATTTTCTTAAAAGTACAAGCACTTTGTCCAAAAAAATATATATACGGCCGTGTAACTAAGGTAGTCGGGGTTTTTTACCAAAATAAGATCTTTTTTTTTTTTAAAATACCGAATTGGAACAGTTCAGAAACTAATTACCAATATAATGCAGTCAATGGCATGCGTTGACCGATGCCATTGACTACGTCAGTTGTCAGACGCCACCTGGCAGTGGCGTGAATTAATGCACGCCACTGCCAAGTGGCGTGGAGTGATCCACGCCACCAGTGGCGGGAGTTGACTCCCGCCACTGGGGCGTGAATCACAATTGACGCTGGGCGTCAATTTTTTTTAAATATAATTTTATTTAAAATTATAAATTATAATTATAATTAATTAATTAGAGAATAATTAATTAATTAATCAGTTAGAGAATAATTACTTTATCATTCATTAATTCTCTGACTGATTAATTAATTAATTATTTTCTAACCAATCATATTGGTGGACATTTATTAAAAATTCAATTATTTGATTATTGCTTTCAATATTAGATATGACGATTTTTCAGTATTGATGTGCCCAAAGAAATCAATATTTTATTTAATTATTGATTACGATGAATTTATTTTCATTGAAATTTTGAATATCTTTAGTTAATAAATATATTTGATTTGATTTATATGGTAGTTAATAAATCTCCTTATTTTATTGAGGATTTGATGAATATTAAATTAATGAGAAGATATAATTTCCTTATTTTATTGAAATTATATCTTCTCATTAATTTAATATTCATCAAATCCTCAATAAAATAAGGAGATATATTAGGAGATTTATTAACTACCATATAAAATATTGATTTCTTTGGGCACATCAATACTTAAAAATCGGCATATCTAATATTGAGAGCAATAATCAAATAATTGAATTTTTAATAAATGCACACCAATATGATTGATTAGAAAATAATTAATTAATTAATCAGTCAGAAAATTAATGAAGGGTAAAGTAGTTATTCTCTAACTGATTAATTAATTAATTATTCTCTAATTAATTATTTATAATTATAATTTATAATTTTAAATAAAATTACATTTTAAAAATAAAAAAATTGACGCTAGGCGTCAAAATTGACGCCCAGCGTCAATTGTGATTCACGCCCCAGTGGCGGGAGTCAACTCTCGCCACTGGTGGCATGGATCACTCCACGCCACCTGGCAGTGGCGTGCATTAATTCACGCCACTGTCAGGTGACGCCTGACAACTGACGCAGTCAATGACGTCGGTTAATGCACGCCATTGACTGCATTACATTGGTAATTAGTTTTTGAACCGTTACAATTCGGTAATTTTTTTAAAAAAAAGATCTTATTTTGATAAAAAAAACCCAAGGTCCTCGTGATGATGAGTAGAGTCACGTCCCTCATGCTAATGCTTTTGTGGACCCAATTGGTTGGGGCACTCGTGTCAAAATCCCATTGGGCAGAATGATTTCAATGGTCCTGCGTGGCAAAATCGGATAAACTTTTGTAGCTTTCCTTGTGGCATGTGTATCATGACAACACGGAGACCTAAACGAAAGCAAGAACTAGTTCCTGCCTCATGACTCACATATATATACATATAAGATCATGTATATATTTTTTATATATGAAAAAAAATGGAACATAAATCTTATAATTAAGAACGTACATGCATGATATATACTTCCTCCGCTCCTAATTATAGGAACATTTTGGTACTATAAAAATGTTCCTATAATTAAGACCGGAGGGAGTATTACTAATTATGTAATTATCTTGGAAGTTCGATTATCTTTCTCAAAATAGAAAAAAAAAATGATTAATCTTATGTTGTTGAGTAGTAATAATATAACAGAACTATATGCTGCTCCTATAATCAAAAGTGATGGACAAAAGTTATTTGAAGGGTGAAAAATTATATGAAAGTGAAAAATTGACCAGACAATTGCGAAACGTGAAGAATGAGCAGCCTTAGTTAAGTGTACAAATGAGTTAAGCGATCTGTTTTATGGTCCACAAAACAAAAGTGATCCTTTTTAGATATTGATTTGACCATAATATATAGTATGTTTCATAGTACGTTACGAATTTAAGAATTAAGATTCAACGCGCAATGGTATTTTCTCACATGCTCATTATGATTCATGAATCTTTGTTATGAATTAAGATTCAACGCGCCATCGTACTTATGATTCATGCATCTTTGTCAGTGCCATCGTACGTTAAGTTATAAATTTAGTCAATTAGTCAAAGGTAATAACCGTCGGCCTTGGCCAACTCCATTTTCACTGTCATCCGTAATTTCATATTATTCTCACTAGATTACCTGCGAAATCACTTCTTATTATTCCAATTTTGATTTATTATTAAATATTTGGATTTTGGACAACACAGATATTTTCGTGCCCTTACTTTAATATATAATTATATATAGCGTGTGAAGCTGAGGCAAATTCGAAAAAGGCGCTTTATATACACAACGAAGCCTCCCTCCATTTTTAGATTATCGAGTGACTGGCAAACCCGGTTTCCCGCTGCATTGTCCCTTGATGCACCACGTGTCCCCCATCTTTCTCTTTTGATTTGATTTCAAACTGTTCCATTCGCTTCCATTCCTTTATATATACACACACACCCTCTGTCAACTCTCCCAACTTTCCTCAACGCCACACAACGTCTCCGACACCAACCAGTCTCCTAAACTCTCTCTCTGTTCATCTTCCATTTCTGTTCGTTAAATTTCCTTGCTGGATGTGGATGACAAACCAAACTGGTGGTGCTTCCACCATGACAGTGGAGACAACCGCCTTTCACCGTCCTAGATTCGGATCCCTCTTGCACTCCGACCCCACCTCGCTTTTCTCCGCCGCTGCCCACGACTTCTCCGTCGACAATGACTTCTCCCACCAAGACGATCAGCGCCACAGCAACGTCGACGCACTTACCGCCAGCGGCCTCCAAGAAAGTGCCTTCTCCGGCAACAATAGCTCACCTTACTTGATGTCTCCCTGGAGCCAGCAAGCCGCCGCCGGCGCCACCTCCCCCTACTCTAAATCTCCATGGTTCCTCTCGTCGGTCGCTCCTCCAGGTTTCCACGTATATGATGATGACCATGGCTTCCCGCCAAATGGCCTCATCGGTTCACTCGTGCGTGAAGAAGGGCACATATATTCGCTCGCTGTGTCGGACGAATATTTGTACACGGGTTCACAAAGCAAGAACATAAGGGTGTGGAAGAATTTGAAGGATTTCGCTGGGTTTAAATCGAGTAGTGGATTGGTGAAGGCGATAGTGATCTCTGGGGGAAAGATTTTTACGGGACATCAGGATGGGAAAATCAGAGTGTGGAAGTTTACGCACAAGAATCCAAACTCTTATAAGCGCATCGGGAGTTTGCCGACTTTAAAGGATTACGTGAAAAGCTCAATGAATCCCAAGAACTATTTGGAAGGCCGGCGTCGAAAGAACAAGGTGAAAGTCAAGCATTTTGACGCCGTCTCGTGTTTAAGCCTGGTGGAAGCTGATGGATTGTTATACTCAGGCTCGTGGGATCGGACGATCAAGGTTTGGAGGCTGAAGGATTCGAAATGCTTGGAATCAATCCCCGCGCACGAGGACGCCGTGAACTCGGTCGTCGCCGGGCTACATGGCTTCGTTTTCTCGGGGTCCGCTGATGGCACGGTGAAGATGTGGAGGAGAGAAATGACGGCGGGAAAAGGGAAAACAAACCACGTGCTAGATCGCATTCTTCTCAGGCAAGAAAACGCCGTAACGGCCTTGGCGGTGAACCACGAGTCACGTGTGGTGTATTGTGGGTCGTCTGATGGGTTGTTGAACTTCTGGGAAGCAGACGAAAAAGGCAACCTCTGTCACGGTGGTGTTCTGAAAGGTCATAAGCTCGCCGTTCTCTGCCTTGCCACCGGCGGTAACCTCGTGTTCAGCGGCTCGGCCGATAAGAACATATGCGTGTGGAAGCGAGAGGAGAGTGGAATCCACTCGTGCCTCTCGGTTCTTACAGGTCACACCGGACCCGTAAAATGCATAGCCGTGGAAGAAGAGAGAGCAGAAGAAGCATCAGAAGAAGATGAATGCAGAGAGGATGATCATTGTCGTCGGGTTCCAACTTCCTCGACGGTGCGAGGAAGACGGTGGATAGTATACACAGGTAGCTTAGATAATTCAGTGAAGGTGTGGCGCGTATCAGAGCACGCGCCAGAGTTGAGGATGTTGCAAGGATTAGTAAATAAAGCTATCAGCGACTCCTCTCCACTCGGAGGGATTAATGATAACAGGTGGCACTTCAAAAATGGGAATTATTGAGTCCATGTGATAAGTACGCTCTATGCATGACCGTGGAGATCACGCGAGGCCAGAGAAAAATAGAGGATTAGTTAGAGTAGCATGCAGTCCATTTCGTTGGTGGTAATATATCCATCATTGACGTCTCACAACTTTCCTCAATACTATCCTTCGTGTGTTTGATTTTAGAAAAAGAAAATCAATACTCTCAAGGAAAATATGGTCATGTATTTAATTTCGTCTCCACAAAATTATGCCTCAATATATAAAATGTTTTGTTTTTGTGAGATTTTCTTCTTGATATTTTGCTAGCCTTGTTATAATTATATTACTTCCTTCGGTCTTAATCATAAGACCAAGTTGAATTTTTTTTGGAGAAATTAAGGAAGTTAATTAAATTATTTTAGAGTATTTTTAATTAATTTAATTAGTTTAACTAATAAACTAATATATAATCTAAGTATATACAACATATAATATGATTAAGTAGATTATTTAGCTTCCTTAATCTCTAAAAAAAAAAGTCAACTCGATTTCATAATTAGGACCGAAGGTAGGTAATATAAAGTATGAGGTTTACTTTTCTCATGTTGCATGAGAGAAACAAGATTCCTACACACACATAAAATGGTGGGACCAACATATATATAGTGCTAATTATATATATATATGCGGGCCCCACCATTTTATGTGTGTGTGGCATAAGAAAACATTTCTCCTACAACATGAGAAATGTTTTTCCCATAAAGTATATTCATTAGTAGGCTTTACCCTAATAGACGGGAAAAAAAAAAGGGAAAATTATAATAAAGGACTTAAGAAAAATAATATTTATTAAGAAGGATCATAAAAAGTGGTAATTATTCTAAAGGACCAAAAATTAAAATATTAAAATAAAATGACTAAATGACCCTTAGTCAGATTTCCTATGTTCTCATTAACTAAATCTGGAATGATTTTTTCTTACATGAGAATCTAGAGTAATTGATGGATAATAATAATAAATAGATATCAATTCAAATAATTCTTTTTCCATTGTAGAATCACTCAAGATTATTATGTTAGAGAAAAGATAGGAAATATGGAGCTTTTTATGGTTATAGCGAAAGGAAAGAGGGATTTAGTTTCTTTAATCACGTTCTTCTCTTTTGATGGGGTTTTTTTGAGTTAAGAGTCTTTTGCTTTATTTTCTGTTTCTCTGATAATGGAACAATTGGTAATATTGAATGAATATCAGGTACTTTTGGTTGCCTCAGTACAAAAAATCTCAGGTCTAACACAGTAGACGGTTGCACAACGCACGAGGTTTCTTCTGCCACAACCATAAAAAGCTCCACCTTTGCTATCTTTTCTCTAGCATAATAATCTGGAGTGATTCTACTATAGGAAAAGAATTATTTGAATTAATATCTATTTATTATTATATATTAATTACTTTAGATTCTCATGTAAGAAAAAATCATTCCATATTTAGTTAATGAGAAGATATGAAGAAAAAATCATTCCAAATTTAATTAATGAGAAGATAAGAAATCTGATTAAGGGTAATTTAGTCCTTTTATTTTAATATTTTAATTTTTGGTCCTTTAAAATAATTACCACTTTTTATGGTCTTTCTTAATAAATATTATTTTTCTTAGGTTCTTCATTATAATTTTCCAAAAAAAAAAAACTCGATGCTTTTTATGGTGATGAGATAGAGTCATGTAGAGTGTGTGTGGAGTGATTGCTTGAAACCAAACTATGAGAGCTCATGTTTTCACACTTAAATATGGGGTTATTTGGTGATGGATAACCTACTGAAACTCAGGGGCGGAGCTAGGGAGGGGCTAGGGGTGGCCCCCGCCCCTCCTAAAATTATAGAACAATACCCAAAGTTTTAAGAAATTGTATTTCTACTTTGTAAATATTTCAATATTTTCAATTTGGTCCCTACTTAAAGGTTTGTGGAAGGACTAAAATGAACATCTTGATATGTTTATAGTGCTTAAATGTAATCTTATAGACACTTGGGTTTAACTCATAATTTTAGCCCCTCCTAATTTGGATTCCTGGCTCCGCCCCTGCTGAAACTGATGCTCTCTTCCTTCCAAAATAATTTTGTTTAGAGTGGTGCACACATGTTAAGGGAGACATGTAATAAATATATATAACCTAAATTTTAATTCTAATCAAAATAAATAATATTCAATTCTAAATATAAGATGTTGTTTACTTTTTTAAAAAAAAAATTAAGGAAACTAAATAAGTTATTTAATTATATCATTTATTGTATATCTTAGATTATATATTAGTTTATAAGTTAGATAAATAGTTTGGGAGAAAAAAAATTAAATATTTTAAAGTAACTTAATTAATTTTTTTAATAAACGAAGGATAAAATAGTTAAAATATTCGTTGAAAACCTAAAGTAAGAATATTATCTCAAACATATTATATACCTTTTCCATATATATAAATGGTATAAAAGAAACTTATAGAAACTAAATTATACTTTTGGTCATAAAAGAGAAACAAAGTTAAACAAAATTAAATCATCGATATAACATATATACGCATGATCAAGAATAAGAGAGGATGGAATGGTATCAAAACATGAATAATGCGATTTTTGATAAGTATTATCCAGGCAAGTATATATATATGTCTGCAAGTGAAAAAATAGCAGTGAGAATAACTACATCTTTTTTAATAAAAATAAGTTATTTTAATTTTGGTGATATTTTTGGGCCATGAATTTTTGGTGGGATTGGAAAAGTAACGGATGGACAGTTTGGTTTGCCTAAAAAAATGAAGGATGTCGGATGGCGAAAAAGAACATCTCCATTGATTCGTCTTTTATTTTTTTCAATTGAATGTCTCTATTATTATATCAAGTTATAATGGTTGGATTTAATACTATATATATAAGAATCTCCAATGGTGAGGACATTCAATGAAGAAAAGATAGAAAGAAATCAAAATTATACTTTGGGTCATAAAAGAAATGAAGTTAAACAAAATTTAATCATCAATATGATGTATGAGAAAAACACTTTTCATGTTGTAGGAGAAGTGTATTATATTCTCATATCACACATATGAAATGGTAAGACCCACACATATATATAATTAGTATATATAAATATGTGGGTCCTACCATTTCATGTGTGGATAGGAATCTTCTTCTTCTCATGCAACATGAAAAGTTTAAAGCCCATGATATATATACGTATGATCAAAATTAAGAGGATGGAATGGTATCAAAACATGAATAATGCGATTATCCATAAGTATCATCCAGGAAAACAATGAGGATGAGGACTTTTTTTATTAAGAAAAAAAGAGTTATTTCAATTTTGGTGATATTTTTGGGCCATGATTTTTGGGTGGAATTAAAAAGGAACGGATGGACAGTTGGGTTTGCCAGAAAAAAGGGGAGGATATGGATCGGGAATTGATTCCTTCCTTCATTTCCTCTCTATTAAATGTCTCAACTACTAGATCAATTTTTAATGATTGGGATTTAATATTATATAAAAATATTAGGATTAAGTAGCAAACTTGTCTTGGAAGTATACGCTCAGGAGTAATTTGCCCTATAAGTTTTTTTTGGTTCAATGTAGCTCCAAAAGTACAAAAACGAAGCAATTTTGTCATTTTCTGTTAAAAAGTTAATAGTCAATGTCATTTTTTTAACAATCAACATTAGTATTTTAACGGAAAAATGTAAGATTATTACATTTTTAAATTTTCAGGACTACATTGAGCCATACTTTCAGGAAAAAATTGCTCTTCTAAAACAAATTTACTATTTAAGCCAAAATATTAATATGATATTAAATCTCAATCATTGAAACTCGATCCAATAGTGGAGGCATTCAATGGAAAGAGATCAATAAAAACATTATTTTCGAATGAGAGATGGAGGGAGACGTGGAAAGTAGCAGCGTGCCCTGAAATGAAGGGAGTAATAGAGGCCTGGGCTACAGCATGGAAACGACAAAAAGAATAGCAAAACGACGTATCAGTTTGTGTGTTGCTCTGTTGCGCAGCTTTTCGTTTTCGTTGGTAACATGCATGGCTTCCTAAAAGTCGTCAAGGCAAGCTGGCTTAGCGAAGGGACCGTTACAAGTTGTGAAAAGGAAGAATATGTCTTTTACGTCCATATGGGCGTCTCTCATTAACTAATTAACCGACACCTGACTTTTTGGTAACGACTAACGAGTGGATGCAATTAATAGCTTACTAGTAATTTACTTCAACATATATTACAACAGAGTACCCTGTAGAATACATGTTTGGTTGTAAGATGTGTACGTGAATCCTGTCTTCATGACTATTCTTGATAACATCTTTTTTTATGGACAAAAACCATATGCAAAAAGAAAGCTTTTCATGGTTTGCTTGCAATGGAGTGTGTACGTTGACTTATCCAACGGTTGTGAGATTAGTGATCAATAATCTCTTGCATCACACAACTAGAGGGATTCGGCTTGGGTCCACTGCCCTTGCCGTCTATTCCCGTTCATTACCATTAAACAATGTCGTTTTGGCGCAAAAACCACACACCTGATCTTTTTTTTTTTTTTTTTGCTAGATACATATTTCAAGGTACTGTAGGTACTAAAAAGATACTTAGGATATTAACTAGTACAAAAAAAATATTTCATGATCTTGAAAAATTATTTTATAATGTTGAAAAAATATTTCAGGGTATTAACTGTTACTAAAAAGATATTTCAGAATACTGACTAGTACTAAAAGAATATTTTATGATCATGAAAAATTATTTCAGATATCTAAAGTAATTTTTCAAGATATCTAAAACAAAAAAGGATCAAGTGTGTGGTTTTTGCGCCAAAACGGCGTTGTTTAATGGCAATGAACGAGAGTGAATAGCAAGGACATTGGACCCAAACCGAATCCCAACTGGAGTTAGTGCTTGCTCGGGATAATTGTGTGTTTTGTATTGTATAAGATAAATAAAGTATGCAATAAAAATTTTATCTTGTAGAGTGCAAAAATATTTATTTTGATATGATCTAAATAGTGTTTCTTTCATACAAACTAATAAACTTCATTAACTTTATCTTAAAATTTAATAAAATTTTTAAATTTATTCTTATTTAATATTACATACAGTCCTAAATATAGGACATAGTTTGTAATACAGTACTAAATATAGAATATAATTTATAGTGTAATTTGCATTACAAATTATGTCCTATATTTAGTACTGAAGGAGTGTATATTATATATAGGAGGACAAAGTCAACACAATAATAAATAAATGATAGAATTGTATATTTATATAAAAAATTTAATAATATGAATTATAAATAAGACCCAAAAAAATCTTTCTTGTCCTATAAATAATATAGATGAGTGTCCAGCTTTGGGCTTCACTCGCAAGTCCACTAATAAATGGGCCAATATTTCATTTGAAGAAAGCTATTCTTCGGTTACCCTTTTATCCTTTTGCTTTTTTTTTTTTTTAAAGGGTAAGACACTAACTGCCCGATATTATAAACATGTTACTTTTTTTTTTTTTTGTGATTTCGAGCTCTTGTGAATACAAAAAGCTTTCTTAGGAAAAGTTTCCATTTTGATACCCAACAGAAACTCAGAGTGGTTGCACACTTTACCCCCATTTTTTATATCACAAAAAGATTACTCCTTTTGCTTTTCCGAAACAGTCTGTATACTCCCCAAAAAAAACAAAAAATCAATAAAATTGACTGTTTTCCACTTTTTTCAATATATTCCCCCCTTCTCTTTTTAATCAATAAAATTGACTGTTTTTCACTTTTTTCAAAATATGGGGGCCACAATTTTTTCCTTTCTAATTTTTGAAGTCTTAATTTGACGCATTTCCAAAAGATAAAGGGAAATTGAAAGAAAAATACTAACAAAATTGAAAAAAAAATAAATAAGTATGTTAAATTTTGATAATTTCAAAGGTATTGATTTTGAATTTTGAAATGTTGTAGAAATTAAAAAATTACCTAATGATTCTTAGTTTTTTTTTAAATAAAAAAATCTATTAGAGCTCCAGCGTCGATGACCGACAACAGCGGTTGTTATAAGAGCTCCAATGACCTAGTTGGAGACCAGCGGCTAGAGCTTTGGTAACTTTATATATATATATATAATATTATAAATTTTTCAAGCACAAGTTGTCAATATAGATACTTAAATGAGTTAAGGTGCAAAAATAAACATGTGCTTTTCTCCAAAGAGCGTCCAGTAGCAAATGCTTTTTTTTTGTGCAAAAGTACATACGTAGTTACAAATTAGGTGCAAAAATACCGTTTGACAGTTAAGTTTGACTTTGACTGATGACGTGACATTTCAAAAGTGCAAAAATACACATGTGATTTATCAAGAAGAGCGCCCAACAACAATTTTTTTTAATTTAATAATTTTATTTCAAGATCCTAAAATAATTTTTCAACATTATGAAGTATTTTTCAGTATCAGTCAGTATTCGTTTAATACCGGTCAATACTTGAAATATTTTTTCAAGATCATAAAATAATTTTTCAAGATTATGAAGTACTTTTTCTGTACCAGTTAGTATCCTGAAAGTATTTTTTAGTACCAGTCAGTACCCTGCAATATTTTTTTCAGTATCAGTCAGTATCCTTTTAGTACTGGTCAATACTTGAAATATTTTTTTCAAGATCCTAAAATAATTTTTCAAGATTATGAAGTATTTTTTCTGTACCAGATCCTGAAAGTACTTTTTAGTACTAGTCAGTACCTGAAATATATTTTTTTTGGATATTGACTAGTACAGAAAAAATACTTCATAATTTTGAAAAAATATTTCAAGTATTGACCGGTAATAAAAGGATACTGACTGATACTGAAAAAATACTTCATAAACTTGAAAAATTATTTTAGGATCTTGAAAAAACATTTCAACTGTTTACCGGTACTAAAAAGATACTGAAAAAATATTTCAGGGTACTGACTGATACTAAAAAGTACTTTCAGGATACTGACTGGTACAAAAAAAATACTTCAAAGTATCTTTTTAGTACCAATGAGTACCCTGAAATATTTTTTTCAAGTCTAAAAATATTTTTTCAAGATTATGAAGTATTTTTTCAGGTCAGTATTCTAAATATCTTTTTACCCGACAGTAATTAAAATAAAATTATTAAATTTAAAAAAAAATTGTTGTTGGGCGCTTTTATTGACAAATCACATGTGTATTTTTGCACCTTTGAAATGCCACGTCATTGGTCAAAGTCAAACTTAACGGTCAAACAGTATTTTTGCACCTAATTTGTAACCACGTGTGCACTTTTGCACCCAAAAAAAGCATTTGCTACTGAGCGCACATCGAAGAAAAGCACATGTGTATTTTTGCAGCTTAACCCTACTTAAATTGTTAATAACGATACGAAAGTTGTGAACATGCTATTTGTTGAATACGTGGTTTACAACTTTAGTATCGTTATTAACAACTCAAATATCTATATGGATTTTTTTAGCCTAATTTTTTTTAAAAAAAAAAAAGCCGCTAAAGCTTTGGTGAAAGTTTTTATGAAATATTCAATAAATATCATGTTCACAACTTTAGTTTCGCTATTTACAACTCAAGTATATAATAGTAATTTTTTTTTTTGGTGAAAAACAGGGCATTTAGCCCTTCCTCATTCCTGGATTATAATCTCTCGTGGGTAGACAACCCCCACTAAATCATTGTACAAACCTCCCAGTACACACCTGGGTGGACTATCAAACACTACATAATACTCATCTTGTGCAAAACTAAAACTAGCTAGGGAATCTGCACAAGAGTTTCCTTGCCTATATACATGAACAAATCTACAATTCAAAAAATTATGCAGCAGCGAACGAATTAACATCAGCAGCCTTGCCTCATCTGTCTCGTCAATCTGCAAATTCTGTAGCATAGTAGTTACAGCAGTAGAGTCGCATTCCACGACAATATTATCAAGGTTGTAATTTTTAGCAAGCTCAAGACCTGTTAAAACTGCCCATAGTTCAGCTTTGACAGCAGTACAAGCACCCAGCTTCTTCACAAATCCACATATCCACTGACCATTACTGTCTCTGATTAATCCTCCGCAGCCTGCCAATTTTTCCTCACCTCTACAAGCACCATCTACATTCATTTTGACCCATCCCTCCCTAGGTGCTCTCCACCTGATAAACACTTGTCGTTTTACACCTTTGACCCTCCCAAACTCTTGCTTTGCTCTTGCTATTTCCTCTTTATATTTCTGTATTACCACAGCTTGATTTCCAGGCATTAAGAATTCCTCCTCAAAAATGCTCCTGTTCCTCCACCACCAAAGATGCCAGCAGGACAGGGCAAACACATAGCTCCAATCCCCATTTGAATCTCGCAGATTCCAATTAAACCATTCTTTCCCATGAAGCCTCCGGAATTCCTCCTCAATTCTACTGCCTTTTAACTCGCTCCACAGTTCCCAAGCAATACTACAATCCCTCAAAACATGCATAAGACTCTCCTCTTTATTAACACAGTAATGACAGTTAGAAGAACCCCCAATCAGTCTACTCCGCCTTTCCACTCTGAGGAGCCTATCATGCATGGCTTGCCACAGGAAAATTTGGACCCTTCTTGGACCTCTCCATTTCCACAAATTAGTCCACACACCATTTCCACAATTCTGCTCTTTCCTCAGGCTACAATACATCTCTGATACATTATACTTATTTAGTAAATGGCTTCCCCATCTGATATGATCCTCTCCCCCCAGCTCACTAAGAGGTGGTATCGCCCTAATCAATCTCTGCCCTTCCTTATTAACACATTTTTCAATCTTTTCCATATCCCAGCCTCCCTCACTACAAGTCATATCCTTCACCAACGCCTTTCGGTCCTCCACAACTACCACACCAGAGCATTTATCAATTAATTTGCACCCATCTTCCACCCATACATCATCCCAAAATCTGATTCTTTCCCCATTTCCAACCTCCCACACCACATTTTTAATTACATTAGGCCAGATACGGCCCAGGTTTTTCCACAAATCAGAATCAGTTTTTAACACTTTGCAACCCTTCTCTAAGTCGCATTCCCTCTTGTATTTACCACTTAACACCTTTGAACAAAGAGAACCCGGCTTAGAAATTAAATTCCAGGCTACTCTCCCTAGTAAGGCCTCATTCATTGCCTCTAAATTCCTTACACCTAAGCCACCATTTTTCTTTTCTCTACAAATAATCTCCCAACTCACTGCATGAATCTTTCTTTTCCTCTCTTCGCTGCCCCAAATAAAGTCACATTGTATCCTTTCCATTTGTTTCCTCACCCCTACTGGAATAGCGGTATGTTGCATACAAAATACTGCCATTTGGTTTGTGACGGATTGAACCAGTGTAAGCCGGCCAGCAAGAGAGAGAGTTTGTCTCTTCCAACTACTTAGCTTACCTTGCATTCTATCAATTAAATGTTGGAACTTCCTCTTATTATCCCTTCCCTTCAACATATAGGCACCCAAGTACCTTCCCAAATCATCCATACGCTTAAATCCAGACATCAAACAGATTTCATTCTGAACACTTCTATCAACATTCTTTGAAAAACAAATGTTTGTTTTCTGAATATTTACTTTCTGCCCTGAAATAGCACCAAAATTTTCAAGGACAGCTAATACAGCACTCATATTTCCTATGTTTGCTTCGCATACTAAAAGCAAATCATCGGCAAAGAGTAGATGTGACACTTCAGTTCCATTCCTTCCCATTTTCAAAGGCTTCTACTTACCCTCATTCACACAATCCACAATTAGATGGGTTAGCTTTTCCATCCCTAAAACAAAAAGGTAGGGGGATAAAGGGTCCCCTTGCCTCAAACCTTTTGATGGGGTGAAATTCTCTTTTCTTTCCCCATTCCACATCAATGACATTTTGGTAGAGCTAATACATCCCATAATAACTCTCTTGAGGTGATCATCCACTCCAATTTCGTCTAAAATTTTCTCAACAAACTTCCAATTCATTCTATCATATGCTTTCTCAAGATCAATTTTAATGATCATATAACCTTTCTCACCCTGAATTTTGCTTAAAGAATGTACAATTTCTTTAGCAATAATGATATTATCATGAATACTTCTTCTTGGCACAAAACTCGTTTGGAAAGGTGAAACCAAACTATCCATAATAGGCTTCAATCTATTCACAATTACTTTAGAAAGCCCCTTATATATAACATTACATAGAGCAATCGGTCTAAAATGACTAACCTCTTTCGGCTGGTCCAATTTAGGTATGAGCACCAATAATGTATCATTGATATCTACAATGTTCTTTGGCCTCCTCCATAGCTCCTTCATGTAGCTAATGACAGATTGGCCAACCACCTTCCAATTGTGTTGATAAAATCCAGCTGGAAAACCATCTCCTCCTGGGGCCTTAAACGCTCCCATTTGAAAAAATGCCCTCCGAATCTCCTCCCCACTAATTTCCTTTCCCAACATCCTCAATTTCTCTTCATTAACCATACCCCATCTCTGATTCGTGTTAGCCCAAGCCCTATCAATCAGCTCCTCATGAAACAGATTTTTATAATACGTTTGCATCATACTCACCATTTCCACTTCCTCCTCAACCCACAACCCCTCTGCATTTTTAAGCATTTTAATCTTGTTTTTCCTCCTCCTAATTAAGGTTTTCGTGTGGTAAAACCTCGTGTTACGATCTCCCTCCTCCAGCCACCTCCCTCTTGACTTTTGGAACCAAAGGACCTCCCCCTGCCTTAGGGTCTGCATCAGTTCCTCCTCCAACTTCTTCTCTAGCCTACACAAATACGGATTACTCCGTCTCGATAAACAATTTTGGATACCACTCAACCTGTTTAATAATCTGGTCTTACGGGCTCCAATATTGCCAAAAATATCCCTATTCTAGCAAGTTAAGTTCTACTGTAATTTTGGTAGTTTCTCAAGAATACTCTCATTTCCTTCCTAACTCCTCCTCATCACATCTCCAAAAGTATCATGCATCTGCCATGCTGCCTCATACCTGAAAATCCTTTGGCCACACCTCTTATTTTCCACATTCAGATTGATTAAAATGGGGTGATGATCAGACCCCAATCTTGGTATAATTCTAATCTCTGCATTATCAAATTTCTCAACCCACTCCACATTACATAGACATCTGTCCAATCTCTTGTACACCCTTTCTAATCCTTCCCACTTAGGGCCCTTCCATGTAAAAAAGGGGCCATTTGCTTCCAGATCCAGTAGGTTGCACCGTTGAATCCACTCGTTAAACCTTTTGCATCTTGTCTCATTCACTCTTCCTCCTCCTTTTTGCTCAAGAGGAGATTTAATTTCATTGAAATCCCTAGCCAATAGCCAAGGCTTAGCAACATCACAAGCCAATCCCTGGAGTAGCTCCCACGTCACAAGCCTTCGCTGTTCGCATGGGCTCGCGTACACTGCTGTGAAGAGCATCTTCTTTCCTTCCAAACACATTCTACAATGGATAAACTGTTCATTCTTCACTAACACATCCACACTTAATCCATCCAGCCCCCACAACAACCAGATACCTCCTGAAAACCCTGAAGCCTCCATTCTAATAGAATGCTTAAACCCCCAATTTTTGATAATCCTTGTCGCTGGACTACCGCTAACTCTTGGTTCCAATATTACTACTAGATCCACCCTATATCGGCATCTCAACTCCCTAAGCACAGCCGCAAAACCCTTGCTTGCTGAACCCCTACTATTCCACACTAAAATCTTTATCATAAGGACACTATGATAAGAGGTATTTTAGCCCAACACATCCACTAATCAGCAAGTGCAGGTGTTTTGTGCACCTCATCCATGCTTGCGCCCATGCTATTAACTGGGTCCGGATTCGCATCCATATTCATAGCACCACCCGTTTCCATATCAACTCTCTCCGCCATCTCTCCAGGGTGTAAGTTTTCCTTGTCAACCATGTCAACCTCCTTACCTTTATACATCTCTAGGTTGCTTTCTGGCATTATCTCACAGCTGCCAAAGACATTTGTGGATCCTCTCCCAGCTCTCCATACATCTCCTTTGTTATTTACAGTCAACATGCTTTCTCCTTTGTTCATCATTGGCTTCCTTTGCACCTGAACAGGTCCGCCAACGCTCTTTTTCACTTGTGCCTCAGCCCCTTTTTTTGAGTGTCCCATTACACCTGCCTTAACCTGCTTTTTTTGAACACTTTGACGTTCCTCTCTCTGCCCTTTTGTAGACCTAGTACCAGCTCCAGTTACTTCCTCCCTCCTTCCTGTATCAGCACCCAATCCTTCCTCAACCTTCTCGGGCTCATTATGTAACACACAAAAACGCGACCTTGTATGATTCATATGTTCAGGCACAACCGATCGTTGCTGCCTTCTCGTTCGCTGTACAGTCTTCCAAAGTTCCTTTACACCCTCCTTTTCAACTCCAACCCTCTTCCTACCCTCAGGCACTTCCACATCCACCTCCATTTCAACCTCTGATTTCCTCCTGTGAAAGGCCTCACAACCCTCTCGATTATGCCCATACCACCCACATTTGCTGCATAGCAAACTCATACTTTCATATACAATGCTTAGAATCTGACCATCAACCTCAAACTCCGGCACTAACGGCTTTGTAAGATCTAATTCCACACACATACGAGCAAATTTACCCCTTGCACGTTGCGCTGTATGAACATCTAATCTAATAGCCTTCCCAATTGAATTTCCCAAATTAAGAAGGAATTTTTTATCAAACAGGGGGGCAGGCAAATATGGAAATCTCACTCAGGAAACTACTGACCCTATTTTCTCATTTTTTGGACTGAAATCAGGTTTCCATCTAGCAACACTCAAATAGGCATCAGTGATAACCCAGGGACCCCAATCAGAGCTTCCATATAGTCATCAATGTGCTGAAAGTTAATCAAATAGAAATCGTTTTCCAGATCAAAAATATCTATGTTACCTTTCCTCTCCCAAATTTGCTTCAGCTTCTTCACCATGAATCCATATGATGGTTGTCTGCCCATGAGTTTTACCACTAGCGAACGGCTGAACGGCTTATTGAGTCTCTCTTTTTCCTTGTCTGCAAGAGAGAATTTCGGACACAAAGGATTGGTGAAATCGACACTGATTCCGTCACTCGCATCTAGGACATCGGTGAAATCTGTTCCTGATCCGTAGCCCATAACTTCATCATCATCGTCATCCTTAGCCCACTCCCACCAGCACTTCCTCTCTTTCACATTTTGTAATAGAGATTCTCTATAAGACTTTGGGATTTGCTCCTTCCGATCCGTCTTCATCCAACCTTCATCACGTACCTTTAGTGATTCCTCTCCAGAAAATTCCTCCGCCGTGAAACTTACTTTCCGTTTGCGTCTGCCCAAATCCTCCCGCACATCCTCAACCATTCCCTCACCTTCCCCTCCTCACAAGGTGCGACCGGAGGGGACGCTCATTTCCTCCGTCACAGTAGGTGGCGGAGACACTCAGATCCGGTCGAGAACCCTAGCGAAGAACCCGATTCTGTTTCAAGGCCCACTTCTTATATAATAGTAATTTTAACTTGAGCAATTAAAGAAAAAAGTCTATAGAGCTCTGGTAAAAATTATTTGAAAATATTCAACAAATACCTTATTTACAACTTTAGTTTTATTATGAACAACTTAGGTATCTATATTAAGAATTTTAGCATGACAAATTCGAAAAAACAAAAACAACCTCTGGAGCTCTGGTGAAAGTTATTAACATCGTTATTAACAACTCAAATATCACCAGCAATGACTTTGTCCTAAGAAACTAAAAATTATATATATAAGGCTATTGTTTACAACTTTAGTATAATTATTAATAACTCAAATATCTATATTGACAACTTTTACTTAATTTTTTTTTAAAAAAATATTAGGTCACCGGACCTTTGATCATTGATCTCTAGCGGTTGGTCGCTGGAGTTTCGATGACGGCTGTTGAGGTTTTTTTTTTTAAAAAAAAATAGGGATAGTTAGACAATTTCTCAAATTTTACAACATCTCAAAATTTCAAATCATTCTCTTTGATTTTGAATTATTGGAAATCAACATGCTTATTTGTCTTTTTATCAATCTTGATGATAATTTTTCTGTCTTTTTTCCCAAAGATAAACTTTGTATGATTTTTCATTTTTAAAAATAGTCTTTTAAATTAAAATAAAGATGAATATGGACCCGATATAAATTTTCTTGGCTCCTTCCCTTGAACCTAAAAAAACGTTGGAAATTTTGAGGGAGTTTCCATTAATAGACTAAAAACCAGACCAAGTAAACGGCCCTACTATCCATCTTGTGGTCTTCCTACTCACTCTCTTGTCAACAACTCGGAAATTGGAATTCTTACTTTAACTTATGGGCCCCCATTGGCCCAACCCTTACTCTGAAATCGTTATTCATTATAGTTGACCTCTCTCTCTCTCTCTCTCTCTCTCTTTTTAAAAGCCTATTTTTTTAATATATAATTATATGATATTCAATAAGCAATATTGAATTTATTTAATTCAGAGAAACTCTTGTAGGGATATTTTCTATATTTTTTATCATTGATTTTTTCCCCCTTATTTGTTGGTATGATTGTGATATAATGAATCACTTGCCCAAACGTTTTTTATTCTTGACACACAACAATACTAACTTTTTTTAGATTCATTCTTCGTATTTTTTATAAGTAAAAGTTGTTATTTTTATTGTGATAAAAGTTTATTTCGTCACATGTGAGAAAAGTTGTTATTGTGATAAAGGTTAATGTCTTCAGTGATTAATTAGTATGTGAGAAACACATGTAAATATGTTTATAACAAACACTTATCCATTATAAAATAAAGGGTTAAGGTGCAAAATTATAAATGTGGTTTTCTAAAAAATGCATCAAATACGAAGTTTTTTTTTTGTGTAAAAGTGATTACATGGTTACAAAAATAGGGTAAAAAAATTCGTTGCTTGTTAGTTTGACTTTTTGTATTTTTAAGGTAGATATGAACTATGACTCGGCAAAATTTTATCCTAACTGACAGTGGAGAACGGGATGAAATTACAAAAAATGACTCATAGTTTCAAAAATTACAGAAAAGCGACAACGACGACAAAGAGGTGGAGATGGGCGACTCGATGGATAAGATTGAGATTGGGAAAGAGGAGGGGAATAAGAGAGAAAATGGTTGAACTATAATTTATAAAATAGCTACATCATTTTCTGTAATTTTCTCTATTTCTTTACTGCGTTGGAATGAAATATAGTCATAGTCTATGTTAGCAGATACAAAAATGTCAAACTAACCATCAATAAATATTTTTACCCCATTTTTATACCCACATAGTCAGCAAAAGAAAACCCACCCCACATGAACTTATTATATTTCTTAAAAAATAAATACTCGTTGAGCTTTAGAGCAAACAAAAAAACAAAAATACTCGTTGAGCAGTGTGTTGAAAATTTAAAAGTCAAGTGACGCGTCACTGGTAACGAAACTTCTGCCAGCGAAGCCAAAAGCATATAATTTGGAACTATTGTAGATTCATTGTACAGATTAATGAGATTATAATTGTAAAGGGTATGAATATGCAAATACATAATACTGTTCAGTGAATTTGATAAAAAGTTAGTTGACCGTTCTAATCAAGCAATTTCATTCAAAGCTGAAGGCGTTCATTTCCATTCGCTAAATCCAGGTTTACTTGTCATTTCCGTCATTAGTCACTCTCGTTCCTTTAGTCATTTCTTCATCCTAATCTACAGTTTCGCTTCTCTAAGCATAACTTCTCATCCATGATCACGTTCAATTTTCACTTTTTCATGGAGTTTTGCCTTTGCCAAATGGCTTTTTTGCTTCCTGGATATTCTTTTTACTTTCTGTGTTTGATGGGTTCTTCGCATGATACGTTCTCGTCGGAAGAAATTTAGTTAGTAATGATTACGAAGCAAGCTGGGTCTGCAAGATTAGGGTGAGTTTAATTTGTTTGACACTAAGCTACAATGGCTTCGATTCTGAAAAAATGGCTGCCTGGTGTGTCCTCATCAGTTTCTAAAGATAACGACGACGATCATGACCTTGAATACTCCATTGCTATGATATATGATGGTCCTGATTTAAACTACTCGATCCCAGAAATATCTCCTTTCAAAATTGATCAAATTCCAATTGCTTCTGTAGCTTCTATTTCTTCCGATCAATTTTCAGTTCCAATTATCCAGCCCATTGTGAAAACCAGTCATACAACTCCCATCAGAGTTAGTAACTCGGTTTCATCGGGCAATGATGATAAAGAGGATAGGTTCTTTCAAAATGAACAGAACCCCACCAATTCGGAAATAACAGAATCAGGTTCAAACTCTCAATCACTCTTCTCTGAGATTTCTTCTTGCAGAGAAGGTGATTTTAAAAATGACACACCCAGACCCACGCATGTCAAACGACCTTCGAATGTAACTTTCCGCGATCCTGAGTCTGATGCCATTGTAGTAGTGAGAGAAAGATCTGTTGATTACCCAGAGAGTCCAAAAGTTGAGAGAACTGGTAAGAAAGGTACATGTTATCGATGCCATAAGGGTTCTCGTTTCACCGAGAAGGTGGTTTGCATTTCTTGTGATGCAAAGTATTGTCACAATTGTGTGATAAGAGCAATGGGGAGCATGCCTGAAGGAAGAAAATGCATTACTTGCATTGGTAATCGAATCGATGAAAGCAAGCGAAGAACCTTGGGAAAAAGTTCTCGGATGCTGAAGCACTTGCTGTCTGAGCTGCAAATGAAACAAATGATTTATGTTGAGAAGATTTCTGAAGCAAACCAAATACCACCAGAACTTGTTTATGTGAATAATGAACGTCTCAATAGGAAACAGCTGGTGTTACTCTCAAGCAGCTCAAATCCACCAAAAAAGCTAAAACCAGGTTTTTATTGGTATGATAAGGCATCTGGTTTATGGGGAAAGGTGAAAATTAACCTCCATGATTAAATACTTATGTTTGTCTCCTTGATTTGAGGTAGAGCTGATGTTTTTATGAGCATACCTCAAATCTTTTTGCTCTGCTTGATTGATTATACAGGAAGGTAAAAAGCCATCTCAAATTATCAGCCCCCAGCTGGACGTTGGAGGTGACTTGAAGGAAGATGCAAGCAATGGAAACACAAACGTGTTCATAAACAATCGAGAGATTACCAAAAAGGAGCGCTTGATTCTCAAGGTTGTTATGTGAGGCACAGTCATGAATCTTCTGCTTTGTTTTTGGAATTTCGATTATCTTAAATGGAAATACTCTGTTCATTGTTTATAGGCAGCAGGAGTGGCATGTGAAGGAAAACCTAACTTTTGGGTAAATGCTGATGGATCGTACAGAGAGGAGGGACAGAAGAATATCAAGGGTTACATATGGAATAAGGTGATTTTTGTGTAGTTTAATGTTGATTTGTTTGATTCTTCTGGTTAAAGTTACGACCATTAGTCAATAATTGTCGGCCTACTCCCTAACAGACTGCAACGAAGCTATTTTGTTTGGTGCTGTCTCTGCCATGGCCTCCTAACCCTGTCCCTCTTCACGGTGAAGAAAGAGTCGATATAGTTACCCAGAGCTGTGTTGATAATGAAAAGATTTACAGATTTTTACTTGTTGGATCAGTCAAATCTGGAACAAGCACTATATTTAAACAGGTAAGATTCTTTTTTGGAGCTATTCATTCTCATATGTATGCTGCTGATTGAATGAATAATTTATGCTTTGATTCAAAAAGCTTAAAGCTTGCTCGGTTCTGCTAAATATTTATGACTCCAAAATCTATCTGTCCACGTCTTTGTCGAAGTTTATAATTTCTCTTCTGTTTGTTAATTAAAATGATATGAGTGACACTAAAGACTGAACGTGACATCCTAGGCCAAGCTTCACTACGATGTCCCTTTCTCCTACAATGAGCTCCAAAATATTAAGCTGGTGATCCAGAGCAACCTGTATACCTGCCTTGGTATATTGTTGGAGGGCTGTGAGAAGTTTCATGAAGAGAGTTTACTGCAAAGTAGGAAAAGACGGATGGTTAATGATTCCACCTCATCTGGTAATTATTTTCACAATTAATGAATGTGAACTTTGTTTGTTTAGTCCTTATTGGCGAAATGCAAAGTAATCGGCAGTGGCTTTTTCTATGTTGAGTTTATGCCTTTAGTTCTGTGATAATTTTCTAACTGGTAATTTAGCTCACGGAAAAAAAGCTTGTTTACCATTAGTTGGTAGCTTGTGCTATGGAGGGAAGTTGCTAATTTCTAGTTTACAGCAGAGAATACAGGCAATACTATTGAAACAACAGTATATTCCATAAGCCCAAGATTGAAAGCCTTCTCAGATTCACTCATCAAATACAGGGTGTCGGGTAATTTTTCCGAGATATTTCCAGCTGCTACGTCTGAGTATGCATCTCTTGCAGAGGAGCTATGGAGGGATGCAGCCATTCGGGCAACCTACGATCGACGAAATGAGTTAGAAATGCTACCAAGAAATGCAAGTTATTTTCTAGACCGGGTAAGTGGTGCTTGGTTTCCATCTTTTCATGTGTTCTATCATCTTAATCGTTCCTCAAGTGAGTAAATGTGTGTGTGTGTGTGGCCATGGATATGGCAGCTGCATCACTTCATTTAGACTATCAATCAAGATCTAAATATATTCCTCATGTTCAGGCTGTTGAGATTTCCAAGACAGACTATGAACTCAGTGAAACGGATATCTTGTATGCCGAGGGTATAACCTTATCCGACAGTCTTGCTTCCATGGAATTTTCATTTTCTAAGCCAATTGATGAAGACTCTGTGTTCCCAGAGCTTCGACAAGATCCTTCTTTCAGGTGAGGTCTCCATATCACTGTTGCTTTGTATGTGAATTCATTTCCTGTCATTATCTTCGCCTTTTTTTTTTTTTGAAATGCAGTGAATTTAATCTAGTTCCAAGTTCCAACCAAGAAGAAGTATATTTTTTTCACGCTCATGACTAACACACCGCTCCTTTCTTAGTTTTTCTTTTACCCAAAATTTGTTATAGGCATGTCATAATCTGTTTAAATAACTATTGATTGCAAACATCCAGGAACAGTGCATAAATTTTTTGCCTTCTATTTTCAGGTGCTGAACAGTTTACAAGGGATGAATTGAATGCTGAAGTATCATATTTTACAAGAGCTCTATAGTTTTCATTTGTTTGTTTTTTATTGTAGGTACCAACTCATCAGAGTGCATCCTAGAAGCCTAGGAGAGAACTGCAAGTGGTTGGAGATGTTTGAAGACATGGATGTTGCCTTGTTCTGTGTCGCCTTAACTGACTATGATGAGTACACAGTTGAAAGTACTGGAGTTTCTACCAACAAAATGCTAGCAGCTAAGCATCTCTTTGAGAACATGATAAGACATCCAACCTTCAAAGACAAGAAATTCTTGTTAATTCTGAGCAAATTCGATCTTTTTGAGGAAAAGATTGAGCTGGTGCCTCTAACAAAATGCGAATGGTTTTCTGACTTCAATCCAGTGATTACTCCTAATCAAAACGGCGCCTATACAAGTAACAAAATCAATAACACCCCACTAGCTCACCGTGCTTTCCAATTCATTGCTGTAAAGTTCAAGAAACTGTTCAAATCTGTCACAAAACGAAAGCTGTTTGTTTCACTGGTTACTGGTTTAGAACCAGACACTGTTGACGAGGCGCTCAGCTACGCAAGAGTGATCATGGCATGTGAAAAATGGATACCACCTTCCTTCAAGCCTGAGATCACTTCAACAACCTTTGAAATAGAGGAGGCAAGCTCCTTCTGATTCTTCCCCAAAATAATTGATATACAGGCTATTCTGTTGGAAGATCAGTTAATGTCAATTTTGCACATTCTTGAAGTTGAAGCTGAAACAACACAGATTTATATTTAAGAATAGGTATGTTCCACTGTACTTTTCCATATACTCTGTGTATATCTATATTTTTACAGAAAGCATGGGAGGAAAGAGTTGTTTGTTATCATCTTTGATCTATAAGAAGGTGTCCTGTTTCTCTGGATTCCGCAGAAATAGAAAGTTCTGCTAATATTAGTCCATTGTGTGAAACCAGTTGCGTCAATATAGTCGATAATACTTTCATTCATCCAAAGGTGAAGCTCAGTTCAAGAGTAGAGAAAATACATACGGGCTTTCATTAGCGATACAAAAAACATAATTTTAAGATCTCCCCAGAAACAAAAAGGGTCTAGCCTGAGTATATACAAATAGAGAATATACATAAAAATACATGATCACCAAGGCACAAATCGATCCATGAGCAAAAACACAGATGCTTCAGACATCATTGAAGTGTCAGCGCGAACGCTTGTGTAGTCCTTGTTGTTAGCAGCATCCTTTTGTAGAGTGCGATCAACTTGGGATCCTTGTTTGGCTTTGTGAGTCATGGGCTTTGGTTTAAACTTGGACAGCTTGCTCATCCATATCTCAGCAATGGCAGACATTTTTCACAGAACCAACTCTCACAAATCTGAATGTATTGTTGGAAGAAAGAAGCTTTACGGGAGGAAGGAGGAGAGAGTGAGGTTTATATAAAGAAACAAAAGAAAGAGGAAGGGCCTTCTGAAACGGTGGCGGCCGATGTATATATATATGAATATCAGAAACGGCAGCCACAGAAGTCACAGGAAATGGAAGGATAAGCCCACAGGAAAAGCGTATCGCATATGCCCCGTCGTTGTTTGGGATATTCGGTGGGACAAATCGACCGGCTTCCTTCCCTTTATCTGCATATCCATGTGAAATTATTATCATTGGTCAAAAAATTATTATTATATAATTGCACAATATAATTACAATCTTTTGAGGTATTTTAAGATAAGATCAAGAAATTCTAAAAGGAAAAAGACAATATTGTTGGGTACATTAACATTTATTGAACGATAACGTTGTCTTGGCAGTTCACAGGATATGATCGGAGGGCGGCGATGTGTTGGAAAATAAAATCTGTAATTTACATTTTTTAAAATAACTTTAAAAAAAATTATTTTAAAAATATAAACATTTTTTTCCGGATTGATTTTTTTAATTTCATTTTATCCTAATAATGAACGACTCTAACGAAATTAAAAAAATTAAATGTTATGGAAGTGAATATTCTATAGAAAAAAAATGTGTTTCTCTTTTTTGTCCAAAAAAAGGTTTAAAATGTTATAAAAATAAAGATATAGAAGAAGCAAAAAATAGAGAATAAGAGCAAAAGAGATTTAAAAGAGAGAAATTTTTACTCAGTTTCTTCGGTGTACATTTGTGAGGGGAGGGGGAGGAGAGTATTTATAATGGTTGCAAAGTAGGGAAATTTTAGATAGCTACCCACTCCTCACCATAAACGTAACATCCTAAATTTTTTTAAAAAAACTATAATAAGATAGATTAATTTATGATAATTGATTTATCAGATATTCAGTATCAGTAAATTTTTTAAAATTAAAATTTAATTTTATATATATATACAAATACATACATAGAGAGAGAGAGGATAGGGACAAAAAAAAAAGAAGAATAAAGTGAGAAAGTGACCAAAGGAAGGAAGAGTCAGGAAAAGAAAGAAAGAGAAAAAGAAAGAAAGAAGAAAGAAGAAGAGACAAAAAAAAAAAAAAAAGTGGGGTCCACCCCTATTGAAAATTGAGGGAGGTGGGTGCTTATCATTTGACATCGGGGGTAGCGGTTCCACAATTAGCGGGAGGTGCCGTTGCCGCCAGTGAAAAAGCGATGAAGGATGTTTGTATAAATACCCCCTACCACACACCTCAATTCACACACACACGCACACTTTCGTTGTTCGACCAGAGGAGAGCGTGAGGAAAGAGAGAGGGAGTGAGAAATAGTATAGAGAAAATTATTTGGGAGTGCTAGAAGACTCTCATCGAGAGATTGGAGTAATTTTTTAGGATTATCTATAAGCTAGGATATAACAGGTAACTCTGAATATTCTTACATATACTTATGAATTGTGTATGATTATAAATTATATTTTTTTACAGACTGAATTATGTATATATCTATTATAATATTATTTTAATAAAAGTTGAATATTACAATTTTGAACCCACAAAAATTTCAGTTTTATGCCCATGAAAATTATTGTTTTGTGCCCGGCAAAAATTACAGTTTTGTCTTCAATTTTCAGAAATGATAGTTTAGTCCTTTGAATTTAAAAAATGGCAATTTAGTCCCTAATTTCAGAAATGACAGATTGGTCCATTGAGGTTTTATGTGATATTTGATTTATCTTATGACAATATTTTATATATTTGGAAGCTTATTTTAATATATTTTATTCTTATAATTATCATGACGGCTGTATTTGTGATGGGTTGGACTAAGGAGGAATTTGAATGATAAGATTTCTTTATGCCATCACTTGATGCACAGTAGATAGTACTTGTCAGGGCCCCATCTTCCATGTCTTCCTTTGGCCGGGATGGCATTGAAGTTGTGGGACATGTAACACCTCCTTGGTTGTTATTTTAAGGAGGGGAGCTATAGTCCAAACTTAAGCTCTATACTTTTTGGTTGGATGTATCTTAAATTTTGGTGAGCTTGGAACCATCCAGTCAAATGAATGAGTTTTTGTTGGGCTATGTGTTAGCCTATAGCTACAGTCAGCGGTATAAGGTTGAACGGTGATATAAGAGAGGGTGCATATTATATATTGTATAATTCACAATTCGACACAATGATGATTACTTTTGCAAAATAATTTTGTATGAGAAAATATGGTATATACAAATATATTTGAAATTAGTCTTGCTTGTTGTCATATGTAATTTACTTGTATACAGTAAAAACTTTTAGCAGTTACTGAGACATAAAATCTCATCCTATATTAACATTTTTCATGTAAATATTCTAGTAGGGAGTAAGGCAAGGCACTTATGGAGTGAGTTTTGAAGACTCTTTTGTAGTTTTGTAGCTTATGTTATATTATTTTTATTTGCCATGACCTTAGGATTTCTGCATTATGTTTGACTATGAAATATTTTGGGAATTTATTATGACTTTGCAATACCAATTTTATTTGAAATAGTTATGTAATTTGATGATTTGGATGTTAAGCATCCACATTTAAGGTATTCCAAATATTTTGGTCAAATTTTCGGGTGTTGAATTTGAGGTGTTACATATTTGATATCAGAGCTAAACGTTCTGTAGCTCTTTTGTTGAAGTTTCTAAGTATTTGTTTTTTAAAAATATTTTAGAGGTTATGACAAAAAAATATATCATAATATGCGCACTTCTCTTTATTTAGATTTAGAATTTGTTGGGTTGGTTTCTTACCTAGTACCCTTATGGTGAAAATCATAGGAGGGGAGGATGCTAAGAACTCGAAGGACTATTCGATCCCTGTTCCTATACAAAATGGTCCCCCTTCTCAGAATAATAATTGCCCTTTTAGCAGAGTTATGAGATGCAATCCTAGAGATAAGAGAGAGAGAAAGTGAATAGGCATGAGGACAAATTAGCAGAGAAAAGAGACCAAGATAGTAATCAAGGAAAGGAGAAGGTACTGATTAGGGAATGCACCCCTCTTGATCATCATTCTAAGGGTGGCAGCCGTACTTACACTGAATCAAGAGGTGGTAGCAGTTGCGGAAGTTTCTCCTCCAATGTTCGAAGGGAAGCTAGATCCAATTGAAGCACTAGAATGGCTGAAGCGTCTGGAAAAGATTTTTAAAGTTATTGAGATTAGCTCATAATAAAAGGTGCTAGTTGTTGAGCAACTGATGCAGAAAGCAACTCAAGAATGGTGGGAAAGCACCAAAATTTATGATGACGCTAAGATGACTTGGGAGGAGTTTAAGGAAAAGTTTGAGAAGTACTATTTCCCTACTTCTATCAGAGTAGAAAAGGAGACCGAATTCCTTACGTTCAATCAAGAAGATTTACATGAAGAAGAATTCATCGCTCGTTTCCTAGAATTGTCTAAATTTGGCAAATATTCGTAAAACAATTCTTAATGGATATGTGACCGGTTAGTAGAAAAAGCTAGACCGGATTTTAAAATAGCTTTGTCACCATTCATTGATGAGACTAAGGATTTTGAAAAGATGTGTGTCAAATTACGCACAATAGCCAGAAGCAAGCGAGAAGAAGAAGCTGAGAAAATGAAGGGATTCCAGTCCAAAAATACACCTCCCATGAGACCTATCGGAGGAATTACCAAGACGCAGTCAAAGCTACAGTGGTGTGAGGACGCAAATGATTTCTTGATGGCTGACTAAATCGCATCAATGAGTGGTGACAAAGCCATTTTTAAATCCGGCCTAACTTTTTCTACTAATTGGCCACACATCCATTCAGAATTGTTTTGCGAATATTTACAAAATTTAGACAATTCTAGGTAGCGATCGGTAAATTCTTCTTCGTGTAAATCTTCTTTTCTCTTTCTTTCTTATCTTCCTTTCTTTTCTTGACTCTTCCTTCCTTTCGTCACTTTCTCACTTTCTTCTTCTTCTTCTTGTTTTTTTTTTGGTCCCTATCCTATATATGTAGATATAAAATTTAAATTCTAATTTTAGAAAATTTACTCATACTGAATATCTGATAAATCAATTATCATAAATTAATCTATCCTATTATAGTTTTAAATAAAAATTCAAGATGTTACAACCTTAATGCCCATAATGGGTCGTCTACATAATTTAATATATTCATAACACTCCCATTTAGATGTCTATTTTGAATGTGTCTCATTAAAAACTTTAACCAGGGACAAAAATCTAACTAGAGAAAAGAGTACATTATCCATTGATACACTTTCCAATGCTGCCTCATAAAAAACCTTTTCAGAAAAACCTAGTGGGATAAAACCTAGGTAAGGGAAAAAGAGTACAACATGTATCGACTCCCCCTTTTAACAACGTTAGTATTACTCCCTTGATGACAACATAATAGTCTCACACGTAACTACCTTATACATGCTATTGGTAAGAAATACTAACGTTGTTGGCTTTTATATGAGCCCATTGAAATAGCATGTATAAAAACATTCTTATGAACTTCAAGTTGCAAGCTAATAGTCTCACATATAACCATCTTATACATGTTATTTCAATGGGCCCCTATAATACTGTTTGATATATTTTCTATAATACTGATATCCATTATGATCAATGAGAACAAGCAGCACATAATTCATAAATAATATGTCTGTTATTTATAAAGAATCTTCTAGTTTTCCAATGGATGTCAATACATAATCTTATTTTATGTGTGTGTGTGTGTGTAACTTGGATGATCAAACAAGTCATGCCAACAATGAATTTGTTTGAATCGGTAATCTTCTGATTTACTATAACATATATCTCAACCAATCATAAACTTTTTAGTTTCCATAAAATTATGATTTAAATCATAATCTGATATTCATTTTGGGAGATCTATTAGACTTTGTGTGAGAAGTATATAAATTTTCAAAATAATTAGCTCACACTTGTATTTTAACTCATACTTGTTTTCTAACAATCTCCCTCTTAAGCATGAGTCATATAGACATACTTTCTTTATATCTATATTTCAGAATCGCTTTCAAACCTTTTAAAACTCGAAAGGAAAATCTATATTAGTTCTTCAGGAACTACCATATAATATTACATCACTATATAATCTTATTACTCATTAATAATATACTTCAATTATATGCAAAATATATATAGTCCACAACATATGAAGATATTCATGATTAAAATAACTTAGAATCAAACAGATTTAGAATCACACATATGGAAATTCTCTAGCAAAAAATTCTCATAGCAACAAATTTATGAGATGTAATTACAATAAATGTAAATAATAATAATTTTTAATAACAACAAAATTAAACATCATATTACTTTCTGGGCTTATTCTTTCTTCCTCTTGGCTTCAAAATAAATCTAGACAAATTTTTTTTTGGCAGCTCTGTGCCTTTTTAATATCTCACTAGTAGCATTGACAAACATTTGATTTGCATTAGCAAATTTCTAATGTGCATTTAGAATCCCTTGCATTATTATTTGTAAATTTTCTATATGATATCCAATTATACAAATATCTCTGAAACTCAACAGGTTCCTTAGAAGAAAATGCATTATCAATGCATAATTCTGTTCCTTCATGTAACAAAATATTATCTCTTCAGGAGCCTTCAATCAAATTTATACTGTCATATATAATCTGAATATTAGCCTTTGGCATTATAAAGTTAGGAAAAATATACTAATTATGTCCTCAGGGCTATTAGTCTTTAAACTTATTACCCTTGAGTAGCATAATTCTTTGCAAGTTATTATCTTCAGAACAATACTTTTCTAAGGCTACCAAAATCTTTGTATCATACAATATTTGAAATATAAGCCTTCAAGGTCTTAATATTAAGAACAATCAAATGTCACTATCTTGTCCATCATTCATCTCTGGATGTGAACAAGCTCCTATACCTTTTTTGTGGGTATAGAAAACTAAAGGACCAAATATCTTTTAAGTATAAATTACTGTACATAATAGTAAATTACTGTGCAATCATGTTTCAGTTACTGTGCGAAATAGTAAATCATTGTATACAATAGTGAATTTCAGTTACTATGCAAAATAGTAAATCATATGAAATATCTAAAGATCTTGCATAAGATATTAAAACCTTATAAACTATAAAATAATAGGGAGCAAAATATCATAATATCACGAGTTTTCAACATATTGCCTAATAATTTCCCTTTTGTGATTCTTTTTAATAATATTTCTCCACTTCTGGTGGGAATTTAAACCAATATAATTACAATTATGACTACACACAAAAATTATAGCTAGAGGCGGATGCACATATAAAGTTTGGAGGGGGGTACATGCCCCCCAACTTTTTTTTCAATCTATCACTATTTTTCCCCCTTTTTCCCTCTCTATTTTCTCCCTTGTCTCTCTCTCTCTCTCTCTCTTTTTTTTTGGGTATAGCAACGGAGCAAAAACCCAAAACCAACATATCAATACAGACCTTGGGCAAGCTACACCCAACTCATCCCTACACAACAAGCTACAAGCAGAAACAGGAGGATCTACAAAACTAGTACTACTTTCCTCCATTTCCCCCTTGTCTCTTAGTTCCTCTAATTGCCGTCATTCTCACCCAGAGGCAGATCCACAGACCACAGCTGCGAGCCTGTGACTCTGCGACCGCGAGAATCCCTCTTCCTCTGAGAGACCACTCAGTCTCCCTCTTCCTCCAAGACTCCACCTCCACTCTCAATCTCCCTCTCCAGCCTTGCTATTTCTAACAACACTTAGTCTTGCTTTTCCCTTTATATTCTTTTATTTTTTAATGCATTTAAAGCTTTGCTTTAAAAAAAAAAAAAAATCCTGAACCCCCACATCCCCCACCAATGATGCCCCCCTTCCATAAATTTTTGGATCCGCCCTTGATTATAGTCACGTTTACACTTATGCATGACCGTAATTAATTATTTCATTACTTTATTTACTTCTGGGAATGGAGCCAAGCCTGTTGGATGAGATTCATAATTCTTATAACAAAAACTCATTGTTTTGGTTTGGCCACATGAGGTTAGAAAATTAATTCACCATATTTCTTAAAACCTCTTTTACAATATTGCTACTGCATGAGCAAATTAGATACACCCATTTATAATAAATTATTGAAAGAATAACCATCTTCTGATGGTCATACATTTCCTTTGTTTTGAAAAATAAAAGGGTCTTTTAATGCTAAATATTTAATTTTAAAGCCTTCATACCTGATGATATCAAAAAATATGAATCATGACTTGTCTCATAGCTTCAGGCCAAATTTGTCTCATAGCTTCATATCAATTTTTCTCTTCATGAAAAATTAAATCAATATGGCTTCCAGCCGTTTGTCTTCAGGATAAACAAATATTATATGTATCTTCTGAGCATTTATCAGAAGGATAAGTAAAATTTATATATGACTTCTAATCATATAATCTTAATAAAGAAATATGAAATAATATAAAATAATATTTTTTGCTCAAAGAATATAAAATAATATAAATAGATACGACTTAAATACATTTATGCACATCCAGTAACACACCTTCTTCATCATTTTTTTCCTTTATATATGTGGGGCCCACATGCATATTAATAAAGAATATAATTATAAAATATTGGGACTCACATGTATATTTATTTCAAGATTTCGTCCCCAATGAATGATAGAGGGATAATAAAGGGGATATATATGATATACATAAATAATAATAAATTCATAAAGAAAATAAATAATCCATAAATAATGATATTATAATGAAATTAGAAATTTAAGGCTTCAAGCCATTTAGTTTTAATGACTTCGGGCTAATGGTGAGAATTTAGAATTATAGGGCTTCTGGTCTTTTATCTTCAGGATAAATAAAAATTAAAAATTAAATATATATTTCTAACCATCCAATAAAATAAAAAATGAAAAAGTATATAACTTCTGGCCATATAATATAAAAATAGAATTCAAAGGAATATGATTTATGGTCATATTATATCAAAATAAATCAAAATGTATATGACTTCCGGTCATATAATCTCAAAGTAGGAATAAAAGGATTATGGCTTCTGGCCATATAATAGGAAATCAGAGCAATATAACTTCTGGTCATATAATTTCAAGATATTAAATCAGAATTGTATGACTTATAACTATACTAAAATAACAATATCAATAATATAAAATAACCCGTAAAGGAGATTAAAATAAGATATAAAATAGCAATAATTTCCAATCTTAGCCATTGAACCCGATGTATAAAACAATTGGTAAAAGTATCTCTTTCAATTTCATATAGTGGTTTAGATTATGCCAAATAGATAAAATAAACATATAATTAAATAATGTAGATTAAATCATTAAATAAATGACCATACCTTCGTTAAAGTTCTCGTTCTGATAACGTGTTATAAAAATAAGGATATAGAAGATGTAAAAGATAGATAATAAAAGCAAGAGAGATTCAAAAGAAAGCAATTCTCATTCAATTTCTTCGGTTACATTTGTGTTGGGGAGGAGAGTATTTATAATGGTTGAAGAATAGGAAAGTTTTATGTAGTTTCTACTCACTCCTCACCATAAACATAGTGGGCGACCTACCCACTTCCCACCATAAACACAGTGGGCAACTTTAATACTCATACTGGGTTATTCACATAATTTAATATATTCATAACACAGAATACTTTTTGCCTCTGAACCTAATATTTCCTACACATTTGAAATATATATATATTTGATATAAAAATTTTAGGAAATGGGTTGGGTTCACCCACGATCCAAGGGTATGGCGAAATCTCATTTCCTTCTAGATGATACCAATGTTGGGCAAGACGAGCCATCTATTACCCTCAGGCGTTAACCTAGGCACCTAGGAGCTAGAATGTCTCTCCCAGCGCCTTGACCAACTCTAGGATTGAACTCCCTTACTTTGATGAAAGTATCCAACCTCTTTACGAGAAGGACAAGTGGTTACACATTTGAAATATTGTTGTCGCTATTTTTTTTTTTTTTTTTGGTATAATTGTTGTCGCTATTAGTTAATAATTAAAAGACAATTCAAACAAAACTTTGGACAGTGGGTTCATGTTTCCCTTTACCGGAATCGTAGACAGATTGGGCCTGAACTCCCCTAGGCCCATGGATCATTGAGGGGCCCAAATCTCATCACCCAAAACCGACTCCTTTGGTAAGTGACCCAATCTGAGCCGTTAACTAAAACGTGATTATGGCCGTATATTTTAAAAGGGATTTGGGGATTTTTGCCTCAATCTTTTAGACGACACACGCGACGGTGAAAGGGGTGAGGTGGGAACGGTGATCGAGCTCCGGTGATCCTTCCTTTAATCCATATCATGCATTTTGGATGATGAGCTTTAAGTGCTCTTAGATGTGCTCAGCATTTTTCTTCATCCAGCTGCGGAGCGCAGGTGAAGTACTCATTTTCCCGGTCTTCTTCATTCGTGTTCTTCTTCCGTCTTTTTCCTTCATGTTCTTCGTTGGCAGGTCAAAACTTTCCCAGCAACGCATGCTACCACGTCAAGCAGCGTGACTTACTCATCTTTCCCAGCAACGCATGACCGCGTCAAGCATCGTAATTTTTTATATTCCTCTCACTATGCTGCTTTTGAAATTCTTCAATCTCAAATCTCTCAAACCCCTCGAGTTCAAAACACTGTTGTGCACAAATCATCTTCTGTCTCGTGCTCATCTTTCCACTGCGCCTCAATTAAAACTCCACTCTCAATCCCAGGTAACTGTTTCCGATAACCTATCAACTCCTCCACCAATCTCCGAATCTCTACTTCTAGATTCAATCAAATCTTCTCAGTGGCATTTTATCAAGCAGGTTGCTCCCAGCGTGACTCCTTCTGTCATATGTCCGATTCTAACCCACCTTTCCCAGAATCCTCAGCTCGTTCTTCAACTTTTAACCCATCTTCAATCTAACTCCCTAGATTTCAAGACTTATTGCCTTGCAATTGCTATCATTTCCCGCCTTTCATCCCCAAAACCCGCTATAGAATACTTGAGGAAATTAATTACCCATGGTATTGCCACTAACAGGGTGATTTTTGATGAGTTGGCTCTTCTTCATAGCAAATTCAATCTGAAGAGTAGTATTGTATTTGATTATCTCGTGATGGCGTATTGTGAGTTGAAGAAAGCTAGTGTGGCATTGGATTGTTTCTATATGATGAAAGAAAAGGGGGTTTCGCCCAAGACTGAGACTTGTAATATGATGTTAAGTCTGTTGCTGAAGCTGAATAGAACAGACATGGCATGGGTTTTGTATGCAGAAATGTTTAGATTGAAGATTAAATCCAGTTTGCGTACTTATAATATAATGATTAATGTTTTGTGTAAAGAAGGGAAGTTGACAAAGGCAAAAGAATTTATTGGTTATATGGAAACTTTAGGTGTCAAGCCTAATACTGTTACATACAATACAGTCATACATGCATATTGTATGAGAGGGAAGGTTGATGTGGCTCAAGGCATCTTCAAAGATATGAAAGATAAAGGGCTTGAGCCTGATAGTTATACATATAATGCTTTTATCATTGCAATGTGTAAAGCAGGAAGGCTTGAGGAGGCATCTGAGTTACTCAAGAACATGTTGGTCCCTGATGCTGTAACTTATAATGCATTGATTGATGGATACTGCACTAAAGGAGATCTAGATAAAGCTATTGCCTACAGGGATGAGATGATCAGTAGAGGTATAAATGCATCTTTGGTGACCTATAATTTATTAATTCATGCACTATTTATGGAAGGAAGAATGGGTGAAGCTGATGACATGATAAAAGAAATGAGAGGAAAAGATATCCATCCTGATGCTATTACATATAACATACTGATTAACGGGTATTGCAGATGTGGGGATGTGGAAAAAGCTTTCAGCCGTTATGATGAAATGATGAAAAAAGGGATTCAACCAACCCAGGTAACATATACATCTCTCATTTTTGTTTTGGGTAAAAAGAACAGAATGACAGAGGCAGACAACTTGTTTAAGAAGATGCAACAAAGAGGTCTACGACCAGATTTAATTATGTTTAACGCGTTGATTGATGGTCACTGTGGAAATGGTAATATAGAACGTGCATTTTCAGTCTTAGAAGATATGGATAAGATGAAGGTTCTTCCTGATGAAGTTACTTATAATACGTTGATGCAAGGATACTGTAGGCAGGGGAAGGTGGAAGAAGCTCGTCAACTTCTTGATGAGATGAAAAGAAGAGGGATCAAGCCTGATCATATTAGTTATAACACACTTATTAGTGGTTACAGCAAAAGAGGTGATATCAATGATGCTTTTAAAGTTCGTGACGAAATGTTGAGTAAAGGATTTAATCCCACCCTTCTCACTTACAATGCTCTTATTCAAGGCTTATGCAAAAACCAAGAAGCTGAGCATGCCGAAGAACTCCTCAAAGAAATGGTGCGTAACGGCATCACTCCTAGTGACAGCACCTATATCTCTATAATGGAGGCAATAGGGAAAGCTGAGGACTTGGTGGGAAATGTTGATAGCTGAATTTATGCTTATGTGCTTATGTGCGTTGACCTGAAATTGCACTAAGAAAGATATATTTTTTAGTAGCTTTTGTGGAAGTTTCTATCCAGGACTCGCACTTATTGGCATTCTTTTATCTGCAGCCTGCTTCACCATTCACCATGCAAATCATGTTGTAGATCAATAACTTGATATATATGAACTCTTTGCTCTGTTTTTGTGCTGTGATAGGATTTATATATTGATTCTGAATTTTTGTTTTGGTTGGTTTTGAAATGTATATGCTGTTATACGATTAAGAGTCTAATAAAGCCCAAAATTTAAATTGTGCTGTCATTAGGAGCTTTGGTTGACGACGTTTACAGATGAGACCCTTATTTTCAATGACTTCCCTGTCTGTTTTTCCCATATAAACCAGGGAATCATCATCTGTTGGAAACAGGAAATATTTGGAGGAAAAGAAAAATCTACACTATATTCACAAGATGCTAAAACAGAATTACTAAAACACATTGCATCACATAAAAACTTCACTTTTATGTACTCTAATTGACATAATTCCATTCATTTTCCTAGCTCTCCCCCTCTAGTTACATGATCCATAATTTCATGTACTCTAATTGACATAATTCTAAGTTCACCAACTCACACACAATATTAACAGGCTCAAACCTATAAGGCATACAATATTTGAATTTACTACTATTTGCATAAATAATGTTTGTTTTCGTCTTCCTCCTCTTTTGCTATAGGATCGCTTTCTTCATATTCTTCCTCTTCATGTGCCTCCATCACTGCATGGCCATTTGGAACTTAAATGTATTATTTCCATTAAATGAAAAAGTAATCAGGCTCCCAACCTCTAATGAATTATCTATTGTAAAAGACATTTGACTTTCAATGTTACAAATCTCAACATGCCACAATCTTCCTGCACTGCTCTCTCAAGTATTGCTTTCTCTGGCACTCCGTTGTGTAAGCTGCGCAAAAAAGCATTTGGGATAGGCTGCAATGAAGTAGAAATCAACCAGAGACAAACTCTATGTTTAAACTAAAAATCTGAATCAGAGAGTCTATATGGCATAAAACATACCATCATTTCAGAGTTGTTTTCAGGGAAGAACTCTTGATAGAAATCTGGATACTGATTATCCATGGAAGATGATGATGATGTGCAAGTTCAGAGAAATCTGATATTCTCCTTTTCCTTAAGACCTGCCAAAACGAAAGATACGATCGTTCAAACTTTATGATATTTTCCCCTTTTTTTTGGCCTTTAGTTATTTTTAAATTTTATTATAACTTTATGCATTTCTATATTTTTTAGGCATTCTGCTTCTCTAAGTCTCCAATCATTTTAAGTGCCCCGCCTCCCAACATAAGAGAATTTTCTCTCGGTGCTCTTTAACTTTATATAGAGGCTAAAACTGGAGGTTTTTATTGGATAAGATGATTAAAGAATCTCCTCATAGATCATGAGGTTAATTGAATTTTGAGAGATGTTAATTGTTTAAATATTGGGATATATATTGATGACTCATTATTTTCTATATTTATTGGGAGATCTTGTAAGACGGTTTATTAATTATTATTTTTACCACTCTAAACCTTTTTTATTTTCGTGAGGACAACCCTAAAAAATTTTGCAGTTATAGAGATGTTTTTTCTCCAAACTCCCAGGGAATAATCCTAGAGGATACTCTAGAACCCCCCCTCCCCCCGCCCCCCCAAAAAAAAAAAAAAAAAATCCCCAAACATCATAGGATAACTTTTACTCCAATTTCTTACTTTATTTTTTTTAATTATTTTTATTTTGGATTTCCTTGCTGGTTTCTGACCGCTTTGTAGGAATATAGGCTTACGATAGGGAATCTCCCCCTTCTCTCATTTTATTTTCAGTAACTATGGAAAGTTAAAATATTAAAAAAATGTTTTTTAGACTTCGATTATTTTTAAAATCTTAAACAAACATAAAAATTTCACAAAAAATATTTTTGAATCTAAATATAATTTTTTTTTCATGAAAAAGAAAAATAAACAACCTACCCTAAATCTCTAAAATCTTTGAATAATGATATCCTTAGAAGTTGAAGTTTTGGAAGAACCCAAAATTAAAACATTTTGTTTTAAAAAGAATAGAAATAAAGGAGTCCCTCGCAAAGCAAAATATATATATGTGTGTGTATACACGTGTGTATGTACATATATATCGCTTAAAACAGAGATTTGAAATCATAACTCTTACAATCCCATCAAAAACTCATAATTAACTATCTCTCAGGTCATAAATATAAGACATAGTTTATAGTGCAAATTATACTATAAAATATGTTATATATTTAAGGGATGAGGTAGTATATAGCTAGCTACTACCTCCTTTGCCTAATATAACATCTCTTCCTTAGCACAAATTACACTACACATTGATGACTCAAGATAAATGCGAAGCTGTAATGTGTCGGTTTGTCCCTATTTCTCAGTGGTCCGATTGTCTCCACAAAACTTAGCCCACTCCCTCATAAACAAAGCAGGGATTGTCTGGCTGAACATATGTTTCTGCATCAATTCCATAATCTTGGATGTCGATGATTCGTGTAGTCCTAGAACAAGAACTTGCTTTATTCACTTTGTTCTTCTTTCTCTTCTTCCACATCTGTATCGTCGTCACTTTCTTCATCATCTTCTTCTTCCTCTTCATAGGTAACGGTTTCTTTTATAGATTTTGAAATTGAAGATGTTGTTCCCATCGAACGAGAAAGTGATGAAGCATCCAACTTTGAGTGAATGGTCTTTCATTAACTTATCCCAACCATTCTCAAACTACATTCCCTCGCCTTTAATGTTGCATACGGTGACGTGCCACAACTTGCCCTTAGGACTTTTGACAATGGCTCTCTTTAACACTACTCCCTCGTAAATATTTCACAAAATCATTGGGAATATGATGCAATACAAAAAATCAGAATGAAGATGTGAAAATATACATGATCGATATTAATTCAAACTCAAAATATGAATTAAATATCATACCTTCCTTTTGGCGCTGGATATAGGAAGAAATACGTCGAAGAACTCAGGGTACTCATCAGCTGCTACTTTCTTGTTCTTCTGCTTATCCATAGATCGAAGACGATATAATCAAATTTGCAGGTTGAGATATGAAGGCTCTTCTAATTTCCAAGTGGGTCTTGATTGATTCAGGAATCAAACTACTCTAGTATTCTTTTTTGACCTGCCAGAGAAAAGTTCAAATGCAGAAAAACAAGAACAATCCAAACAAGAAATGTTCAAATGAGAATGACACCGCATGTGAGGTCTAAAGAATATTAGCCATTTCGAATCACAGTATATTTAATAAAGGTCATACATTAACAGTAATCGTTCAAGTTTATTGGTATAATTTTCACCTATTTATATAAAAGTTATGCGTAAATAATGCTCATTACTTTTACCAAAACAACAATGTTCATTCCATTTCAGTAGAGAGACCTACCACAGCACACAGACCCCTAATTTTTCAGATTTTACCGTCAACCATTACCTAGGCATCTCCACTATTACCTTTATTATATACCAGGTTGATGATTCTTCCCTCGCCTTTAATAAATACTTGTATAGGCAAAAATGTGTGCCCCACACACAGAGAGAAAGAAATAACAATACATTTGCTCTGAAAATTCAGAACACATACCACTTCATGAACGAAAGAAGAAGAAAATGAATTCTGTAAAAGGTCAAATAAACTGAAAAGCTCTGGAACAAAAAAAAAAAAAAGGGCCAGAAGCAACACAGACAAGGTATATACAGTGAAGAGAGAAAATTGAGACAAGAAGAGAATAGATCATACCCTCACTGCTGGTGCACTTATCTGCAATGGGCTCCTCACTCTCACATATATTTCTCCCTTCAGTCCTAAATATAAGACATATTTACCTAATTTGATTAGGTTAAGGAAGTTTGTTAAGTCAGTTAATATGATATGTATTTTCTAAAACACCTTAGCTACATTCCTTAATATATCTTAAAGATTGGAGGGAGTAATAGAAATTGTCTAGTGATGATCAGATAATGAAGAAGAAGATAGTAAAGATCATACCGAGAAAAAGAAGAAGGAAGAAGCTGATGCAAAACTCAGAGATCAAAAGGATGAGTCGTGAAGACAAGAAATAGTTGCAGTTGGAAGATGGAGGGGTCATATATATACGACTGAGTTTGTTTCGTCTGATCACAATGCTTTGGTGTTCTACTGAATAAGATCAGCAACAAATTAAACATCTAAAAAGTGCACTTCTTCATAACTGAAAATGTTTTAGAGCTAGTTATACTGTGGACAAGTATCTTTTTTAGTTTTGAATCATTTTCTTGGCTAACCCGAATTTTTATTACTTCCTTTGTGGTTGGTAACAATCAAGCCTATTGGAGCTGATGGTTGATGGTAATTCAGACACAAAGGTGAATGAGAAATGATCAGAAAAGAAGAGAGAGAAGGCCATATATGGAAGAAGATCAGATCAGAGAGTTAGTAATTCACCATATATAAATCCATCTCTGTGCTACAAGACTGCTGTGTGTGGCTCCAATATGGCATGTGTGTGAGTTGCATGAAAATGAACTGTCTGTTTTTGTTTTTTTTTTTTGTTTTTTTTTTGGTGCTTAGCTTCACCGAATTTCTTCCCATACCACTCACATGCAACTTGCGGATGCCAGCGTCATTTTTTCATATATAATCCGTCTTTATCAGTTGTAGGTCACTCCTCTTGAAGCCTTCAAATCCTATTAATATGTAGTCCTACCCCAACTCCACTTATAGTCTATTAATTTACACACATGCATTCATGTGTGTGTGCATGTATATTAAAATATGTAGAAAATTTGGGGGGGAAAAACTTTTATTGTACAGCCATTGGTCCCATGGGGATTTGGCAGACGATTTGATATCACCATCAAGCGTTGGATGGCAAAACAACGTCGCTGTGCATGGTTGAGTGGACATACATATATATCATATGGGAAGAAACTTGAGCTTATGAACTGGAGTTCTTTTCTAAGTTGAAACCATATAGACCAAATTAAGAAACTGTGCATAAAATTTGAGACTATATGTCAAATTTTCCCAAGATGACTATTTATCATATTTTCATTGGTAAAAGTGTAACCTTGCTCTATTAATTTTAGGGAAAATCCCTTTAGGATCTCGAGACCAAAAAAATATATATATATAAAAATCTTATAGAAAATTCTAATATAAAAAACGTCTCATTGATAACTCATTCAGTAAGTAATTAACAGCTTCATCTATAGGTTTTAACAATTCTTTGGAGCCATTCTGACATCAAAATTTTCCGTTGGACTTTTTTTACTTTTTTTTGTTCCTTTTGGACCTTAAGGGATTTTCCTTTAAGTTTGATACCAGGATTAAGTTTGATTAAAAATGATACTTTATAAAACTACGGGATTAAAATGAAGTCTAATATAAAATCAAAGGATTAAAGGTTATCTTTGCCCATTTTCGGCATTTCTCTTTATATTGATCGGAGGCACTGACAAGAAGAATTAATAGAAATTCACACACTTATCCTTATTCCTTCTTTGAAATTCTCTTTTGCCAGCTAAAGCACAACCAATTCTTCTCACAAATTTCATGGAAGCGAATAAGCTATTATATTGTTAGAGTACAGAGCCATCCATAGAATTAAAGGATAAAATTTGCGCCTTTCATAAACTATCTGCAAGGGCTTTTGCTTCCAAAATAGAGGAATTTCTTGCCCCTTACAAGATAGAAATTTATGAAAATATACGTAGTTAGCCTTTGGTTGCCTGGTTAAAAACACTTGCAACAACATAAAACAGGTCAAATTGTATGCGCAAAACATATTCTTCAGAGGCAAACAGACCTCATCATTTCAAGCTTTTCAACAGAGACTGCAGGTATGAAGAAGCTATCACCATAATGTGAACAGAGTGAGCCAAAGTGAAGATCATTATGATATGAAACAGAAATAGCAGCACCTTGGCACAGTTTCTCATCATCTAAGATTCAACAACCTATTTTTACAGCACAAGTCTCAACAGGACAAGAAAACACCATTTACCCAAACTACAACAACTAAATTCCACTTAAGTGAACCTAAAGTGTTTATGGACATGAAAAGCATTTGATCTGATCACAGTGCAGAAGCAAAGATCGGCTGGGCACAATGAGGCTATTGGACATTAAACCGCTGCTAGTTTCTAATCAGTTTCGCTGGCATCAAGGTTTGTTGCATAGGAGTATTCAATAGTTTTGCTGGGCTGACATTTTGGTGTTGAAGCATAGGAGGAGGGCTCATCAATCCTGCATCCTCAGTGACACGAAATATAGTAACTTTCAACACTACTTCTTTCATTCTAAGAAGCTCAAAAACACAGACATCCCCTTCGCCTAAATTATTTTCCAGTGAAAATTCAAACCACCCTTGGCTTAACTTCGCTCTCCCTCCTCTGTAAAGGCAGCGAACAGGCCACTGTTTTCCATCAGAGATTTGGAGTTTAATGAATCCTGAAACCTCATTCAAATGCTTTTCTGCAAAACAGGATGGCAAATACTGCAAAACAGATGGGGAGTTTAGTATCATAAATTCGAGATGAATGAACAACCATGTTAGTCCTAGTGAGTTTAATATGGCTAACCATTATGCATCCCCTGTATAAATAGGAGGGTCGCAGGACAACCCGACAGAACGGATTAGCCGGTTCAAATGCTTTTGCTGAATTAATTGCCCTTTCTCTTTCTTCAGCTGTCACGGTTCTTTTTCTAGCAGAAGCACTTTCATAAAATCTATAGCGCATTTCCCCCTCTTCTTCATGTTGAGCTGAAGGTTCTTGTCCATCTGCACTACCAAATATTGAAATAATGAGTAAAATTAATTTCTAGACCCCCAGATCAAGGGAGGGGGAGGGGGGGTAAAAACATGCTTACTTGGTTCCATTTTCCGCTTCTTTCTTATAGTTTTCTTAACTCTTTGCATTTCCTCATTAGCGAAACGCAATTTTAGCTCTTCAGTAGACTTTTTGAACTCAACTGCATTAAACTGAACACCTATATTTCTGCTTGATTGATTGTCTTGAGAATTGGCACCTTTAGAAGAAAGGGAATTGCCCCCATCTCCCCAGTTTATGGAGTTAAATTTAGACCCATGGAACAAATTCTGCAATGCTGGAGTTCCAGGAAAAGCCTTGTTCTGCAATGCACCAGGAGTAGCAGATGAAGGTGATGAATCTAAGAATTCAATGGAGTCTTCTTCATCTTCAATATCATCAAAATTAAGATGTTGATTAGAAAAGAAAGTCCCTTCATTACTCCTATGTGTGTTTGATTGGTAATTTATCTCACAAGTAGCCAAATTGAAAATATGAACATTGAATGATGATTTCCCTTCATATCTGAATACAAGCAAGTAACCAACACCAATGGAGTAGCGTTGAACAAATTCCTGCCAGCCATCAAGGAGCCAAAATTTGTTGCCCGACCTTTTTAATCCTACTCGCCAGACACTGCCATCTGGAACAGTAAGGGTGGCAACTGTAGAAAGCTCACCCCCAAATTTTCTCAGAAAGTGATCTGGAATAATCTGCAGTTCAAATTTCATGTTAGGTACCGATTATTGGTAGATATTTGTGATATTGGAAAAAAAAAATCTATTGGTAAGAAAATCATCCAGGTCGCCTTCCCATTGCCTTAATTTTTCCCCATCACCCACACCCCATGAGGACAACAGGCAAAAAAAAAAACAAGAACTTGGGTGTTATATTTAATATTCATATTGATAGGCCTAATAAATTGTAATAATGATTATCATTGCATTTAGTTTCAGCCAAGAATCAAAACTAGACTACTTCACATAGGATTACCATATTAATAAGAAATGAGTTTAACAAATTTAAACCTTTAGCCTATGAAAGAGCTTCCAAAGAAAATGAAACTATACCTCAAGGTAACTTTCAAGCAACATGGAAATGCCTCGTTAACAATTTATCAATTTAAAGGCCACATGATTAAAGATATTAAAAGGATCCATTTCCATGCAGTGACACACAATTCAGAAACCATTGATAGCAAATAACATCATCCAAAATTCTAATTTCAATAATGCAAGAGGAAGATTTTTTCCTGCTGTAGCCTCCTAGCGATCTTTCAAAAAGTCTTCTAAGCATGCCGATATGACAATATCAGAATAACAGCATGTTTCAACTTTCAAACAGAAAAAACAATCAACTGTGACTAATGAAACTCAAATAGCAAGTACAGGAAACATGACTCCCAAATAACTTCCTTTATTACTTCGAATATAAATCTCTGGCATACACACATAAACCCCCCCCCCCCCCCCCCCCATTTAGAGGTGTTTCTTCCTTTCCTTTAAATTATGTTGTGATCCTTGAAATCCTCTCCAAAACACAAGTGAACTCATGAACTTTTCAGGTATTGAAACCAATTTTGAGAGCAGGGGAAGAATTCCGCCTTGCACAGCCACTGCATCAAATTATTAGTTTCCTAATTCCTCTAAACTGAAGTGCAGAAATTATTTTTAAAAGCCACAAAGATATATTCTTTTTTAAGAAGTCTCCACAATTAAATTTAGTTTCCTAGAATCTCTGTTTTCTTGCGCAACTCTACAAAAATGAACCCCTGAAACATGTAGAAGGCTAACACCACCGAGGAATATGAAGCACTAAAATATTCATGTGCTTATAAAGCAAGAAAGCTGCTTAAAGTAAAGCAGAGTAGCACTAACAATCAAGCACAATCAGAAACCCTCTTCAGAATCCTTAAAACTTAACCCTAAAAAACATCTCAATTTTAGTTTCAGTCCAATTCACCGGACATACATTCCTCTGGGTGGCAGTAATATTTGGAAAGTACCTTCCTTTACCAAGACTCTTATTCAGCAAACCATAAATAAGCATAGTGTACAGAGGGGGATCAAAACTTTATGAAAGGGGTTTCAAGTTTTGAGGTAGTGGAGGTAGACAGTAAAAGCAAGACCCGGAAACACAATCATATACTCTTTCACACGCTCTCGGTTAAATTGTTCTAATCACTCGAGAATAGGCACTACAAACGTCAATTACAGAATAAATTCCGAAAAAAAAAAAAGAATAACCATGAGGCCAGAAAGAGCGAGCAAAGAGGAAAAGTTCAGGTACCAGCTGCCGAGATTGGAGAGTGGAGGGACAAATAAGCTTGTGAAAGCAAGGTCGCGGCATTCTCAGAGTGTTAGAAAAGCCGGAAAAACGAAGGCTCAAAGCATTTGAAATCCCTTTTCTTCTTTGGGATTTGCAGAGAGCAGAATTAGCAAAGCTTTCGGATCTACTTCACGCTCTCCTTCTCCACGCCCTCGTCTCTGCTTTTGAGTCAAGCAAATGGCGATTTTTAAAACCTTTAAAAAACCTCTACTTGACCTAAGTTAAGTTGGCTTTCCACTCATACGAGTCCATGACTCGGTGAGTCGCCCCATTACTTCCTTTGCGCAGATTGATTTCGTGCTTTTCAAAAAATAAAAATAAAATTATTAAGAAAATTTAAGTGAGTTAAAAACTCCCAAGAGTGGGATAGGACTCAAAATATTTATAAAAATTCATCATAGATGTGGTATAGTATCAATCAATCAATCAAATAATAACTAAATCTCATATAAGAGAAAATACGACAGAAAAATCCCTTAAAATCTTAAATTTATAATGAAATCTCAAGGGATATTTTGTAATATATTCCAAATGTAAAAAATTCAAAATACTCTTAGTGAATACATAATCATATGCTCCCTTTCTCTAATTAATCAATAGGGTTATTTTGGATTTTTATATTTGGGATATATTGCTAAAATGTCCCAACTCCTGTAAGATTTTGCTATAAATTTGAGATTTTAAGGGATATTTATGTCGCATTTTCTCTTGCATGGATTTAGGTGCAAATATTTATATAAAAATATTTTATATTATTCTTAAAAGTGTAATCTTCACTTCATTCATTTTTAGAGTGCAAAAAATTAAAACAAAAATTTATAACCTTTTTAAATTATACATTTGCAGAAAATAAACTGTGCAGAATTATTCTAACAAAAAAAATTTAGTATTTAAAAATATAATTCAATTTTAAATTTAATGTAGTTTCCTTGGGATAATGTGAAAAGACTTCAGCTTTTGTTTTCCAATAAAAAATCTAACTTTAGAATGTATTGTACTAATTAAAAAATAAAACCAAACTACAAGGATAATATCAGTTTTGGAAAAAGGTAAATCAAGCCAAAGTGGTCAGACTAAAATATTTTTGTTCTTGTTATTTTTGGTGTAATTTTAGTTTTGCACGCCACGGGTTGTAACTTGTGACAAGAAATGAAGGCCAAAGAGAGATTCCAGTTCCACAGAGGAACTGAGCTTATTACAGAAAAAGACAAGAAATGACCAAAATAAGTCAGAATTCTTATTGGAGAGCTTCTCTTATCACAAAACTATTTTCAGTTCGTTGAATTTTTGGAAGCGGATCGCGGAGAAGAAGCCATTCCCTTTTCCCCTCTCTTATATTTGGGTTCAATGGAACTGGACACTTTCATTAAAGAGATATTGTTCGATCTTGTCAAAAGGTTGGAGAAGATCGATATCATAATTTTTAGGTGTTTAGGTAAACGTTTAAGAGTAATCGATGGCTCGCCCTATCCAATATTGGTATCACCTAAGAGGAAGGGAGATTTTGTCTTACCCTTAAATCGTAGGTGAACTCAACCTCTTTCATAAAATTTTTATATTAAAAAAAATTCCTTTTTTTTTTCACCCATGATTTTAGATTTGGCCTCAACATAAAATTATGAATACTAATGAGTAAAAATATCGCCCAAAATATTCAATATTGTCCCATTTTTCCAGTATTTTTTTAGTTTTTAATTGTGACAATAAGTTCTTTTGTTTAGGGAAATCAGATTTTTTTTTTAAAAAAAAAAAAGTAATCTCTTTATTGTGTGAAAATTAGGACCGAGTAAAGATTATAAAGTTGTTATTTAAAATAAAGTTAAGTAATAATTTTGTCTTTCAAGTACGCGCCAAGGAACAATTTTACCCTTAAAGTTTTCAACATAGCAATATTGCCCCCAAAAAGTTTAAAAACGTATCAATGTTATTCATCCGTTAACTACCCTAACAGTCAACGTTAGGGTTGTTAACGAAGAGACAACATTTCTACGTTTTTAAACTTCAAGGACAATATTACTCCAAAAAAAAGTAGCAATTAAATGTTAAACATTAGTTTACCGTTAGGATTGTTAACGGAGAGACAATATTACTACGTTTTTAAACTTTAAGGGCAACATTACTACGCCAAAAGTTTCAGGGGCAAAATTGATATTTAACCCTTTAAAATATGAGTTTAATGTTTCTGCTTTTGGAAACATTTTTTCTGTCACACTCATATAAAAGTAAGTGGATCATACTGATATTTTTTTTCTCTTCTTTTTATAGTGAAACCCACTTATTTTTATGTAAATGTGGTAAAAAAATGTTTCTGCACTAAAAGAATAAACATTCAACCCTTAAAATATTTACATGAACAAATAGGCCAGTACTAAAAGAATTAACTTTAATCTAAAATAAAAATAATATTTTAACTGAAATTATGAATAGTACAAAATGTACATACGAACACTCGAGGAAAGCAAAGCAATTACCTTATTCGTACAATCATAAAAAGCAGCTCCTTCCCCGCCTTTATTCCATCCTTCTTTTTCTTTTTTCTTTAAGCTGTAAATATATATATATGAAATTTTTTAAAAAGGATATTCAGCATCAAATACTTTTTTTAAAGGTAAAAATAACTATAAATTTTTTAAAATGGGTATAAAAATAGACATTTACCATTTGTTTAAACTGTAAGTGGAGCATATAGAACTAACATAAACTTTTTAAGAGTTAAAATACAAAAATACACTAGAAGCTTCAAAAAATGCGCACCACAATTTTTTTTTCCGATGGAACACAAATGCTTTTATTAAAGACATAAAGTAATTATGAACTTTTAAAAATAGATGGAAAGGGTAAAGGTGCAAAAATGCACATAAACTTTTACCCAAAATACGTTCAGTATCATATGTTTTTTGAAGGTGTAAAAATATACATGAGCTCTCAAAATTGGTACAAAAATGCAATGCCGTTAAATTTCTTTAACTAAGGTTACTTTTAGGGTGGGCCCCACGCCATATAAAAAAATAAAAATTCCAAACTTTTTATAAATCCCAACCTTACTCTTCCCTCTTTCTTTAGATTCACCTCCGAACGGGAAGAAGAATTTCTCCTCTTTCCTCTCTCTGCCTATATCTCACAGTCCGATCTGAACCGTCTAAATCTTGATCCAATAGTCTAGATTTTAAAAAAAAAATTTGTCTTTTTCGAAAAAGACAATTTTTTTTAAAATCTGAATCGTTGGATCAAGATTTAGACGGTCCAGATCAAATTATGAGGGATGGAGAGAGATGCCGCCTGTGAGAGGATCCAGATCCCCTGCGAACCTTCCTTCTCATTCTTCTCAGTTTTCATTGCCGCCTAGTCCTTCTTTATATACGATCCTGTTGGGTTAATGTGCTCTTTAGTCACTTAAGCCCAAGAACTCTAAGGCCCATGTGGATTAGAGTTAGGTCTTGGGTGGAGCATTATATAAACCCACTTTAACCTGCTTGAAAATAGACGGCCGCACAAATAGTCAGGAGGCTCTCATCAGAAACAAAAACCTAGAGGCAGACGTTCATCATCTGAACGGTTGCCCACACAACCACCTCATCCCCCTCGAGAGATAGTCTGGAAGATCAATCACAGAGCGAGGACTGTTCGTAGACAAGAATTGTTCGCGGAGAATCTTTCAGATCACTCTTCAATATCCAGGTAATCAAAACGATGAACGGTTTAATCTTTTTCCTACATCACGTGGTTCGATACGCTTCCGCGTTTCTGATTAGATTCCTACAATTGGTATCAGAGCCCGTAGTGATGAGGAAAAGAACCGAGTTTTGAAATTTCATGTGATTGTTTTTCGAAAATTAATTTTGGAAAAGATGGCATCTTTTTCTATATTTGTTATCGATTTCTTGGTGGTTAATTGTTTATAAATCATACAAGCACTTTAATCCATGGATAGTTTATATCGTGTATTTCTTGAATTGTAACAAGGAGGCTAATCTCATATGATTAGGTTTCCTCCTTGCTCTTTTATTATTTCTTTTCGAATTTCTATGTATTTTTTCGAATTCTTGTAAAAGTTGGAGATCAAGAAACACAAAGAATATGAGCGATCAACACTGTACGACACCTTTCGTGGACCTCTGGACCTCGGATTTCGACAAACCATATATGGATGGAAAGAGGACGGAAAGACGAACAACGTGGCGGTCAGAACCTCCCCAGAAACTCAGCCACGCGCCCACACACGCCTGTTATTTGCAGGCGCGTGGGCGCGTGGGGCTTCAGATTGGGGACGTTCTGGCAGCCGTTTGATCGTCTCCCCGTGGCGGTCCTTCCCCTAGAGTTTCGTGCTGAGATGATTTCGGATGCTCGCGTGGCAGAGGCGAAGGCTAGGGTTCCTCTTTTGTGTCCTAGGGTTTCTAGCCAAGGATTGGGCTTTTGGGCTTTTGGGCTTAAAGATACTCTAAAGGGGCTTCAGATAAATCCTATGGATGGACAAAAGAGAAATTCCAAAGTTGTAAAAAAATTTTTTTTTTTTTTAGGAAGCCATGGATTAAAGTTATTTGTTTAAATTAATTTAATGCCTTTAATTGTATGAATTATATGTGCAATTAGCGTGATTTTGAAATAACATGCCATATAGAATAGGAAGATGTCATACTGTTGCATAATCACATGTCATAAATGCATGATAACTATTATGTTTTTTCGACTAGTATGATAGTTATTATGCGAGAATTTTTGGATTGTCCACTACATTAATTATCATTTATTATGATTTTGAAATCTAGAATAATAATTGGATTAATTAATTGTGAAATTAAAATATCTACATTAATTATCATTTATTATGATTTTTGGAATCTAGAATAATAATTGGATTAATTAAGTGTGGAATTAAAATCTAGACATTAATTATCAATTATTATGATTTTAAATTAAAATCTAGAATAATAATTGTAGAATTAAGATCTAGACGAATAATCCAGGTAATTTCCTAAGAGAATTGTACCTTTTAGAGTAGTTTGAGGGTTATTTAGAATGGTCATAACTAGATTTTAGATACCTAATAATTCACTCTAAATTGAACAAATTCTTGGAAATTGAAAATTCTAAATTTAAAATATTGAATGGGTGAAGGTTTTAAATTAATTTTTAAAACCTACGAGCTCTATTGTGGGTTTATTAGTGAAATGGTTGTCGCTGAAGCCCCATCGGATAAGGATGATCGGATTTCGCTAGATTAAACCTCAATATTTTCAAAATTTTAGTAAAGTTTTGTACGGCCCATCGTCGGCAACACCTAGATACTAAAGATAATTTTTTGAAAGTAAACAATGGTTAAATACATTCAACTTTGGTAAAATTGTTAACCCTCCCATCGAGGCTCTGGCAATGGAACTAAAGGCCCAAATTAACAATATTAGTTTTACAAGAATCTTGCCCATCGTAAGTCTTGTAAAGATAACTGATGGATTGTTAAACAATAAACGAATAGTAGTTATTAGAATCTACTAGCAATTTTTCCGTTTGTTGTTAATTTTTAAAGTTTGAAATTAGTGTGTTTTTTTTTTTCAGAAAAATGTCTTCCTTCAATCCTTTAGCTACAATCTTGAGCCAAAAACCTATGGATGGTACAAATTACAAACAATGGAGAACCAATTTAGATATTGTTCTTCAATATGAAAAGCTCAACTTTGTTCTTACTACCCCTATGCCAGCGCTGCCTGCTGCGGATGCGTCTGATGCAATTCGGACTCGTTTTCAGCAGGAAGAGGAGAGATGGGAGAAGGCAAATGTGTCAGTTCGCTGCTACATTTTGGCCAGTCTCGCCAGTCACCTTCAGGAGCAAATGAACATAATTCAGAGTGGAGCAACCATGCTCCAGACTCTGGATGCCATGTTTGCTACACCTAGCAGTTCTGCTAGGCAAAATGCGCTGAGTGCAGTCACCAAGACAGTAATGTCTGGAGGAAGTGTGCGGGATCATTGTCTAACAATGATAGCAAACTTCAAGAAGGCTGATGACCATGGTATCAAGTTTGAACAAGAAGTAAAAGTTGACCTTCTCTTACAATCACTACCTGAATACTTCAACCAATTCAAGATGAATTACAATATGAACAAGATGAATCTTGACCTCACTCAACTAATGCACGAGCTTGAGAGTGCTGAACAGACTCTAGTCAAGCAAGGAAGTGCATTATTTAGTGAAAGTTCTGTGAAACCTAAGGGGAAACCCAAGGGAAAGAACAAGAACAAGAAAAAGAAGAAATCAGGTACTCCAGTTGCCAAATCAGTTGCAATGAAGCAGCCAAAAGGCAAGTGCTTCAAGTGCGGACAAAAGAGGCATTGGAAGAAAGATTGCCCAAAAATGAATAAATCAGGTATGGGTAATTTAAATGTGATTGAGGCTTGTTTAGTGGAGAATCACGATGATAAATGGATCGTTGATTCAGGAGCCACTAACCATGTTTGTTACTCTTTGCAGTGGTTCAAACATAGCTTGCCTGTGAGCAGAGGACAACGAGATTTGAAGCTTGGAACAGGGCAGCTTGTGTCTGCACTAGCAGTGGGACAAGTTGTTTTATCTTTTAATAATTACAGAACTTTGGTTTTAGAAGACTGTTTATATATTCCAGACTTTAAGAGGAATTTAATTTCTGTTAGTTGTTTAGATAAACGTGGTTTGACAGTTCAGTTTGATTCCTCAGTCTCAATAAGAAGTTCATCTTCTTTTATTTGTTCTGGTGTAAAGTTTAATGGTCTTTATTTCCTTAGTCCTGTTCCCTGTGAAGTTAATCATGTTGAATTAAAAAATGTTGAGCATATCAATTTGTCAAAGAAAAGAAAAGTTTCCAATGAAACTTATCTTTGGCATTTGAGATTGGGTCATATTAACTCTAACAGGATCCAAGGTTTGGTCAAAAGTGGGATTTTAAAATCCCTGAACTTTGAACCAATACCAGTGTGTGAATCCTGTTTAGAGGGTAAAATGACCAAGAGATCTTTCAAGGCCAAGGGAAAACGTGCCACACTTCAGCTGGAATTGGTACATACTGATGTATGTGGACCAATAAATGTCCAAGCCAGAGGCGGGTATCAATATTTCATCACATTTACTGATGATTACTCTAGATTTGGACATGTATACTTGATGCGTCACAAGTCTGAAGCTTTTGGAAAATTCCAAGAGTTCAAGGCTGAGGCAGAAAAGCATCTAGCTGTTCAAATTAAGACTCTTCGATCTGATCGAGGGGGTGAATACCTATCTGGAGAGTTCAGGTCTTACTTGACCAAAGAGGGGATAGTTTCACAATTATCTTCTCCAGGGACACCCCAGCAGAATGGAGTTGCTGAAAGGAGAAATAGAACCCTTTTAGAAATGACAAGATCTATGCTCAGTTATTCATCACTTTCTGATTCATTCTGGGGATATGCCTTAGAAACAGCTATGTATCTATTGAACTTAGCTCCGTCGAAGTCAGTTTCAACGACACCAATAGAATTGTGGAAAGGGTCTAAGCCCACCATGAATCACATTCGGATTTGGGGTGCTCCGGCACATGTCTTGAAACAGAAACCAGACAAGATGGACTCGCGTACTGAAGTATGCATGTTTGTGGGCTATCCTAAAGGAACCAGAGGTTGGTTGTTTTATAGTCCAAAAGAAAAGAAGGTCATAGTGAGCACTCACGCGACTTTCTTGGAGGAGGACTATATGACAAACTATAAGCCAAGAAGTAAAGTTATTCTTGATGAACTAGTCTCAGATCAAGTTTCACCATAACCTCAAGGGGTTCCAGCTTTTGTTCCTGTGGTTGTTCAAAGAGGGGAAAATGTACCTGAACATACACAGGAACCAGAGACAGAACCAGAAGTTCAACATGAGACAGAACCAGAAGTTCAGCATGATGTTGAACTAAATGAAGAACAAAATCATGAATTGGTTAATATACCTAATGAGAGTCCTCATCTAGAAATTGTTAACCCACAAAATGTGGACCCCCTGTAGATGCACGACATCAAATGCGACAAAGTCGTAGTGGGAGATTGATTCGTAAACCTGCAAGATATCTCTTGCTGGGTGAGTCAAATCAGGATGACATCATCGCAGAAGATGGTGATCCCACGAGTTATGACGAAGCACTAGAAGATGTTGATGCTCAGGAATGGCACAAGGCTATGAATCGTGAAATGGAATCTATGTATTCCAACTCAGTTTGGTCTCTTGTAGATGCACCTAAAGGGGTAAGACCCATTGGGTGTAAGTGGATTTACAAGAGAAAGAGAGGATCGGACGGGAAGGTTGAAACCTTCAAAGCTAGATTGGTGGCGAAAGGGTACTCCCAAAGAGAAGGAGTGGATTATGATGAAACCTTTTCGCCGGTTGCCATGCTCAAGTCCATCCGGATTCTCTTAGCTGTTGCAGCCAATCTTGATTATGAGATTTGGCAGATGGATGTCAAAACTGCTTTTCTAAATGGAAATTTGGAAGAGGAAATCTATATGCAGCAACCAAAAGGGTTTATAGCCAAAGGGCAAGAAGAAATGGTATGCAAGTTGCAAAGGTCCATTTATGGACTTAAGCAAGCGTCCAGGTCGTGGAACATCAGATTTGATCAAGCCATTGAGTCTTATGGTTTTGAGAAAACTCCTGATGAACCATGTGTGTATAAAAGAATCCAAGGTAATGCGGTATCTTTTCTGGTACTTTATGTGGACGATATACTCCTTATCGGAAATGATACAGAGGTATTGTTGGGCATAAAAACCTGGCTGAGCAAACATTTTGATATGAAGGACCTGGGGGAAGCCAATTATGTTCTTGGTATTAAACTCATGCGAGACCGGAAGAACAGGGTTTTGGCATTATCCCAGGCTCAATACATTGACAAAATACTTGCCAGGTTTAGCATGGAGAATTCAAAGAGGGGAATTATACCCTTCAGGCATGGGATTCATCTCTCTGAGAAGCAATCTCCTCAAACTCCTGAGCAGAGAGAACGCATGAGTAGGATACCTTATGCTTCAGCAGTAGGTAGTCTCATGTATGCTATGCTATGTACTAGACCAGATATCTGCTATGCAGTGGGAGTAGTAAGCCGGTACCAATCGAACCCTGGAGAGAAACACTGGGTAGCGGTTAAACATATACTCAAGTACCTACGGAGAACGAGAGATTATATGTTGGTCTACTCAAGTGGGAGTCTTGAAACCATTGGTTACACGGACTCAGATTTCCAAGGAGATATTGACTCAAGAAAGTCCACCTCGGGATATGTGTACACCCTTAATGGCGGTGCCATTTGTTGGAGAAGTGTAAAACAATCATGTGTCGCTGACTCTGCCAATGAGGCTGAGTATGTAGCTGCTTCTGAGGCTGTAAAGGAAGCTGCATGGTTAAAGAAGTTCCTGACAGACCTTCAGGTGATGCCAGGTGTTGATTGTCCTATCACACTTTACTGTGACAACAGTGGGGCAGTAGCACAGTGCAAGGAACCAAGGTGTCACAAGAGACAAAAACACATAGAGAGGAAGTACCACTTGATCCGAGAAATAATTAAAAGAGGAGATACAGTGGTGGCAAAGATAGCATCAGACGAGAATCTCGCTGACCCTTTTACTAAGAGTTTGCCTGAGCGTGTGTTCGAGAGGCATGTTTCATCTATGGGTCTTAGGAGGATTCCAGATTTGCTACAGCTTTAGGCAGTTGTTATTTCACTTTGTTATTTTGTGCTTTTAAGCAAGACATTATGACATTGCATTTCTTTTCTGAATATTAATAAATGGAGTGTTTTTTTTTCATTTATTTCGCACACTATTTAAAACTAGAAGGTCCGGATCAATTGTGGAGTATATGATCATATGAATACGTTCATAGAGGACATGGTCATAGGTTCTCACAATTGATGAATTGGTTCACAGCTATTAAATTAAGTTGGGCACTTTATTTAGGCTGCAATGTTTTATGAAATGGTTTTGTCCGAATCATTATAAAACATTGGTGTGAGTTAATGCTTACATTGAATGGATCAAGGAGAGATTTGATTAAGGTTGTTCTTTCTGTCATCAGGAATCAAATCTCCAGATAACTATAGTTATGTAATTGCTCTTAATCCTAAGTTTATTTTAAACAGGTAGTCAATTAGTTTTTTCATTCTTTGATTTACCAACGGGTGAGGTCTGATCTATATGACGACCAACAACTCGGTATTTTGGGATTGAGACTATTTGGCTATCGGTGTTTATGAGATAAACAACATGGAATTTATAGGAAATGTCCCCTTGATATGTTTCGGTACCTGGATATTGAAGACACTGGCCAGTGCATGCAATCCATTAGAGAAACTGTCAAAGTCAAGGGAATAAATAATTGATTGGGTTACAGAAAAATAGTCAATCAATTATAGACATTCTATAAAGGGGTAATGCATATCTCTGTTATAAGTGTCACTATTCTTGGAGATCACGTTCGGGCTTTTAGTGGAGTAGCACCGAACTAGATAATCTTCTGTAGATTATCATGAGCCTTGATGAATGACAAATGGTAGGTCCCCAGGCTAGCTTGAGACAAGGGATGAGGTATATTATCAGATGACGATGGCTTATGAGCTACATGGTCTTGGGTTTGCGAACTCAAGTTTGTGTCTTAAAGAGCAAGTGGGAGATTGTTGGGTTAATGTGCTCTTTAGTCACTTAAGCCCAAGAACTCTAAGGCCCATGTGGATTAGGGTTAGGTCTTGGGTGGAGCATTATATAAACCCACTTTAACCTGCTTGAAAATAGACGGCCGCACAAATAGTCAGGAGGCTCTCATCAGAAACAAAAACCTAGAGGCAGACGTTCATCATCTGAACGGTTGCCCACACAACCACCTCATCCCCCTCGAGAGATAGTCTGGAAGATCAATCACAGAGCGAGGACTGTTCGTAGACAAGAATTGTTCGCGGAGAATCTTTCAGATTACTCTTCAATATCCAGGTAATCAAAACGATGAACAGTTTAATCTTTTTCCTACATCACGTGGTTCGATACGCTTCCGCGTTTCTGATTAGATTCCTACAGATCCATGGCTTAATTAAGCTTTGTTTCGTTGCGTCATGAAGAGGGGATATTACAGATGTAGCAGCTCGAAAGGATGTTTAGCTTGGAAACAAGTGGAAAGGAACAGATCAGACTAGTCGATGTTCATAGTGACCTACACGGCGGAGCACAACCACCCGGCTCCTACTCATCGGAACTCGCTCGCTGGTTCCACTCGTCAGAAGCCCTCGACCCCCACTACTGTCGTCGTGGGAGGTGAAACAGAGAAAGCCCTGATGAAAGCAGGTTCTCCGGCGACCTCTAGTGTGGAAGAAGAAGAGGCAGCACTTCAAAGCAGACTTCGAAAGCAAGGTGGAAATGGAAGATTTGATGGAGGAAGATGGAGACGACGATCTTGGGTTATCAGATTCGGTGTTAACGGATGATTTCGATTTTGCTGTCTTCGATTTCTGATGCTTGTCTGATTATTAAATTCTGATTTCATTGCTTCGCTGGTTTCTTGTTTTATTGTGTGGGGATTCTTGTTTCTGGACTGATTTCTCCATGGCTAAAGCTTGAAGTGGTGGCCCGGCGGTGGTGGTGGTTCTTACCGTGGATGGAAGGGATGAATTCGGTGTCTGGGGGAGGTTTTTTTTTTTTTCCTTTTTTTAGCGCAGGGCTATTTTGGTACTTTCATAGTTGGTCTAACGTCAGTTAAAAGAATTTAACGGCATGTGCATTTTTGCACCAATTTTGAGAGCTCATATGCATTTTTGCGCCTCCAAAAAGCATATGATACTAGACGCATTTTGTGTAAAAGCTCATGTGCATTTTTGCACCTTTACCCTAGATGGAAATATGCAAATTGGCTATTAAATGACTGTTTGTTTGATTTTTTTTCCTTAAACTGATAACATGGATGATTAAGAAACACCTGGAGAAAAATACTAACCTACTCTAAAAGGAATACAACATCATCTAAACTTTGTCCATTGAAAACACAACAACTCAGATCATTTTAATCTTCGTTAGCTGATAACTCATGTGGAAAAAAATTATCTTGTTTTAAAGAAAAATATTGGTTGATCTTTTTTTTTTAATAAAGATTTTTTTCCCTTAAAACCAAGATAAAATCTAAATTTTTTCAAATGAGTCATTAACCAACTATGATTAAAATGATTTGAGTTATTGTATTTTGAATGGACAAAGTTTAAATGATGTTCTATTCCTATTAGAGTATATAAGTATTCCTGTAACTGAGAATAATAATTTGTTGATTGGGCAAGAAAAATTAATTTTTGCTAACCCATTATCTCCACATCATCACTTCTTTCAGAACAGAGAAGGAGAGGAGAGGAACGGTTAGGTGGAGATGAAAATAATTTTCCTTACACAATCATTAAATTGTTATTTCAAGTTGTTTCTTAATCATCTATGTTAGCTTCCATGTTATCTTTTTTAGTCAAAAAATTTAAACAAACGGTCAACTAGTGGTCAACATATTAACACATATTTTTGCACATATTTTGAAAGTTTGTAGTTAATGCTATCCCTCAAAAAAGTATTTGTGATGAACGTACTTTTTAGAAAATCTCATATGTATTCTTATACCTTAACCCTTAAAAAATTAAAACAAATGATTAATGTGTGTTTTACACTTATTTTAAAAATTCATAATTACTTCTGCGCCTAAAAAGGGAAAAACAAAAAAACAAAAACAAAAAAGGTACTGGAAGCATTTTTTGAAAAAAATCTCTTTTATATTTTTACAACTTAACCACTTTCGTTACTTTAAAACAAACCCAACATTCTCATAAATCAACCCTCACCCATAAAAGTAAATATGGATTAAAGAACTGTTATAAAAAAAAAGAACTGAAAAAACCAAATGAGTACCAATGGTGTCATTTATTTCCTGTAACTCTAACCCAGTTTGATAAATTAAATTATCCTTCCTATCAACTTTAATATAAGAACTAGTTGATTTTTTAAAAAAAAAGTTAAATAAATTACTTAATTATAATATATGTTGTATGTTATTAAACTATAATCAGTTTACAAATCAGGCAAAAATTAGTTTAAAAAATAACAATAAATATAAATATTTTCATTTGACTTAATTAATCTCTTTAAAAAAATCAATTAGCTCTTATATTACTAACTAGAGATCTAATATACTCGTAATTTTTTCACACTTGTTCGTCCTAAGCTAACATTAACTTGTGCTGGACCATACAAGTTTTAACAATTATATTACTTTCATTAAAATTATAATAATATTGACATTAAAAAAAAAAAAAAAAAAAACACATAGCCATGTGTAATTGGATATTACTTTCATGGAAGTCTTCTCAGCCTCTTTCAGGCTTTGCCCCGAATGTTTGCGGATTGCGGGTCAACGAGACATTACACGAAAATAGAGCCGACTTTTTTCCTTTTAACCTCAAAATCATCTCTTTTAAAATAGGGTTAAGGTGCAAAAATACACAAGTGCTTTCCTCTAAGGAGCGCTCAGTAGTAAATGTTTTTTTTTATGCAAAAATGCACACGTGGTTACAAATTAGGTACAAAAATACCGTTTGACCGTTAAGTTTGACTTTGACCGATGACATGGCATTTCAAAGGTACAAAAATACACATGTGATTTGTCAAGAAGAGCGCCCAACAACAAATTTTTTTTTTAATGTAATAATTTTATTTCAAGATCCTAAAATAATTTTTTAAGATTATAAAGTATTTTTTTAGTATCAGTTAGTATCCTTTTAGTACCGGTCAATACTTGAAATATTTTTTCAAGATCCTAAAATAATTTTTCAAGATTATGAAGTATTTTTTATGTACCAGCCAGTATCCTGAAAGTACTTTTTAATACCAGTCAGTACCCTGAAATATTGTTTTCAGTATCAATCAGTATTCTTTTAGTATCGGTCAATACTTGAAATATTTTTTCAAGATCCTAAAATAATTTTCAAGATTATGAAATATTTTTTCTGTACCAATCAGTATCCTGAAAGTACTTTTTAGTACTAGTCAGTACCCTGAAATATTTTTTTCAGATACTGACTAGTACAGAAAAAATACTTCATAATCTCGAAAAATTATTTTAGGATCTTGAAAAAATATTTCAAGTATTGACCAATACTAAAAGGATACGGACTGATATTGAAAACATACTTCATAATCTTGAAAAATTATTTTAGGATTTTGAAAAAATATTTCAAGTGTTTACCAGTACTAAAAGAATACTGAAAAAAATATTTCAGGGTACTGACTGGTACTAAAAAGTACTTTCAGGATACTGACTGGTACAGAAAAAATATTTCAAAGTATTTTTTTAGTACCAGTTAGTACTCTGAAATATTTTTTTTTCAGATCTAAAAATAATTTTTCAAGATTATGAAGTATTTTTTCAGTACAGGTCAGTATTCTAAATTTCTTTTTAACACCCAGTAGTAATTAAAATAAAATTATTAAATTAAAAAAAAATTGTTGTTGGGCGCTCTTCTTGACAAATCACATGTGTGTTTTTGCACCTTTAAAATGCCATGTCATCGGTCAAAGTCAAATTTAACGGTCAAACGGTATTTTTGTACCTAATTTGTAACCACGTGTACACTTTTGCACCCAAAAAAAGCATTTGCTACTGAGCGCTCCTCGGAGAAAAGCACATGTGTATTTTTACACCTTAACCCTTTAAAATATTTTGAAATTATACCGTAATTATCCTAACATATAACAGTGATTTTTCAAATTATTAAAATGGAAAAATTAGGAAGAAGGACCCAGGAGGAAAAAAAAAAAAACTCCATCCAACCCTTAATATAAAATATTTGGAGAGTTGATATTAATCCTAACTATAAGACATAATTTTTAATTTATATTTGTTAATATTTTCCTTCTTTACCCCATATTAATGTTTCATCAATAATAATAAAAAAAAGATTAAAATGAATGAATTAAAAAAGATCATTATAACATTTTTAAAAAAAAAAAAAACATGTCACGTTTTATCATTTACTTTTTGACTGCATCTTTATAGAAACTATTCAGTTGATGGCAGTGCACTCACTTGTATATGCAGGTTTAAATTGATTTTGGTGCTGATGGAGATGGTTAATTATTTTGTCTTTGCGGAACTTGTAAACAACTAAACATAAAATAATAATGCAAACCCTTATTCGATTGGCTTTTTTTTTTTTTTTTTTTTGGTAAAAACGGGGCACTCAGCCCAAAACTATTATTTCACAAAAATGCGTCGTGGGTGTGATAATCCCACTGAGTCCTGATACATCAACTTGGTAATTTCCAGAGGAGGGGATTCAAAAACAATATACACCTCCTCCTGCTTAAAACTAAGCCTAGCAAGTAAATCTGCACAATAATTACATTCTCTGTACACATGAGTAAATTGTATATTAGAAAAGCTATGTGCCACGTCCATGATTGCTGTCACCATCCGAGAGTCAGATTCACCCTCCACTTGCGCCTCCCTTAACATTTGTACTACAGTTGTTGAGTGACTCTCAACACATATATTTGCATAATTCATCCTAGCTGCCAACTTAAGACCTGATAAGACAGCCCAAAGTTCCACCTTTACAGCAGAGCAGCTACCTAGTTTTCTTGAGAAACCTCCTAACCATTCTCCAGTGCTATTATTGAACAATCCACCACATCCAGCTATTTTATTCATTCCTCTCGATGCACCATCTACGTTCATCTTGATCCACCCCTCCACCGGAGCCTCCTAACCCACATTGATCTCCACACGACCTCCCTTAAGCCTCCCATAATCCTCCTGAGCTCTTTGGATTTCTTTTACGTACCACATTACCACTGCATACTGATTTGTAGGCATCACAAAATTCCTCTCAAACATAGCCTTGTTCCTCCATGCCCATAGCATCCAGCAGGCCACACCGAAGATTAGGTACCAGCCATTCCTCTTATATGTCAAATTCCACTCAAACCAATCGCTCCCTGCTCTGGTCCAAAACTCCTCCTCCAATCTGCCTCTCCACAACTCTTTCGATAATCCTTGAGCCACCACACAATCCCTCAGCACATGTAACATGCTCTCACTTTGCTCTGTGCATCTATAGCACTATAGCAGCAAGGATTCCCTCCCAACAATCGGGCTCTCCTAGCACTAGTCAATAACCTGTTATGCATTGATATCCATAAGAACATCTGAATCCTTCTCGGTCCCCTCCAATTCCACAGGGTAATCCACTCCTTTTCTCCTCTATCTTGCTCATTAGTCAGCATATTATACATGTCTGCCACTATGTAACGATTAGACAAGCCTGGTCCGCACCTAACAGCGTCCACTCCCATCTGGACTGTGGGGGGTAAGGTAGCCAAGATCAAATTTTTCCCCTCCACATTCAGCTTATCCGCAAATCTATCCATACTCCAACTCCCACCCACATCCACCATATCAGCAACCCTCGCTTCACCATCTGTATCAGTTAAATTTATCAGACACATCTCAGACAACTTCTTTCCTCCCTCTAGCCATTTCTCATTCCAGAAACTTACTCTTTTCCCATTGCCCACTTCCCAACAAATGTTGTTGACAACTCTCGGCCACACTTTCACCAGATTCTTCCACAACTCTGAATCAGCTCTTAGTGCCTTACAATTCTTAATTAAATCAAGCTGTCTTCCATATTTTCCAGCAAGCACCTTTGAGCAAAGACTCTCTGGCTTGGCAACAGTATTCCAGACTACCTTACCCAACAAAGCATCGTTCATCGATTCCAGATTCCTTATCCCCAGCCCTCCATTCTTTTTCCCCGTGCAGATTACATCCCAATTCACAGCATGTATCCTCCTAGCCCCCTCCTCACTTTGCCAAATAAATTCACGTTGCATTCTCTCCATTTTCTTTCTAATTCCAGCAGGGATACATGTGTGCTGCATATAGAATACTGCAAGTTGGTTGGTAACCAATTGAACCAAAGTGACCCTTCCAGCCAGCGACAAAGTTTGCTTTTTCCAGTTGTTCAACTTCCCTTGCATTTTGTCTAACAGATGTTGGAATTTTCTGTCCGACCCTCGCCCTTTAATCATATAAGACCCTAAGTACCTTCCTAGCTCATCCATCCTCTGAAAACCAGAAAAACTACATATCTCATTCTGCCTTATTCGTTCTACATTTGGCGAGAAATAAATGCTTCTTTTCTATACATTTACTTTTTGTCCTGATGCTTCCCCAAAGCTCTCTAGTACCTCCATAACAGCACTCATATTATCCATATTAGCTTCACAGATGAGTAATAAATCATCTGTGAATAGTAAATGGGATACCTCAGCTCCATTCCTCCCCATTTTCAATGCCTTCCACTTCCCGGTGTTGACACAATCGATTATCATATGAGATGATTTTTCCATGCCCAAAACAAACAAATATGGTGGTGACAATGGGTCACCTTGCCTTAGACCCCAGTTGGTTTGAATTCTTCTTTTTTGCTCCCATTCCACACAATTGCCATGTTCGTCGATGTAATGCAAGCCATAATTACCCTCCGGAGTCCTTCATCCAATTCAAGTTCCTTTAGCACCTTTTCCACAAACTCCCATGACATCCTATCATAGGCCTTTTCCAAATCTATTTTTACCACCATATAACCTTTCCTACCTTTTAGCCTACTCATCAAGTGTACTACTTCCTTAGCAATGATTATGTTGTCTTGAATGCTACGCCTAGGCACAAAACTAGATTGATAAGGGGACACTAGTTTGTCCATTAAAGGTTTCAACCTGTCATGTTGCTCTTTAAATTTATAATTAACCGTGAAATAATTAAGATAAGCCAATCCAAAAAAATTAAGGGACAATTATAATAAAGAACTAAAGAAAAATAATATTTATTAAGAAGGATTATAAAAATTGTAATTATTTTAAAGGACCAAAAATTAAAACATTAAAATAGAAAGACTAAATTGACCATACCTAGATTTTCTATGTTCTTTCTAACTAAATCAAAATCTGAAGTGATTGATAAATAATGACAATTAAAGACCAAATCAGAATCAATCAAGTTGGCATCTCTACTATACCGAAATCATCTCCTCCTAATTACGATCAAGGTAACTTCTTCGTTTTTTTCTCTCCTCTGAATTCATATTATCTAGCAAAATAAAGCCACTTTTTTTTTTCCTTTCTTTCTTTCTTTTTTTTTTTTTTTTGCAAATCGGAGATAATCCCCTCAAGTTGCAGATTGAACCGTCGCTATCATCATCATGAGATGAAACGCTCTAACAATTACACTTCAATGGCTATATATAATATAAAAGTCAAAGGAAACTGTTCCATCCCTTCTCCAATCTAAGTTATTTATATTTCATATTATCAATAAAAAAATTATAAATGTCCAAGCATGAGTATATTCAGTTCTCGATCATAAATGTTTTCGGTTTTTCCATCATCTCTCTCCATGATTTTCTCAAAATGAAGAAGATTTGAATGATAATGAGTAATCACTCCAGATTTTGATTTAATTAGAAAGAATATAAGAAATTTGGGTAAGGGCAATTTAGTCTTTATATTTTAATGTTTTAATTTATGGTCCTTTAAAATAATTACCATTTTTATGGTCCTTCTTAATAAATATTATTTTTCTTAGGTCCTTTATTATAATTTTCCCAAAAATTAAAGAGTTTAGGCAGCTTAATTTTCTTATTCGAAATTTATATTTCAATTTCAATTTTTTTCCTTAAAAATAGTTAGCATTTTTAACATCCTTATTAACAATTTTTTTTTAAATCCTTCCCCTAATTCCCCCCTCATATTTTCACGAATATTATAGAGGCAAATCCAAAACCTCTGGTCCTAAATACAAGACATAGTTTATAGTACAATTTATACTATAAATTAGATTCTATATTTAGAATAGGAGGAGTATTTTACCAGGCTTGAAATAAAGAAGCATATATAGTTTGAAATCTTCATAAATACTGAGAAACCGGAAAATACATAATACATGTATAGTGGGTCCAGTTTCTCTCACCGGCACCCCCCTTGCCATCCCTCCCAGGCACCTCCCTCCCCATCCCTCTCAGGCACATCTGGACCATCGAAAACTGGATCCAACGGTCTAGATTATTTTTTTTTTGTCCTTTTCGAAAAAGACAAAAAACAAAAAATTATTTTTTAAAAAAAATCTGAATCGTTGGATCAAGATTTGGACGGCCCAGATCTGACTGTGAGAGATGAGCAGAAAAATTGAAAGGGAGAAAATCCTCTCCCCATGTATAGTACGTAGTATTAAAAAAATTAAAACCTCGGGCTCCGTGGCCTTGCCACTTGCCTCTTCAATACAAATTACCTTCTAACATAAATTTTTCATGCTTGATTTTGTTCTTTTTAAATTTTTGTGTGACCTTGTTTACTTTCTTAAAAAATAACAATTTAATATACATCTTCAATATTTTCCATTCTATTTTTTTTTTCCCAAGTATATATGAAGACAAACAAGTGAACAACTTTTAATTTTGCATTACAAAAAAAAAAAAAGTTAACTTATTGATCATGCACTGAGCATATTATTGACGGAGCGACACGTAATTACGGAACGTTTCTTTTGATTGCTTCCCAAGAAAAATGTCACATTCCAATGTCAGATCCAAATCTCCAGTTTCCAAACCGTCTTCGATATCTCGGAAAGCCAATTCCTTTATAGGCATTTTCTGAGAAGTGAGAACCAAACGTTAATGACTTGCATATAATTAATTATACATGCATTGTTGGTGGTTTGATCTTTTCACATGTTGTAGATTACGAACTCTTTTTGTATGTGCATGTAAATATTTGTTCTTGAGATTCAAATTATCAAAACCCTCTTCCCATTTATGCCGATGGAGGTTATCAAATAATTGACGAATCGTTTTGCTTCTTCGTCAATTCTCTATTTCTCTTGTTTACTCAACATATTCTATATGACATCGTGCAAATCTTCATGTCACGCACGTCTGGTTTTTCTTTAATGTGTTCGGAGATTTCTGCAATTCAGGATTAATCATGCTTCCTTGTCCACCATTTGACCCAGAAATTCAAATCATACATTATTTGTTACAAACGCAGGCACAATTTTGTTGCACGCATATATTTACAACCTCGTTTCTTTATTTTTCCTGATTCTTGCATTGATTTGATTCTGTACAGAAAAGAAAAGAACCATGAGGATGACAAGGAAAGCAACGTTTGGGACATTTAGAACGATGATTATGAAGGTGGTTGTTGTGACAGTGACGATGATGTTTGGTGCAGAAGGGTTGGGTGCGAATCTCTTTGGTTCAGATACAAACGGGGTTTATAGTCCATGCGAGGATACAAGAGTACAGAGAGGGGATGGTTTTACGTTTGGAATTGCTTTTTCAGACAAAGATGCGTTCTTCATGAATCAAGGTGGCCCTCAGCTTTCGCCTTGTGATCGTCGTCTTGATCTCTCCAGCAAATCTGCACAGCTCGCCTTGTTCAGACCAATGGTGGATGAACTCTCTTTGCTCACCATTAATACCTCCACCCTTGACCTGGTACCATTTAATTATCCATCAAGTTCTCTAGTTTTAACAAATGACGATCCACTAGTTGCAACTTTGAACATTGATTCATATAAGCAAATGCTAATTATTTAACTGTGAACATCATAGTATTATTCTGTTGGCAATTTATTCTGATTTTGCTTCGTCATTTGAGCTGGCATCATTTTAACTCCACTCATATTTCTGATCAAAAGGAAGAACTCTGCTTCTTACAGAATAAACCAGCTAATTCTCCTGAACTCTTGTGCATGTTATTGGATGTGTGGCGTTTATAGAATTGAGTAATAGGTTGTTCTTTTTTGCGAGCTGATCAGGCCAAATCTGGGGGATTTATGGTAGCCTTTGCTGGACAAAAATATGCAGCTAGGTCACCACCAATCAAGTTTGCTGACCAGACTCACACGATTACTAGTCTCACTTTGGTAGACACATTTCGCATTGCTCTCTTATTTGTTACTTTTCTGTTGCATCACAATATGTGATTTGAATCCTTCAAAAACCAATAAACAAAAACTCTTGAGCAAAATGTTATAAAGATTCATATTCATATTTCCCAACAATGAGGGAATTTGTTTGAAACATTTGATGAAGTAATTCTGATTTGTAAGGAAATATTCACATATGCATATTTTTGTTTGACACTATAACAACGAGCACATACACATTACGGTTGAACTTTATCCTTTTAAAGGTGATCTTTAAGTGGGAATCTCATATGGAACGTGGGTTTTGATTTGATTCTCAGATTCTTGAATTTGGAGAGGGGACTCTACAGAATCTGTATTGGAAAAGCTACGGATGCGAAAAATGCTCAGGCGACAACGTTTGCTTGAACAATCAAGACTGCGCAGTGCCAAATTCCAAGTGCCAAAACAATGGTGGGAGTGGCTGCAACATAGGCATACAGCTCGCATATTCAGGGACAGACAAGAGCCTCAATGTTCTCAATTCTTGGTACGAGGTTGAACAGCTACGCCAGTACTCTCTCTATGGCCTTTTCTCTGATCTTAAGAATTACATTATCACACCCTATAAGGAGTTTTTCTAACTCTATTTTTGTGCACCTCAATAAGCAAGAGAGACACTGTTTCAATGCAATGGTATAGTGAATGGATGGAGATTTCCAAGACTTGATTTATACAGAGAAAAAAAAAGGATGGATGTAATTTCATGCTCTACTATTTTTAAGGGTTAAATCAGACATCATCACAAGTAGATAACAAAAGGTCCAATGTTTTGGCCAAGGAAAACATTACAGACAGAAGTAGTTCCCCAGGGAAACGAGTGAGCTGTGCCAGCTAGCACTCAATTGAAATATCCCATTGTTCATGGCAAAAGGTCAACCTTGTTTTCACAAAAAGAAAAGGCCAAACTTCAGGTCAATCTCAGCAAAAACTAGGAAAATATACACCTTGGTCACTAATGAGCTGCTCAATTTCCATTGCCTCCATCCAATCACCTTCCCAAGTACTCAACAATGATCAAACTAGGGCCCCTCTTCCAGTGAATTAATCTCCTCTATTTCAGGGACTGGTGATCCTTTTGAGCGAAAAGTTCGGATGAGATAATGTGCCACAGATTTGAATCCTAATTCTGACACCTTGTAAACAAAATTCAGAGGACGAGAGATAGGAATATATCAGTTCCAGAAGCAGGCCTCGTAATGTCATGGGGGCTGGGACTCATATAATAAACAGAGAAAATGACTGTCTTTATTCAAATCTTTCAAGATATGAAAGAACCTGAACTGTTGCAGAAACAGAAATTATCAAACATGCAGATCTTCCAACATAACGAGGTTGAAAAACCAACTAACCTTACTGTACAGATTACCAGTGGGCATCCAACCCTTTGCTTTACGGCAACGACTACAATTGCAAATTCCCCGGCAAGCTGGACATAGCCATTTGCGATTCTCGTTTGCTTCTAAAACATTTTCTCCATACCTGTAAAATATTACTAAAAATTACTCTCTCAAGAAGACATAGTTGACTATTTTTTGGAGAGAATAAGAAAGTTAATTAAATTACTTTAAAATATTTATATTTATCATTTTTTCTTCAAACTGCCTACACAATATTTGATATGATTAAATAACTTATTTAGTTTCCTTAATCTCTTAAAAAAACAAAAAGTAACTCTGTCTTGTATTAATGACCAAAGGAAGTATTACATTGGCTAGCATTAATCTTCACAGAATCACAGTAAATGGTGCTAGAAAATTTTCTCTTGAATCTAAGATGGAATCGAAATTTTTAAAACAATCAACAATCCGCACAGTACTGATTGGAAAAGAAAAAAAGAAAAATGTTGCTTTCTCAATCTCATCTCAGATAGCTAGAAAATGGTACCTCATGTACAAGCAATCTCCACAAATCTGTCCTTGGGATAACTCGCATTTGGCACAATAGGTATGCAGAGCAAGAGTTTTTTGCCTGCAAGGAAGCAGATGATTTCCTAAAACTCAACAAGCTCACGGAAAAGTTGATGTGCCAACTATATACATTTACATTAGTACAAAAATCTCGTAGATCTGGGTCTTTAATCAAAATGGATGTAACACCATTTTGTCTAAAGATCAACCAATGCAAACATAACAGAGATGCGTTGCTACAATGTAAATACGCCAGTATCTTCTAATAACAGAAGAATCTAAGTTTTGCTTTCAACATTAGCTATGTAATGTTAAAATAGAAAGTACCTAACCTGCAAAGTAGAAAGCATATTTAGAGAGCATTATAAACTTATAAAACGATATTACCTGCATTGATGACAAGTCTGCCCTTTGATCGGATCATATAAACGATCCCCATCATCATCATATCCATCAACATACAGTTCCCAATCCATTTTACAATCTCCTAGAAGCTTTTCCTGCTCTTCAGTGTAAACTTCTGGATTTGTACCTTTCGGTATGCAAATCTCTAAATTTTTGGAAGAGTCGCGCTTCACGCGGGGTTCATAGTATTTTATTGGTCCCAAGCTCTGTATTCTAAAACTCCATAAAACTTGGAAATAAGATTACCTCATCTATCGAAGTTTACACAAAATAAAAATTCAACCATGTCAAGAATACTAACCACAAATGCATTATGAATCTCAGGAAAGTTTTGGAAAATCTATTAAGAATAATAAAATTCAAAACACGCGTTCAAAAGTTATATCACGTAGTATGGCCGTGTCGTTATAGCACGTAGTAAGCAGAGAAATGTTTCCATAATCAACGGCACCGGAGACAACAAGCAGAAGTGAATAAGTTGTTCTGTGCCATTTTATCATATCCAGATGAAAATGATCTACAATTTCAAAAGAAACTAAAAGTAGGAAAAACTTGTTAGTAGAAGAAAATGCGCAGGGGACAAGGAGTGAAAGTACACCTAGAAGATCGCCTCGAGGGGAGAGGCGTTAAAGCATTCTTAGGTCGAGGGGATTTCTTCTGCGGCAAAGTCTTAGGTTTCTTGAGTTTCAGAGATAGTTCGAACAAGCCTAACTTGTGCAGCCTCTCTTGGTTCTCCTTGATCCGTTGGTCCCTGACCAGTTCATAACGCGAAAAGCCTTCTTCACTTCTCATCGTATTAAGTGATTCGTTTTCAGAGTCGGTAACTTCAGGTGATTCTTCGGCGTTCTGTCTCCGGCGAGCCATGGTCAGAAAGAGCAAGGTGAAAGGTGGATGGAATGAGCAGGAGATGAAAGGTTTTGGCGAGGAGCTGGAAAGAGAGGGAATTGTAGAATTTTCTCTCTCGGAAATCGGAGCGAGGGCGCGAGGCATGTCGAAAATTGCCTACCCGCCAATGAGAGTAATACACGTAGGTAGCCCAATATTTCCCCCCATATATTTGCCCGGACGTTGCAGAAGAATTCAAATTGTCTTATAAACATACTAAAGTCCAAAAAACATTATTCCCTCCTGTCCACGGACCACGGTATAGAATGTTCCTAACCATGTTTAAGATAATAGGCCTGTTTGGGTTGGCGGTAGAAGCGATAGCTTAAAAGCAATCTAACTTTAAAAAAAGTTCGATAGGAAAAAAATCAGGTTATAGATAATGATTTGTATTTGGATTGATGGTGGTAGAAGTGGCGGGGCCCACGTCAAAAAGCTGAGAGCGTTATGAAAAAAGCTGGATTCTGGAGCTTTTTCCTTAATTGACTTTTTAAGCTTTTTTGACTTAAAATTAAGCCAACGCAATGAACAATCCAAACGGAAAAAATTGGGCTTTTTTCTCACTGGGTCGGTGGCTTAAAAGCCACTGAAATTTTTACACACTAACGCTAAAAAATAAGCCAACCCAAACAGGCCCAATCTTATTTACTAATCTTGTTCATTGCTAGTGTTATCCACTTATTAAATTTGTAAATATATTTTCCAATAAGGGTAAGAGTTTACTTGTTATTTTCAGTGAATTAGTTAAAGTACTATATATAAGGGGGTTTAAACTTCTCATGTTGCATAAGAAGAAGAAGATTCCTACACACACATGAAATGATGGGACCCACATATATTTATAATGTTAATTTTATATATGTGTGTGTGTGTGGGTCCCACCATTTTATGTATGTGTAACATGAGAATACACTTATCCTACAATATGAGAAGTGTTTTTCCCATATTATATTACCTCCAATCCTAATTATAATACTATGTTGAATTTTTTTAAAGAGATTAAGGAAACTAGATAAGTTATTTAATCATATCATATATTGTGTATCTTTAAGTTATATATTAATTTATTAGTCGAACTAATTAGTTTGAAGAACAAAACAAAAATAATCTAAAGTAATTTAACTAACTTCATTAATTTCTTTTTTTTAAAAAAATAACAACAACTTGGTCTAAAGGAATATAAACATTACCAACATGTAGTTATTAATTTATATATTAGATCATTAATAGAAAATACAATAACAAATGCCTGCCCATGTCTAAAAGCACTCTCTTATGTCCTTTTTGTTAGATCTCAATTTTTGAATTGATGTGGTGCTTTTTATAAAATCTAGTTTGATGTTGTCTGAGATTAAATACATTTTTATCAATTTTACTCATAATTAATTATATTTTATCTTCTTTTTTTCTTTTGGCAAAAACTATCTTTCATCATTTTCCTCCCACTATTTTCCTACCTTACTTTCCTCTCCTTATATGGGCTTGAAAAAAAGGGGTTAATTTATTATATATTTATTACTTTTAACTAATTTCCTAAATCAAGTAGATTATTTATATATACCTAAAAAATTTAAAAGAAATAATTAGGGGGAAATTACGCATGTCACTTACTATATTGCATATTCTTCAATAAAATTATTATTGGTAGTAATTTTATTTTTTAAAAAAAAAAACTTATTCCTGTTTGAGAAACAACAGAAGAAATTAAAAAAGTTCTTTTATGCTTTAGAGAACAAAATTTCTTTCATATATTCATCTGCACAAGTGCAAACTCACTTAGAATAAGCTCATCCAAATAGAAAATGCAAAATACTACTCTGGTCACTTAAATTTTCGAGGTGGCCGATATACAAGCAACAGCCCTCGATAGCCAGTAATCTCCTTATAAACAATACAAAACCCAGGTAGCTCCAGAGGAAGCAAGGGGAACAAATTTACAAAGCGATAGTTTCTGCCCAAGAAGCAGAAAATACTACGAAACAATTGTTTCTGCACAAGCTCTACATCAAATTATTGTACTTGATTACATACAAAGCTATTTCCCCTAGTCCTCTAAGGGGAAAATGCCCCTGATTGTGCTAATCAATATATCATGAGGTGATTAGTTTTACGTTAAGCAGTATGAACTGTCCTAGATATACTTAAATGGGTTGATTCTCCTACATAGATGGCAAACTTCCGGAGGAAGATTTATTACTTCACTTGAATGCCTCATTAAATACCCAAAAAAGAACTCTATACAGGTTGATGTACCCGCATATGTGCATGAACATTCATGATCAGGTTCTTCATCTCAGGGAAGAGGGATACCAACACAAGTTCGAGGACCGCAAAAGTAAGTTGCTTCACACATACAGTTGACTAATATGCAGAGATAATACCAGTGTTAGTTCAGAGCAAGTGTTTTTTCAAGTAAAGAAAACAAAGAGACAAATTTGCATTGAGTGGATGGGATAAAGCGGGAAGGAGCTTTTACCTGACTGAAAAAATATATGTCTCGAGCACAGCGCCTATATGGCTTTTGCCCGATTAAGCCTACTAAGGCTGTTGGAGCTCCATCTGATCAGTGTCGATGCAAGTTCACATATGTCAAAATCTTGTCATGCATATTCTGAGGATAATGCTGCTACTAAGTATTGATTCAACGTTTAAAAGCCTTTTTGGCCCAAAAAAAAAAAAACATTTACAGGCGTTTGAAGACCATATGAGGAACAAAAACAGACTGCCTTCAGTCAAGAAACAAATAACATGCATGAACAGAACACCTCTTTGAAGTCATGAAACAACTAAACATTAATTTCCTTCAACATGTCGCCCCAAGTAAATCTCGTTTAAGTAACATTAGATATATAGGAAACAGTATGAAAATAGGATATACTCAAATGGGACTAACCGATGAGCAGTTTTTTGATATCACTCGCTCTACGAGCAGCCTCAAGCTGTTGCTCAAAAGATGTTGACCCTGATTTCGAGATATTGCTGTCTCCTCTTGCTTGAGAAGATTTTTGATCAACTCCACAGCCATCTTTTTCCATCTGAGTCTTTAAACTCAAGAAAAATGTGCCCCCAGGCCACAATATCTGAAAGCATACATGCATGCGACATTAGAGTATTTGCACCAGCTTAAAAGAGTATGTCAAGAAATTCTTTTGAAAGATCAATCATATAACGCTCAATTGCACATATTTTTATCCCAAATCCTAATAATAGTAAAAATTAAAAAGCTGCGCTTGAATTTGACCATTTTTTTTAATGGATTTCTTTCAAGTTTGGTTGAACGACATTTGTCCCTTCAAGGTATCGATTAAGAAACAACTAATAGAAGTATTTTAAGTAAACTCCACCCGTCCAATAATCTAACTGCAAATATTAAATGGACGAATAGTTCCTGATCGAATTAGGATGATTGGTCATCAGCCATTTAGAAGCCTTTTGCATAAAATGCTTCAATTCTTAGTTGAGAAAGAAGTTCAGAGTAAAAGATTGTGTTTGATATTTTGCTCGATCCTTACATCTTGAACCCATCGAATTCCTTGGGCAACAGTATCCTCTCTCCGGAGCCAGTTAATTTGGCTGAGGAGAAAATCATCAACTGCATCTTCCATTGTTAACTGCAATATCTGTTTTGATATCCAAAAGACCTGTCTCCTGCATCCACAGAAATGGACTGGTGTAAGCAGAATTAGCCCTGGAAACAAAAAAGATCAACAAAATCCTGTAACCTAATTTTGGTTTTCGCGTTTTCTCATATCTATTTGCCCCAAATTGAAGAGAAAAATTCAAAGTTCGGAATGGTAGCAAATTAGTATGAAGGTTTGAACTCGCTGGTGGTAGTTGTTCTAGTTGACATGTATAAAATGGAGGAAGCGGCTATGATCATCTGTCTGTAGTATCCGTCCACTTCGGCTTATCCGTCAACGGATAAGCCGAAATAGACGCATTGGTCCCTTTTTCTTAAAAAAGAAAAAAAAAAATAGGTGAAAAAACTACTATTGTGTTCACTTCGGCTTATATGTCAACGGATAAGCCGAAGTAGGCCGCAGTGAACGCTAAGGCAGAGGACTGTAGCCGCTTCCTAAAATGGAACCAACATAAAATTATTGAAAGCAGCTTATGGAAAATTAATCTTTTAAAACAAGACAAAAAATAACTTGAGATAAATATACCACACCAGGTGCCAGCATATGGATTTTATTTGTACGAGTCAATAGGAACAAATCTTATTTCTAAGAAAAACCACAGAACATAATGTGATGAGTAACACACAAGAAAAAGAAAAACACTAAATGATGACTCCAAAAAAAGCTTCTGCAATCAGTATAACGATATATTTAGACAATTATCTTTAGTTCTTGCTAAGTTAAAAATTGCCAAAGACGGGATAGAATTATACACCTTAGCCAGCCTCTTTTCTTGAGCTGAAATACCTTGTCGACCAAATTCAAAATAGGTACAGTCACATTAGGTGGGGTCCACTGCAGAAAAAATCAAAATTACAAGTTAGAAATGTATGCAAGTGTCGTCTGATACAAAGTTCAAAAAAGAATATGAAAGATCTGACTGATTTCTTATTGAGTCAGTCGAATGAAGCTTTAATTTTGGTCTATTTTTATTCACAGATTTTATTTCCCCTCCCAGCAGAGAGGAAAACAAGAGGCCCAATTCATCCCTTCAAACATGTTTTCAGAAGAATCTATATATCTATGTAGCTACATATGATCTAAAGTCTACAAGGAATCACCCTATTTATAAAGTATAATTAATGCACCTTACCTCAGATTCTGCGCCCCACAGCCAAAGTTTTACAAAAGAGTTAATATAATCTTTAGTTATTTAAGTTTATCTCCATTTTAATTTTAGTCTTTCAAGTTTCAAATCATTAATTTTAGTCCCTTTAAGGAAAAAATAGTCTAATTTTTTATTGAGTTATAAGAACCATTGTTTTAAACTAAATAAAACTTGAGTGATCAAAACTAAAATTAAGGTAAACTTGAGGAACTAAAGATTATATTAACTTTTTAGGAAATCATAATTTGCAATTGAAGAATTTTACTTCTCAACTTAGAACATAGAAATCATTTTTTGAAACAAATATCTCCATAAGATTTGGCAACAGAGCACCTGAACCGATCTATGGAAGTTAGGATGCCTGATAAATCCTCGACATGAGGCACAGACAAGAAAGTAAAACAAGCTATAAGCCAGCAAATAGAATCAAAATAGCTAGGGAGGTAAAATTTCGTATCTTACTTTATTTTTGGAGCCACAAAGGTCACTCTTTTTGGAACGCAGGGGCCAACATATTTACTTCTGTACAGTTTTTATCGTTTCTAAATTATTGATTCTATTCCTATTTTTACCAGGTAGATTAGTCAGCAGTCAGCAATCTAATCCAACTGAAAATAGCCAGCAAACAAATATTTTCTATTCTTCAATTATCAAATACCAGAGAACCAAGTTAATTGCAAAACAGAAAAGGAGGCAAACTTAGTAGACCTCTGGTGGCACTTCCCCCAAATTATCAGGAATGAGGGTGAAATTTGTAGCTGCGGCTTCCTTGCCAACTGTGGTTTCAGACACCAGATCATGTCTTCCATCTAGATCCAGGTTACCAGATTCTTCAGCATGGTGTGGCAGGGAACCGTTTGAGCTCAATTCAATGTTAGAATGCCACCCATTAGCGTGCTCCAGTTCTCTAGTTTCAGACATCGAATCATGCTCTCCATCTAGATCCCAGTTACCAGATTCCCCAGTGTTCTGCCTTGGCATAATTTGATCTACTTCATCAGCATTCAAAAAATCGTTGTCTGTTGGTGTAGAAGAGCCTCCAGAACGTGGGGACGATAAGGGATCGTCAATGTTTTTCGTCAATCCATCCGAAACAACGTTAAACTGGCCGGCAGTATCATCCTCAGCATCATCTATATTAACTGTCAGTAGACAAAAATTAAAATTATATTTGGAATAAGTAAATAGAGTTTTTCCTAGGAAAAAACAAAGATCTCCGCTTTTAAAAACTCTTTGCACATTGGGACTAAATTCAACAAAATAATTGTTTGGTACCGCGGTACATCAAGGGAATGACTAGTGTAAAACTAAGAAAATGCAGAGGGGCATATAGAATGAACATCTCTGTGTCCATCAGGGTATCTATATAATCGGAAAAATAGCTACTGCCTCTGTCAAATGAAATCCAAGGGCGCTACATTGAAAGTAATTATAACCGGGCGACCTATACTGCAAGTGAAATATAAAAGCTAAATGTTAAATCCACATACCTGCCAGGGTCCTCATCGTTGAAGATATGCCCAAACCGTAATTCTGCAAAGAAAAAAAGAGGCCGATAAACATATTATCATCAGATCAATAATTTTCTAATTGAAAAAGTATCAAGAGAAATTTTAAAGGTCATCATCTGAAGTTATAATAAAAACAAAAAGCAGATACACACCTTGGAAGAAACACTCAGAAAGTCCCAAATTTCATGATGTTCAGTGACACTAGGTATTGATAGGAGTTCCTGAAGCAAAATAGTATAATTGAAGCAAACACGTTGCTATAGAAGAGTTTAAAAAGAAAAAATCATACATCAGTATGACAGTATCCAATATGTATAATTTATAGTTATAGTTAATAAGTAGCTCTATTCATAAGTTATAACTAGTGTGATTCATATTAAATTCTATGCAATGCATGCATGATCTCACGGTCTAGTTCTTTGAAGCTGGATGTAAGGACTAAAAAACCTGAAGATATTTATCAAGCAGAATGCCACGCTCACGGACAAAGGAATCCTCTGTGCTTGAGGCAAATATCCTTTTGGGAGGCAAATGTAATCTGTATTTTGGAATATCTTTAAGATTCTGATGGAGTGTGTCAAAATGTCGGTATCTAGATATCACCAAAAAAGGCAAAGAGAAGTCAATGCACAATTCTATAGAGACTGAACTCAGCAAAATCAGATGTCTCAGCATTTTTTCTGTCAAAACTTCGGAAGTTCCTCCTTTTATAAACCCAATGTTAATTACCAAATCGTATACTATGAAAGAAGCGAACCTCCTCTTTACAAACCAAGTATTGTTTTCCGCATCTGTCACCGCAATTAAAAAGACAGCAAAAGTTTTAGAATCGTGTTTCTCTTTAAATGCTCCCTTTACCTGCAGTATAAAATTAGACAAAAAAAAAAACAATGAACTTACAGAGATATATCAAAACTCAAGATTCTGATCTGGTTTTTTTTATAAAAAAATGGGTATATTCCATAGATTCCAGTATTCCAATTCATTTTATTTTAAGATTATTAGTACAACGTATGACCGTAACATCAAAGATTCGTACCCGGCAACGGAGCTTGGGAAACAGTTGACCCTCTTTCCAAATAACTATGTCGGAAGCACTCCTTCCTAGAAATCCTTCATTCTGTCTCTCAAAATCATGACTCTGGATTCCCAGGAGACAAGCACTATCTCGTCTCTTGAGCTTGCTTTTACTTTTATAAGATGCAGAGTGAGTAGAATCCTTCACTTCATCTACCCGATGCTCTCCTTCGAATGATGATTCTTTGTCGGGATCTTGAGAAGTCTCCACGTTTAGTAAGGGATCTGTACCCAAGCTCTGCATTCGCCGCAGGAATGGCTCATAATCTCCACGTTTACTCGTTGATGTTTCCTTTGCCAAATGTCCATCAGGCAGTGAACTGTCTGTAGCAGAACCATTTTTAGGATAATCATGAAAACTTGATTTGAGATTTGTGGTCGCTTTCTTTTTATAATCCGTCCCTTTGGTCCACATGTTCTCCAGATTCTCAGGCATAAGAACTTCAGTCCTTCTTTGTGTTGCAGCCTCCAACATTCGCGCCCAGTCGGCATGCCTGACCTGCGAATGCTCTTGCTGGAAGGTGTTGCATTGAAATGTTTCATCGGTACCTTGATTTACACACGAATGGTTGTTCGAGTTCGTGTGATTATTTTGTCCAAACACACCAGCAATTGAATTACCACAATGATGAGTTGCTGAAGTTGTATGCTTATCACCGATTGCTATATCCATATCTTTAATGATATCCAGAAGTTGTTCAATCAGTTCATTGATATACCTGATAACGAAGATAATCATATTTTTTTATGAATGGAAATTGCAATTAATTATTAAGAAATACAGTCAAAACAACTTCTTCCGGTCTTGTAGAAAACCGATATGAAATTTATATTTAGGATATCAACAAAGCAGTCGCAGCCTATTATGGTTGTGCATAATTAAAACATCTCCATTATATTAATTGTCAATTAATTATTCTATTTAGCGTTGTGCTCAGGTATCAATATATGTATTACTTTGATTTCTCAATTATATGTTTCAACATGTAATGATACATTAATAAAAGCTAATCCAATCTTCATTATAGAGGTTTTGAGTCACCCTTTTAATACTTTGCATGTTGAATTGCACATTTATATGAATTTAAAGAAGCATCTTCTAACAAAGAGCACCATTTTTGAGACCTTCTTCAACCAAGACCAGTCTAACAGCCACACCCTCACAAAAGAACAGTTACAAAGTGCGCCACACCCCTTTCCAAGCAGAAACTGTTAAGATCCTCCTTAGGAAAAAATATATGCTTTAGAGAAGGAAATATTGAACAATATATTTAAGAACATACCCTGGACATGCCAATTTTAATAGTGGCTGCATTACCAAGCAAGTTATAAGTTCCTGAGCTATAGATCGTATCACAGGACAGTGAGCTTCTTGTCGTCTTAGTACCAATGCTAACACACCACTCATTAGCTGCCGAAGAACCTACAGAAAGGAAAACTACTGCATATCTGAGACATGATTCTCACTACCAAAACATGGATTGTAAATTAAAGTAGAATATTCCACTCACACCTTATACTCACTCTCAGAAGATATAAGCGCAGGATGAAGCTCCTTAGAATTTAATAGATGGTATTTCAATCTTTCATCCCTCTCTTCAGAAGATAATGTTAACATAATATTGACACCGATGGCAGCTTGATTTTTTCTGAAGAGGTCTATGTGATCACCAACTAAATGAACTATGTCCCTGAAATATAATCGAAATGAGAGAGAATGAGAAGTTTTTCACAGAAACTTGTTGTTATCCGATAACTTTGCCTAAAAGCCTAATCTAATTGCTCACCAAACCCTTTATTTTTTGACAGAAAAATGGAGGGAAAATGGACACCTTGTTAGCAAGTCGACTAGATTTATTTCTTTAATCCTTCTTGATATTTCACCAAGAGCATCCATGATTAACGCATGTACTTGAGCAGGAAACTCCTTATCTGGAGTAATATCCGCACACACCAAATCTATGACGAAATCCTGTATCAACTTGTCAGCAAAATCATTTAATGCAGCCTCCACAACAGGAGAACCAATTTCACTGCTCCAGTTTGGCGGGGGAATTTTAGTGGAGAGGCGTGCATCATTCGGAGATAACTGTTTCTTCTCCAAATGAGATAAATATGTCCGTGATCTAGGTTGCTGAACCTTCCAATGGAACTCCACGTTATCAAAAAGGATATGCAGTGCAGAAATCAAGAGAACTGACACTGGTATATTCATCCACATTGATCCACTCGTATCTGTGGTGAACAATAAAGAATGTCAATGAAACAAAAATGACTCGTAATGAAAGCAAACCATGTTCCTCTTTGGTCAATTGAGTAGATCATTGATCACCAACTAAATGATTATTCCGATTTGGCTCTTTAGGTTTGCTTTGTGTCAAATTTATCATTTATCTTCGGCCAGAGTTGTACGTGTTCCAAACTAGTCAGCTCTTTCCATTTGGTTAGACGCATTGGATGTTAAATCAGTGATGTCTAACATGTTTGTCAACGAAATTCATGGATTAGAAAATAATGATCAAAATCACTCAATTAGAAGTTAAATGGTTAAATGTTACATGGCAAACTTCAGATATCAAATCGAAACAATCAATGAACCTAATTTACCGAAATATTAATTTAACCTTCCTTCTTAAATCTTCTAAATGAATAAGCTCTCGTATTGAAGTACAATTACTCGGTGAATGCATAACGCAGGTATAAAATTCCAATCTCATACTACCAGACTAGGGTTGATGATATCAGCCAGAAGCAGTTCACATCTGATCACAGTTTCATTGCGAAAGACATAATTAAGATGAACACGAAGTAACGTATATCACTTACGGGTTAAGAAAAACGAAACGGCGAATATGCAAAGACCCCACCAGACAATTCGCACCTTTGCCTCTTCAATCAGGCCATTGATAGCCTCCATTACATCCATTGACTGAAAACCGGAAACAGCTGTCAGTGCAATTCGCCGGCAAAGGCGAGTTCAGATTTTCAGGTAGCAGGTCGGAATTGCGAGGAAGATTTGAAGCGGAAAACGGCAAGAGCAACGGGATGCCGTGGGAATCTTCCAGAAAAAAAAAGTACCTTCCCATCAAAAGAAAGCTCCTGGAATTTGTCTCGCCCAGATTTTCGCAGCACTGATAACGCATTAACGTTCTTTGTCGTGTGATCAAGCTTTGTTCGTTTACGTTTCGCGCTCCTCATTTTGGTTGCCGCCACATGGACCGTTTAAATTAGTAAAAACTGTTTTGACGACCATTTTTCGTAGTTTAAATATTTTTAATTTGCATATGTTATATGCAAGCTTTTCCCTTATATGCATGTTCCATTAAACTTTCAAATAAGCTGAATTATTGTGTAACCTCTTTTTTCCTTTTTATTATATTAAAAAATGTGGGAGTGACACCTATTGAAAATTTTATTTGTGTGAAGAACCTATATAAAAATAGGGTGAAGGAGCGTTTTTGCCAATCAACTATTACGCCAGGAGCGATTTTGCCAACTATCTTTTAATGGGCCCAAAAATGCCAAATAACAATTAAATATGACAAAAAAATACAAATCCGTTTAATGAACAGTGACACCGTCTGTTGCCATGCCACGCGGAGCGCCACGTGGGATTTCTGATGCCAGCTCATTCACCTATGTGGAAATGTGAAGGAGCGTTTTTGCCAATAAACTATTACGCCAGGAGCGTTTTTGCCAATAAACTATTACGCCAGGAGCGATTTTGCCAATTAACTTTTAATGGGCCCAAAAATGCCAAAGAACAATTAAACATGTCAAAAAACTACAACGCCGTTTAAGGAACAGTGACGTCCGTCTGTTTGCACGCCACGCGGGATTTAGGTGCTCTCCACGTGGGATTTTGGCTCACTTATGTGGAAATTTCATTGCCTAGGTGGCTTTTGTGTTTTTCTTTCTTTTTTTTTTTTGTTGAATCCCTATATTTTTACCCAAACCGAACTTGCTTGACAGACGAACCCTTCCACAGAGGTATCCTTCGACACCCGAGAGCGAGGTACTTTAAAATAAATTATACTGGTTCCTCGCAAGGTTTTTTTTTTTAAAAAAAAAATAAGTAAATAAAAATAAAATTACAAAAAACTCTAAAAAAATTAATATATATATATGTGTGTGTGTGTGTGTGTATAATACTGAAGCAGTGCTGACCTCGAGGTACTGTGGCTTTTTTTTAAATAATAATTATTACGTACTATTTATTTATTTTTTAAAAATTACATTGACAGCAAAACCTCGCGAGGTCAGCATCAGTACCTCGCGAGGTACTATAGCGATTTTTTAATTTTTTGTTTTATCATAACTATAATTATGAATTTATCTTTTAAAAAATTATATTACCAGTACCTCGTGAGGTATTGTAGGATTTTTTTCCTTCTTTTATTTTAATTATAATTATCAACAATTTTTTTTTAAAAAAATTATACTGAGTAGTACCTCGCGAGGTACCGTAGGTTTTTTAAATTTTTTGCGTTTTTTTAATTTTATAATAATTATTTTTATTGATTTATTTTTTAAAACTATACAAAGGAGTACCTCGCTAGCGACCTCCCAAGGTAATATGATTATTTTTAATTTGTTTATTTTTTAATTATACTTACCAGCACCTTGCAAGGTACTGATTCTGACCTTGCCTTTTTTTTTTGTAATAATTATTTTTATTTATTTTTTTAAATAAATGATATTGAAAAAATTAAAAAAAAAATGCGTAGTTACCTTGAGAGGTACTTAGACTACCTCACAAGGTAGTTTAAAATGAAAAATCAAATAAATAAATAAATAAAATAATCCAAACAGAAAAATAAGAAAGGGAAAATTCATTTAAGGGCTCTTTTTGGAGAAAAAAATCCTAAAAAGGCCCCAACATTTAGGTGCTCGCTCTCGGGTGTCGAAGGATGCCTCTGTGGAAGGGTTCGTCTGTCAAGCAAGTTCGGTTTGGGTAAAAATATAGGGATTCAACAAAAAAAAGAAAGAAAGAAAAACACAAAAGCCACCTGGGCAATGAAATTTCCACATAAGTGAGCCAAAATCCCACGTGGAGAGCACCTAAATCCCTCGTGGCGTGCAAACAGACGGACGTCACTGTTCCTTAAAAGGCGTTGTAGTTGTTTGACATGTTTAATTGTTCTTTGGCATTTTTTGGCCCATTAAAAGTTAATTGGCAAAATAGCTCCTGGCGTAATAGTTTATTGGCAAAAACGCTCCTGGCGTAATAGTTTATTGGCAAAAACGCTCCTTCACATTTCCACATAGGTGAATGAGCTGGCATCAGAAATCCCACGTGGCGCTCCGCGTGGCATGGCAACAGACGGTGTCACTGTTCATTAAACGGATTTGTATTTTTTTGTCATATTTAATTGTTATTTGGCATTTTTGGGCCCATTAAAAGATAGTTGGCAAAATCGCTCCTGGCGTAATAGTTGATTGGCAAAAACGCTCCTTCACCCATAAAAATATTGTTTTGATGTTTTCTATGTATAAAAGTTTATCATGTCTTCTTTGCCCAAAAAATAAAAATAAATTAATGAAGAACTTTTCTACAGTTATTTTTTGAATAATATATTATATAAAATATTTTGGGATAAAGACCAATTTTGTCACGAAAGTTTTGCTAAGAGGGCATCCAGCACTCAAAAGTTTTTTTGTATCATTTTTGCCTCGGAAGTTTACAAAAATTTACTCCTAAACCAAACTTCCGGGGCAAATTTGCTCCTAAAAAAAATTCGCACGGCATGTTTGCTCTATTTTGTAAACTTCCGGGGTAAAAATGATACCAAAAAAATTTCCAGGTGCTGGATGCTCCCTAGCCAATATTTCCATGATAAAATTAGTATTTATCCCAAATATTTTTTAGTATCACGAGATGTGTGTCAATTCAAATGTAGATTGAACATATAAATTTTAGATTAAAAGTTGGGTTCACACCCACAAAGGCACAAACCAATAGAAAGGTGCCGGTCCTATCACACACTACTCATTTATTTATTTTTTGGTATAAAAAAGTTTAGGTGGAGTAGAAATCGATAATCTATCAGGGTTAGGGCACGCCTTTAGACTCAAAGAGTGCTTACAGATCATCCACTAACAAGGTCCTCATATCAACCCCGCTTTCTTTTTTGGGATGAAGACCGATGCGTTAGCCAATTGTATCACTTCTTATTCTTATTGGCAGACAACTCATTTATTTATCAGTTATGAGTTATCCTTTGGATAACCTAATGTGCTTAGCTCAACGGATGGGGTAGAGTACTAACCACGTAAAAATTAGATCCAAATTCCATGCTTTACTCGAGTAAGAAATGCTACAGCGTCAAGATGAGTTTCTTTAACATTTATCAAAATATTTGTTATCGATCAGCTATGATCAAATAAGACTAAATAACACCCACGATACTTATTTAGCTATTTTTTACTGACATTTAATTGAATGTTGCAAGTTCATGTCACTCTCTAATTACAACGTGCTTGCAAAAATCAAATTAGCGAAGATGAAGAATGAACAAGCAGAAGGTAGCATGGTTAAGATGGGAAGATTTAAATTCATAACTAAGGGCTTGTTTGGTGGGGAAAATTTGAGAAGAGAAACGAATTTAGAAGAAGGGAAGGAAAGATTTTGAAAAATGAGGAAGATGGTTTGAGATAAGATGAGTTTTTTAGTAGGAAGAAAATAAAGGGATGGTAGTTGGTAAAGAATCAAGAAATGTCTATTTTACCCTCAAAAGTAGTTAATTCAAAATAAAAAAGAAATATAATTTTTTTGCTGAAATATATTTTTTAAAAATATATATCAAATTTGAACTTATGTAAAAAAATTTCTCGCCAAGTTCGAACTTAAACTGGAACGTTCTCGCCAAGTTTGAACTTAAATTCGAACGTTTCCGCCAATTAAGTTTGAACATCGCGCCAAGTTTGAATTTGAGGGGTAAATTAGTCAAAAAGTGTGAACAGTGATGTGGGAAGTTGATATCACACCAATTTTGATGGGATTTGATCTTCCTACATATGAGAGAAGATTGGTCTAAAATACGTACCAAACGAAGGAACTCTCTAATTTTCCTTCAAAACTAATATAGAACATGGCAACATGAAACTCTATCTTGTTATGCCGGCCAAAATTGTCAAACTCATGAATTTAAGTAAACTCGTGATAATAATATAAACTCGTATCATGGACTCAAATCGTAAATTCGTAAGAGTTTACTTTTATTGTAAAATAGGTATTAACAGTATATAATTGAATAATTAAAATATAAAAATGACAACAATTTGATTTAAATGTATTTTAAATCCAAATAATTGAAATTAAATATATTAAAATTTAAAATTTATTATATTTAATAAATAAATTTCTATAAGATTCATATGTAAAATGGTTGAGGATGACAAAATTGAAAAAATTAACACAATTTTGTAAATTAGAAACGTAAAAACGGTAAATTTGGTGTATAAACTTGTAAGTTTAACTGAGCTTACCGCTGACACGGGTTTACTAGAGACTCGACTCGATTTAGTAAAATAGAAACGTAAAAACGGTAAATTCCGATAGTTAATTTATAAGTTTGACAATAATGATGCTGGCGGATAGCCAGTTAAAAGCTCAACATTCATAAATTTCAAATTAATTGCTTTAAATTGATTTGAAATTTATGGATTTTAGAGGAGGGATGAGAGTTTTAAGTATATTTTGGATTACTTTATTAAAATTATTCCTCCCATGAAACACTCAACCTCGTCATAACTCAAAAACACAAGGGATGATGAGCTTTGAATAGGCTTGCCAAAGTGAGTGAGTTCTATTATTGAGACCGCGCTGAGAAACATCTCATACTTGGATGAAGCACAGAATTTGGACATAATGTCTACCACTCTATGTTATTTATAAGATGAGAGTTAACTCATCAATTATCAACTAAATTCTTAATTTTATTTTTATTTATGATCGGTTTCAAGAGTCAACTTTAATAAGTCTCTTTTTTTTTTGGGTAATTAATAAGAGCAAAATTGTTAAAAATATACTGAAAATAAACTTATAATAAGGACAAAAATTTCAGTCAAAATAAATTTATAATAAAAACCAAAGTGGTATGTTATTAATACTCTACCACAGCCAATAATCTAGACACGTCCAGATTACCAAAAGGGAAGTGTGTGACAGAAAGACCATTGGGTTGTGTATATGACTGGGCAAGTATTGTGCCACATGCTTAATACTCCCTCTAGTACTCATTATAAGGAATCGAATAATACGTGTATTTTGTCTCTATATAAGGTAGTTATGATTTTTTTTTTTTCCATGTATACTCATAATCAAGAAGGGTAGTGGGTAGGAACAATAATTAATACTACCTCCGGTTCTAATTATACGACCAAGTTGATTTTTTTTTTGGAGAGGTTAACAAAGCTAATTAAATTACTTTAAAGTATTTTTATTTTTCTCCAAACAAAGTTTGACTAATAAATTAATATATGATGTAAGAATACACAACATCTAATATGATTAGCTAACTTATTTATCTTCATTAACCTCCCCAAAAGAGTCAACTTGGTGTTATAATTAGAGTCGAAAAAGTATGATATTAGAGTTTGATGTAATATTAGAAATAATTTAAATTTTATAATAAGTTTAAGGGAAAAGTATTTCTCAAGTCATTGGAGATAGAGTTATCTCCAGTGACCCTAAAACTACGTCGTTTTGAATTAATGAAGGGTTTGTTAGTAATTTTAGGTAAATTAATAAAGGGGAGAATTATAATAAAGGACCTAAGAAAAATAATATTTATTAAAAATGACCATAAAAAATGGTAATTATTTTGAAGGACCAAAAATTAAAATATGAATATAAAGAGACTAAATTGCCCTTGATTCTATAAATTTTTACATAAAGATGAGAAATGAAAAAAAAATGTTTTGGAACAATAATATATGGCAACCTTTTTTTAGAATGAAATATCTAATTAACCAAACATAAAAAACCTACAGGACAATATTTGCGAACCTTTTTTTTTTGAACAATAATATATGGCAACCTTCCATTCCACATAAAGAAAGAAAAGTGACGGACCATACGAATTGGCTTCGGTGAGTCAAAACAAAAGTTTGAAAAATATACAATACTAAAGGGACAAGGATTAATCAGATTTTAATGATTATAACAAGAATCGAACTAAAGAAAAACGAGATAAAAAATTACCAGGAAGAAGAACTTAAAGATCATAGAACAGGGGGAGGACACCTAAGAGATCTCTGTGGATGAAAGAACCTATGATTTCTTCTTCACAAAGAGATAAAAAGTTACCAATAGAGACTCTAATTTACATATTTCAGATTCTGATTTGATCTCTATTTATTATTTTCAATCAATCACCTCAGATTCTGATTTAATTAGAGATAATATATGAAATTTGACCAAGAGCAATTAAGTTTCTTTATATTAATGTTTTAATTTGTTGTCCTTCAAAATAATTATCATTTTTATGGTCCTTCTTAATAAATATTATTTTTCTTAGGTCCTTTATTATAATTCTCCCTTAATAAAGAGTGTTTCGGTAAAATGTATATGATTAAAAAATAAACAAAATTACAGAAACACCCTTCATTAATCCAAAACGACGTAGTTTTAGGGTTACTGGAGATAACTCTATCTCCAATTATTGGAGAAATCCTTTACCCTAAGTTTAATAACTTTAACTATTTTTATTAAGGGATTTACTTTTCTCATGTTGCACGAGAGAAACAAGATTCCTACATACACATAAAATGGTGGGACCCATATATATATAGTGCTAATTATATATATATGCGGGTCCCACTATTTTATGTGTGTGTGACATGAAAAAACATTTCTCCTACCAGAAATATTTTTCCCTTTTACTCCCTCCGGTCCTAATTATAAGACATAGTTGACTTTTTTGGAGAAATTAAGGAAGCTAATTAAATTAACTTAGAGTATTTTTCTTTTTATTTTTTTCTTCAAAGTAATTAGTTTGACTCACATACTAATATATAATCTAAAGATATACAACATATAAAATAATTAACTTATTTAGCTTCCTTAATCTCTCTAAATAAAATTAACTATACCTTATAATTAAGATCGGAGGTAGTATTAATTTGTGGCATTATCTGCTTGAGAATAAGGTCTGGATGGAGTATATCTATAATCTTTTATGAAAATATCGGTGGGGCCCGCGGCCCATGGGATAGGATCTTTTTTTAGTTTTTGACCCCGGTTTTCCCGCACATCGACTTTCACACCCCACTCGCGTCTGTGGCTTTCTCAATGGATCCAATCCAATGGGTCCTACACATCTGTCGCTTTTTCTTTCCCCAGTTATATTTTAAAATATCTAATAATATCTCTAATCAATGCATTTTATTCTCATCATCCTTATCCAACCCGGAAACGGAAACCACTGAGATACACGCAGTATTTTAACGGTATAGTCTTCTTCATTCGTTATCCTCATTCTGCTCCAGGGTTTCTAAAATTGGGTTGTTTTGTTGTTTGCACACCATGATTAACTCGGCCTTGCTTCGATCTTGTTCTTATCCCCTGCTTCTTGATCCAACGCCTTCTTCTTCTTCTTCTTCTACTACTACAAGATTTGCTTCCTCCACTGTCTCTTGTTCGTCCAGGAACCAGGCTTCTATCCCCAAGCTTGAACCCTTTAGCCGATCCAAGTTTGAAAGGGCCCTCAAGGAGCCTCCGTTGATTCAAAAATCTGAAATAGAGCTTGCAGGTATTGTTTCACAATTTCTTATTGTTTCATCTTATGATTTTTCAGACAGGAAAGTCTCCTGATCCTCGAAATTATTCTTCCTGATTTGCCTTGTGATATTTTCAGATTATTGTTCGACGCTTGAAGGTGAAAAATCCTATGATTGCTGGCAGGCGTACTTTGAGCTGAAGGATCTCGAAGTAAGTCCTTTTTTTCTTTTCTTTATTTCAGCAGGATGGAACAGATTATTGAGTTTTGTGTTTTTCTGATGAACCTATGATTTTTAATCATCAGAGACTCCATAAACGAAGTTTTTGCCAGGAAAGAATACCGTTACTCTCGCAAACCCAACTTTTCCCCTTTAAATTTTAAACAAATAAAGATTTTGATGAGTTAAGGACTGAGGATAAAATAACCCCAAGAGGAGCATTTAGAGGCTAAAATTTTTCCTGTTCTTCAATTTTTGACAATTGTAAGGACTGAAAACCAGTCATCTTTTGTAATGATTTTTTTTTTAATTGCTTTTTGCCTAGCAAGATATGTTTCACAAGATTGCCATTCTGTATAGAAAGCCCCGCCCTGTTTTAATGCCTTTGAGGCGCCTCTAGTTAAAAGTTCAAAGGCTTGTCTGGCATATGAGAAAGTAATTAAGAAGAATAATCAATGACACTAATTCTACTATCTGAAGTTAACACAAGTCCAAAGAGCCCTTAAACTTATGTACCAAATTTTACTTGTGAGCTCCCCGACGTGGGACTCAACATCTGATTCCTTATGGGGCCTTATATTTATATAAGCTGAGCAAGTTCTTTGTTGACATTGTTGCAATGTTTTGACAGAAGGAGTTGCCAAAAGCAGACATAGAGAAGCTGATTCTGGCGACAGGAGGCTTGAAGTTGTTAATAGGATGCATACATGGGATTGCAAACATGCTCAAAATGAAGAAGAATGGCCTAAGTGTGTCAGAACTGGTGGAAGCAGAACATGGGCAAAGGCAGTGCCCTATACCAGATGGGCTGCCAAAATCTGATGAGGAGATGAAGGAAGAGGAGGAAGGTAGAATGCCTGATTCTCCTTTCACAAGACTTCTCAGAAGCAAGGGCAGGTCCCCTGCTTGGTATTCTCAAGCCCCTGATCACCAGATTGGTTGATCATTCATTCTCTATCACGTCTTCTTAAAAGGCAAATAAGAGAGAGAGACTTGGTGTGAATGTGTTCTATAGAACTACATACTGTCTTTATTTATGAAAGAGTTTTGTTCTATGATTAGTGCTGTTTCATCTTTAGGAGGCGTTTGGTTTTTTAGTTTGGCAGAAGCCCATCTGTGAAAAGTCTGTTATGTGAATATAATCGAAGACTTATTTGCAATGATTGGTAAAATTCAGGTAATATGATTTATGTTTAAATTAGTAGTAGTATAAGTAGCTTTTGAGAAATTGAAACTTGTTTGGATTGACGGTATTTAAGTAACTTTTGAGATAATTATAAGAGAAAAATTAAAATTACGAAAAAGTGGAAAATACTAACTTAGAAAATTTAACAATATGAAAATACAATTTCATCAAATTACATGAGTGTGTTTGAGAGATTAAGGAAGTTTAAAAGTTATTTGTCATATTATATCCTGTATATCACTGGATTATATATTAATAATATTAGTTAGAAAAAATAGTTTAGAGAAAGGATATGATAAATATAATTATTTTAAAATAATTTAATTAACTTTTTTAATATCTTTTAAAAAAATAAATTCTGTATTATATTTAAGATCGGGGGAGTATAAATTAGTACTCTCTCTCCCAATTGTCACACACTCTGGGGCCTCTTTTTTCTGCTGGAAGCTTCTCCCTCCCCCCTCTCTCTCTAAAACTAAAATGACAAATTTAGTTTTCTTTATTTTATCATGGAGAAGCAAGAAGAAGGAGAAGGTCGCGCAAGATTGAGAGTGCTGAGGCAAATTCTAGAATCATGACTCATCATGTGTATGAGCATTTGAGATCAAGCAAGAACCTTCCACAAGGCTCCCATGATTTATTAAAACACGTAGATGTTGATTGATATTTTCTTAGAGAGTTGGATATCAGAAATGTTCACATATTCTTGTAAATGTAGCAGTGGATAATCATTCACCAACCTGGGGGAGCGATAACAACAAATATTTTGTCACGACCCTTAAAAGATTATACTATCCCTGATCCTAATTATAAGAGCTAGTTGACTTTCTTAGGAGATATTAAAGAAGCTAAATAAGTTACGTAATCATTTTCATATTTTATGTATCTTTAAATTATATATTAGTTTATTAGTTAAATTAATTAGTTTGAAGGAAAAAATAAAAAAAACAATACTCTAAAGTAATTTAATTAGCTTCCTTAATCTCTCCAAAAAAATCAACTAACTCTTATAATTAGGACCGGAGGGAGTATTTCTTAAGGTTTTTAATATAAAACAGATTTAACTAATTTGATTAGATTAGGAAAGTTAGTTAATATGACTCATATTTTCTAAAACATGCTAATTATTTTCTTAAATTCTCTCATTCTCTCTTCCATCTTAATATAACTAGTATTTTATAATATTGAGATATTAGTGTCAACTGTGGCTCAGTCAGTCTTCTTATAGCTTGGGATAGGGGAAATATGGATCGTGTTTCCCTACTCGTCTTTGGGCGCACTCCTCTCCTGCTTGCGGAGACTTGGACGGTCCAATCTTCAAATGAGATCTAGGGTGTGCATGGTAACACTCCCAGAATGATTTTTTTCCTAATTTCTGTGCCCCGGAACAAAAATGGATGAGACTTGTGTTTGGTAAATCTGGTTTTTTTTCTTGCTCCCGGGATGAACCGGTTTATTTTTTGTGCTAGGGAGTAAAAAAAAGAAACTAAAAATTTTGGCTTCTCTATTTCAGGGCAAAAAATCAGAATTTATTTTTTCCTCAATCGAAGCAGAAATTTACCCTCATTCACCACCACCACCACCGTCGTTGCCACCCCCAACACCACCGCTGCCCCACCGCCACCGCCCCGCCGCCGCTACCGCCCCACCACCACCGCCACCACCATCGTCGCCACCACCGCTACCACCACCACCACCACCACCACCGCCACCGCTACCACCCCACCGCCGCTCCCGCCACCACCGCCGCCACCACCACCGCCTCCCTGCCGCCGCCACCACCGCCACCGCCATCGCCACATAAATAATTTTTTGAATATAAAAATTACATAAATAGTTTTTTTAGGAAATTTAAATTTAAGTTTATTTGTAAAGTATAATAATTATATTAATTATTAAAGAAAAGGACAAAATGGTAAAAATAACTCATTAATCCTTCATCTTCCTCTCTTACTATTTTTTTAACTACCAAACAAGAGGAGGAAAAATGTGTTACCAAACGTAATTCTGATTCTCAGAGTAAAAATAAAATGGGTTAACAAATGTAATTCTGATTCTCAGAACTCTTCCAAAGCGCAGAATCAGAAAAAACTGTTTCATCTCAGAAACAGTGCTGGACAACAGAATGGTTGTCATGCACACCCTTAGACTATCCTTTTTTCTTTCTTTTTTCTTTATAAGATTTTTTTTTACGTCAATCTTTTTAGTAGTACCTTGAGATATTTTTTCAAGATCATGAAATATTTTTCAATAACAGTCAGTATCCTAAAATATCTTTTTTAGTACCAGTAAGTAACTTGAAATATGTTTTTAGGATCTTAAAAAAATATTTCAAGGTAGTGATTGGTATTAAAAAGATACTTCAGGATATTAACTGTTACTGAAAAATACTTCATGATTTTGAAAAAATATTTTAGAGTACTGATTGATACAAAAATATACTTTAGGATACTGATTGGTATTTAAAAAAAAACAGTAAGTACCTTGAAATATCTTTTTAGTATTGGTTGATATCTTAAACTAATTTTTAAGGATCTTGAAAAAATATTACAAGTACTAAAATTTTTTTCATGATCTTAGAAAATTATTTTAGTATACTGGCTGATTTTAGAAAAATACTTAGCAGTACTAAAAAATAAATCTTATAAAAAAGAAAAAAAGGACGGTCCAGATCTCATCTAAAGATCTTAATTGTCCAAATCTCTATAGGCAAGGGACAGGGAATGCGAGGGAAATATTATGATAACATTTTTAGATATTTGAGAAATTGATTTGATAGCGTGGGATTGTGGGTAAATTAATTCATGAATAAAATGAAATTACATTTTTTCCAACTAGTCTTATCCTTAACCATATGACTTTCTATTTTCTTGAAAAAAATACAAGGATCCCGACACAATATTTCATTTTTATTGTTTTTTCCCTTTAAATGGGTGGGACAAATTTAGTTTTATATTGATGTAACAAGTTCAATTTATTTTTCTTTGAAGTATTAATGTTAGGGTATTAGGAATAAAAATATACTTTATAAAATTAAAGAGTTAAACTAAAATTTGATATGGAATTAGATGGAAAGATAACCATACATTGATGCTAAAAAAATGTAGCTTTATGATAAAGTATCATAGGCAAAGAAACTGGACCTATTTGGTATGGTTGTAATTGCTGTAAAAAGCCCATCAATAAGCCCAACAGAGAAAAAAGGGCTAATTATGATAGTTTGAGATAGCTTTAAGGGTTGATGGACTTAAACGGTGACAAAAGTAACTTTTGTTCAGATGAGCTTTTGGAAATAAAAAATAGAGCAAAAGTTATATTGTAAATATGATTTATTTATATATATATAAAAAATATGATTTGTGTTTATGATAATGGTAATAGAATTTTTTTTTCTAGATAGGTTTTTATTTGGATGATTATTTGAAATGGAAAAAAAATGACTGAAAATGACATGAATCTTATTGAACACTATTATATTATATTATATATATATATATATATATATATATATATATATATATATAAATACAAAACTCTAAGGTATTTAATTGAATAAATTTTAATGGATAAATTAGAATGAATGTAAGTACATTAATTATTAGATCACTATCCCTAACATTTTTTTCTAGAAGCTGAAAAAAATCACTTTTTTTTGGAGAAGCTCATCATCTATAGAAACTATCTCAAACGCTTATTTTTCCCCATTAAGCTTTTACTTATAGTTTCACTGGGCTTTTTTTTTTTTGACTTCTTCGGCCATACTAAACGAGCTCTAATTAGGTTTGAATGACCTTTCAACTTTTATGATTTTACCGGTACTACTAGTAGTGCAGTGGTATTGGGTGTAGTCTCCCCACCCCCTTGTACTGGGTTCGATCTCCCCCATCCCCTATCGCCTATGTATAAAAAAAAAACTTTTATGATTTTAATTAAAATTTTATAATTTCATAAAACCTTAATTTAATCCTTGGTGCTAAATTTTCATCGATGTCTTGGTTCATGATCAGGATTAAAATAAAAAAACAAATCATAAAAAACAAATAAAAGTATAAAACTATAAAGATTATTGTTTGTTTAGACCTGGGCTTTGGTTTTGAGATCGATCTGTTTTGATTGGAAAGCCCACTAAGCTTCGGACTATAAAGTTAAAAAATGAAGCCCGCAGTAACAATAATGTCGCTTTCAGAGCGTTACCTTCACTCTTACGCCGTGAGGGGTTTCAACTTTCAAGCGAACGAAGAAGAGCTTCCACGGTCCCACAAGACCAAAGTGGCAAACGGGATGAATTTTTTTGTTTTGGTTTAATTTCTGGAAAAAAAAAAGAACATCGTTGAGAGTTGAGAAGAGAAGATCATAGCTCTTTAAGAATTTGAGATGGAAGAGGAGAAGAAGGAAGTTGCAGAACAAGTGAAAGCCGAAGAGGTCCCGCCTCCAACCGCAACTGGTGGCGGTGGAGGTTGGGGCCGCTGGGGTCTTTCTTTTTCCGTTCTCTCAGATCTTCAAAAGGCCGCTGCCGCCGCTGCTGAGGAGATCTCTCGCAATGTATGTTTGAAATGCTTTTTGTCGGCACTCTAACTAATCAAGCAAGTATCTGTATTTTGATAGCTATTGTTCATCTAGGTTATGTTTCGATCTCGCTTCACATCTTCCCGCGATGCATAGTGAAATGATTGACAATTGCGTCGACCTTACAGTCAAGATTTTTTTTTTTTTTTTTTGTCATTCTGGATTCGACGGCTTCGATCATTTTATAGCAATTTGATGTCATGCATACTTCGATTATTCTGCGAGTTCGATTTTACCACCAAATTCTCAATATAAGGTATCATGGCATACAATTAGGCAAAGAAAGGTGCATAGAGCACTTAGTAGGCATTATACGGTATGGCAGTTGGATCCGATTTAGGATTGGGGCTGATACATATTTATGAGCTCAAAACATAAGCGCCTTATACTTGCATATTTGACTTTGATTGGGTAAAATAAGAGTTAATTGCTCTTTCTTAGCACTGTTAGTATTTTGGAGTTTATATGCAAACTTACAGATCGTAAGGTGTGCTCAGTGTTATTCTTTGTTACTGAATTAGGAATTTAGTATTCTTTTGAATATTATTTTACCTCGCAATTTTGCTGCTCTGTTTATGATTATCCCCCTCTTGTAAGGCAGGCTGCTGCAGTTGCTCAGACTGCATCCAAGACCATTGCTGAGATGCAAAACACTTCTGAAGATTTAGAATCTTCGAAAGAGGCGGAAGGGGAAAATGTGGCTTCAACTGGAAGGGAAATTGAAGATGAGAATGACAAAGTACGAAAATCTGCTTTGGAAAAATTAGAGAAAGCTAGCGATGACTCGGTACTTAGCCAGGCAAGAGATAAATGGGCACTTTGGTTTTTACATATTGTTGCTTTTCTTCCATTCCTAAGGTCTGTAGTTTGAATTAGGTAATATGCATTCCACAGTTTGCAATCCCTTGTGCTTGAATTTCAGATTTATATATTTTCTACCAAGCTGGTTGCCTGTGAAATTATTGCTTGACATAGGTCTTGAACCCTCTTGTACGTTTCCTGCTTTCTCTCTTCTTGCCATGACTTATTCAATTTCCCTAGAATTGTTATAAATTGTGGGCCGCATTGTCCAAAAAATTAAAGAAACTTGATGATTTGAAGTATTTGAACAATGGAACAAATGAAATGGCTGCAAAACATGCCTTTGTAATTTTGTCATTGTGAAAGTTTTAAGCATCAAGCACATAGATTTGAGCTCCATTATGTTTGCAGGGTTTGAAGGTGTTTGATAATTCCGTGGAGAATTTAACATCAGGAGCATGGAATGCTTTAGGAAGTGCATGGAGAGAGGGCACTGGTTTAGTTCAAAGGTATTATTATTCCTTTGAAAAACATTTGAGTTGCGCTGATGCAGTTGTACAAACTACAAACTTAGTGCAGTCAGTGGTCTTTATATTCTTTGCTGATTTGGATTCCCAAAAGCAAAGCAACGTTCATGTCTATGCTTTTATTTAGTGGTATTTATGATTTCTGGAGTACAGAGTTCAGTCCTTGTTGTATGATTAGCTTTTCTCTGCAGTTTCTATTGCAGCCATCCAACAAAATTAGCAATTTTAAAATGTGATCCTAAATGTTGTTAGATCAATGTTTAATTAGTACTACTTTGGTCCTATTTATAAGTCCCTTTTGATCAAAAAAATTTGGTCCTATTTATAAATCCCCTTTGACCAAATAAATGAGATTGTGATAACTTTGCCCATATTAATTGTACCAATGAAAATAGAGAGAGAAGAAAAAGTTGAAAGTATTCAATCATAAATGAGGGTAAAGTTGAAAATTCACCTCATAATCATTAAGCTAACTATCTCTCCTTGGTATGTGTAATTTGGTCAAAATGAGACTTATAAATAGGACCAGAGTGGTAGGTCCTGAACATATTCTGGCATATTCTGTTGATTGAGAAAAATGTTTTATTGTTCATTAGATGTCAGTGTATTTCTCTGTTTTCCTACAAGTAAAGAGTTTAAGAGAATTCCGTCTTTGATTTTCTTTGATAGATGTCACTGACTCCAAGTATACTTTGTTGGTGTTGGAAGGAAGACAGTTGCTTCCTACTATACAGCAGAGTGTTGTGTCTGCTGGGCTATTAAACCAAAGTACTAAAAACAATAGATATTTATGTTCTTCAGGTCAGCTGCAAACCTTGCAGGTTCTGTACAGCAAGTTGCACCGGCAACAGCTGGTTCTGAGGTGCCATCCCTATTAGAGGTTTGGAAAACTTTTGGTCATGTTTCATATCATATTCTCTGCTTGGAAGTTATGAGCTTACTTTTTGCCATCACGTGACAGACTGGTAAAGCTTTTACTGCAAAGGGAATGCGCGTACTGGAATATGTAGGTAAGGAGACAATGGACTTGTTAATTAATGAAACTGGAATTGAGGTTGAGAAGGCTGATAAGGAAGCTGGAGAACAAAATGAAGAGGATCAAACATCAGAGGAAATGACATTTGATCGATGCTTTTACATATATGGAGGTCCTGAGCAGTTGGAGGTAACGCTATCTCAATTCTAAAGCATCATTGTCTATATCATGGCTTTAGCTAATCATTTAATATGTGTGATGCTGTCAGGAACTGGAGGCCTTGTCTAGTCATTATGCCCTGTTGTTCAACCGAAGAAAAACAAAGTTATCACCAGAACAAAAATCTTTATATGATGGGAAGCTTAAAGAGGTCCAACAAATTTTCAATTTGAGTGCTGAAAATGATGGAAGCAACGTTGTTTCAAGCAAAGGAAAGAAAGTGGAAAAGGGAAATGAGGGAAGCAGTGCTGAGATGAAGAATTTACATGATTCAAGTGTCCGCAACGCTGCTGAAATGGCTGCAGGGTACCTAAACCCGCCCGCTCTCTAATTATTCGTACTTTTGTCACCCATCATTTAAATCTGTTCCATTTTTAATGTGCTCAAATTTGCATTTCACTGCGGAGATTGGAAATATGACTATGACCAAGCTAGAAATAAGGTGATTCTAATGTGAGGTCATGCTCTTCCTATAATATTTTTTGCAGTTTTACAAGCACCTTGGGTGGACTAGCTGTCAATGATATAATTCAGCGAACTGCCAGAAGATTAGAATCTCTTCACTCAGAGGGTGTTCATGTATGCGAAAAAAAATATTTCAATTTATTATAACAGTATGAACAAGTTCTGTTATATATAAATTTCCTTATTGGAACTTCTGAAGTTTGTTGGAAATTTGAGTGAGACGGTTTGCATTACTCTGCAGAGACTATCGGAAATGTGCTGTTTTGCGGTGTCTCAACTGTTGATCTTTGGCAAATCCATCATATCTACTGCCAACAAAGCCAATGATGAAGACGACAATGAACAGACAACGAATATTGAGTGGCCTGAGGACGTCGTTGAAAAAGCTAGGATGATCAGAGTAAATGCCCAAACAATGATAGGATATGTGGAAGCAGTTTCCAACAGTTTTATTACAGGTTAGTTGTCTATCACTTACATCTTGTATAATTGTAATCATGTTGGTGGCGTACAAGTTAGGTCCCATTGTAATTGTAAGTGTCCAAATAATTGTACCCACAGTACTGTGATCTTGATATCTGTTCCCCGCAAGCAGGCGTATTTTTGTCGTCACATCAACATATTTATGGAAGAATCTGCTGGCATAGCCCCGAATAGTTCTTGTTTATCAGTACAAATATCATGATTTTCTTGACAAGCAGCAATTACAGGTTATCTTTATGTGTAAACAGGCATATCCGACGTAACTGAGGCATATCAAGCAGCCATTAAAAGTGCTATTGCTGAGTCTCATGAAGTTCATCCGGGAACTTCGATTCAGGAAAAAGCCGGCACCCTCTCTGAACACCTTCACTCCGATCAAAAGATGGCGGTAGAGAAGATCCAGGATGGGCTGCAATTCTTATCCCATCTTGTCGTTTCAAGTTCTATGAATGCTGCTGCTTGAACGCAACCATTCTTTTCCTACATGTTTATCGCTTATGCTTACTCTTCTGCACATGAGATTCAGTGTAAATAGTCACATTTTAGAAGGAACATGACATGAAACTACTCAACCACGTTTTATTTATTTTTCCCAAGTATGACGTTGTTGGTTATTGAACACCATTGGTATCACTTTAACGAGTGAAAATGAAGCGGCAAGAAAATAATACACTCCATAATTTGTTTTTGAAATGTTCCCCTTGTGCCTTTTTTTTCCTCCTTTCCCCTTTTTTAATGTGGCATCCACTACACGGCAAAGCTGTATCGTGTTCGTGCAGTCGCGAGGGGCACACGTTTTCTTGGTTCGGAAGACGTTAAAACCATTTATTTATTTTTCACCATTTTTAATTGGAAAAATTGTGGAAAAAATCTCAATTTAAGATTTTATTGGTGAGAATCTTTTAAATAGAATATTGAAAATTTTGTGTACATCACTATCTTTTTCACTAATTTCTTTTTGATTGGTCTTTTTTTACTAATTTATTGGCGGACCTTTTTTATTAGAATCTTTAACTAATTTATTGGTGAGAATCTTTTAATTAGAATATTGAAAGTTTTGTGTACATCACTATCTTTTTCACTAATTTATTTTTGATTGGTCTTTTTTTACTAATTTATTGGCGGACCTTTTCTCAATTATTCATTTTTTTAAAGAAAAATGTGATATTTGTGTTTTTCCTTTTTATTAAATTCTTTAACTTGGTCATATAAAAAAAAAATATGTCATATCAAAAAAGAAATTCTTTAACTTGGTTCAATTAACAGAAAAAGTCCCTATATTTTAGGAATCACACTGAAGGGCCAACGGAGCAATGGACGCCGTTAAAATGGAAAAAAGGTGGGGAAAAAAATGCTACACAGGGAGACGAGCGAGCGAATAGTTAGTCGTCTTCCTCCCACGAACACCAGCTTATTCCATTCGAAACAAATAACTATGGACGGTTCAAATCTTATCTGTCAAGCTTTTGCCTCTGAGTTTTAAGCAAAGAACCTCATCGCGCCTCCCAGTTCGTCTCCTTTTGCCTTGTTTTGACAAGAACAAAAAATCCACAGGGACAATGAAGAAACAAAATGCAACAAATATAACAGAGCTTCAAATATCAAGCTGAGGAGCTAAGACTCAAGAAAATTAAGGATTTGGCAAACAAGAAGAATCCTTACAAGGCAGGCGATCCATACTTAATTGCATCCAAACTATAATTCTGATATATTTGGATCAGAACCTAAACTTGAACCAGGGAAATAAAGAGTTGAACAGAGGTTCCTACACTTTGGAATCGAAATTCAAATCGCTCCTGAGTCCTGAACCAGCTTACCTCTTCGAATTGAGAACCAAATCGCATGAACAGCTGTGAATAACGGAGAAGCAAAACGTGGAATCACTCTCCCTCTGTTGCAGAAATCGAATCTTTGGAAGCAAATCAAACTTGAACCAGGGAAATAAAGAGTTGAACAGAGGTTCCTACACTTTGGAATCGAAATTCAAATCGCTCCTGAGTCCTGAACCAGCTTACCTCTTCGAATTGAGAACCAAATCGCATGAACAGCTGTGAATAACGGAGAAGCAAAACGTGGAATCACTCTCCCTCTGTTGCAGAAATCGAATCTTTGGAAGCAAATCAAACACCTCATCACACAGACAGATCGGTGAAAGAACTCTTCCTCCTATTGCTGAAGTTTTCACGGAAGATTTTCGGTTTGAACGGCGTCAATTCACTCCGTTGACACTTCAGTACATTTCCTGAAGTATAGGGACTCACTGTATTAATTGAGCAAAGTTAGAGGATTCAATAAAAATAAAATATTTGGCCAAAAAATAATAATAAAATAAATATATTTTTGTGCACGTTTTCTTTGCACATGTTTATCAGTTTGCTTTATACCTTTGAGGCCCCATAAGAAATGAATTATTACTAAGGACACCTTACTGCTATTACACATTATTATACTCTGCCCAAATGACTTAATGGAACCACTGTGCATTTTTCTGAGCAAAAAAAAAAGGGAAAATTACACACAGGTCCCAAGGAAGGGATATATTTACATTTAGGTCCCGTCAATTCATGAAATTACTCTGAAGTCCCAAGGGACTTCATTGTAAATATTTCAGAACCTCAAATTACGGTTTTGCCCAAGTGAATAAACAATTAAAGAAACGACGGTTTTGCCTGGAAGTGAATAAAAAATGAAAGAGTCAAAGGAACAGTCACAGAACGTGTGCGCGGGAACTTGTTGTCTCAAAAAGGGGAAACGCGAAAACAGCAAACCAGAGCATTCACGTGATCAATCTCCAACGTTGAAGGCATTTAAGGCAAGTAATTGACATTTTTATCTCCTAAGCAAGCTTTAAATATGCAGCTGTCATTTACTCTACTATTTCATCCCCTAGGGTTTGTTCTTTGCATTTAGAGAGTGAAGGGTTGGTGAATGGTTGGTGAAGGGTTGAAGATTGAGGTCATTAGTGGACTATAAGCTGGTACCTAGGTAATAAATGCTTAGATTTTGCAAAAGATATCATCTTTATCATTGAAGATGGGGTTTCATGCTATTGGGTAGGGCTAATGAAATTGTACTCTGTTTTTTGGCAATGTAACAGAGGAATAACATAGGAAGTACTCTGTTTTATTGGTTTCTGGTTGATGTGATGATGGAAAGTATAGTTACAAGTTCTGATAAGATTTTAAAAAGTTGTTGGTAATACGTGCATTTTGTGTTGTAAATACATGCATTTTCATTTGTTAATACAAGCTTGTTGCTGCAGGTTGTCCTGAAATATGGCAGGAACTTCTGGGAAAAATCTATTCTGTTTCCTTTATTTTGGGGGGAAGTTTTTAAATGGTGATGGAGATAAGAGTCAATATGTTGGAGGTTTGGTAAGAACAAAATTTATAAAGGAAGACACAACCTATGACGAATTGCAAGGAATCATATCATCTATGATTGAAAAAGAAAGCAATGACATTCGACTGAAATTCAAAGTTAGCTTTGATCCATCAACAAACGTAGATCTTGTAGACAACGAAGGGGTGGATCATTTAATAAAGTTTAATGAAGAATCTGGGCATGTTTACATTGAAGAGAAAGGGAATAATGACAATGTACATCCACCATTCAATGTTGAAATGCAAGAGGAAGAAGAAGTGTAGGTTTAGTTGCTATAACAAAGCTAATTTGTTTTTGTATAAGTGTTAAATGAGGGCTCATACATTATCATTACTAATATGGTAACTTGTTGTTTATTGCAGGGATGAGGACTTGTTTAGATTTCCAAATGAATTGTCTATGTCTCCACCTCTTTTCGTTAAATGAAAGTGAAGAGCGGCCACCTTTGACATGTTCAACTCAAATTGTTCCAACACCAAGACCAGAGATGAATCATACCAAATGGAGGGATTTGATTGTTGGAAAAGGACAGATTTTTGCCAATGCTTTGACCCTTCGTCAAACGTTATACAAATTTAGCATTGCACACAAGTTTACGTACCATTTTGGGAGATGCCATGAGGATGGACACACTGTGAGGACATGCAAAAATCCAAATCCCAACTGAAGTTCATGATGTACATGCTTTTGATTGTTAATTGCTTAGTCATTTTGTCTATACACACCTTGTATTGGTGACTTCTTGTAACACCTTTTTGTATTTTGGTGGGTGGACAAGAACTTGTAATTACTGCTTAGACATTGACGTGAAACTATATATGATATTAAGTTCAATGAGTAGGTACAATTACGCACTTACTCATACAACTTAATATTTTGAAAGGATATTCACTTACTCAGCAAGTCTTATATAGCTGTCAAACTTTTCCAACGTTGTGGTTAATTTATACATTTTGTGTTGTAAATATATGCATTTTGTGTTGTAAATCGTCTCTGGAAGTGGGACATGTTAAATTGGAGGTTTTCAGAAGTTGTGGTTAATTTATGCATTTTGTGTTGTAAATGTATGCGTTTTGTGTTGTAAATCGTCTCTCGAAGTGGGACATGTCAAATTGGAGGTTTTCAAAAGTTGTTGTAAATTTATGCATTTTGTGTTGTAAATATATGCATTTTGTGTTGTAAATCGTCTCTGGAAGTGGGACATGTCAAATTGGAGGTTTTCAGAAGTTGTTGTAAATTTATGCATTTTGTGTTGTAAATATATGCATTGTGTGTTGTAAATAGTCTCTGGAAGTAGGACATGTCAAATTGGAGGTTTTCAGAAGTTGTGGTTAATTTAGGCATTTTGTGTTGTAAATGTATGAGTTTTGTGTTGTAAATCGTCTCTGGAAGTGGGACATGTCAAATTGGAGGTTTTCAGAAGTTGTTGTAAATTTATGCATTTTGTGTTGTAAATATATGCATTTTGTGTTGTAAATCGTCTCTGAAAGTAGGACATGTCAAATTGGAGGTTTTCAGAAGTTGTGGTTAATTTATGCATTTTGTGTTGTAAATATATGCATTTTGTGTTGTAAATCGTCTCTGGAAGTGGGACATGTCAAATTGGAGGTTTTCAGAAGTTGTTGTAAATTTATGCATTTTGTGCTGTAAATATATGCATTTTGTGTTGTAAATCGTCTCTGGAAGTGGGACATGTCAAATTGGAGGTTTTCAAAAGTTGTGGTTAATTTATGCATTTTGTGTTGTAAATATATGCATTTTGTGTTGTAAATCGTCTCTGGAAGTGGGACATGTCAAATTGGAGGTTTTCAGAAGTTGTTGTAAATTTATGCATTTTGTGCTGTAAATATATGCATTTTGTGTTGTAAATCGTCTCTGTAAGTGGGACACGTCAAATTGGAGGTTTTCAGAAGTTGTGGTTAATTTATGCATTTTGTGTTGTAAATGTATGCGTTTTGTGTTGTAAATCGTCTCTCGAAGTGGGACATGTCAAATTGGAGGTTTTCAAAAGTTGTTGTAAATTTATGCATTTTGTGTTGTAAATCGTCTCTGGAAGTGGGACATGTCAAATTGGAGTTTTTCAGAAGTTGTTGTAAATTTATGCATTTTGTGTTGTAAATATATGCATTTTGTGTTGTAAATCGTCTCTGGAAGTGGGACATGTCAAATTGGAGGTTTTCAGAAGTGGTTGTAAATTTATGCATTTTGTGTTGTAAATATATGCATTTTGTGTTGTAAATCGTCTCTAGAAGTGAGACATGTCAAATTGGAGGTTTTCAGAAGTTGTTGTAAATTTATGCATTTTGTGTTGTAAATATATGCATTTTGTGGTGTAAATCGTCTCTGGAAGTGGGACATGTCAAATTGGAGGTTTTCAGATTTTGCAGACATGCAACTATTCTACACCAGCAAACATGCATCATATTTTGCCTCCTCTTGTTTTTCTTTCCGTTTTTTTTCAATGCAAAAAAACCAATCACCACAATAGACTTGTACTAGTGAGAGTACTAAGTGGACATGCATCACATTTTCACAGCTCTAACAACAGATTCAACAACAAAATTGAAACTAATCAGCAATTTAACTTCTTGCACAATGTACATTTAGCTCTAAGGCTAGTCAAAAAATAATAATTATTTGTTCTAAGGCTGACCGAAGTTAGTACATTTAGTTCCAATATGTTCAACTACTCTATAATCAAACTACATCTCTATTTCTTATTCTTCGATTGTTAACGCATTCCATGCTTGTTTAACACCGTGAGTCTCCGTTCTCAACAGATCGACCTCTTCATTCTTCTTCTTCTTTTTGTTAAAATACTCTTTCGTAAACAATTTATATCCGGAGATCGTTGGAATGACCTCTTTATCTGTCGTCATATTCTTATTACCTGAAAAAGAACAAAAGCAGTTTCAGAATAGTTGCAGCAACTAGAGTAGAATGATTAACAGTACTTAAATTCAGTTTTCACTATCCCAGGCACACCATACTAGAATCAATATCCACATTTACTAACACATACTTGCCATGTTGCAAAGTTACAGTTTAATCACAATTATACCACCCATCAAGTTATATCTAACAGCCACTCAAAGGAACCTTAAGCCTGATGTTGTGACATATAATACATTGATGGATGGCTTCTGCAAAGCAGGTGAAATGGAAAAGGCAATGGAGTTGTGCCATGACATGATGTGTAGTGAAATTTTGCCCAACCATATATCATATAGCATATATCAACTGACCATAGCACCTCTCACAAAGATGGATGTTATTTTCCTGATATTTCACTGATATTTAGACAGAAAGACGCATAAATCAACTGACCATAGCACCTCTCACAAAGACAAAAACAGGCAGGGAACAAGTGACCTTCAGTTGTAAAGCTTGAACTCTAACCAAAGAGTACATAACTACATATACGATGTTATGGCTTCTAACCCTAGAGAAGTAGACTAGAAATTTCAGGTACTTGACTGTATACTAAAATTCAAGTTCACGATTTCTCTCCCACTCATGCAATTTTGTCTCCTCTTCACAAGAAAAGGGGGAAAAACAAAATTCATTTATGAGAAGACACTAATGCAACTCAATAATTTCAGATGATCAATCAAGTTCCAGAAGTTTAAATCATTCACATTCCCTACAGTTCAAAATGCAATATGCCTACAAATTTAAAAACACCACAGAACAGAGCAGAGTACACTGGCAGCACGGTGAATGACAAAACAAAAGCAGAGTGAACTCTAGGTGTGTTTTACAGAACGGCGAAGTGAATCCGAAAAGCATAATAAACTTTAACGGCGAAAACTAAACAATAAAAGCAAAACTCACTATGAACGGTGAACGGCGAAGAAGAAGAAGGTCTGATTTTAAAACCCCGCGTCCGCCTCTGATTCACTATTACGCCACTTCGATTTCTGGCAGGGAATGATTTTTCGAGCAAGGTTTAGGAGTTGGCAAGGTTGAGGGCTCAGTTTCCCGACCACAGGATCAACGGCGAATGCGAGGCTTCTTCGAGCAATCGCGCGAGCGAGTGAGAGTAGGGTTCAGTTGAGTGGCCGAACGTTCTGTGACTGTTCCTTCGAGTCTTTCATTTTTTATTCACTTCCAAGCAAAACCGTCATTTCTTTCATTTTTTATTCACTATGGGCAAAATCGTAATTTGAGGTTCTGAAATATTTACAATGAAGTCCCTTGGGACTTCAGAATAATTTCATGAATTGATGGGACCTAAATGTAAATATATCCCTTCCTTGGGACCTGTGTGTAATTTTCCAAAAAAAAAAAAGAACCACTGTGCATTTTAGTCAGGGGCACATGCATACGCCGACCCACACAAACAAACAGGGCTCTAGCATTGCCTGAAAACGACAAAGGACCCTCAGAATTCGTAAAGCACGTGGATAAATTTTTTCTTCACGTGCTTTTTTCGTCAGTTAACTTTTTTTTTTTAAAAACAGATTAAGGAAATTAAATATAATGTATGTTATATACTCCCACCGGTTCTAATTATAAGAGCTAGTTGACTTTTTTTGGAGAGATTAAGGAAGCTTGTTAAATTACTTAAGAATATTTTTATTTTTATTTATTTCTTTAAATTAATTAGTTTAACTAATAAACTAATATATAATCTGAGGATACACAACATATGAAATGATTAAGTAACTTATTTAGTTTCTTTAACTTCTCCAAAGAAAGTCAACTAGCTCTTATAATTAAGACCTAGTATCATTTTATAAGTCAGACTAACCAGTTTGGAGAAAAATGATAGATATAGGGCTTGTTTATGATAGTTTCAAAAGCTCAAATATGTCCATCAGAAACCCAGCGAAAGTAAAAGCTAGATTATTGATTATTTAATATAGCTTCAGATCTTGATGAGTTTTAGACCTTGAACCTATTTTTTGTGAAGTCACATCTCTTTATTTTATACCTTAAAGCCACTTCTGTCATCGCTATCTCAAACACAAATCATATCAGAAAAAGTCCATCAAGAAAAGTTCATTAGAAACAAAAGCTACTTCTAGCTATCACCGTTATCTCAAATGGGCCTATAAATACTTTAAATAATTTATTTATTTTCATTAATCTTTTTTAAAAATTATTAAGTGGATCTTGTATTTAAGAGTAGAGGTACTACGATATATAGATTCAATCTGTTGAATTATTATGAGGTCACAAAAAAGGATCTAATTACCAAAAATATCCTAATAACAAGTGATTATTATAATCCGTTGTCATTTTCTACATTAAAATTTGTCACCTCAATTGTTTTCAAGCTTTCGGTGATTAGATTAATCTCTTGGTACCTTGTAGTGATTTTCCCTAAAATTTTTCTCGCTCCCTAGTATTATATATATAGACTCAATCTGTTGGCCAAAAACCTTATAGAATCAATTTGTTGAAGGGCAGACAAGAAATCTGCCAGACATGGGAGACATTGATTCAGCCTTCGTACAATCCCCAGACCATCGTCCCCAGGCACCAAAGGTTGACGCCGACGCAGTTGCCGGCGAAATCCCGGTGATCGACCTATCGGTCGGGGACATCGGAGAGCTGGCGTCTCAGGTGGGCAGTGCATGCAAGGCCTGGGGATTCTTCCAAATCATCAACTACGGCATGCCCGTAGAATTACACAAAAAGATCGACGTCGTTACGAGAAAATTCTTCAAACAAAGCATGGAGGAGAAGATTAAAGTCAAACGAGACGAAGAGAACCCGTTGGGTTACCACGACGGCGAGCATACTAAGAACGTCAGGGACTGGAAAGAAACTTACGGTTATCTTCTTAAGGAAACTGTGGAATTTCCAGTTAGTCCTGACCCGGAAGACCAAGAACTTAAGGCTATCACCAATCGATGGCCCCAGTACCCACCTGAATTCAGGTAATTAACTTCAACCATTTTGACAAAACTTGACACATATTTTATTATATGATATATATATATATATATATCTCGTGTGGCACTACAGGGAGGTATTGGAAGAGTATGGGCGTGAGGTAGAGAAGGTTTCATACAAGTTAATGGAGCTGATTGCTCTGAGCTTGGGGTTACCAGCTGAGAGATTCCATGGATATTTCGAGGAGAAGCAACTGAGCATATTGCGACTCAATTATTATCCTCCATGTCCATTTCCTCACTTGGCTCTCGGAGTTGGGAGGCACAAAGATTCTGGTGCTTTGACTCTGCTTGCTCAAGACGATGAAGTTGCAGGACTTGAGGTTAAGAGAAAATCGGACGGCGAGTGGATTCCTGTTAAACCAGTCCCACGTGCTATAGTCGTCAATGTTGGCGACATTATTCAGGTATTCAAATTAGGGAAAAGGAAAATAATATTACAAGACCTTCTCTCGTAAACTTTTCTGATATTATTTTTTTAGGTAAAAATTAAATGATATTTTTTCTTATAATTAATTCATGCACCCTCTTTGTATCAAAATATAAATTTCATTTCAAGATTTGGGTTCTCTCATAATTCTTTATCTCTTTTTTCCTTAGAATCCCATCTCTACCATAAATTTAAAAAAATATAAATTTCATAATATAAAACTATTATTTTAAATTTAAATAAATAAATTTAAATTATTAAAATCTGATCAACACAATTCATAATTGCAATACAAACAATATTTGTAACAAATAAATTATAAAATAATATAATAATATTTTTAAAAAAGGGGTTTACACTTCTCATGTTACATGAGAAGAAGACACATGAAATGGTGAGACCTACATATTTTTTATAATTAAAAAAAAACTCAAACACAGAAATCAAAGTATCTATGATATGATATGGGGATACACTTCTTCTGCAATATGAGAAGTATATTTTCCTTTAAAAAATATTACTAATCTGAACCGTTTTTTTTTTTTAAAAAATCTAAGAGTGGAGATGAGATTGGAAGAAGAATGATGATAGTAGCCTCTTTCCTTATTTTAGATTTGTCAAAATATTTATTATATTTTTTTCAACTTTACCCATTTAGTATATTTGTTGAATTTATTGATTATATCACTTATTCTCTTTATAATTAAAGACGTAGTTGGAAACTATTAGCTATTTATAACCATTTTTTTAAAAAATATAAACACAAATTAGAAATATATTTCCATGCAAGGTAAGAGCGTGTGGTGGACCTCTTTATATTAAGATGATGTCTGGATATTTGTGCAGGTTTGGAGCAATGATAAGTATGAGAGCGTGGAGCACAGGGCGGTGGTGAATAGTGAGAAGGAGAGGGTTTCGATTCCGTTCTTCTTCTTCCCAGCTCGGACTGTGATGGTGAATCCATTGGAGGAGCTTGTGAACAAGGAGAACCCTGCAAGATACACAGAATACAACTGGGGAAAGTTCTACGCTCACAGAATCTACGGCGAGTTCAAGAAGCGAGAGGTGGAGAATCTCCAGATTCATCACTTCAAGATTGATCAAGATTAGCCATATACTATGATTGGTGTCGCTAGCTGCAGGGCTTTGCATTTTCTAATGTTGTATGGTGTTCTTGCTTTCATGTTTCAGTGTCTTTGCTTGTGATTGGTTTGTCTTGTTGGGTCCTTTGCCAGTTATTTCCCAATCTTCTGGTCCCCTTGCTTTGTTGAGACCTCTCAACTGCTTACACGTGTTTGTTAGCTGTTGGTGGAGCTGTATCCTTTTATATTTATTTTAATGAAATCGTCTATCATCACAAAAAGAAGAACAAGATAGAGTGCTAAAAAAATTACAGTCCATTACCATTGGAAGTTTAGGTGTGTGCATGGGTAAGGTAAAGGTAGGACGAGACCCCTGTCCGAAGGATAAACAGATTGTATTTTGTAATCTGATTTTTGGCCTTGCAAGATAAAGGCTTTAAACATTCCAAGCATGGCGGGCATCTTTGTCTAAGTGGTAATGCCCTGTCATGTCCACATGTAAAAAAATAATTACATTTAAATTTCATAAACAATCCTGTAGTTACCATACGTTTTAACTTCATCCCAAGTAATATAAACTTCAAATACATTAGATAATTCCACATCTTGAGTATTTTAAAATAAGTCTACATCATAAGTCTTGAAATTTAAAAACTATCATATATTTTAACAAAGAAATATATTACTAAATTTATATGATAATAATATATATACTTACCAAGCATATGGTTAAATGGGAAGGGAGGCATACCATACCCGTATAAATACCTAGTCCGATTGAGCTCTAGCTATTTTTTCCTTGCTTCTTTTTTTTTGAGCCGGGTAGGGTGATTTTTCTCTAGGGTTGGGTGGTCACACCGGGCTCCTGAGCCTCATGACCACCTCTAATCAGAACGTTGATCTACGCACACGGAACCAGTTCTAAAATTAAACTTGGTTAATTATATTAAAATTTTAAAAAATTGTGAAATCTTCATCTAAAACAAGTTAAACATAAACAGATCTATCAAATTGTATTTATATTTACAAGTTTTACTTATAAATAATACTACTATAACTTAATTTGTAAATTGATGTTTGGCAAGTCCATATATAACTGCAACCAATCTTTAATATATAAAGTTGGGAGAATTTCAGCCAGACCAAAAGAATGTGACACAATTTCGGATTTTCAGTCATGAAAATTTATTGAAACTCATTAGGTCAAAATGAAATTAAATTTTACGGTGAAAAGACAATGACGCCTTATAAGAATGGACAGTTATGGAGATTTTATATTCTTGAAATAGAGTGTATGGCAAAATAAAGTAAAGTTTAAAATTATTGAATTTTAAAATTTTTCTAATTTTAGTAAATATGTGGGAGTAGTGGTCTATCGCTTATATATTGATGGTGTCATTTCAGTTAGCTGCCAATGTCAAATGTCCAAATAATGATAGCTATAGTACGAAATCCAGGTAGGGCCATTTACGGATCACGGAATCTATTTTTCGTGTTACATAACAAAAGTTAAAAGGAAAATTAAAACAAAGGACCCATAAAAATGACATTTATTATTTACAGTAGAGTTAAGAAAAATATCTGTTTTTTAAAGACCGGTCCGATAGTACCAGGGTCGGCCTTCAGAGCCTGAAAATTACTATTCCAAATTTTAACTATTTTTCCTTCGATTTTTTTCAAAAAAATATAATTAATAAATTACAACCATTAAAGTTTTAATCTATCAAATAAATTTTATCAACATTAATATCTAAATAATATAAATCATTCAACAAATAAACACATTTATTAATTCGTAATAAAAAACAAATAAACACAAACATATGTTTTTTTCCTTTTTTTTTCAAAAAATATTAAATAAAGGAATTGCTTTATGTATGTCCATGACAAAATGCTTTTCTCTCTTGTAGTTTTGTGTATCTGCAGATTCCTTCAGTTTATATATGATTTTATTGATAAGTAAAAATAATTATACTTATTTTACAGAGAATATATTTATAATTTATTACTTATATAATATTGTAATACTAAAGTATGTGTTCATTTTATATGAAAACATCCATTCTTTAAAATTTATAATAACCAATTATGTGTTTTAATACAGAATAATAATAAACATAAAAAAGGGTTATAGTTTAAACTAAAACAAATCTAAATAATTACAAATAAATACATTCATTACGTGGAAGTCTAAGTCATTATTTTTTTTATATTAAAAAAAAGCTACAATTAAACAGGCCTGCAGGGCCGGCTCGATTAAGCCCGAGGCCCTACAGGGCCGGCCCTGCAGGGCCAATTTCAAATTTCTAGCCTATTTTTCAAGCCCGAGCCCTGCAGGCCTAGGGCTTAAACGGGCCGAGCCCATCGATTTCCTGGCTCTAATTCACAGACACACAATGGACGTGGGCGAGGGTGAGAGTGAGAGAGAGCGGATGGTGAAGAGTGATGGTTATGGTGGTGAGAGTGTGCGTGAGAGGGAGCCTGTTGGTGAGCCGTTCATTTTTGGTAGTGGAAACAGGAAGGTGACAACGGCTACAAAGAAGATGGAGTCATAGAGGGTGAAGCGTCGACCTGTTATTGTCTCGTACAAGGAGAAGCTCTTGGCTCTAGGATGACTGGGGTTCCTGGTGAGTCATGCCGAAGAGGATGAGATAGTGAGTGGATGGAAGGGTCTCTTTGCTATAAGAAATGTAGAGCAGGAGAACGGGGACAAGGTCTACGTGCCGATAAGAAAGGAAGGCGGGGATGATGAGACAATGAGTAAGTACCATGAGTTGGCTGTGACGACGGAGCAATATACGACGTGTTGTCAACCTTGGATGAATTCTCTTATCATCAAGGTACTGGGTCTGTCAATTCTGAAACATGTGCTTTTTGATCAAGTGAGGAGAAACTGGTAGCCCTAGTAGCCTTTGATGAAGGTAGTTCCTCTGAGTAATGAGTATTATGTGGTGTCCTTTTCTAACAAGGAGGATGGAGATTGTGCGTGTTATGAGGGCCTATGGATGATTGATGATCACTATCTTCTAGTGCAGCAATGGTGTAACATCCTAATTTTTATTTCTAAGATTTAAATGTAATTATAAAATAATTATAGGTAATTATTGTAATATTAAATAAAGTTTGGGCCTTTGTCGCAGTTTGCTCATTTTTTTTTTTAAAAAAAAAAGAGTTAAGGCAGGTGAGAAGAAGAAAAAAAAAAAAAAAGAGAAGACGTGAATCGCGTGGGAGGATTAAAATAATAATAAAATCACCGTCCCATTATTTGAGACGGTGATGTTGGTTTTATATATATATATGTATGTTAGAGTGTGTGTGTGCGCCGGACTGAGGAGGGACAGAGAGAGAGTGCGTGAGAGAGAGAAAGAGAAGAAGGTGGATATAATATTTGGGTCTTTTGAGGTATGTTATTTATCTTATAAGATAATTTTAGTAGTTAAATTAACTTCTTTTCAATGAACTTTCTTCATGAAAGTTGTTCTAAATATTTTTCTCTTTTCAATGAAAGTAATATCATGTTGATTAGTGAAAATTTTGAGGTTATGATTTTGGAAAAGTTTTGAGTTTTAACAATAGAAGACTGTATATATGTATATAGTATTTAATAACTAGTTTTGACCGGTTTAGTTTTATTGAAATGTTGTTGCAAGAATTTAAATTAATTTTTCTATTTAAGAGATTTAGGATTTACATCTTACTTTATATTTCTACCAATTAAAAGATGTATAAATAATTTATTTTGGGTTAATGGAGATATTATTGAAGTTTTGATCGGTTTGGTTTTGGAAATTTAAAGGATAAAATGGTTATTTTCAGTTTTATAACAAAAATTTATTATTATTATTATTATTTGTGTATTTTGAGTTATATAAGTTATATTTGTGATAATGTAGAGTTTACCTGTGACCGGTGATTAATCGAGTTTAATTTCTCAAGATAAGGTTTGGCCTGGAGTTGAGGTAACCGGGGTTAATTTATTTTATATGCATGTTTTGGAATGTAAGGTGTTTACTAAATCTTATTTTCATAAATACTAGTAACATGTGTTTTGAAATTGTGTGTTTATGTGAGTATGTTGCTAATTTAGAGAAGCAGTGTATTTTCTAATCTGTATGAATATATGTGAGTGAATTTTTGTTATTGGAATTATTGTAATGGTGATTATTGTGTTAATTGTTGTAAGATGTTTTGTATGGGGTAGTATATCGTACTATGTTTTGATAATTATGATTTCATATTGTTATTAATTTTGAAATTTGTTGGGAAGTGTGGAAGAGACTGAGGGAGAATTTGTGCCCATTGGTTCACTCTTATTCCTGGCCCGGATTTGAGTTGAGTGTTTTGGGCGGACACCTCCCTGTTACGGTATATTGGTGGTGACACGGGAGGGAACAGTTTCCTTGAGGTGATAGTTAACCTTGGCCGGGTTATTAACACTGATGGGCTGATCCATGTCCATGAGGAAATAAGGAGGAGCAGGATGGTAAATGTGAGGATGGTTAGTTGATTATTGAAGTTGTTGTTATTATTTTGTTAACAATCCCGTTTCTCTGACTTGCAATCCTTTCCTGCATATTTTATAAATTAATTTTGGTTACTGGGACTTAATGTCTCACCCCGTTAATATTAATATTTTCCAGGCGAGGTTTCTAATACCATTAGTAGCAAAGGGAAGCAACCAGAGGCATAATTGTAGAGAACCTTGTAAGCCTCTTTTGGGTAATGGTGTTGTAATGATCTCTATATTGCCATTATAGGGCCCACATGTTTTAAAAATACTGTTTTAGCTGTTTTGGAATAACTGTGAGTTTGCTACTGAACTAAAGGTTTAATTTTATATGGTATGTTATTTTAGTGTTTGTTATAATGAAGTGGAGGATTGTAAATTAAGGTTTGCGTGTGGGTATTCTGGTAAACACTTCTATGATGGGAGTTTGGTATTATTAAAGTTGTGAGCTTACATTTTTTTTTTCCGCCGAACAGTTGTGCCCAGAGTTTCGGATTTTATTGTGATGCGTTTGTGGGCGAATGTTGTGTCTTGAACTCCGTTGCACTTACTATAGTAAGTGGAGGGTTTTCTTTATTTATTTGTTAATTAAGGTTAATTAATGTTTTGTAAGGAAGGACTTTTCAATTTGAATTTGGTATCAGAGCTAGTTAAAGGTAACCATGATCGGGGGTTCTCACAGTGTGATCTGTGGCGAAGCATTGGCTCTTACCCCGACATGGCCAGGGAGTCTGGTTGCACTGGGACGTATGGGCGTACCCTGAGCCGTGAGGCGGTGCGTAAAACTAGCGGCTGAGGTACGTTATGTTGCCACGGTGTATGGGCACCACGGAGACATTTTAAAGTGCCTCAAAAGGAGCCATTTGAATGCTCGAGTGATAACTATTATTGTAAGCAAATTCAGCCAATGGCAAGTGACGATCCCAACTACCGGGTAACTCAAGGGCGCAAGCCCTCAACATATCTTCGAGCGTTTGAATTGTCCTCTCTGTCTGTCCATCAGTTTGCGGATGATAAGCGGTACTGTAATTCAACCTTGTTCCCATAGCCTCCTGTAACGCTTTCCAAAAGTTCGATGTGAACCTTGGATCACGGTCTGACACAATATTTATAGGTATACCATGTAACCTGATAATCTCATTCACATACAATTGAGCTAGCCTTTCTAAGCTATATTCAATATGGATAGGGAGGAAATGCGCTGACTTTGTCAATCTATCCACAATAACCCATATGGCATTATGGCGTGCTGCAGTATTCGGTAATCCGACAATAAAGTCCATGGCAATGCTGTCCCACTTCCACCGGGGAACCTCTAAAGGTTGAAGTAACCCTGGAGGTTTCTGATGCTCAATCTTTACTTTCTGACAAGTCAGACATTTCATTACGAAATTTGTCACATCGCGCTTCATCTTAGGCCACCAATACCCTTGTTTCAAATTTCGATACATCTTAGTAATTCCCGGATGAATGGTATATTTGCTCTGATGAGCCTCTTCAAGAATCGTCTTTTTGATTTCCTCATTATCTGGTACACAAATCCTTTTCTTGTATCTCAGTATGCCTGTATCACTAATATCATAGTCAGTTACTTCACCATTCTCCAACCTTTCTCTAACCCTTTGCAACCGATCATCTTCCATCTGGGCCATTCTCAAGTCATTATAAAAATCAAAATTTCCTTGCACCGTACTCATAATTACCTCAGATCTTGGTTCGAGATATACTTCTGATAACCTTTCTAGAAGGTTATACTCAGTCACACACATGTGAAACATGTGTATTGACTTCCGGCTTAAGGCATCTGCAACTACATTTGCTTTCCCCGGATGATACTTCAACTCAAAATCATAATCCTTTAAGAACTCCATCCATCTTCTCTGTCGGTTGTTCAACTCCTTCTGATCCATAAGATACTTTAAGCTCTTATGGTCACTAAAAATCTCGAATTGAGTTCCGTACAGATAATGCCTCCAAATTTTCAAAGCGAATACGACCGCTGCAAGCTCCAAATCATGCGTTGGATAATTCTCTTCATGAGGCCTTAATTGTCGAGAGGCATAAGCCACGACTTTACCATCTTGCATGAGCACACATCCCAATCCTTTCAATGATGCATCCGTATATATCGTATACGGTTTATGTGGGTCAGGTATGATGAGGACAGGTGCAGTGGTTAACCGGTTCTTCAGCTCCTGAAAAGCTGCCTCACACTTTTCATCCCAAATAAACGGTTGTTCTTTCTTTGTTAATCTAGTAAGTGGTGCGGCAATTCGAGAGAATCCCTCAATAAAGCGACGATAGTAACCTGCCAACCCAACAAAACTACGCACCTCAGTCACAGACTTCGGTCGTTCCCACTTCAACACAGCGTCAACCTTGCTTGGATCTACGGCTACTCCATTAACCGAGATCACATGACCTAAGAACTTCACCTCTTTCAGCCAAAATTCACATTTACTTAGCTTCGCGTACAGCCGATTCTCTCTTAGGATCTGCAATACTGTTCGAAGGTGTTCCCGATGTTCCTCCGTACTCTTCGAATAGATAAGGATATCATCAATGAATACCACTACAAATTGATCCAAATAAGGTCTAAAAATTCGATTCATATAATCCATAAACACTGCTGGCGCATTAGTCAAACCAAAGGGCATAACAAGAAACTCATAATGACCATATCTGGTACGGAAAGCGGTCTTTGGAATGTCATCTGCCTTCACCCTCAACTGATGATATCCCGATCTCAAATCAATTTTTGAAAATACTGATGAACCAACCAGCTGATCCAGCAAATCATCTATCCTCGGCAACGGGTACTTATTCTTGATAGTGACTTTATTTAACTGCCGATAATCAATACAAAGCCTCAAGCTACCATCTTTCTTCTTCACGAACAGAACTGGTGATCCCCATGGAGATACACTTGGCCGAATAAAACCTTTCTCCAACAGATCTTCAATCTGCTTCTTCAATTCTGCTAACTCTAAAGGTGACATTCGGTAAGGAGCCTTAGAGATTGGTTCTGTTCCTGGAACTAATTCGATGGCGAACTCAACTTCTCGTTCTGGAGGTAGCCCGGTCAACTCTTCAGGGAACACATCGGGAAAATTCCTAACCACTTCGATCTGCTCTATATTTCCTTTTGATTCCTTCTGAATAGAGAAGAACACCGCAAAAACTTCACAGCCTTCCTGTAGACTTCTCTGAACTTGGGTTGCTGACAACATTATCGATTCTTGGTGAGTTTTCTTATTTACTGTGCAGTCATTAAATTGCACAGCTTTCTCCTTGCATCGCAAGGATACGTTATTGGTTGTCAACCAATCCATTCCCACAATCACATCTATACCCCGCATGGGTAGACAAATCAAATCAATGGTCGTTTCACGACCATCACATACAAACCTCAATTTCCTACATACCATAGCAGTTTTTACACGTATACCAGTGGGGGTAGATACAATCAAGTCATATAACAAATCACTCATAACAAGATTTAATCTTTTTGCACAATCATGTGAGATGAAAGAATGCGTAGCACCAGAATCATATATAACACACAAAGAATGACCCTGAAGGAGGGCATTACCTCGGATCAAATTAGGGGTATCTTTCGTTTCCTCTGATGTTAAAGCAAACACTCGTCCAGGAGCAGACGGCCTAAATGGTTGATCCTCCTTTCTTCTTTTCTGGCAAAATCTTGCAATATGTCCCTTCTCTCCACAGTTGAAGCAAGTCCAACATTCCCCTATATGCACTTTCCCACATTGAGAACAAGGAGGGCGTTGCATTACTCTGGGAGTCGACGCCACTGATTCGTACTGAGAACTCTGACTCGCTTTAGTGTTGCTTTTACGGCTCTGAGCTATGGGAAAACGTTTCTTCTGCTGGAAGCTCCCTTGATTAAAAGTCCTCTTACTTCCGGATCCAGTAAAACTTGAAGGGTAATTCTTTCTACTGTTTCCTCCAGATATTCCCATGTTACCACTAAACCGGCCTTGCGAATCCCTTCTCACAGATCTCTCAGCGTCTCTACATCTTCTACAAACCTCTCGGATCTTTGCTATCAGCTTCTCAAGAGTAGTGATGTCATAAACTCCCATTCTTGCTCTAACTTCATCATTACATCTCTCAAACATTTGTCGCGCTAACCAATTATTCTGCTCCTCATCTGTTCTGTTCAACTGCGATACATATTTGGCTAGCCCCATAAATTGAGATATGAATGTTTCCACATCCATCTCCCCCTGTCGCAAAAATAGAAACTCAGCCTCTTTTTGATGTCTCATTTCAATAGGAAAGTAATAATCAAAGAACATTCTTTTGAATTCATCCCAATCCAGTTGATGACCATCAACAGGCTTCACCGTGTTCCACCAATCTAAAGCAGCGCCTGTTAACAGTGTTTTTGCAGCTATCACCTTCTGATATTTATCGCAATTGATTGACTCAAATAACATTTCTAGCCGATCAATCCAATTTTCAGCCTTTATTGCTGAACCTCCTCCGAAAGTCTCAGGATGGAAACGATCTAAATGTTTCCATACTGTAAGCATGTCAATAGCACCCTTTCGTGTTGCTGATTCCTCCGACTCAGAATTTGATAAATTCATATTCGATCCCCCAGAATGAGTACTATCTCCTTCCTCTGTTTTTGCATGAGCCTTCCGAGTACTCTTGCTTTCCTTGCTGGGCCCACTATTAGCTTTATCCTCCTCAAGCCTTTTCAACCGTTCCTCTGTCGCACGGGTCCACTTATAGAGTTGCCGCAACATCTCAGCCTCGGTTATGTGATCCTGAGGCCCATTTGATCCCTGTTGGTCGTTGTTAACAGCGTCTGCACGAGCGTTATTCGCGACTTCCTCATGCCTAATATTTTCCATCTCTCCCCACCTAAGGGTGAAAGCCACCAAAGATGGGAAAAAAAAAACAAAAAAAATAAGGAGAAAAACAAAACACAACATAAAAGGGAAGCAGGTGTGTAAAGATTATATATTGCCATTTTCTATATGCAATGCACCACAAGTTCAGGATCTAAAAATCTGATACCAAAATACGAGCAAAGAAAGAACAACCGTTTATTTGGGATGAAAAGTGTGAGGCAGCTTTTCAGGAGCTGAAGAACCGGTTAACCACTGCACCTGTCCTCATCATACCTGACCCACATAAACCGTATACGATATATACGGATGCATCATTGAAAGGATTGGGATGTGTGCTCATGCAAGATGGTAAAGTCGTGGCTTATGCCTCTCGACAATTAAGGCCTCATGAAGAGAATTATCCAACGCATGATTTGGAGCTTGCAGCGGTCGTATTCGCTTTGAAAATTTGGAGGCATTATCTGTACGGAACTCAATTCGAGATTTTTAGTGACCATAAGAGCTTAAAGTATCTTATGGATCAGAAGGAGTTGAACAACCGACAGAGAAGATGGATGGAGTTCTTAAAGGATTATGATTTTGAGTTGAAGTATCATCCGGGGAAAGCAAATGTAGTTGCAGATGCCTTAAGCCGGAAGTCAATACACATGTTTCACATGTGTGTGACTGAGTATAACCTTCTAGAAAGGTTATCAGAAGTATATCTCGAACCAAGATCTGAGGTAATTATGAGTACGGTGCAAGGAAATTTTGATTTTTATAATGACTTGAGAATGGCCCAGATGGAAGATGATCGGTTGCAAAGGGTTAGAGAAAGGTTGGAGAATGGTGAAGTAACTGACTATGATATTAGTGATACAGGCATACTGAGATACAAGAAAAGGATTTGTGTACCAGATAATGAGGAAATCAAAAAGACGATTCTTGAAGAGGCTCATCAGAGCAAATATACCATTCATCCGGGAATTACTAAGATGTATCGAAATTTGAAACAAGGGTATTGGTGGCCTAAGATGAAGCGCGATGTGACAAATTTCGTAATGAAATGTCTGACTTGTCAGAAAGTAAAGATTGAGCATCAGAAACCTCCAGGGTTACTTCAACCTTTAGAGGTTCCCCGGTGGAAGTGGGACAGCATTGCCATGGACTTTATTGTCGGATTACCGAATACTGCAGCACGCCATAATGCCATATGGGTTATTGTGGATAGATTGACAAAGTCAGCGCATTTCCTCCCTATCCATATTGAATATAGCTTAGAAAGGCTAGCTCAATTGTATGTGAATGAGATTATCAGGTTACATGGTATACCTATAAATATTGTGTCAGACCGTGATCCAAGGTTCACATCGAACTTTTGGAAAGCGTTACAGGAGGCTATGGGAACAAGGTTGAATTACAGTACCGCTTATCATCCGCAAACTGATGGACAGACAGAGAGGACAATTCAAACGCTCGAAGATATGTTGAGGGCTTGCGCCCTTGAGTTACCCGGTAGTTGGGATCGTCACTTGCCATTGGCTGAATTTGCTTACAATAATAGTTATCACTCGAGCATTCAAATGGCTCCTTTTGAGGCACTTTATGGCAGGAAGTGTAGATCGCCTCTTTGTTGGACTGAGTTAAGTGAGAGAACGGTAATTGGGCCGGACTTGGTGAACAAAACAACAAAGAAAATTGAAATGATACGCCAGAAGTTGTTGACTGCCCAGAGCAGGCAAAAGAGCTATGCAGATAGAAGGCGTCGACCATTGGAATTTGAAGTAGGGGACCATGTGTTTCTTAAAGTTTCACCAGTAACTGGCATTGGTAGATCTATTAAAGCTAAGAAATTGACTCCTCGATTCATTGGGCCATATGAGATTTTGGAGCGCGTGGGACCCGTCGCTTATCGGATTGCCTTGCCACCACACCTGTCAAGCGTGCATAACGTATTCCATGTGTCCCAACTTAAGAAATATCACCCAGATCCTTCCCATGTAATTGAACCCGAGGACATTGAATTGAGAGAGAATTTGACTTACATACCCGAGCCAGAAAGAATTCTTGATGTAAAAGACAAGCAATTGCGAAATAAATCAATTCGTCTCTTAAAAATTTTCTGGAAGGGTATGTCTCCTGGTGATGTTACATGGGAAACAGAAGAGCGAATGCGGCGTGACTTTCCTAGTCTGTTTGCTTAGTTATGTTTGTGTGTTATGTAGTATTGGTATCTACGATTGTGCTGTTTGTGATCAAACTTGTGAGGTATAATAATGTAATTATATTGGTAATTTTTGATGTGTTGATGTAGTGTGATAGTTGGTAATATTGTTGTCTCCCTAAGATGATTGTGTTGAAATCTTATGTTGAGGATTGTTTACATTATAACCTGTTGAGAATTTTGGGGACAAAATTCCATTTAGGTGGGGAGAGTTGTAACATCCTAATTTTTATTTCTAAGATTTAAATGTAATTATAAAATAATTATAGGTAATTATTGTAATATTAAATAAAGTTTGGGCCTTTGTCGCAGTTTGCTCATTTTTTTTTTTTAAAAAAAAAGAGTTAAGGCAGGTGAGAAGAAGAAAAAAAAAAAAAAGAGAAGACGTGAATCGCGTGGGAGGATTAAAATAATAATAAAATCACCGTCCCATTATTTGAGACGGTGATGTTGGTTTTATATATATATATGTATGTTAGAGTGTGTGTGTGTGCCGGACTGAGGAGGGACAGAGAGAGAGTGCGTGAGAGAGAGAAAGAGAAGAAGGTGGATATAATATTTGGGTCTTTTGAGGTATGTTATTTATCTTATAAGATAATTTTAGTAGTTAAATTAACTTCTTTTCAATGAACTTTCTTCATGAAAGTTGTTCTAAATATTTTTCTCTTTTCAATGAAAGTAATATCATGTTGATTAGTGAAAATTTTGAGGTTATGATTTTGGAAAAGTTTTGAGTTTTAACAATAGAAGACTGTATATATGTATATAGTATTTAATAACTAGTTTTGACCGGTTTAGTTTTATTGAAATGTTGTTGCAAGAATTTAAATTAATTTTTCTATTTAAGAGATTTAGGATTTACATCTTACTTTATATTTCTACCAATTAAAAGATGTATAAATAATTTATTTTGGGTTAATGGAGATATTATTGAAGTTTTGATCGGTTTGGTTTTGGAAATTTAAAGGATAAAATGGTTATTTTCAGTTTTATAACAAAAATTTATTATTATTATTATTATTTGTGTATTTTGAGTTATATAAGTTATATTTGTGATAATGTAGAGTTTACCTGTGACCGGTGATTAATCGAGTTTAATTTCTCAAGATAAGGTTTGGCCTGGAGTTGAGGTAACCGGGGTTAATTTATTTTATATGCATGTTTTGGAATGTAAGGTGTTTACTAAATCTTATTTTCATAAATACTAGTAACATGTGTTTTGAAATTGTGTGTTTATGTGAGTATGTTGCTAATTTAGAGAAGCAGTGTATTTTCTAATCTGTATGAATATATGTGAGTGAATTTTTGTTATTGGAATTATTGTAATGGTGATTATTGTGTTAATTGTTGTAAGATGTTTTGTATGGGGTAGTATATCGTACTATGTTTTGATAATTATGATTTCATATTGTTATTAATTTTGAAATTTGTTGGGAAGTGTGGAAGAGACTGAGCGAGAATTTGTGCCCATTGGTTCACTCTTATTCCTGGCCCGGATTTGAGTTGAGTGTTTTGGGCGGACACCTCCCTGTTACGGTATATTGGTGGTGACACGGGAGGGAACAGTTTCCTTGAGGTGATAGTTAACCTTGGCCGGGTTACTAACACTGATGGGCTGATCCATGTCCATGAGGAAATAAGGAGGAGCAGGATGGTAAATGTGAGGATGGTTAGTTGATTATTGAAGTTGTTGTTATTATTTTGTTAACAATCCCGTTTCTCTGACTTGCAATCCTTTCCTGCATATTTTATAAATTAATTTTGGTTACTGGGACTTAATGTCTCACCCCGTTAATATTAATATTTTCCAGGCGAGGTTTCTAATACCATTAGTAGCAAAGGGAAGCAACCAGAGGCATAATTGTAGAGAACCTTGTAAGCCTCTTTTGGGTAATGGTGTTGTAATGATCTCTATATTGCCATTATAGGGCCCACATGTTTTAAAAATACTGTTTTAGCTGTTTTGGAATAACTGTGAGTTTGCTACTGAACTAAAGGTTTAATTTTATATGGTATGTTATTTTAGTGTTTGTTATAATGAAGTGGAGGATTGTAAATTAAGGTTTGCGTGTGGGTATTCTGGTAAACACTTCTATGATGGGAGTTTGGTATTATTAAAGTTGTGAGCTTACATTTTTTTTTTCCGCCGAACAGTTGTGCCCAGAGTTTCGGATTTTATTGTGATGCGTTTGTGGGCGAATGTTGTGTCTTGAACTCCGTTGCACTTACTATAGTAAGTGGAGGGTTTTCTTTATTTATTTGTTAATTAAGGTTAATTAATGTTTTGTAAGGAAGGACTTTTCAAATGGAGGCTAAATTTTAATCCTTGGAAAGCAGACTGCCAAAGAAGGATAGCGATATGGGTACGGATTCTGGATTTGCCTATGGAATTTTGTACAGTGGAGTCTTTGGGCATTATCGTTAACATGATCGGGAAAATAATCAAGATTGATCGCTCTACATCTATTTACAATAAAGGAGAGTTTGCACATATATGTGTTGAGGTTGATTTACAAAAGCCTCTACTGCCAGCGTTCACAGTGTTTATCAAGGATAGGCAACTTGTGTATGAGGGTATGCATTTAGAACGTTTTAGATGTGGGAGGTATGGTCATGAACTAGAGGGATATACCGACGGGTGTGGTGATAACGGGGTGCATTAGTCGAAGGTGTCGGGTAAGAAGGCTAGTGGGAGTGGAAAACAAAGCACAGGGGCTTCGCCACTGACAAGAATGTATTGCGACGCAAGGGGGAAAGTTGAACACAACATGGGGACCCGTAGGGTGAAGGAGACAGAGTTAGTAACTGAGTTGGACACTGGTAAGGAAGAGAAAAGACGACTGGAAGTCAAGAATCGGGGGGTCTTGAGGTGTATGAAATTCAGAGTATTGGGGGGTGAAGAATGATAGTTGGGACTGAGGTTTCAGAGATAGGTAATCATAGCTCAGTCTCCGGCCAAGTTGTTACTGGCATAGGGGATCATTGAGGGCTGTAGATGATTTTTTGCTATGATATACGCAGATCCGATCTAGTAATGGAGCGAAAGACTAGTGAACATGATTTGTGTGTAACTGGGATCATGCAGGCGAAGAAATTGCGTGGGCTGAAACTGGAGGGCGTGCATCATGACACGAGGGTCTGTTAATGGAGAAGATAGAGAAATTAGTGGGATTGAATGGGAGAAAGTCAAATGCTCAATTGAAGGAGGTGGGGTCGGTCAAACCTCAATGGATTATTGTGGGTTCAGAGAGCAAAAAGACAAAAGTGATTGGTAGTGAGAATAAGACACATGGAAGACCCAAATCTCAATTTAAGGTAGAGACGACCAAGGAAATTAAAATTGCAGAAGTTGCAGAAATTAAAAATAATTCTGCTTCTCTCCGGGGACTCATGCAAGTGAACGATAATATTAAGCTTGAGCCCATGCACGTGGACTTGCACGCAAGGAGTAGTTTGTCGCCTCTTTTGCAAACTAAGAGGAATTTTTTGAATGATGATATTAGGAAAGAAGGGGTAGTAGTAGATGATATGATGGATGATGACAAATTGAGGCATAGGATCAAAGAAGTGGTCTGGGTGCGGTTATGGAGTCTCATTGGGCAATGGTTTAACCCTCACAAATTTCGTCTAATATTTATGAATTACATGATATGGAATTCGTGAGGTTCAAGTTTGAAGTCTTTTCCAAGCTTGGTATGTGAAATTAGAAAATAATACAATTTGGATTCTCTAGAAGGAAGGGTCTCTTAAGATTGAGGTAGTGGAATAGCATAAACAATTTATACACTTGAGAATTCAAACATTGAAGAAGGACAAATGGTCTCTTATAGTAGTGTATGTGAGCCCCAACAGTATCTGTTGCTGAATACTATGGAATGAGCTGTTTCAGATTCGTGATACTATACAAGGACCTTGGTGCATTGGGGGTTATTTTAATGCCACCCTACTAGTGTAAAAGACACGATCATGTGCAACCTCGAAGCTTACGGTGGATGGTGAGTTCTCATGTTGGGTTGATGACACAACTTTGGTAAACTTTAGGTTTGATGGGCCACCTTATACGTGGAAGCGAGGGACTACGGAAGCTTGATTGGATAGGGTTCTTGCTAATGATGAATGGTGTGCTAACTATATTGATGCCAAATTGTTCCATTTTCCACACTACAAATCTGATTATCGGCCTTTGTTGTTGAGATTTGACGGGGCTTCTACACACGTGTAGATTTAACGGCCTTTTTGTTTATTGTGTCTTGGGTTCTCTAGTTAAGGAGGAATGAAGCTTTTCTACAGGTTGGGGGAGAATATTTAAAGCTTCACTTACGTGTGTTGTAAGGGGAATAGGGAAGTTTTCAGGAATATCCAACAGCGTAAGAGCCAACTTCTTCGTTGGTTGGATGGGGTGACTAAAGCAATGGTAAGAGGGGGGGTAACCCATGTATTTGGAAGAGCTACAAAAAGAGCTATGAATTGAACTAGATGCAACGTTAACGCAGAAAGCTCTAATGTAGACTCAAAAGGCAAGAGTTAATTGGTCAATTGATGGGGATCGAAATACCAAATGGTTTCATATACGAGCTAATAGTAGGAGGAAGAACAACTGAATTGATGCTATATGTATAAAGGAT